>OX377621.1:48663152-49891902 GCA_947397865.1 Polietes domitor
ATTCTTTAGACTCAGATGATGATGCTGCTGGATTTGAAGAAGATGATGAGGAGGACAGATGATCAGAATGCCGATGAAAATGGATATTGCAGAACGATTAAAAGATATTGATATCAATGATGCCGACGAAGTCTGGGAAAATTTAACGCCTGCTGAACGTGATGAATTTAAAAAATTAGTGGCCACTGTCGAAATTATGAAATTAATGCCGGACTATAAACCATGGTGGCTGAGGGAAAACAAAATTCCAAAATCATTGAGTTGCATGCAGTAAAGGAAGAAAACCAATGCACCATACCAGCTATTTACGAAAATATACCAATGTTCTCCACAATATGTAGCAAGGAACCCGCACCATATTTACATTACAATCTGTGGAATATCATCGCTTCATACGCCTGCACATCACGCTATTTTCACAGTGGACACCTAACAAATCCCAATGAATCAGCTGCCTTCCTTATAAATCTCAGTTCAGCGCTGAAATACGGCACTAACTTTGAAGATGTCGAAGAAGCTATTGTATCCGTAGAAATGGAGGCTTTGACTACGGGAAACGGTGCTTCACAACTCATGCCCTCGGGAGCGTCAAAATCACTGTTTGTCGAGAGCCGTGAGCAATTGCAGCTCGATGCACGCGATATATATGAAAGTGCTACAGCTTACGAAAAAGATTTTAAAGAAACCTAACAGGGAGGATGCTGAATTTCAGAAATTGAAACTGAATTTCTGAGCAGTGGCATGGAAGAGTTAACACGATCTAAGGTTCAGCAAATTACCAAGAAAAATGAATGAAAAAAATGAATTATTTATCCTATGTTAATAGAGAAGCAGTAAATGATTTGAAATAAAAATGTGAAGTTTATATACGTATGCAAGGAATGCCACAATTTAACCCATCCATTATGACCCTATGTTCTGCTGGAATTAAAGGTCTAAATATATATGGACATTACCGCCTTCCGGACACTTGTTTAATGTCAAATTTATGGCCAAAGGTTTTCTTTTCCTCTTTTTGGCGTTAATTCACGAGTGAAAGAATGTGGAATAGGTGGCTGGTTTTGGACATACTCCACAAGTATATATATATATATATATATATATATATATATATATATATATATATATATATATATATATATATATATATATATATATATATATATGTAGAAAATTGCTGTAAACTTAATGTAAACTGGATTAGAGAGAAGTTTGCTTTGATACATCCAGAAAAATAGTCTTCATAAAATCCATATTCCATATTCCAATGTAGTAGTAGGAAAAATAATGTAATTTTAATAAATAAATAAAATATAAAATCGCCCATCACAGTGCTACGCTAAAATTCGAGTGCTCTGATTTTAAAAGGACGTTATACAATCATTTATGGGGACGTTATACAATCCCTCCGTTTGACCTTCATATATTTCACATATTGTTGAAGATGGAAGATGCACAATCATAATATATAATATTAAAATGCATGTCCAGTATGGGGCATATGTGCCGCAATTCCAAATTTAACGGACAACTGATTGTCGCCATGTTCGTGACTGTGCTTGTTTCTTTAGGATGCTGGCTATTACACCTAATACACGATCTAGTCTGTTGTAAGCACACTATCATTTAATATATATAATATTTAATATATATAAAGTATAAATATGACGAGTTTTGCCACGCACCTTCTAGTACCTCCCACCTATAACCTATAAATGCTAGAAGAGCGAAGGGCTGAATACGCCATTCAAGCCATCATAAAGACCACTTACCCCCTAGGCCCAGATTGAGAGTGGGCTTTGATCCTGACAGCAGTAGTTTGGTCCTAATGTCGACACAATCTGGGGTGAAATGATGACCACAGACTCGGTCGGACGTAGTTAATAGTCTGGAGATTCCTATAATCTCCTTCCATATCGCCTTGTTCGCTAAGGTGAATTTGTACATAGGTACTCCATCACCTCGTCGAACTTTGCAGCCTTTCACTGCACACTTTTCTGAACTTCTTTTGTACATTTGTATAATTTATAATTTAATTTATAAAATATAAAATCACAATCACATTTAACGGGCGCGGGCTTTGGGAGCTTTACGTGTAAGGAGATGCGAGTTGCTAAAAAAAGGAGTAGAAACAGAGCGCAGAGTTGAGTATAGGGGAGTATAGAATGAGAGAGCATAAATGGTGAGTTTGCTGATTTCATCATTCTTGCCTCTGTCAATGCTGTCAATATGACTTGTTTTTTCTCATATAGACTTTTAAGGGTGTTGACACGTGAAAATTTGATTTATTGTACAACTCTGCCAAAAGACCAATAGGGGAACATATCTAGTTTAGCAAAAGAGGTCCAAAAAAAATTTTTTTTAGAGAGCACATTTTAGATAAAAAAAAATAAAATAAAAAAATTGGCGGCGACCCACATTTTCCGAGTTACGGGGCCCTGAAATTTTTTAGATATATTCCTCGATATCTTTCATGTTTTTCATCGGATCGGGTCAATATGGTTATCATTAGAAAGCTTACAGCAATGTCTTTGAAACGATATATATATGTTTTTTCGATCCGATCCCTTTGCGAGTCAAATAAGTGTTTTCTATAGGGGTGTTTACACATGAGGATGTATTCAATGAAAAAAAATGCGCTTGCTATTTTACCGCTCAACTTCAGTGATGCCTTCTTAGTGTTTTTCGTTTCTAAAGCTCTGGCACACAAGCGCTTTTTTAATTTAGTGTCTGACGCTATGTGCCTAAAGGTTTGTTCACACATAAATATTTATTGCACAACTAGTTCTGTGAAGGCTTTTCCGATAAAAAATATTATACCATTTAGTAGATCTAAGCCTGATAAATCTTATTTTACATCGAAAAATTCAACATTTGTTAAGTTTTCGTCATAAAGTTGTATAATAGGGCTGTTTTTCTTTAAGACTGGAGTTAAAATTTCACACAAAATAAAAAAATCTTCCTTAAAATTGTGGCCAACAGCAATATTAATGTGTGTATTAGAACAAATTTTGAAAAAAATATTTTTATGTTAATAGAGCGCCCCTGTAGTCGAGTTGGTAGCGTGCTCGGCTATCAGCGAGGGGGTCGTGGGTTCGCTTCCCACCAAAGGCTCTGGTCTGTCGCTATAACTAGCTACAATGGTCTTAGTCACCCCGGCTCAATCCCTGGACCCAAAATTAGAATATAAATTTACTTTGTATTGTAATTCATAATAAATAAATAAAATAAATATTTTTATGTTAAAAATGTTGGACTTAGCCTGGGTAATTATTATCCTGTGTAAGTCAATTTCAATTCAAGTTTATTTCATATAATATTATAATGTTTACAATGTGGCTTTACGAACTAAAGAGTTTAGGAATTTCATTCCTTTTCTACTTTGTAGTATAGTTTAAATTATTAATATCACAATTGCAAATTATGTTGCATAGTATGTAGATGGAAGGAAAAATTTCAAAACCTATTTGAAACAATTTTATTTAAAATAACTAAAAACTAGGTTAAAAGTTATGCTGATATTATATCATTGACATGAGTGTATTGAGATCGCTGACATCTTGAAGTGAAGTTTAACGTTAATTTCTTTATTTTAACATCCACGGGATCAACGCCAGCTAGTGTGTGAAGACCCAGTGTAGAATAGTGCCATGGCAACTTCAGAATCATTTTCAAAAGCTTATTTTGTGCTATCTGTAGTTTTTTAATGTGACAATTTGCCATCGACGACCACACGGGAGCACAATAAAACATTAACGGTTGAAAAATAGTTTTAAAAATAATCATTTTGTTATCGGTGGTCAAAGACGAGTTTCTATTTATAAGTGGATACATCATCCTGGTAGCCTTATTTATTTTGTCCACGACGTATGGAGTATGATCTTTAAAGTTTATTCTGCGATCCAAAATAACGCCAAGGTATTTGACTTTTTCTTCCCATGGTATGTCGTGGTTTATGAAACGAAGCGGGGCTTGTGGGACGAAACAGGATTTTCTTTTTCTTGTGAAGTAGATTGCTTGCGTTTTGTCTGGATTTACAAGAATATTCCATTTTTTAAAAAAATGCTGCAACTCAGCTAGCGCAGACGAAAGATTTTCTATAATAACGGAGGAATTTATATTTGAGCTAAGTATTGCTGTGTCATCAGCAAATATTGAAGTACTGCAATACGATAACGTTGGAATATCGGCTGTGAATATATTATAAAGGGTAGGCGAAAGGCACGATCCTTGTGGGCACCCAGCCCTTATATTTATTTGTTCAGAAAATGAAGAACCCAAAAATACGCAGAATGATCTATCACTTAAGAAACTCTGTATAATCTTTATGACTTCGATCGAGAAGTTCAGTCTATTTAATTTAAATATTAATCCGTTATGCCAGACCGAGTCAAATGCGGATTTTATATCAAGCAGTACCATTCCAGTTGATTTGTCATCTTTAAAATTTGAGTGAACAATATCTTTAATTTTTGTGAGAGGCTGTGCAGTGTTATGTTCTTTTCTGAAACCGAATTGTTCAGAGGGAAGAATACCATTTTCATCGATGAATTTACAGAGTTTTTCGTTTAATATTTTTTCTAGTATTTTACTTAGAGAGCATAACAGACTTATAGGCCTATAGGAACTTGGGTTTTCCGGTGGTTTGTTAGGTTTTAATATTGGTATGGTTTTTGCCTTCTTCCACATGCTTGGAAAATAGCATAATTTGAGGCATGAATTTAGGATTCTCGTTAGGTAAATTATTGCCTGAGAGGGTAGTTTCTTCAAGCAATTATTATTTATGCCATCTAGACCGGGAGCTTTTTTGTTTTTCAATTTCTTAATGAGATCGATAGTTTTATTTTTATCGATAAGGAAAGTATTTGGTGAGATTGTGTCTGATAATCTGACGGCGTTAGCAACATTGTTGACTTCAGAAACAGTGCTAGCATCACTTAGATTATTCGAAATGCTGTGGTTCAAATTAAAAGTTTGAGCCAAGATTTCAGATTTGTCTTGTTGCGTGTAATATATGTTGTTATTTTTCTTCAAAAACGGAATACTTTTACACTTCTTTTTTAGTACTTTTGAAATTTTCCAAAAGGGTGAAGATGCCTTATCTAGTTTAGATAACATGTTATTCCATGACTTGTTTCTTAAGATGTTTAATTCCTTCGATATTTCGTTATTTAATTTAGCCATTAAACGGTGGTCGTCTACATCTCTGTATCTCTTCCAGTTTCGCCGGTAGATATTTCTGTGCTGTATCATCATTTTTATGTTATTTGGCAAGGGGTTTCTTGATGTAACTTGCCTATATTTTGGTACGCTGTCATCTATAGCCATCTTTATAACTTCAGTGAAAGTATATATCATGCTGTCGATTTGATTTCTATTAGATATTTCAGAAATATCTATTTCTATTTCCATATCTTTTCCAGTTTGTTTTACTGAAATCGTGGACTAAATTTTCATGTAGGACATGAGTCAAATTCAAAATACCGCATACTGGAAGGTGGTCTGAGCCGAGGTCGTTTTTGACAGTAGTATTTGATAAATGTTGTGTACAGTTTGTCAGGAAAAAATCTAATGTAGATGGCTGCCTTCTAGGATCAGCGGGAACGTATGTGCTTTCTGAAGGAAACTTTATCTGCGTTTCGTCTGCTCTCAATTTCTCGTATAGTATGTTACCCCATGTGTTATTTCTCTGACAGCCCCAATAACTGTGTCTGCAGTTAAAATCTCCACCCAAAATGTATTTATTTGAGCTAGTCAATTTTCGCATGTCCGATGTAAATTTCTGTTTTTTAACTGGATCTCTTCCCGCAGTGCCTCCAGGAAAATAGCAGGAATAAATATTAATAGAATCGCCATTTGTAATTATTTGGATACCAACATTTTCAATCAATTTCGTATTATGAGGATGAATCGGATGATGTTTAATACGTTTACTTACTAGAATTGCGACCCCACCTCCTCTACCGCTATGGCGATCACATCTGTAGCAATAATAATTTGTATGTTTCATTGAAATGTCGTTGTTTAACCAGGTCTCACTTAATAGACAAATATCTACACTGTCTCTTTCTAAAAAATGAAAGAGTTCATCTTTTTTATTTCGAATGCCGCGGGCATTCCAACATATTAATTTGATGCTGTTGCTCATTTATATAAAAACTTGCAAGCTAGGTTTGTCAGTACCCCAAATTGGTCTGCACGGGTTTTACACTTACTTAAACCAGTGATCAGTTCAAATGTCAGAAGCTTCATTTCCTCAAAAGAAAAGAGATCTTCATTATTTCCATTTCGCTGGAAATTACCCCAGGAACTCGTATGAGGCAACTCGTTTTGATTTAGTGTGTTTGGGAATTGTTGACCCGGATTTATGTTATTAAAATGGCTATGTGAATTGTTTTGCCTAGGATTTTTGGACCGTGTCGGTTGGGCACGTTCTCTGATTTGAATGTAGCTAGATCTACTAGGACAGTTTGGCGACATAGATTTATGATCCCCGTTACAGTTTGCACATTTCTGTATTGTAGCTTTACAATCTGTGGATTTATGGTTTCCAGCACAATGAGCACAAAACGTTTTTACTTTACATCTACTGGCACCATGACCAAACATTTGACAGTTATGGCACTGTGTTAGCTTAGACTTATTAGGTTTTTGGTATTCCCATCTGATTCTAATACGCTGAAAAGACCAATAGTTTTGCCTTAATTCTCTGACTGTTATTGTCTTCCTTTCAAAGTAGACAATATAAATTATTTGGTCGTGACTACCATCTCTATTTCGAGTTACGATTTTTACATCAAGACACTTTAATCCCATTTCCGTGAGATGATGTTTGACAACTGCTGGATCCATTTTATCCAGTCCTAAAAGTACAGCTTTATACGGCTTTTCATTTTTGGAGGCATACGTGAAAAACTCATACTCATAAGTTTTGTCCAACTTTACACACATCAATTCATAATCCTTTTGATTAACGCAAAAAAGTTTTAAACCAATCGAAATCTTTCGTATTGAATATTCGGTTATTTTCTCTATTCTACAGATTTCATGTAATTGTTCGGCAGTGCATTTCAATATAGTAATCGGTGGTACATGTTCATGTTTCTTATCGGTTTGATCGATAATCGTATCGGTTGGAGAGTTGTCATCATCGATGGTTTGGAGAGGATGAAAATAGTTTTGATTTTCAGCTCTCTGAGTAGAGCTGGTATTTTTTGATCTTTTGTTCATTGTGTCAAGCCTCTTTGAGGCAACAACACTTTCAACATACGACCGTTTTATTTTGTTGTTGTTTTTTTTTTTTTTCAAAGAATAAGTTGGAGGTAGCTGTAAAATATATGCAGCTACAATGTATTGTATGACTTTGGAAAAGAAGGGCAACGAAACACGACTTTTCACAGCGGATTATAGTACGAGACTGTCCTGTGTAAGTCAAAATTTATGTTTATCGAGACTAAGTCTAAAATGTCAAAACAAAATATTTTTGAATTCTGAGTTGAGAAGTACATCAAAATATCGGAGAAGAATAAATAAAACAATTTAAAAAACTGAACATCAGTTTTTTGATTTGTTCATGACCTCAAGACAGATTATACGGAAAAATAGGTCGATTATATATAAAATTAAACAATTTATAAAATATGTACTAGTATTTTGTACCGGGCGTTGCACGGGTTCATTCTTATTATGTAAAAGAGGACTACTAATATTATAATAATAAAGCTTCACTATTTATTTAAAACAGTGCGCATAAGCATTCCTTGTGAAAATAGTAAACAAATATCGTGATGTGCATAAAAAAATATCACAATTTTCCTAATATGGTAGTGCACTTCTATCTAAAGTTGGCAGCCTCTAATCTGCCGGTAATACTGTGGAATGCACTCCGTGGTGAAGGATATATAAGATTCGGCCCGGCCGAAATTAACGCCGTTTTACTTGTTTAAATATATTGAGGCTGTTTTTTCTTTGAGACTGGATAACT
Source organism: Polietes domitor (assembly GCA_947397865.1). Taxonomy (NCBI): domain Eukaryota; kingdom Metazoa; phylum Arthropoda; class Insecta; order Diptera; family Muscidae; genus Polietes; species Polietes domitor. The sequence continues at coordinate 48,671,137 of OX377621.1, forward strand.
AAGCTGCGATAAGGAAAACCTAAATAAAAAGTTAAAATTTCACTCAAAATAAAAACTTATTTTTTTAATTTTTGAAAAAAATATTTTATATTAAAAATATTGGATTTAGCCTGGATAATTATCCAGTGTAAGTCAAATTTATGGTTATCGAGGCTAAGTCCAAAAAAGTCAACACAAAATATTTTTTTTAAATTTGTTTTGATACAAATATTTATATTTTAGTTGGCAACAATGTGAAAAAATATTTTTTTATTTTGAGCAAAAAAATAAATTTTTATTAACGTTTTTGTTATCGCAGCTTGTTATCCCGGCTTAAAGAAAAACAGAATTATTAAAGTGTTTAAATGTCTATCACAAAAAATTAACCGACAAACAACAAAAAGCGACAATTCTGGCCGCTCTTTATTTGGTTTGGACGCCAGCGAATTTTCACGCCGCCGCCAGCGTGTTTGATTGGGTTTAGACTCTTTTTCCTTTTTCATGGCGGCGCTCTCTCATGCTGTCACAATTCCACATATTACTGAAAATATTACGAATAACACCAAAAATATAAAATTGTTTTAATTTTATTCAACATAAATGATTGATTTAAAGCCCAATTAGGCCTTTCTTATTTCTCCGATATTAAATTTAAATATAAATTATCATGGAGGACAAATTTATTGAAAATAATGTTATATTTTGTATAAAACATCATAACACAAATAGTATGTGCAACACGCTATGGTTAACAATAATTTCTCGAGAATTTTTTGTTCCTCCTCACATTTCAAATGATTAAAATTTTTAAATTAAAATACAAAAATTCACGAAAATATATCAATTGTAGTTGCTAGCCGGTCTCTCTTAATTTGTTTCGCCGCTAGCGATTTTTTGTTTCGCCGCCGCCCGCGTGTAGCATTGTGTTTCGGCTCTAACACTAATTTCATACTATATTTATGCAACTTTGTACACTTTACCCACGTCTAGGGCTGTGTCATCGACCTAAAATATCGATTTTTCAAATGAGTGTCATCGATGTTGATAAAACACCGATATTTTCAAAATATCAATGTCGATGTCGCCACTACAACCCGCGTCTCTTTGCATCTTGATAAATATGTTCAAAAGTAACTGATGGAAATTTTGTAAAATACAGACTTTCTAAATATATATCTAAAGGGAATCAAGACAAAAGTGTAGCAACAAAAAGAAATACGCTAAGTGGACATAATGAAATCGAAGTAAGTTTCATGGAAATCTTAAAAGAAGAGGAGTTGTGATAAACATGTGTTATTTTTTCATAAAGCGCCAGGACTCCTATGCGGACGCCTATGAGAGCACAACTCCAACAAAGAGAGATGCGTTATCGGCCTCAAACTTCTACAGAATCAAATGGAAGTGAAAGTAGCTCAGCGCGACAAAAGGATCCTGTTAGTGTATTTTGCCGTGTCAGACCACTGACATCCGAAGGAGACCTATCCTGTATTCATGTGAAAAATTCCACAACCATTGTATTAACACCGCCCGAGCAGGCATTAGGCAACAAACATGGAGCTCTCAAAGAAACCCAGTGTATTTTCAAACATGTCTTCGAGTCAAAGGCCACACAACAGGACGTATTTGCCGGAGTGGCTCAACCTTTGGTGGAAAATTTAATACGCGGTCGGAATAGTTTGCTATTTACATATGGTGTCACTGGTAGTGGAAAGACATTCACAATGACCGGTGACGTCAGACATCGTGGCATTATGCCTCGATGTTTGGATGTCCTATTTCGTACAATATCAGATTACCAAACAAAGAAATACATTTTCAAACCCGACCGGCTGAATGGCTTCGAAGTTCTGTCGGAAACAGATGCATTGTTAGAGCGACAGCAAGAAATGAATCAACGTTTTGCTGGTGGTCGCGGTGGTCTCAAACGTAAGGACTCCGATCCAGAGCTAGCATCACAAGCGTCATGTGAAATGGCTCCGCTGCAGGGTATCGATGAGGACAATATGTATGCGGTTTTTGTAACATATGTAGAGGTATACAACAATAGTGTATACGATTTATTGGAGGACGGTGGCATTCAGAAGTAAGTATATTTTTTTGGTAATTTCCCATCTGGAATGGACTATCTTTTCGGGGAAGTAACACCTTTTCGGAAAGGCAAGGACAAATTGACTCCTCGATTTTAATTATTAAATAAACTAAATTCAAATCGACTCGAAACTCAGAACGGGAGGATTGAATGTCGCCAAAATCAAACTGAATATTCCTGGTGGCACTTTCGACATTGCATTCCTAGTTCTATTTCGAATTGACAGTTCATAACTCGTTTTTCCTTGTACACGCATATTTATTATATCACATTTCTGTTCCTGTTTCCTTGATTTAAAATGATCTTTTGATTTTAGAACTTTGCAAAGCAAAATTATTCGCGAAGATGCCAATCATAACATGTTCGTACATGGCGTGACCGAAGTCGAAATCAAATCTGTCGAAGAAGCCATTGAGTATTTCCAGATCGGACAGAAACGTAAACGTATGGGTCACACAGTTCTCAATGCGGAATCAAGTCGCAGTCATTCGGTGTTCAATATACGTTTAGTGCAAGCCCCTACAGATTGTCAGGGCGAGAATATTGTCCAGGATAAACGTATCATAACCATAAGTCAGTTGTCTCTGGTCGATTTGGCGGGCAGTGAACGTTCGTCACGTACTAAAAACACCGGAATGCGGTTAAGGGAAGCGGGTAATATCAACAATTCCCTGATGACACTACGTACCTGTTTGGAATACCTACGCGAGAATCAATTGTCAGCGGGGAGTCATTTGCCCAACAAAAAAGTTCCATATCGAGATGCAAAAATTACACATCTATTTAAGAATTACTTCGATGGTGAAGGGCAAGTGTCCATGATCGTGTGCATAAACCCGCGGGCGGAAGATTTCGATGAGAATACGGTAAGTCTATGTGTTCCAATTTACAACATGAAAAACGTTTCATATCCTTATTACAAAGCTTAAAATGTTCGATTTATCTTCTTCTTTTCTTTGTAGCAAGTAATGAAATTCGCCGAAATGACCCAAGAAGTTCAAATAACGAGGGCAACGCCGATGAAAGCTGATTTAGGTTTAACTCCTGGTCGCCGCAAAGCCAACAAGCTCTTCAAAATCGCCGTTAATAATCTCAATGATTTGGGTTATTCGGATGCTAAAAAACTGGATGTCGATGTTGGTCTAGTCTATACGTTGGGTCCTAATTTCCCAGAATACAAACTGGATAGTCCAGAGGCTGAGGGAACCATCGAGATGCTCATGGAATATTTAGTTCAACGTATTGAAAAAAGAAAATTACTCTGTGATGATTTAGACACCCGATGTAAGTATATATATGTGATTTCACAGCCCCCTCTCATCCGTACTTATATTTTTTATTTCCCCGGGGCTCAGTGGACAATTTTCGTTTACTTTTAATGCAAAGAGAGAAAGAAAATCTTTCATTGTGCACCGAATTGGCTTCGTTGAAGGCCGTCTATAAGCAAGAACGTGATCGCAGCATGGCATTGGAAAATAAAATACGTGTCCATGAAAACTCCATAGATGTGCTCAATAGCAAATTAGGCAGTCGCGAACGTCAAATTGATGATCTAACACGCAAACTGAGGGATCATCAGAACCTTATAACCAAAAAGGAGCAAGAAAAAGAAAATCAGAAAAAGAAATTCGATTCAAAACTGGCCGTTGAAGTTGATCGACGGGATCGTTTGCATGAACTCAAACATGCCAAATTACAGAGTAAAATACGCGTAAAAGATGAGAAACTGAAACTTTTGTCCAACATCATAACTTCGGAAGATGTTGGATTGAGCAAGCTACCCCGATCTAGAAGTATAGACAACATATCAGAGGATAAAGACACACAACAACATCAAGTGGGATCAATAAGGACGGCCACTGCAACTGCCACGACTAGGAATGAGGTATACGGCACACCAAGAGTGCCCAGAGTAAGTATTCCCAAAAACAAACAAACTATCGCCCCTGTGATGGCTTACAAAGCAGTGCATTTTTCGTGGTTTCAAGATTTGGCTTCAAAAATTTCAAAGTAAAAATTTAAAATCATGAATCCATGAAAAAGGCAATGGTTAGAAACCACCGTGGAAGTTTTCACAGGGCTCAATTGATGTGAGACCCAAATTACAAAATAAAACGTCTCTCTTCATTTAGGGCATGGCTGCTGCTAACAGACGCCATCGCCGATCTCGTTCGGCCGGCGAAAAATGGATAGAACATCGTGCACTTAATCCCGTTCCCTTGGGCACGATCATGCAGCCCTATCTAAAGAATCGCAAATCGGTTACCAAACTAACGGACATGAAAGATTTAACCGGTCACAATGCCAACAAATACATTCTGGTGTCCCAAGATGCCGATACAGATGGCGATGTGGAAACAAAGCTCTTCAAGGGCAATATCATACCGACCTGTGGTGGTGGTGCCCAAGTAGTTTTCGATGATGTGGAATGTCTGAAGCAGAAATCGCCTGTGCCCTCACCAAATCGTAAGAGACCTATAAACGGTGACGGCATTCTCAGTAATATCGGTACAACGGTCTCAGCCCTTTCAGCCATCAACAGTTTGAATACTGTCAACGAGATTGCGTCCAGGTGCAATGTGGGCATAGAAGGACACACTGTCAAGCGTACCAAAGTATAGGAGGGCGACACCGACTGGGCATCACACGACGTATTAAAACCTTTCGAGTTTACTACTTACTCAACAGTATATCGTAGATAAAGAGAAAGAGAGAGCATCATTTTCTCTTTTTCGAATTAACACAAACATGTATTTTGTATTAGTATTTTATATTGATTTTGTTATTGAATTATTATTTTTTTATATATTTTCTCCCTCATCACGCAGTATTTGAAACTGATTTCGTACTTATTTATATGAATTAAATGACTTTAAATATCGAATATTTTTAACCAACTCAACTCAACTATAACACTATTTGAAGTTTGTATTATTTTTATAGATTTGTATATCAGCTCTATCTATGTATTTACGTATAAATATTGGTATTTGGAATTATCTTTCATTTAAATAAAATCTTCACATGACCCAATCATTGGTAAAGGTTTATATTATAGTACATTGTCGTTAATTGCATTTTTTATTAATACGAGCACCACCAAAGGAGCAACGAACCACTTTTTCTAAAAAGGCAAACGTCAGTTAATAAGGGTGGACCTTGTTTGTTGCGTATGGTGTTTTTGTTTCTGGCCAAAATGCTGCATTTTTTCTGCACTTTACTTAATTTGCATTTTCCTTTTCATTTCTAAAATAGTGCAACTTTGTAAGCAGAGGGTTTACAATCATTTCCAAAAATGTTGTAATAGGAAAGTGCAAAAGTGTTGCATTTGATCTAGGGGTCGCAATTTTGCCTTACAATTATCAGCAGTTTTTCAATAATTAAATTAATGTTTTCTTATTTTTACGTTGGCTTATTGGCTGGTTCTGCGCGTTTTTCAATTACAACATATTGCAAGTGTGCAGGCAACATTTTCAAAACGTGATTTGTCAAGGCAGCAGGTTGTAGAAAAGAAAACAACTTTATACACTCGAAAAATATCTTTTTATACCCTCACTATGGTATTATGTCTTTGTGCATTTGTTTATAACACCCACAAGGAAATGAGATAGACCCGTCGTTTATTATACAGAACTTGCACGCGAAATAGGAGTTATGCTTTTAAATCAACCTGAAGATGATTGAAGATTTATCTCAACGCTGGTTTTATCCCCTTTTTGTCCCGCTAGCTTCCCTTAATAGTAACATTTTTTAATGTAAATACCGAATTTCACCATTCTAGCTACATATTTCGAAAAATCCATTTATAATGCATGTCTACGTAGTCAAAGAGATGCCCACCGCGAATTTTTGGATTCCTGCTTTAGCTGCAATTTTTATCCATTTTCCGCATCTACCCCTTAGCGCATACGCAGTTTGCGGGATAGGATGCACAGATCGAATTTCATGATTCCAGCCGTTTGATTGGTATCATTTATTACCCCATTTCACTCCCAAAAAGTACGAATTTGGTAAACTACTCTTTTCGTCTGACTTAACGCTATAAGAGGAATGTTCGTAATAAATTTAAAGCAGCAGTTTGGTCATACCGATGTAATTTGTATACTGCTTTACCCCTTAAAATTACAATTTCGAAAAATCCCTTCTTATATCACCTCTCCGTTGTATATGAGTTATTCCATGGCAAGCGGTACGATTTTCGACTTCGATAGCTTGGATTATTTCGAGAGTTTGTGTGTGTATTCTTCTCATAAAAATATTTTAATTATTATTTTTGGAAAAGATTTCAAAATTTTTTCTCACGAGTTTTGATCAATTTAATAGTGGTGAAATTACGATTTTTTTCATAGAGGTGCGTTGACCGATTTTAATGTGATATACCTTTTTTGAAGGTAATTTCAATTACTTTGAATATATTGAAGTGGTCTATTATCGGCCCGTTAGATTTTTCAAAGTTTTCACAATTTTACTTCTTTTATATTGATTCTCTAAATGATGACAACCAGAGTGACTTGACTTAGTACTCTGAAACTATTAACGAATCGGAAACATGGAACATTTTTTGGAAACAAAAACACTAACAAATCGTGCAAAACTAGACGAATGAAATAAGACTGCAGAAGTGTAAATATAAAAATTTGATTGACGGTGGTGGTGGTCAAATTACAGATGAATTGAAAGATTAAATTAAGACTATTATTATCTATCCAATCGAAATTTGCAGATTAAATAATCTTCAAAAACTTATTCCTTGTAATATGGAGTATTAATATAATTTACCTGGGGGCTAATGACGGGACTGGAAAGACTCGACTCGAAAAGATACGTTCGAAATCAAGAAGTATACATTTTTCAACAAAAACAAATAGAAGATACGATCGAAATCAAGAAGTATACATTTCTTAACAAAGAATATTGAACTAATTGGAACTAATCTCGGTAGGTTCTGTATAATTTTAATCGAAATGTATGCCCTTTTTACAATAATCATCAGCCTAAATAAATATATAAATAGCAGAGCAGACGTAATAAAACCGTAGATCTGCCGCCTCCCCTTGTGGATGCTAATCAATTTAAACGAAACACAACAACTTGTTTGTTTTAAGGTAGTAGAGATATATGTATGTATTTGTATTTTAATGTAGGCTTTGTTTATTATTATTATGTAATGTATTATTAAAATATATAGATTAGTTACTAATAAATCAGTCTATAATTAAAATATTTTGTAGTATTTATATTATTACTTTAACTTATCTTTTATAAACAATCAAATGATGAATTGGGGTTGTTTTTCCTGCTTCTTCTTTTTGCAGTTTGCAGTTTGTAGCCGCTTTTTTGTAGGGTATAATGTTATTATGCAGAAAAATAAACGGCACAAGAGCATTTTTAATAACCTGGCTTAAATTGTGGTTATTTTCTTTTGAATTTCTGAGGGTGTCAGGAGGTGATTAATGGTGATGGTTCGGGAGGAGACTTTGTTATTATGCATATTTTGTACGCTTGTACTCTTACATGTTAGACGAGATATTTTGTTACGATTTCTTTTTTGTTAGTTTTTATTCTTTTTTCTTTCTTCTTACTTTTGTTATGAATAAAATGAAAGCTATTTATTTATATGGTTCTGTTTGCATTAGGGTTAATAACACCTCCTAAAGATACTGTATATATATTCTATATATGTTCAGTGGTTGTTGTTGTTGTTTAATTGAAATGGAATTATATGTTTATACTTATATTTAAATACGAGTTGTTGTTGTTGTTTTGTATTTTGTTATGTGTACAATATTGTTCTTTCTTTCTTTTTACAGGCAATATTTGGGGCTTTTTCTTTTCATTTCTTTCTGTGGACGCCTTTTTCCTATAGGAGAAGAGAAGGGGTTGTATAAATGAGTCGAGAAGTTGGTGTGGTCGGTCTTCGAAAAATCAAAGGAAGATCGCGCTAGTACTTATAGTAGTAGAGTAATTATTGTGTTTTGATTTAAACTAATATGAACAAATTCAAACAATTAAAAATGGCTTTAAAATAACAAAAAAAAACAAATTCATCTATATGGTTGTTAACACTGTTTTGTTTTGGACATTTGGAAGCTTAATTGATTTTATATATTATTAATTAATTAATTAAAAAGAATGGGAAAACATTTAAAAGAAGAGAGTAAGAAACAGAAGAAACGAACGAACGGGACGAATCAATCAATCAATGTAACGTAACAGACACAAAAACAGAAAAGAACAGAACAGAAATATAGGGCGTCAAAAATGTAATAATAATCAAATGAGAAACTTCTATATTTCTTCTTCAATACTTCATTAATTTTTAAATTAATTATTAATTAAACATAAACATAAAGCTACAATCGCTGTTGCTTAAACTTTGTTCTCTAACAAAAATTATCAAATATCAGTTCTGTTGTAAGCAAAAACATATTATTTTCATGTGTGTGTGTGTGGGTGTGTAAAACAAAAGCGATACAAGACAAAAAAGTTACATAAAATATAGTTTGAATAATTAAACTAAAAAGGCAACAAAGTATTCAACAAAATTCATTTCAAAAAAATCCTATTCTCCATAGAACTATGGGCATTTTTGGGTCGATGATCCTGCAGCATCATCAGAATGAATTTCGATATTGCAAAGTAGAATGAATGTGTCGAGTCGTGTGTTGCGGCTGTGCCGTGCCGCCTTGCTGTTGTAGGCGGGCGGGCGATCGGTAGGTGCCTTTCTTGTTTTGGGTTATACCGCATGGAAGCTTATAAAGCTTCTGTTTACTTGTTTTTTCTTCTTTCTATCTTTAAACTACATACTTTCAAAAAAGTTTTTTGTTTGTTACAGTATTTATGTAGGCATAAAACACAAATTGGCGTCTTTTCAGTATTTGTATATCAACATGCTTATTATCCTCATCAGCATCATCGTGATTATCAATTGAGAGGAAATATGCGCATTGTACCATCGTCATGATTATGGTGGTGGCGGTGGTGATGATTACTATTTGGATTGTTTTTCTTTCCTATGAACATTTGACACAAGCTCCCTCAACATCAAAGTCAAGTACCATTAATTTGGTCTCTTCGGTGCCATTACGTGAACCCACCGCGCATATTAATTTCGTATCATTGGCTCTGTGGATAAAAAATAGTTTCTATTAGTCGGGAATTTTATCCAACTTAAGGTTACAACAAAACATACCTTATACGCCAGACAACGCCTCCTGAACCGCCCGATTCCAGCGATACTAGATTTCGTATAAATTCTCCAGTCTTTACATCCCACAACTTGACAGTGCCATCATCGGAACTAGTCACTACAAAGCGGGAATTGAATTGCAAGCAGGTAACAGCCGACTGGTGTTTATTGGGGCCTGAAAATTTGTAGTAAACAAAAATCCATTAAAAAACGTTATTGATGGCTCACTAGTCCCGACCGAAGTCGGATTTTAAGGCATTTGACATTTGGATAAATAATTTTGTCGGAAATTTCAAACAATTTTGGTTGCCTTTTTTATTAATTACCACAACGATGGTAGTACTATTTTGTAAGTTCGTCTGACACAAGCGATGCGCATTCAATTGCATATTATTGTCAAAATGTAAAATCAAACGCTTCATTTATATATTACTCTAGCAATATTAATTTGTTGCACATTTTTATTTTTGTACATTTTGAGCAACCAATATTTTGGCCGAATGCCGAAGCAATCGAGATTTAGCCGTCATCTGAATCTATTACACTTACCCGATAATGTCTGTAAGCATTGGCCGGTGGTTATGTCCCATACTTTGACCGTGGAATCAGCATTGCCGGACACTAAAATATTCTCCCTCAATTCCATGCCCGAAGTTAAACTTTGATGGCCCATCAAGGTGTGTTTGCAATTGCCGGTTTCTACGTCCCACACGCGTATCGAGGTGTCCAACGACCCGCTTACCACATGAATGCCATCAAACTGTAACGAATTGTAAATTGTAGAGCGTTAGTTTGGTTTTGCAAAACACGGGACTAAGACAACAACATTACCTGCAATGAATACACACGATTTGTATGACCTTGGAGGGTGTGTAAACATTCCGGTCTCTCTGGATGCCAAATTTTAACCATGTAATCATAGGCTCCAGAAACAATTAATTTCCCATCGTATTGCACACAACGTACGGCTGCCAAATGACCCACCAGCACCCGCAAACATGTACCCTGTTCAATGTCCCAAACGCGTAGAGTAGCGTCACGAGAACCGCTAACAACTCTGTGGAAACATTCAATTCATTAACATTCAATTCGGGATCAAACTTAAACTCTTTGAGAAGAACCTACTTGTTGCCATGCAAATGCATACAGCGCACTGTCGACGTATGACCCAATAGCGTATGGACACACAGTCCCGTTTCCATATCCCACACTTTAAGAGTACGATCTGTGCTACCTGAGATTATGATATTGCCCGACATTTGGGATGACCACACACCGCCAGTATGACCCACCAGAGTACGCAAACACTGAAAACAAACGTAACAAATGTAAATAATTTTGAATTGATTTTGCAGACTTATTTGCTTGCTTACCCTGCCAGTTACAGCCGACCACACTTTCAGTGTGTTATCATCGGAGCCAGACACTATGCGATTGCCCGAGAACTGCAGGCATGTTATGACATGTTCGTCGTGCCCCTTGAGTACTTTAGGTTGTCTTATGGGTCTCGAACGCCAATTCATTTCAATAATATGCTGGCGCATGTAAGCGGCCTTCCAAGGCGATGCAATCGGTGGCATATTCCCAGCTCGGCCGCGCTTAGGGCGATCTGTGCGAGGTTCGGTTAAAATTTGTCCTTGGCGACATTTCTCTTTCCACAATAAATTATCGTCACACAGGAAACGCCAGCTGCGACATGTCTGGGCAGCCCTCAACAGATCCTGCGGATCCAAATAGGAAAGTACTTGCAAAGCCAACTCTCGAGGTAGTAATGAAATGAAGTCACGTTGAAATTGTGGCTCGATAACCTTCATCATGTGGCGAACTTGTGTGGGTTCGCAGTGTTCGATGAGGCGATCCACTGCCAGCAGACGTTCTGCATGTGACCAGCGTTGAAATTGCAACAGCCATTGCTGCAGTTCGGGCGGTGGATTGTCTCTGTTGGGAATTAACGAGCGCGGGGTACGTCTACCCAAGGGCGATCCACTGACGGACGTTGAAAGCAGAGCTACAGAGGGCGAGGTAACATGTACCAAAGCGCCGCCGCTTGAGGTGGCCGTTTGTGATGATCTGGGCGTCGATGTAAAGTCGTAGGCTATGCGTTTGCGACTGTTACTTTCCAAACTCGCACCACCACCACCAGCTCCACCACTGCCCGTGATGGCTGTTGAATTGTAATCGTGATCCATTAGGCGGCTGTCATGGTATTTGCGCTTCCGATTAACATTGCATTCGGGCGAAGCCGATACATCCTCGGATATGGAAAGGTTTTGCATAATATTATAGGATAGATCACCGCCACCGTCTTTGACGCCAAATACGTGATGTGATGTGTCCAAATCTTCGCCGTCGTTCAGATCACTCATACTGCCACCGTGACTACTGCCATCGCTGATGGAACTTTGATGGCAGGTGCAGATTTCCTCAATGTCCGAATTGTTCTCTTCACAATCAATCCAGGCAGAGTTCTGATGATTGAAGGTAAAGTTATTATCCACCAAATGATCGCCCAGCATTCGTAAACCGTTAATTATGTTTTGTGATAATTCCGAACGACGACTGCCACTATTTCGGTTGGGACCAACTACAACTCCCCCAGCAGCAGCAGCACTACCACTCCCCAGACAGACGTCATTGGCTACCGCAGCATTACTGCCACTGCCACTGCCACTGCTACTGCTACCATTTGAAGAACGTGATAAATATTTTTCATTTGTTTGAGCGCTAGCATTAACTTGTCTATGACTTCTAGGTGGCGGGGCGTACTGACATCTGGCCGACGAAGTCGATGGCTGGACATCGTCGTCTTGTTGTTCATTCGCGGAGGAATTGCTGTTATGATTAGAATTATTAACCAGCGGCTGTATAGCACTGGTGCGACTACAACCATTTTCAAAAACGCGAACTACTACTGAGGTGCTGCTGCTGCTGCTGCTGCTGGATGAGGAGGAGGATGATGATGATGCTGCTTTTGATGATGTCGATGTGGATGTTGATGACGATGATGTGGAGGGACCAGGATGATGTTCTTGTTGTGGACTCTTGTTTGCTTGCTTGTTGGTTATTGCCGAGCTTGTAGACGAGGGCCTGGATATAAGGCTGTCATTGGAATTGGAATTTGAATAGATTTCTGAACCTACTGTAGATGCAGGCTCAACAATAACCGAGGCTGAATTCGACGAAGCCGAAGATGTGGACGACAATGTGGCGGAGGAGGAGGGATTAACGGAGGACGATATTGTTTTATGTGTTTGTTCAGTGCTGTGGTGTTGTGATGTCTTTAGTTGTTCATGCTGCTGCTGCTGTTTCTGCTGTTGTTGCTGATGCTGATGATTATGACTTAGAGTGTTGCACAGATTCATTTTGGCAGTTGATTTGGTCAGACGTACTATTAATTTACGACTACTTGTTGGCGTGGCTGATAAATCTTTGTAGGTACATTTGCTATCAGAAGAAAATCCTCTGGAGTTGCTGCTAGTGGGGTGCTCTTCTGTATTGTGCGATAGTTTTTGTTGATGTTCCAAACGCGATTTCACCAGACCCAAGTGCAGCACATCATCTTTGCTGAGTGAACTTGACTTTAGTATAATACCACCGGTCAAACGTTGTTCGTGTTCAAAATCACGGCGCTCTATCAAGTCCATTGACTCGATATCCGACAATGTGGACATAACTATCGTCGCTGTCGCTGTTGACGATTTTGAACTACTACTAGAAGGTAAATCCTGAGAATTTTTACAATTACTATGATTCAAGTTCATCTTTTTCAAGCGCGACGACATGCGTTCGTTTTCCGAGCATACTTGAGATTCCGTCAAATCGTATATTAGTTCTTTGGGCTGGTGCAGTGATTTGCTACTTACAGCCGCCGAAGACGAGGATGGTGTCTCATCGCCGCCAACATCACCAGCATCTTTTGAAAACTCATCACTGAGCCGTTTGGGCACGACGTTTTTATCGTTGACAAAATCATTAATTCCTTCCGAGGTCGTCATTGTCATCTGAGTGTGATGAAGTGGGTGTTGTTGTTCTTCGACTACAGGCGTTTCCAGGAATATCATGGCGCCATTAGTGCTCATGATAACGCCATTGTTTATGGCATTTGTCGTCGTACGACTTGAAGAAGCACTCATTTGTGAATTTCTTGTAGACGATTGATTTGTGGAATTCATATCGTCTTCTTCTACGTCGTCGTCATCTTCATCATCCTCCTCCTCGATCATAACCTCATTATCTACATTATTGTCGATGACAATGTCAGCCGTTTCCTCTTCCTGGTCAACACGATCGTCTTCATCCTCTTCTTCATCGTCGTCATCGTCATCATCATCGTCGTCGTTGATCACATAAACTTCGGAGGAATCGAAAAATCCATTATTACTGGCCGAGGAGGAGCCAGTGGACGAATCCGAAGACACCTTTATTATTTGTATGGCATCTGTAGATGAACTGTCTTCAGCTACAGCCACAGGCTCCGATGTCACATCATCGTCATCTCCATGTGTCGATGAGGGAGGCAACAAATTGGAGGAGCTTATTTCATAAGCCTCCAATACACCGGACGTTGTGGTTTCATCATCGAGGACAACTTCGGCGAAAGCATGTTGTGAATTTGTTTCGAATTCCTCCTCTTGTAGTAGCGACATGGAGCCACGACTTGTTGTTGGCTTATAATACTCTACAGTTTTGTTTTCGACGTTGTTGTTGGAATTTGGGGAAATATTTCGATGGCAGTATCTCCTGGCTGGTGGTGATGATGTTGCCGACGATGACGCTGCGGAAGTTAGAAAATAAGGTTTTATCGTATCCGCTGTGAATTTTGTGGCGGTGGCGGCGGCTGCTGCTGTATCAATTGATTTGGTTAAATTTATTGCAACTGTTTCAAATTCATCGACACATTTTTCTTCCATAATACACCTTCAAAGGTTTAAGGTTTTTTCAAAAATGAATTAAAGATTACGACTTGCTTCCGGGGTTTCGCTGTTTTCTTCAACTTAGGATTCACTGGAAAAAATGAAAGAAAGAAATTAGAATTTTAAATTAGATTTATATAAAAAAACTGTTCTTGTTGTTATAGTTCAGTTTATGTTCATGAATATCGCGGTGATATGTATCTATTGGTATATTGAATTGAATTGGGAGTTATTTTGGCAAGAATATGCGTAAATCGCTTTGTTTTTGGCTTGGGAATAAATTAAAAAAATGCGAAAATGTCCGATCAAATAAATATATATGTATGTAAGGATGGATGATAATGTCTATCGACATTTCACAAAGATGGGAGACGTACGTACAGTTGGCTATGTTTGAGATGATATGCCTACAGGAAGTGATATTAATGATTTGCTGTTTCAGCTTTCAGCATTTTGAAACGATTTTACTTTATGGCGATTGATAACAGCATTAATTAATGATGCAGTTCTATAGAAAAGAGTTTGACTAATAAAAATCAATAATTTGATTTAGTAAAAAGTAATATTTTGTCTTAGAAAAATGCAGTGAAAGGTCACATAATTATTGAAACACAAAATGATGATGATAATGTCCATGGAGCTCTGTAGTTTTTGCATGTACGATATTTGCATTACTATCATTCTTCTAATATCGGTTTTATTTTTAATTAAAAAAATGTTATTTGGATTGCATTGTAGTTTTTTTCACTGATGTCCCCTATAAATTCAGTACATTGCGTTGGCGAAAGGAAGAAAAGAGGGAGTAGTGTCTATTGACATCTGTTTTGAATTTTTGAATGTCGGAAGTCGATTCCACATACGGATAGTACGGACGAAGAACGAATTCATTCTGTAATGTGTATAAGATATGTAGATACGAGCTAAATAAAATGTCTTTATAAAATTAGGTGTTTGCAGTTTTCCTTGGGAAAAAAGAAGTTGGCTCCCGGGAGAATCTATTCTTTAAATTTATACAAAAAATTACGCCAACTTTTACCAATCGCCAAAAAAATTGTATGAAAAATTCACTATAGGGGGCGGAATATGATGGCCGCTGTTGATTTTGATGAAATTTTCTGAGCTTTTTTTTTACTACATAAATTGTAAACTTTTGCAAAATTTCAAGATATTCGTAGCGAAACAAAAATTTTTTAAGAAAAATTCATTTTAAGTTACATGAGCGGTATGTGATGGGCGTGGACGACTTTGATGAAACTTCTTATTTTCCTTAATTGCGTTCAGAAAATACTCGGTGAGGCCAAGTTTCATCACTCAACGAACACTTCTTATATTTTTGTGCACTATTCCACTGTGGAGTGTTGCTTGATGAAACAACAAACGCGGCAACGATTATGTTGTTAGTTTTTGCATATGGAATTGTTGATGCAAAATGTAATCCATACTATATATTGAGATGTTTACGATGTAGCAATATCACTTGGGTATTTTTTTTCGATCATTTCTGGGATTATTGCTTCATTAGGTGGTCCTCAATGGTGTTCAATTTACAAACCAATGAACCACTGTTCGATAATATTGGCAATAATTTTTATTGTTTTCTTTAGCGGCTTTCCGCGCAAGATATAATCAATTAATCACAACTCGAAGTTCGTGTTCACACAAAAATTAAAAAAAAAAAAAACAATTTGTCACATCATAGATTTCGGATTAGGAGTCGATATAATAATGTCGAGGATTTTCTCCTGCTTGGATGTTTAGTTTGTTGTGACATGTTTACTTTACTTTAATATATTTAGTTACTAACTTTAAGAATAACTTTTATTTGCATGTGATACTAATATTTTGTTTAATATTTTTGTTATGCCGGCTGTTAATATTTGATCTGTCCACCCTCTACTGCTTAGCCGCCATGGCTCGGACTATGGTGTGTACGCTGTCCCTGCGTTATGGGGACGTGGCCCTCTCGGTCGGAAGGGGCGGGTGTGAGAGGCGTTGGGACCGTTCGTTAAAAAAAAAGATGTGTACTTATTTATTTTAAGGTCCGAAATGTCCACCGCCCTCATAGTAGTGTTCTCATTGGATGTATACTAGTTTTAAGATCCAAAAAGGAATATTGAACATTCTTCGGAACTTGAGAAATGTAAAACTTATGTGTTTTTGTTCGCCTTCTTCCTACAAACGACAGCCAAGTTTTTCTTCCGTCTATCATCAATATTACAACGAATGGACAATGTTTGTGGCAAAACTTGAACGATTCTCGATTTTATGCACTTTTTTGCGGGCCCATGACAAATGTGTCACTTATTATTATTAAACTTCACAATGAATTTAGGAATCAGGTCCATTTAAAGTCCATGTTTGTTTCTTTTTTTTCCTTCCTCTTCCACAAAGCGAAACACCACCAATTATGTACATATGATGTAGCTAGCACCTGTTAATTCATAGCTTTTTAATCACTTTAACGTGTAATTACACTCTTTAGCAGAGAATTGAAGACCGGGTTAATAACGAACAATTGTAACAAATTAATGCGACATGCAATTGAAACAACAACTTCTACTAATATGTTGTATGAATGTAGTATCTCATTACAATTACTATTTCCAACGGAGCAAAAGATGTCCTCGGCGTTTCATAAACAAAAACGTAACAACAATAACAACACAACAGTTCAGTTTAGTATAGCTTGTCCACTTATGCAGAATACAACGGACGGGACGAGACGATCTTCGCCAGTCAGCCTACCAGTACAAATCCACAACAGAAACTGCCAACATTCCGCAATGAAATGGAAAAAAATGGCAAAATTCCCATAGTGGTGGTGGATTGTATACAACAACAGCAGCAGCAGCAGCAGAAAAGACAACAAACAGACAGACAGACAACACAACACAGACGATGAAACGAACAAATGGAAGATGATGATAATTATGATGCTATTACAAAAACAACAACTGCAGAATTATCATCCAAGAGCGAGCGCAGCAGCACAACACAGCCCAGCTTTGGGTACGCTTCGCCTTCCTCTTCTTCTGATGCTCGGCTGCTGCTGCTGCTGTTTATGTTTCTTCTGAAGACACAACAACAAAGTATAAACTAAGATCACAACTGGCTGGCTGGGCTGGCGACGGCGGCAGTTGCTTGCTTGCTATTCTCACGTAGTAGAAGTGGTAGTAAGAAGATACAAACAACAACATCAACGGCAATAATAATAACAACAAAACAGCAAACAAAACGATGGGAAAATACACACACAACAACAAATGCCATCAAACACACACACACACAGCTAACTAATCGTGTACAAGAAGATTGAACGTACAAACATACACGTACATGGGGGATGTACATCCATACATACATACATATGTAGGCACACTGTGTTGTGTGTAATACGGGCATTTGGTTTCGTAGGTCCTAGCTACACAACAAAGTTATCAAGAAAACAACCCGCTAGGCCCATGCAGCCAGAGCCAGCAATCGGCAAACTAGCCAGTCAGTTACAAACAAACACACACACATAAACTCCACATAACAATCTTTTTGCTGCAACTGAGCTCGCACTCAATCGCCGTCGTAAAATCACAATGAAAGGAAATCTCTTAAGTGCAGAAATGAAATAACAACAAAACAAGTGAAGTAAAAACACACAACTGCTGAGGCTGAGATTCAAAAGAGAGACAAACAAAAAAGCCAAGCAACAACAAAGGAATGTTGTTGTTTTAAAGGCCAATGATTTTGGTTGGATAAAGAACACTACGGAGAGTATTTTCCCAAAAAAAAAATCACCTTGCAAAATATTTCCAAGTCAACACACCGATCGATGCATACGGCAGGCAGGCGGCAGTGGAGTGTTGTATGACTAATACAAAAGTTATTGTTGTTGTTGTTACGAACTATTACTTCTTTGCCTGAGCCAATAAACTGAACTTTAGCTACATATTTTGCGTGAGAACAACATACAAATCCAATTCAAATTCTGTTCATTTTATTTTTTACCAGAACCTTTGAAGTACATACACACACACATTAACGCTACTCACCAGAAAATCAGTGGGAAATGTGATGCCGGTATGGCGGATTACGGGTTTACGCTGTGCTGTGCAGTAGTGGATGCTTGGATCTTAATGGGTCACAAATCTAAACGAAACCTGGAACTCACTAATATCATGCGAAACACCAATTTTTTGAAGTTAATCCAAAAAAAATATGGACTCAGAAAAATTCCCAATACTGAACTGATTGGTTGGCAAGAAGAAAAGGACGATGTGAGTGGGGCCGCAATCAGTCATTCGTTAATTGAATTTAAAGATAAAATGAGATAAAGATTTTTATATAGTTTAGGAGGGTATATATCATTTTGGACAGAAAAAAGTGTAACGCATTAAAGAATAACATAATACCCTAAGTATGCTTGGACCAATTTAGTTTCACTACTTTTTAAGCAATTTGAACCATGTACGTTCGTCTGTCTGGCTTGGCTGACTGCTGTACACGATAACTTTGCAAAGGCGTTAAGGAATCTATTCAAACTTTGCACATAGCAATAGTTTTCCCAAACTTAATTTAAGCTCGAAGATGGGCGAAATTGACACACCCCTTTTGGTACCTCCCACACATATGGTTCATATTCCTATGTTAAATTAAAGCCAATGAAACATCCATACGGATATTCGGCATCAGCTATATTTTGGTGTATAAAAAAGTTGTTCTAATTAATCACTTTAATTGAACTAAAAATTGCGGGTTTTGCAACGCACCTTCTAGTACGTCCCAAACAAATCAACCTACCAACGTAAACTTGTAATTTTTATACGGATGAAATTTGATATTTGGTAACGCTTTTTTCACCAGGAATATGGCCGATATTGCCAGATCCCTTCTGGTTCCTTCCAGACAAAGTGTCATGTGCTTTGGTTAAAATAAAACCGATATAACTTCCATACGGGGGTAGTCGAAAGCATTTGCAACTTGATATTTAAACATTTTTTTATAATCACTTTAAACCACAACATTTTTTACGCTTTAGCCACGCCCCTTCTTGTACCTCCCACACATTTGTTTCAATCGTAGTTAAAATGAAATCCTTTATAACTTCTATAACGTTGTCTTAAATCTACTGGGACTTCATTTTTCATCATGGTTTTACACTTACATATTTACAAATGTGGAAGCTGAGTTGATTTGCCACAAACGTTCTAGTACCTCCCGCTAAAGTAAAAAGTAAAATTTAAGTCATTCCATACATAGTTTCACTGAGAGTGAAGGTTTAAATGAGTCGGTTTAACCGACTGAAACTTATTTACTTGTTTATTACATAGTTTAGTTTGCGGTGATCCATTAAAAATTGATTGATTCTATCTGCCCCGTATCCTAATATTATCCATAGGTCAAAGCTTTGGATTTGCACTGAAAATTCAAATGCTTCTTCTGTGCCACTTGCTTTTTCTATGTAGAGTGAACCATACAGTTTAGGTACAAATAATAATTTTTTACATATCTCACAATATTGACAAATTACTAGTCTCAAAATTAAAAAAGTTAGATTTTAATTATTAAACAAAGGACCAAAAAAGTTTACGTACAGCAGAATTTTTTCCTTAAATAATAAGTTTTACTGCCAAAATATATACAGTAACACCTCGGTGTTCCGAACTGCGTCAGTCAATTCTGTAATTCGAGTCCCAATTTACAAATACTTCTTTGTGGTTTCTGAATTCATTCCTTTAAAATGAGTTCTAATAAAAAGAAGACACAAAACATTGATCTCAGCCAAATATCAGTTATTACGCTCTTTTTGGAAAAGTGGTCATCAGACGTCAGTATACTCTCATTAGTTCTGCAACCGAGACTTATTCATGAAGAAGAGACCGACTAGACTATTTAACTATGGGTTTATTTCTGATAATTCATTTGATGTGAACGTGAACTGCTACATACATTGGATAAATGAAACTGACTCAACAGATTTATCAGAAAATGGAGATCATGTGGAAGAGGAGAATAATGATTTTGATTTGTACTCAGTGAAAGCCAAAGTGTTTTTATATATGGCCATTTCTCCAGAATGGTCCACCATACTCGAAAAATAAGAAGTTGAAAAAATATTGTTTCCGACTTGCATTAGCAAACGAAAATGTAATTAGATTAAAGAGTCCAAACACAAAGTAGAATTCATGTTTTATTCACTTTTTCTATTTATAAGACCATTTTTTTTTTAAATTTTGCATGGAGCAGTGATGCAAGGGCTATCTTCTGACAAAATATTTTTTGCAAAAAAAAAAAAAAAAAACAACGCCAATAATATGAAAGAAAAGATAATGAAGTGCAAAATATTGATTTGCTCCTATAACAAATATAAATTTATGTCACATCACGATCCACATTATAGGTTGTAAAAATGTAAACAAAATAAAAATATTTCAAATCATTAAAAAAAATTCATCACTGTTGAGCGTTTTTGTAAAGAATGGAAAAAATGACTTCTATTATTTATTTTAGGACAATACAGTTATGTTGTAAACAAATATAAATATATATAAAAGTAGACATAATTTTTAATTTTTCCTTGTTTTGCACCACTTTGAGACGTACGACAGTCACGTATATGACCAGGGAAATAATATGGTAAGATGAAAATAACGTATCCTTTGAAAAAATATTCGTTTTACATGAACTTCGAGACGTAGCCCAAGAAAAGTATTTCAAGTTCTCTCGCCAAACAACAATTTATAATTTGTTTGTAAAGGTTCAAACCTAGTTTTGTATTTGTTTTAATAATTTTGGTTTTCCAAAAGGATAAATGTTACAATAATGTTTAATAATTTACATATGAATATTTTATGAATCCCAATGTGACCTCCATATGAAGCTAAATTGCTGAGATATCAGCTTTAATCTGAAATAAATGAACAAAAATCCGAAATTGAATGCCTGAATGTTGGCTAAAGAGTTTCAAGAAGGTTGATTTACGATCACACATTGATTTACGATAACAATATAATTTTAAAGGACCTATGCTTCTTGCAGAGGAAAAGGTACATATTTCTTTATATATAGAAATAAATGGTTATAATTCTAAACACTTCATTTGTAATATTTATATTAATGTTATATTTATATTTCACCTCACAGCTGTTGCCTTATTTCTTATGTCAAAGCTATTGGAAGCACAATCCTAATATAATCTTTTTCCGCAGTTTTTGGCCAACATTCACTTCTTTTAGATTAAAGCTGACATCCTTGGATGGTCACACCGGACATTATTATAAATAGTATCCGTGTCCGGTAATTACTAAACATTTACTAGGTATTTCCCGCTATGCTAGTGACATAGATTACAGAACCCTGGTACCCAACATAACCTGACTTTGTAATGTTTCATTAGCTTATATGCATTTTATGTCATTTATGTCATATAGTATTCAGTGAATATAAAATATTAGCGAGTACAGGGCCTAATTACGTATCGTATTGAAATCTCAAATCGCAGTTTTTTTTTTTACCAAAATTGTATTTTATTTGCTTGAGACTATACATTTCACCAAGTTGAATTATTTTATTTGAATCAATGAAATGTCATATTTTGGGCTTTGAAAAAAGTGTGTTTTGCCATAATTAGGCCTCAAGTCATTGACTGAGAAATAGAAGCTTCCCTTTGTTCCGACAAGGAATTTTCTTTAATTAGCAGCAGAACATTGTTACAAATTCTTTATTTAGCTCAATATGGCTATTATATTTTGCAAAAAGTATTTTATGAAATATGTATACCTTAAGCGATGAGAAAATTCATCGTATTTCCGCACATGTGAATGAAAACTGTAAATACCTGGAATTGAACTGGGGTATTGTCCTGTTTTGTTCGGATTATCCACCTCTGTATTTTACAACAAACTCAAAAAATGTCCCCGATAGTAGTATTTACTGTCACGTGTGGCAACAGCGACATGACCACAATATCCGCAATTGTTTTTATATTTTATACAAAAAGATCTCTAAAGTCAATGCAATCTGTTCAAATTGCTATTGTTTGTTGCAGTACAATCTCAATAGAAAGAACAGAAATGCAATTCTTTGAAGACGACGTACATAGGAGACGAGACACTATGTCATTTCGTGTTAAAAGATTCAGCTGAAATCAGCTGGTAGAGCATAACAAATTCGCAATCAATGGGAAGCGATTCCTCACAAAACATGTCTTTTACATAATATCGTAAATAAAAAGAACAAAGATATCACATCCAAACAAACAAACGACATTCGTACCCTTGTGACGACGACGTGCACACATGCATGCATGCATATGTCGTACATGTTTGAACGAAGATGGGCTCAAGATGTGTGTGTGTGTTTATGAATAAAAAGAAATTCCCATAATGTATTTGATGCCTTTACGAGGAGAAGTTCAAACAAACCAGATGAACAGCTCGTCCAAAAAAAAAGTCATCCATCCATCTATCTGTTTCATACGTATGTACGTAGTATGTGTCTTCTTCACTTTCATTTATTACTCACTACCACTGCCAAGAAGATTGGGATCTTTGGTGGTTATTAACAATGATAATGAAGGCGAGGAGGATGAC
The DNA here is from genome assembly GCA_947397865.1 of Polietes domitor. Lineage (NCBI taxonomy): Eukaryota > Metazoa > Arthropoda > Insecta > Diptera > Muscidae > Polietes > Polietes domitor. Next base: position 48,693,889 of record OX377621.1, read on the forward strand.
AATGATGATGTGTGCATTGCCATGCACCAGCATCTGTAGTAATACTCGTACAACCACGATTTATTCTCAATGACGAATGCGGCGGCTGATCACTGAGATTCTGTCCTCTCTCTCCATCATTCACTACAATCGCTCTCTCTTTATGGGCGATGTGTCTGTCTGGCTGTCGGTCTCCTCATCTGTGTTTGGTGGTGGTCACGTACGTTTTGCAATATGTTGAAACTTTTTCAGAGAAGAGAAGATGATTTTCAGTGTCTCACTTGTCATTTTCTGGTTTCTACATTTTGATGCTGCAGCAACATTTTGCATTCATTTATACACTCAGCTCAACGTACTCCGTGGTACATGTCCATGCCACAGACGATGAACACGAAGAAACAATGCGAATATATACGATTGCATGTATGCATATGTATGTGGAAGAAGCAAAAGAAGCAGGGGGACTAAAGGAAAAGCACGAGGTAGTGATACCCTGCTGTTTCATTTGCTGTGCCCATTTCCTGTGAGGTTCTTCATGTGGAAGATCAGTAACTGAACTAAGTAAGGGCAGTTACTTAAATACATATGTACATACAACAATCAAATCTCATGAAAGACACAACAGTTGAGCAGCTCATCATCACATTGCTGATCTACCTGTAGTGTGCGATGCAAAGAAATACATTTTCCCAGGCAATCTTTTACTCCTCTCTTTCTCACATTTCTTTCTTGCCTTACGAAAAGGATATGTGTGTGTACAACGCTAAGAAACCTTTCAAAGTCGTCCGTTTACAGTGTAGCTGCTGGTGACATCAAACATCCAAACAAACATACACACACACGCTGTTAATCATTACTGGGACTTGTAAAAACGGCAGGCATGCAGCACACAACTTTCAGCAAGGAACAATGTTTGAGGTGTTCTTCGTGTGAAAGGAATGACAGAGTACCGATGATAAAAGTGTATGTTGCACATGTGTCAAGAGGATCTTAAGATGGATTTTAGAGGAGGTGGTTGGTTGGTGTATTCGAAATTGATCAATTATAATTAATGAATTCAGTTACAGAGTGACCAAATTCATATGACATGTCATTTATGACATCCTTCCTTCCCATCAAAGGGAAGGGTTGAAGAAGGTCATCTGTGGGATCTTGACCGACTGATGCAAATATGATGTCAAGGCGGTTTGAATTATAAACTGGCGCAAACGAACGTTTTGTATCAATATATAGATATAAGTATTTCTCTAACTATTTATAAGCTTCAATAATTTCTATATTTTTTCAAATCCGTCAAAAATATTGAAAACAATACCAATACTTTTGTAAGGAATCAAACTAGTTGTAAGACAAAGGACAATATGAATGAGTAGAAGCCACAAAACAACGCGAATATACTATGGCTGTTTTTCTTTAAGACTGGATAACTAAGCTGCGATAACAAAAATTTAAATAAAATGTTAAAATTTCACTCAAAATAAAAAATCTTTTTTAAACTTGTAGCCACAAGCAATATCGATGTGTGTGTGAAAACAAATTTTGAAAAAATAATTTTGTGTAAAAATGTTTGACTTAGCCTGATGGATATCAAGGCTAAGTCCAATAAAGTCGACACATTTTTTTTTAATTTCTTTTGATACATATATTTATATTGTAGTTGGCGACAATGTGAAAGAATAATTTTTTATTTTGAGCAAAAAATGAAATTTTTATTAACGTTATTGTTATCGCAGCTTGTTATCCTGGCTTAAAGAAAAACAGCCCTACTATATAGTATTGATTTTTTCTATACAATAAAGCTGAAAATGTTGTGTTGACCATGACCAGGCTCCTTAAGGTGCACGATTCCATTTTAAATTAGAATATAAAAGTAGAACAATTTTCTATTTGTTATAGATAACACGTTGTAGAGTTATCGCAGGTTAAAATTTGGAAAAATCGAAAAATGAGTTTTTGTTAAAAATGTGGTTAGAATGAAAAACAAAAAATTGTTCTAAAAGGAATGAAATGAAATTAAAAATAAAATAACTATCTTAATTATCGAAATTGTAGATAAAAAAAAAATATTTTCAAGTCCCTTTTCGAAAAAACGTAAAAATTCTCGATAATTTTCGTGTTATCGAAACCAAAAATATCGGAAAAGCTGAATTATAGGTAACTCAAAAAGAGGCAGAAAAATTAAACTTTTCCGATATCTGGCGTAGTTATCAATATATTTTACAAAGTTTCCAATGTGAAAAAAATTAAAATATAAATAAAAATATACATCATTTTTATGAATTTCCACAATCGATATCTATGGAAATGATAGATTACTAAGGCAGATATCGTTAACTAAAGTAGTAATTAATTTTTTTTCTATTCTTCCATTGCAACGAAGAAAAGGGATTTTTAAACGTAAACGCCCGAGAACTCGATAACTAAGCGGTGTCTTAAGGCGGCACTACTTGACGCTCCCGTGAGAGCGACATTTGTCACAATGCTATTTGTGAATAAAATTGCATTCTTTAAAATAAAGATGCAAAATGGTCTTGAGCCAGGACAATATCCCAGTTCAAATCAAATATTGATTACACACAGAAATAAAACAATGGAACAAATTAAAAAAGAAAAATTTTAAAGACGAGTCCAAGAAAAAATCATTGCGTTGCCACAGCTGTTAAATTTTTGCAGTAGCAATTAAGTGATGCCACGTAAAGCGACCCTTTTTATGAATAAAATTCAAAAATCAATTATTTAAATTTTGTATTTATCACAATTTTATGAAAATTTATGATTGTTTCATTTCCTTTTCTAGTCCGATATATTAATAGATTTTCCGTCGTATATTCACATTTGAGGAAAGTTATTAATCCATTAACGTCCAAAGAAAACTGTTGTGGTCCGATATCTTAATAGATCACTGTAGATTCTGGTAGATTTTGTAAACAAATCGGAAAAAATTCGTAAAAAATAGAAGCCATCATTTAACCACTTTCAAACAAACACAGTCGCTTAAAAAGAGATCTAAGAGCACTACTTTAAAATTACAAAAAATGGATTAATGTAATCATTTCAAAAATCAAAATATATGTATTAAAATTACAAAAACTTTAAAAAATCTAAACATCTATAACAAACCACTTCATTATTTTAAAAGTAGTTGAAATTACCTTCAAAACATTGTATAACACATTAGAATCAAGTATTTCAGGAGTTATAGGCGATCGAATGAATATACATTTTTGAAAAAGAAATATTTTTTACTGTTAAATTGGTCATAACTTTTAGCAATACACCATGATTGAGCACGCATAGAATTTCAAAAAACTTTTTTTCTTATATGTATATTAACATAGCGACTCCCATCATCATGCGTTTAATATGGTGCCGAATTCGGACAACTACTTTGGAACTTCACAAAACGCAAATTGTTTATACATCAGCACCGGAACATGTATTGAAACAAAACTAAAACTATTTATAAAACTAAATGCGGAGGAGCAGCTTCTAGCTTTATGTACTCTTAACCTAGACGATAATGGGACAACGTGTGCTTCTAGGTACATAAATGTAGAACGTGAGCTTCTAGGTGTATTGTAGTACATTTACTTTCTTCTGAATTCTTCCACCATCAATCAACCTAGAAGAACCGGTTGATAGAATTTGTTGTAGAAAGAAGTTTCGAAACATGTTGTATGGATGAGGTTTTTAAGCGGTTGAAAAAGAAAAAATGAAAGAACGAAATAATCTTAAATTAAAGCTTAATACTTAATTCGGATTCCATTAAAAACATCTGAAGATTGTAAACTAAGATAGATCAAGTACTGTTGTAGGATTCAGCTCCTTCTGTAAAGCGCATTTGCAATATTCAGACTTTGCTCTTTTCTTAGCGACAATCTGCAAACAATTAAAACTACAGCTATGCTCAACAACAATAAATTTATAATAGAGGAAAGAATGACGTTCGTCTATCATACATCAATAAAATATGAAAAAAAGCATCACTCGTCGTCATCCAATTATACTGATCTCGTGCATTAGGGGATCCAGCAAATTTCGTATTTATTGCTATATGTAATTGTTTGCTTGTATTTCAATTATTAATTGATTGAAAGTCATCAGCAACATTATTATCTAATCATATAGACAATAAAAAGCGCGATTCAAACAAACAATGCATTCATGATGAGTACGTTTTTATGGATAGATTCCCTTTTGTACGTTGGTCACATACATGCATGTGGCTGGCTATGCGTAGTCTTTTTACCTAAATGGGAGGGGAAATCATTTCCGCCGCTAGCAACTTGTAAAAAATGGGGAGAAAAATTAACTTTCATGAAGTGATGCGCCCCCTCCCCAACACACTATCTTAAAACACTCGTAAATAATTCTTCCCATTTAAAATGTTCTGCGAGTATTTATTGACTTAGTTGCAAAAGTTCCAACTTTGTTCCTTCGCTAGGTCTCCATATTTTGTTACGCCCATTAGGGTTATGATGAACATAAGAACAGCACGAGTTTTAAATGTAACTTAAAGTATTTCTGACTGAAAAACTGACCATTCGACTGTTGAAGGGTTGATAAATGTTAAAAATACTCTTTTACACAAATGCAAACGAAGTTTAAAAATGCATCCCTTTAGGCCACTGACTTAACAAACAGCCCTCGTAAACGCAGATATGTTCTTCGTGGTTATGTTTGGTATATTTTTGGTCAAATGTGGTTGGTGCGGTGCGTGTTGAGTGTATATAAATACAATGTACATATCATTGAATCATTCGAAAACCAGCCTAGAGACAGTATTATGGAAAGTCGGGGTTTGGTTTCAATTGTTCTTATCTATTTTCACATACATAAAATGTGGATGGGTAATCACACAATTTACATTCCCAGCTCAATGACCACAACGACGACGACCACCTTCTTCACACATTATCACTTACAACAACAACACTTCGGACAGGAGGTAGTTCTGCAATGTTATTAACAAAAATAAAAACCCAATGAATATAAACACAAAAACTATTAACTACGACTTAGAATCAAACTTCCACATTTTCTATTGAATAAATGAAAATAGTCACTGCGAATGATGTTTGTGATGATGTTCCCCATAACCTTAGAAAAAATGTTCATCACACAACGACGACGACCCACCTGCAATGCAACACTGAGCGTCTAAGTAAACATGGACACACTACGCAACGCGACAAATTAAAGAGGGGATAACACAACCACTCACACACACATATGGCAAACGTCACGACACCCAGAAAATATTTTCTTTTCACAAAAGTTACATCTTTTTTTGGTCAAACTTTAATTTGTTTTACTTTCCATTTTACATATATTGTGGATTTTGCCCGTCATTTCACATGATTTCCTTGTCTTTGTTGCGTTTCCCCATGCTAAATGTGTGCAAGAGCAAAAATGTTCTTGAATTATGAAATTTTTTTCTTTTCGTGAAGAAAAACACACACTTGCAAGAAAGCCAACACTCTTCTCTTCTTACCTCAAACCAATTAAATATTTTTGGTGTGCTGCCCTTTCTTGTGGAAAATTCTTTCTTGGAACAGAAATTGTGAAATGTTCTTGCTCTTTTCTATAGTTAAATGATTTTAATTGGATTTTTGCTAAACTTTCCAATACTTTTACAGATATTTTAATAAACTACAGCAGCAAAAATGAATTGCAGCTAAAACTTCTTCGTAGTCGACTTCGATTTGAGTCGTTGAAAATCGACTTTTTACGCCACAGAAAACGATTTTTTGCTATTGATTTTGTATTTTAGTAAATCGACAGAAATCGATTTTGTCATACCGATTTTCGACTTTTTATAAGTAAAATGGTATAATTACGATTTCGATTTTGCTATTTCAAGCGTTTCGAGTTTTTTTTCATTTAAAGTTCACAATTTATTTAAAAAATATTTAAAAATATACCTCCAAGGCAAGTTTGGCATTATTTTCAAATAAACATCAACAGAAAATCTGTAAAGCAGTCTTTACATTACGCGATCCGGTGAAAAGTCGCATAGTGTAAACAAAACCACACGATCTCAGGAGAGGATCGCACGTAAATTTTGACAGTCTGTTCGATTTTTATTCTTTTTTAAATTTGTGCGATCAGGGTTATATAAAGAGAGCAACAAATATAACCGCGTGTTTAATGTTTTTAATTTAACGTTTTTTAGTTTTGCACAGTTATTGTGTGATAAGTGTAAACGACTTTCTATGCGATTTTTTAAAAGTGAGAGAGGAATGATGTGATTTCTCTCACCACAAATCGTTTAAAGCAGCCTTTACATTACGCGATCTGTAAAAAATGCTTCCCAAATCTAGCTGAAATGACATAAGGTCGATTTACACATTACGGTCCAATACATATTTTAAATTTTTAAATCGACCTTTCAAGATGAAATCGATTGATTACGCATGAAGTCTGAAAAGGCTATAAGGTCTGGTTAAAGCAGAAAATATATAATAGCCTTGTCACACTGCATTCGAAATCTAATTGAAATGACATAAGGTCGATTTTCAAATGTCAGATCCCATACAAATTTGACATTTGAAAATCGAACTTACGTCACTTTCGCATGCAGTGTGACAAGTCTATTAAGAAACACAGACCCTGTTAAAACGAGGCGACTTGCCCTTGCCACACAATTGAGTTAGTAGACGCCCGCCCTTCTCTACACCCTTCGCCCAGATTTTGAACGGTTATTTTTCTCTAAGTTAGTTTTAAATCACTGGCAACATGTATACAATTAATGAAAAACATATTTTTCAGTCACATAAGGGCTCAATCTATTCTAAAAGCATTCTGTATATTATTTTGCCAAAAGAAACTTCACATAAAAATACATATTTTTTGAGAGAAAACGTGCACAAAACCAAATTTAGCCATAAACAAATTTATACAACGAAATTTATTCTGATGCATGTAATATGGAGAGCATTTTGAATATATCTTTCCATTATTTATTATAAAATTACAAGAAATTATGAGATCAGCGGTGTATTTGAAAGGAAAATTAACAAATTTGGGAGATGCCCATATGTAAAATCAATGAAAAACATATGTTTTCGGTCATTTAACTAAATGAAGCACTGAAATACCCACTCAAGTACAGGCCATTGCCAATCCTATTCTTTGATTCGGGTCGGTCGAATTTAATGCCCTTTTTACTTAATACTTCCCCCTACAAATATTTGGTGTGTCAAAAGCCCCTATTATTTATTTTGGTTTCCGCATTTCTCTGCGTGTACTATTAAAAATAAATATTTATTCTTCCTGGCAACTTTCTATATGTTGTTGTTTTCTAAACTATAACCGATAACAGACACTTAAAATCGATTAGAAAAGTTATTTTTGATTCACCCAAATTCGATTATCAACAAATTTATTTATTTTTTATGGTAGTGTGGTGGTAGTAGTGTTGTTGTGTTTTTAGATTATTTATACATATATTTGTTAATATACACATATATGGATACCACGGATGTATCGTATATTTGACCAGGTCATTTATAAATTATTTAATTAATTTTTTTCGAAGACAAGGCACCTGTTAACCAACTGTGCTGCTGCAATAATAGAAAAAGAGGCTGTTGATAATCCCACAGTAGTTAGTATAATTAATAAAGACTCAAATTAGGTAAGTATCATTTGTTGTTGTTTTTATTGTTACTTCTCATCATCGTGAAATACGGTTATATGTATAAAATTCAAAATTTAATCGTGTGTGATTTTGTTGCAGATAAATATGGATTCATTCGGTGATTTACAGGAGGCTATTGTCAAATACGCTGACAAGGGTATTATCTTGATGATAGCGGATTTGTTGAGTTTAATTACAGTCTCATCATGTTTGGTCATCAAAGTGCCGCAGATAAATACCATCCGAGAAAATAAGTCATCAAAAGGTTAGTACATATGTATAAATAAAGCGGCGGCCGGGTAGGGTAGTTCATACATAGATAAGAAAAATAACTTACAGCACAAACAGAGGAACTAATGAAACGTGTGTCTTCATGAAACATATCATCTAATGGAGAATTACTGTCCAAATTATACTTGAACCGGATGATATACGTCTGAAACTATATGGACAAAATGAAGTTAATTGCGTTTTTAGTTTTTCATTTCCTCATCCTGTTATTCTTCACAGGATAATCTTTTAAAAATTATTTTAAATACTTATTTACACCCGGTATAAATGTCGAAATAATTTTTGTAAAATACTTTAAATTCCTATTCTATATGTATAAGTTTAACAACCATTTAAAGTTTTCCCTCTTAAAAAGTGAAATATGAATAAAGAGGGAAACTTGAATTGGTTGTTAATGCTATAATGCTAATAAAACTAGAACAGATAAAAACATGAAATTTAAAGTAAAGATATATTCTTATTTTATAATGGTAACATAGGGTGCGAAATGGAAAACTAAAAATATTTATCATATGGCAGTATAGAGTATGTAAGCACAATGCTTAAATAATTACATTAGTTTGAATAAATCCTTTAAGGTGCAGGCTTTCACTTTTTTGCTTCTAAACATTATTTCCTTGTTTCATTTACAGGTATCAGTATCCTCGGTCTGTGCTTGGAATTATTCAGTTATACCGTTATGTTGTCTTACAACTATACGAATGGCTATGATTTCCTTTCCTATATGGAATATCCCATACTGCTGCTGCAGGAATATGTCCTAATCTACTTCGCATTCAAATATCAAAATCTACTTGGCCTTCGGACAAAAATTATTGCAATTTTATATGGCATCATTGCTACCCTGATCTATTTGAAGATGTTCCCATTGGTCATATTACAATTTTTAGTGGTAAGTACAAAAAAATAATTCAATTTAATTTTCTATTATATTTCCATACTATTTCACATTTAATATCATTCCATTGGCTTCTAATTCGAACCTACCCTTTATGGGGAATACAATTAATCATTGATTATATTTTTTGCTGTCGCTTTGAACTGATAACGTTTCTGTTTTTAGTTCTGTTTTGAACAAACATGTAGTAGTAGTAGACAATTTTGTTTTATTTTGATACTATTAGATATGATGGTTTGGGTTTAATGTCTTTTTGGAATGGGGAAAGAACTGGTTTCCTTGTGTGTATGTCTGTAAAGTTGTGTGATTTTCGAAATGCGGAAATCTACCTTTTTATAATGTTTACAGATTTAAATTTGTTAATTACAATGTTTTACATATGGCCATATGGTATACTCTTTTCGTCGTAATACACACACACATATACAACTACATATACTCATACATTGTACATAATATGAATTTGATTGGAGAATATGTTGTTTGTGTTTTTTCTTGTCCCAGCTATGAATTTCAATTATAGAACTTCTCCATCCCGTGACACGCATGTTGACATGTTATTAATAAAATGTGTTAAACAATACAATAAATAGATTTGTTTTCGTTTGACTAGCATTTTTCATATATTTTTGAGAAAGTAATTAAAAATGATGGTAGTCTGATAATCTGGGAAGCAAAATCTTTAAACGTCGATATAAGAATGAAAAAGGATAAATGTTGGGTGTAAAGTCAAAAATTTTTTGTTTACCGTGCTCTACCGAAATACCAAAATTTTTTGTCGAATTTTAATCCTTGTAATTTTTTGTATAAGATGGCGTGTAATTTTGCTATTTCAGCGGGAAGAGCTTTTTTACAACTTCGGTGTCTTTGGTGACCCTCACTGAAATTTTCCGGCAAGTTTTTTCGTAGAAGATTTTAATCCTTCTTTGATTCTCTCGAAGAAATGGTTAAATTGAATAAATAAAGAGAGGAACCAGAGAGTTAAGTTCTTCCATAAAAATGAATCTCATATAATATATGTATTTCTGACAATATGAATTCTCTCAGGCATCAACTTACAACTTTTGTTTCACTTATAATGCTCCCTTCGACTAAAAAATGAAAACTTTGACCCACTGTAAAAAGAAACTCAGACCAACTCAGTTTATTCTACAAAAAAGATCTACTCAACATGCCCTTACAGAATTATATTATTATCGCTATTCTGTTCCAAAATTGCTATTAGTCAGTGTATTTCTACTTTCATTTTGAAAATATCACGGCCGTTTATATGTTCTATTTCTTAATTATGATGACTACAAAAATCCTTGTTAGCACGAAAAACTCCATAAAAATAGAAATGAGAAAAAAGTATTTTGTTTTATGTTTTAATAGCTAATCGATAGCTATCGAAGAAAATAATGTTTGGATAAATGCAGAAGTGCATAATGATTTTTAAATTTTTGGTCAAATTGCGCGAAAAAATCATTTTTAAATTTAGCTAACTGAATGTTTTGTTTTATTTCACTTTCATATGAAAGAACAAATTGATGTAATAGCTTGTGCTTGATATGAGGCATCTACACCATTTTCAGTTGAAATTGAGAAAATACAAATTGAAATTGAGAAAATACAAGTTGAAATTCTGAAATTTAAATTTAAATTGCAAAAATACAATTTGAAAATGAGAAATGTAAATTGAATTTCAGAAAATACACTTTGAAATAGAGAAATGAAAATTGAAACTGAGAAAATGCAAATTGAAGTTCAAAAATTAAAATTGAAATTGAGAAAATGAAAATTGAAATTTAGAAAAGAAAATTGAAATTGAGAAAAAGCAAATTGATATCGAGAAAAGACAAATTATTATTAAAAAAAAAAACAAATTAATATTGAGAAAATAAAAATTATTATTGAGAAAAGACAATTGAGTAGACATTAATGAAAAACAAGGTAAAGCAACAATTTTTGAATATATAAACTATTTTAATTATTGATTTAGCTTCGTCTATTGCACATTCTAAGTAGACGAGGCGCTGTTCGCAAACTCCAGGTGGGGCTACAATTGATATTTTGAGATGGGTTTTTGCATATGCCTTTATTTTGGACCATATATATTCTATGAGATTTAACATAGGCCGTTGTATTTGCAAAAAATGTTTCAATTTGGCTGTGACAGGAACTACCACTAATCTAATCTAAGTGATTTCCAATCTCTGACCTCATGTGCTTTAAATGATCCACGTATCTTATTCATAAGTATTATTCATAAGAAATACCACCAATGAGATGGATGTCTGGGCATTTATTGTCGTCTGGACCATCAATGTGTTCTCATATTGCGTACTGATATTCATTTCTCTACTTCTATTCAACTTTTCTTCACATTTATTTATATTATTTCTCAATATTAATTAGTATATTTTAAATTCTATTTGCTTTTCTTATTTTAAATTGTTCATTTCTCAGTATCAAATTGTATGTGGCAAAGTAGTGCAGAGATATTGAATACCTTTCAGCAAACCAGTTATTATTGGTTAACAATAATAACATTTAAAGCCTATACAGTGGGCGTACAACCAAAGACTTTCATACTTTGCACATGTAATCCTGTCTAGAAAATTTTAAGTTTTTGCTAAGAATTATTTCATAGTTTTGATCGAACAGTGAAACTATGACTAAAGTACTACCATTTGGCCACAGTAAACACACGTCATCCTCTTCATTTATATCATTTGGTAGCATTCCCATTGACAAAAGTATTTTTTGTGCGACAAGTCAACCTCTGCAGATTTTTTTCAGTCTTTGGCTATCAATTGATACTCTGAAGATTATTTGAGAATGTTGGCCTTTGAATATTGAAATTTTGGTATTAATGCCTTTGACTAAACCATTTCCATTTGAAGTGGAAGAAATTTGATCTTATTTGCTTACACAATTCTTTAAAATAAATGTGTTCTAAGGGTTGCAAGAATATTGTGCTGTGATTAACTAAAATGCAAAAATCTCAAATTACCCGCAAGTGTAGATAGCCAAACGTGATGTCATTGTAAAAATTTAAAAATGTAATAGAAAATTTTTTGCACAACATTTTAACACCCTCTCACATGCTTAAATAACAATAAATATAAAAAATGATTTCACTTTCATAAAAGTTCACACATTGCACGTAAGTATTGCTCACAAATGCATGTACAATTATAAACACATTCATACATAGATATTTATTACAAACAAAAAGCAAAACAATTACACTAGTTTAGAATAAATAGAAATGTCTGTATATAATTGAAAAATTGTAATTTTTAGCCCTTCTGTACTCCCATTGGGGCCACCAGTAAAGTTCTACAGTTGATTGCTATCTTGCGCACAAAAGATGCCAGTTCTGTTAGCCGTACAACATGGGCCTTATCAGCCTTTACCAATATGAGTAAGTAGCAATATTTTCTTCACAACTCTTAAATTCTCCGTTCTTTCTTCTATTTAATATTTATCTGTATGTATTTTATTTAGCTCGCATCTATACCGTCTATGTACAGTCTCATGATTGGATGTTATTATCGAATTTCTTGATATCGACATTTTTGAGTTCATCTGTATTTTTGGCAGCCTGCGTGTACAAAAAGAAAACGAAGAAGGAATAAAAAGAAAAGACGACAACGTACAACGTTGATAACAACGAATGAGATTTAAACGTTATAATACTAGAAGATTTAAAACTGTTAAATATACACGAGTTATATACATACATACATATGTATGTATGTTTTTTATTTTATCTGTTTGATATTATATTTGTATGTTTTTTTCACTAAAAGTGTAATAAAAGTTCAATTCAGATACAATGTTCAATAGAAAATGAGGGAGTCAAATTACCCCTCATTTTCTAAAACGCAACGCATCACTTCACACAAATTTTGGCGTTTTTGTATTATTTAAAATACTAGTTTTTTTTTTATTTTCACAGCTTGTGTCGAATTTTTGTTAATGTTTTAAGTTAACTATCCGATTTATTGAGAACAATCGTTCTGCATAAGTCTTGGATGGTTACTTAAACACGTCCCCATATAGAGGGCCTAGTCACAGGATTAAATTCCGTTCGGAAGTGCAATGAAATCCAAAAAAATCGTTTGAAAACTTCATGCAGGCGATTGGCGTCTCGAACCTGATTCGTCTACTTTGTTCTTATATCAAAATGTAAAGCAAATGAGGCGACATACATTGACATCAGTGCATTTGCATGCGGATATATTTGCATTTAAAGTTATATAATGGATCTTTTCGCATTGCGAGTGAATTGCAGTTAAAACATAAACACGTGTTTGTGTTTTAACTGCAATCGTGAATAAAAAGGAAATTTATTCACGTGGAATTTTCTATTTACCTGCAGCAAAAAATTTTCATAGATTTTCTAAAAAGTCCGGAAAAAGACGGAAAAACGCATTTTGATTTAATTTTTAATTCCTAACATTCTAACGGAAAATATATTATTTATATATTATTTATATATTTTCCGTTAGAATGTTAGGAATTAAAAATTAAATCAAAATGCGTTTTTCCGTCTTTTTCCGGACTTTTTAGAAAATCTATGAAAATTTTTTGCTGCAGGTAAATAGAAAATTCCACGTGAATAAATTTCCTTTTTATTCACGATTGCAGTTAAAACACAAACACGTGTTTTAACTGCAATTCATATTATTTATATATTTTCCGTTAGAATATTAGGAATTAAAAATTAAATCAAAATGCGTTTTTCCGTCTTTTTTCGATTTTATGATTTTTGTTGTGGTAGCAAGATTTAAATTTTTTCGAAAAAAATATTTTTCCAAAATTTTGAAGACTTCCTAAATCACTGTTTGTATTTGAAAATGTAATACGCAATAATTAATTAATATTATATTATTTATCGGACTCATATTTCCAAAACGAGAGTACAAATATTTAAGGTATTTTCATCGAAAATTGAAATTTTATTAAAAAATTAGGAAAAAATACCATAAAAATGAATATCATTTTCGAGCTTAGAAAGCCAAAATGTATCAGAAAATGTTTTACATGACCTACGAAAAAATATGAATATACATACATAGGTATCATTTTTTAACGTTAATAGAAATAAGACGATCAAAACGAAGAAATAAAGCAGAAGACACTCGATACATCAAAGCACGATTGAAATTTTAAGGAAACAACTCACTCCCAGGAGTAAATATAATCGTGTTCATTTTATAAATCCATTTGGTTCATTCTACATAATGTGGCTCTCACGCATAAAATTTAAAAATCAGAGAGTTTAAAAACACATAAATAAAAAAATCATTTTTTTTTATTTTTCTTAAATATATAAATACTCATTAAAAATAGAAAACTAAATATTTTGTTTTATTTTCTAATGATATTCAAGGAAAATATTAAGAACAGTTTTTTAGAAAGCTAGCTATTAAAAAATAAAACAAAACATTTTTCCGTTTTCTTAATTTTTTTTCAATAAAAATTAAATTTTTTATATTGAAATTTGTAGCCATCATAATTATGATTTGAACGGGGATATTGTACAGATATTACCTTTAATTTAACGTAATCGAACTTATATTCCCAAAATGATAGTACAATTCGAGGTAACTACCCTCGACGACAATTGAAATTTAATTTATCCATAACAAATTTTTGTTTTGATTTTTTAAATCAGTATAACTCAATGGACACAAAAAATATTTTTTTAGATCTCGGAGACGCAATATTTATATTTTATTGCATAGCTTGTGGCGTAGGAAACCGTGACGGAAACCAAGGAAAACATTGATGGTACAGTTGTTCCATCCATGACAACATTTAGTCCAAACAGAAGAAGTGCCATCTTAAAAGGCAGAGCGAATTAAATTTTGCATACGAAAGAGCTGCCAGTCAATCGTACATAATGATTTTGGAAAAACGTTGAGTTAAGTTTATCTAGCTAGAAGTTTTTCTTTAAGACTGGTCAACTAAGCTGCGATAACAAAAACCGATATAAAATGTTAAAATGTCACTCAAAATAAAAAATCTTTTTTTTTAATTGCCGCCAACAGCAATATCAATGTTATTTAAAAAAACATTGTTATTTAAAAAAAATTATGTTAAAAATATTGCACTTAGCTTGGATAATAATTATCCATTGTAAGTCAAATTTATGGTTATCGAGGCTAAGTCCAAAAAAATCATTTTTTTTTTGAAAATTTGTTTTAATACAAATATTTATATTGTAGTTGGAGACAATGCAAAAAAATATTTTGAGTAGAAAAAAACGTTGTATATCTGCCTCGCAAACTCAATTGAATGAGAACTGCTTCGGACTTAAACATACACCCAAAAATGCCAGTTCAGTAGTTACAGAAAACAAACAAATGTCCACACTTCTTCTCGTTCTCATTCCATTGAGTTTGCGAGGCAGATATACAACCAATAATTAACCAGAGTAGTTGTTGCATTGCACTGGGCATTGATAAGGGGGAGTAGCGTCCCTTGAAACGATCGTCTGCCCTGCTAGTAACCGAACCAAATAAATGCATCATCAAATGATCTCGAACCTGAGTAAGAGTTACAACAAAAACTAAAAATTTTTTTTTTTAAAGTTCACCCATTTATTAAGAACATAAAAATCACAACAAAAATATAACTTATTTAATTTACTATTTCACATACATACATTTCACTTTGATTTACTTGACTTGAACCTTTATATTAGTATTCAATTACTTTTTACCTAATTTAAAGACAGACAAGACATTACGCATCAATGCCGGTCCGTTCCAATAGCCGTTAAGCATAACGTGCCAATACAACAGTGGCATTAAGTCTTTCTTCATGTAGAACATGCTATAACGTTCCTTATTTTGTGGAATGGGGAATGTTTCCAATGGATTTAAATTATAATCGAATTCGGCTAATATGCAAGTGTTGTAACCAGTCACCAGGGGACATGAGGCGTAGCCATCGTAGACCTTCTTCAATGATTTGCCCTTGAGTACAGCCATCATGTTGGCGTAAACAACTGGAGACTGTGCAGCTGGAAAATACAAAGAAGAAAGAAGAGATTATGTTGTGAGATGTTTACTAAGTCATGGATGGATGTGGTGTTTACCTGCTGCAGCGGCTGTCTTCGAATTCGGAGATGCCGAACAATCTCCAATTGCAAAAACATTGGAGTATTTCACATGCTGCATGGTGCTTTTGTCGACATCGACAAAGCCGGCGGCATTTACCAATTCCTTACACTTGCTCAATTCATTGGGAGTGCTCATGGGAGGAACAGCGTGGAGCATGGAATACTAAAAAATAATGTTGAAGATTACATTTTGTATTTGTTTGAACATGTTTCGTCTTCTATGCTCTTATTTCAAAATATAAGACGACACTACATTAGTTACAACTGTCCCATCAGTGACATCGGACTACCGCAAAAAATTTAATACAAAAGCCATCACACTGTGGATATATTTGCATTTAAAGTTATGAAATGGATTTTTACGCAATGCAAGCGCATTGGAGTTAAAACTCAATATAAATGAGGTAATTTGGTAGATCCATAAAGTGACCTCTTCCGCATAAAATTAAAATATATTTTAAAACAACACGGATAAATATCCTTAATTTGTATACATCTAATACATTTTAACGATTGAGTTTCAAAGAGATAATGTCAACAATAGGTCTGTTCCTTACCTCTGCAATTAATTATTACAATTACAATTTAATTATAGTTTATTTTCCACATTGTATATTTTATATTTTTTATGTACAATAGGATGGGTGACGAAAATAAATTGCTGCTTCACTCCCAGAAATAAAGATTGAATTGTTTAATAATGATCTGAAAAATATTTCGTCGCTGGGTTAAGCCGACTGTGAGCTAAACGCTCCTGAAAACACCTATAAAAATCATGTTTTTCCTTATAATTTTTTATGTTGCCAAAGCACTTTAAATATAATTTTTATTCTTGTTTTAGAATGACTCATTGACTCGTGTTATTGGACGTTTAGATTGATTTTTTGTGGCAGCTAAAAACTCATATTTCTCATATTTTGTAAAAGGTGTTATAAATAGAAGAAATCAATACCTTTCGAATGATGACTAATATGATGAATATCGGACGAAAATTACGTCAGACTCAACATTTTCAAACTCTTTATGTTATGTTGGTCCAAAGTCATAATTTTTTTCAAAAAGTGTATTTTTTAAAATATTTATTAAAATTATTTAAAAAATTCTAAAAGAAACAAATTCGAGTGCAACATCTCTTAAAATGTGAGAGAAACAGTTCAGCAAATTCGATTTTCAAAATCTAAAAAAAGTTAAAGTCTGTAGTACGAACAAAATTAAATTAATGTTAAAAAACATAAAACCAAAAAATAAAAATGTTACTTTTCTTTAAAATAGAAAAATACGAAAAGTTGTCAAATTAGGGTTAATTTCTGAAATATATTCGATTGTCCGATTTCCAATGTTAACATATATATATATATGTATATATATGCAAAAAATTGAAATTTGACAAGGATCCAAGGATTATGATATATTAACATTGGATATCACAATCCTTGGATTCATGTCTAATTTAAATTTTTTGCAGAACTTAAGAATGTTTGCTGAAATAAAAGTTATTTAATTTTAGTCGATGGATTTTGATTCTGAACCACTATGCGACGTCAATTTCTTTCCGATGTTCATCATTTTGGCAACATTCCAAAGGTAGTTTTTATTAAATACTACCACCAAAAAAGTTTTCAGTTGTCCAAAAATTCGACCAATAAGTTACTCTAAGACGAAACTCAAAATTTACATTTAAAATGCTTTCAAAGGTCTTTATTTTAGAAAATAGAAAATTGACAAAAACGCAACACAAAAAAAATGCATGGGACAATATGATTTTTAAGGGAGCGTTTAACACATATACGGATTGATCTAGGAACGAAATATTTTGCAAATCATCATTAAACAATCCAAACTTAATTTTCGTGGGGTGGGTGGAAAATATTTTTCCATTTTTTCCTTAATGTACAACTCATTTCATTAACAATTTTACACATAGAAGAATATCCCGTATTTCAAGAGAGTTGGTAAAACCACATGATTTTTCATACATAAGGCCATACCGGTAGCACTCTCATTTGAGGTATATCTCCAATATTTGAAACACTAGAACATATTTCTATTTTCTATGATTATGTCTTCAGTTCGTAATATCGTAAAAAGTTTAGTAAATGAATTCCGTACAAAGCTTTAGAGAAGGTAGACAATTTCCCTTTGACTTTTTAATGAATATTTAATCTTCAATAGATTTATTTTTTATTAGTTATCTAGTTATTTTCGTGGCTAATTACCGACGATAAATCGTGGAATTTGCTTACCTTTTCTTCAAATTTCTCTTCCGGTTTATCTAGATTCACAAATATGGCGGTATCACTTTCCGGCTTAACCTCAATTAAGTTGCGGCGCGTATTGACCTGAATGTTGCGCTTCTTACAAATAGGCCACAAAGCATCGGCATAATGCTTTACACCAAACAACACGGGAAGGGCAGTATTATATTGAATATTTATGTTATTACGTTTGTTTGTCTGAAAAGTATGAAAATACACAAATACAAAAGATTAGCTCGAAATCCTTATTCCCCAGCTGACTTACAGCCGGTCTCCTGAAGACGAATCCAACTGAGACGAAGTAATGGAGAAAATTAATTTCTAAACAGTCACTGGATTTCAGTCCTTTATCATTAGACCTATTCGATTGGGCTTACTAGCTTAATTTTTGTATGGAATTTACTCGCTTAACAAGAAAGTAGCTTACTACTCTCTTAGTTACCGAGTAAGGTGGTGCCAGATTTTTATCTTTGATTTATTTAACTAAAACCAATGGATAAAAATGTTGCCACCCTATCAAGTCTCTTAATTCTAAGCTAGTAAGCCCAATCGAACATGCCTAATATCTCTCTACAAAGTCCGAGTTATATATATTTTAGATGATTCGTGTTCTGGAATTACATTGCTAGTCACCTTAATGATAAATGTCTCAGACGACATACCTTACGGAAATAATGTTCAGCTATATAGACAATTTTTTGTGGCGCTCCAGGACATTTAACCGGTGAATCGGGGAATGTGAATATAGCATTGCCCTGATCAATGTTGCGCAAGCAATCGTATGTGCGATCGACGTACAGCGGTGAATATATTGAACACACTTTGCCATTGGGAATAGCTAAAGCTTCCGTTAGGCCGGGTACCTGGAAGAAAATATTTAAGATTGTGAACAGAGGATTTTAAAAATAAGACTACCTTGTTATAGTTCAATTGCAGTCCTGTAGCTATCAATAGCATATCGTATTTTATTTCTTTGCCCGATGCTGTTGTTACTGTGTTATTGTTGGGGTCGAAATTTGACGCCTTTTCCTGTATCCATTCAATATTTTTGGGCAAGACATCGGCCATGGTTTTATAGGTTTGGCCCAAACTTTTCATACCTCCGCCGACCAAGGTAAACATTGGTTGATAGTAGTGTTTCTGAAAATGCATAATGCATTGGTTAATGTTGAAATTCTGGAATCATTTGCTCGATAGTCTTACATCCGCCGGATCTACAACGATCACTTTATTTTTACCCAATTTCGATGATAATTTGGCAGCCATGGCACAGCCACCGGAACCACCGCCCACAATGAGAACTTTGCATCTGTAAATAAAAATTAGGATTATAAATTCTGTGAAAATGCCCACTAGGGTGGGTCATAAGGACATAGGGCGGTGATAGCGACAAAAAGCGTGTGAGCGGATTTATCTACGGATAATCTGCAAAAGCAATCTAAATTCAATACTTCAAGCGTGACAAAAGCGGTCAGAGTGGCATAATTACTTAATCTTTTAAATTATTCGATTAACGGAAAACTGTGATATAATATTGTTTTCTACACTGAAAGTATTAACTTCATAATATTTATGATTTTGTCTTAAACTCAGTGAAAATTTTCATTTAAAAGGGAACCAAGGAAACACTTCATAAAATGTATGAAACAAGTTTCATAAAGCACAAATTAATGAAAAGTGTCATAGAATTTATGAAACATTTCTTAGAAACTATGAAATGCAGTTCTTCTTTCGATGAACTTTTGTTATACAAGTTCATTTTTTTCATAATATGATTTATGCAAATTTTCATAGATTTTATAAAGAAACTTCATTAATTTTATGAAAAGGTTTCATAAATATTAATAATTTATATTGAAGTTTTCAATATAAACAAAAAAACCGAAAAAGGTCTGGCTTGCTGACTAACCAATCATCATACACCATCATTGCGAAAGTCTTTGCAATGAGTATGTCTTTGACCTAAATCAGGGTACATACTTATGTCAGAGTTAACAGATGGCACATGAGAATTGCCAGCATTCAACCGAATAAAGTCGACACACTAGAAATTTAGTTGTAAGTTATGAAACATTTCATAAAAACTATGAGATCCATTATTATATTTATGAAGACATTTCATAACAGAGATATTTTATTGGTTATGAAATTTTTCATAATCTTCTTTTTGTTTTGTTCGGCTGTAGGCTTTATTTGAAAAACAGGTGTTGTTGTTTTTGATAATTAATCCCAATACTTCGATTGAAATCTTCAATCATCTTCAGGGGTGTCTATACACAAATAAGAATTACACATTTACATTAAAAATTTTCTCAAAAAGTTAAACAAATTTATGGATAATTACATTTTTATATATATGATATTATCTGCAGTCCGAGCGGTTTTGCGTGCTTTCGTCAACTGATGCCAGTTTTGATCGTCTGTATTTGTCTACTGTGTAACGATAGATTTTGGCGCATTTATCTGTGTCAGTTTTGTAGTTGAGTCTTTTGTTGGTAGGAACGTCAATAATATGTAACATCTCAAGAGTGTATCTTCTATTATAATTTCTCTCCTCTGTCAGTATCTCTACATTGTCAAAATTTGGTGTATGGCCTGTGATGGTACAGTGCGCTGCAAGAGCTGTCTTGTGCTCTAATGGTCTGTTAATAGCTTTATGGTCAGATTTGTGAGATAATATTCTAGTCTTTAATTTTGTCTTAGTAGTACCAACATATACGTTGGTTTTGTCCCCATTACATTTGATTTTGTAGACCACATTAGATTTTTCCCCATTTTCTAATTTTGTCTTCGTCCTACTAAATAAGTGGTTGACAGTATTGTCAGTCTTAAATGCCAAGTTATATTTATCTTTGTCATACAAATTTGATTGTTTAAGCCTTTCTGAGAAACCAGGAGTGTATGTCATAGATTTGTATATTTTCTGTGTCCTGTCAATCTCGCCTATTGTTATCTTTTTATTCCTACGTCTTATTAAGTCCTCTATAGTTTTTCTTGGAAAGTCATTTTTCTTTAAAATTGTTCTGATTTTACTTAAATTAGCATTATGGAATTCTTCATCGCTTATATCTAAGACCCTGTTTATAAAATTGGTCGCAGTGTTGATAATAATTCGTCTGGGGTGCTTAGATGTGAAATTGATTAATCGTCCTGATGATGTTGGTTTTTGGTACCAATCTAATTTTAGTCGATTTCCTTGTCTTATTACTACCGCGTCCAAATATGGTAGTTTTTCGTCCTGTTCTTTCTCCATGGTGAATTGAATGAATTTAATATTTGCAATGTTTCTTTAACGTTATTTTTCTTTAAGATTGCAAATATGTCTACGTATTTCGTCAAGATTCGGGGTTTTGTAGTCATCTTCTCTATTGAATGGTCAAGTAATACTTCCAACACAACGTCTGCAATTATTGGCGATGCTGGTGACCCCATCGGCATTCCTCTACGTTGCTC
This sequence comes from Polietes domitor, assembly GCA_947397865.1. Taxonomy (NCBI): domain Eukaryota; kingdom Metazoa; phylum Arthropoda; class Insecta; order Diptera; family Muscidae; genus Polietes; species Polietes domitor. The sequence continues at coordinate 48,715,527 of OX377621.1, forward strand.
GTAAATTTTGTCCTCATATTTAAAATAACGTGTGTCCTTTATACAAAAAGTCAATAGTTCTATGAAAAGGTCTTTGGGTATTTTAGTGTATTCCTTAATGACGTCCCACTTATTTTCTATTGTTGCTATTGCAAAATTTACTGGTATACTTGGAAATAGTGAAGCCACGTCAAATGAGATTAATATTTCGTCGTCGTTAATATGTGTATTCGTAATCCTCGATTTAAAATCCTTTGCGTCTTTTACATTGTATCCAGAATCCTTTGTTAAGTTTTTGAGTATCTTTAAGAATTGTTTCTTTCATTGATCTTATGAAACTGTTTCTCACTAATTTAACAATTTTGATTTATGAAATACGAAATGTTTATGAAAAAATTGAAACATTTCATTTTATTTATGCATTTTATTATATATGGGCATCTCCCAAAAAAGGTCTACCAAAAAAAAATGAAATCAGACCACACTAATAGATTTTAACTTTATTTTTTCCTTATTTCGACAACTTTCTTATTATGAAACTTGAAGTTAACTTGTTCTCTTTTATTTTTATAAAAAATTTGAAGTGTTATAACGAAAATTACTGGAAATATTTGTAGCGTCCGTTTTGTCGCGTCCGTATTTCTGCTATACCTGATTAAAAAAATCTAAGAAATAATTCTCATATTTCATAAATCTACGAACAAAATATATCCTTCTGACCTTAATTTAAATGTATATATGGAAAAACTTTGTATATTTCTATAAGAGCTTCAAAAGTACTTCTGTTTTTTGTAGCGTCCGTTTCAATGTAAAATTGTTTATAATTTTGTACTAAATTGTACTAAATCCTGATGATGTATTTTTACACTAAAAAGGCTGATCGACTTTTTCAGTTTCTTTCTTGTTTTTACGTAGTTTAAGGCGTGCGAATATCGCGTCCGGGCCACTGGGAGATGTCCATATTAAGAAAAAAATCCACTAAGTTTATGAAATCGCGTCATAAATATTATGAAGGAAAATTATTTCAGTGTAATTCCAAACGTAGTTTTATTCAATACAATTTAATATAAACGCCTCAAATATATACAAACTTTTGCCAAAAGTCAGACACCACTCACGTAAATTGTAAGTCGTTTGTATGTTATGGCGATGATGCCAACGTCATCTGCAGTGAGCTTTCATATTACTTTGTTAATGGACAGACTTACATTGTCAATATTAAATTTTATTATTTTTGATGATGTGTTTCCAGTTTTCATAAGTATCATACATATGTATGTATAGGGTGTTTTTTATTGAGGTATAGAACTTCGAATTGAAATAAAACACAAGAAAATCGTTTTAATGTCCATCAATTTGGCTTTATTGGAAGGATAATTTTATGCCATTAATGTTTAAATATGATTTCGGGCATGTGGCCGCCGCGGCTGGCTCGAATATAGCCAATTCTACAGGTCCAATTTTCAACCACTTTCTCCAATTGCTGTGCAGCTCCAATTGCTGTGCACGGTGGCGAATCGATTCATTCGGGTCCTCTTCAACACTTTGCTCTACAGCGGCAATTGTTTCTTCGGTGCGCACTGTTCGACGTCTCTGCGGATGCGTATTATCACATAGATTAAACGTAGTGCGAAAACGATCCATGGTTAACCGAATTAATTGCTCTGATGGACGATTATGTCGACCATAAAATGGACGGAGCTTGCGGTGAACTTCGCGAACTGAACCATTACTTTCGAAATAAATTTGCACGATTTGCAAGCGTTGTTCTTTTGTCAACCTGTTCATGATGAAATGGCAAACCAAACTAAATATTAATCACTTGACAGCTGACAAAATGGCCGCCAGTTAAAAAAGTGATGCCAACTTAAAGTTCTATACCCCAATAAAAAACACCCTTTACGTATATAATTCTAAATATATACATGACTTTGTTTGATGTTATGTGAATGTATGACTGTGTCTTCGATTGTGCACTTTACGAATGATAATAATTTCACTATGTCCAGTATTACATGATAAACAACCGCTGGTCATTTATTTGAACACTTTTATTTATAAAAATTGAATTGGACTTTTTTACAACCTTATGACACTCCCCAGTGTGCCCCAAAGGTCCATGGAAATTGCGATATTTTCTGCAGCGTCACGGTAGCTACGAGTGCATAGTCGAAATATCCATGGAGTACAAATTTTGAAAATCCCTTATCTCTCACGTACACAGTGCAAGATAACCTAGCTTCAGGATTCAACCAGTTTTTGCCGTAAAACTAAAAAAGTACGAATTTTAGGAATGCATACACTGAATTCAATGATTCTAGCTGCGACCATTTAGTTGGTACCATTTTTATCCCCGTTTTCCCATTTTACCCACTTTAAAGTACGACTTTCTAGAAGCTCTATATTTTACGTGTCTGCGCAATTAGAGGGATATACACACCGAATATCATCATTCTAGCTTTAGGCGTTCAGTTGGTACCATTCCCAATGAATGCCTTGAAAGTACGAATTTGGAAAAACCTTTTTATTTTTCATGTCTACGCAGTCAGAGGAATGCATACTCCGAATTTCATGGTTCCAGCTGCGGTCATTTGGTTGGTCCCCTTTTCCATTTTAAACCCAAAAAGTACAAAATTCAATCCCTTTATCAGCTGAATGTATACACCGAATTTCATTGTTTTAGGTGCAGTAGTTTGATTGGTACCATTTTTATCCCTCTATTCCAATTTTACCCCTCAAAAGTACGAATTTGGAAAAAATACTTTTATCCACTCAATTAGAGGAATGTACACTAGAGCGTACCAGGTTACAAGTAAAAAAAAAAAAGTTCGCCGTACACCTTCGAATATGAAGTATTATTGAAAGGTAGTTTCAAAAAAATTTTTTTTATTTATTTATGACGAACGTAGGGGTCGCGCTTTTACATTTTTCTATATAACTTCTGCATTTATAAACGGATTTTAAAGTGTGATACATCGATGTTTTTGTCCGATTTTTTTGTCTTTGAAGTCATTGAGCTCAAACATGATTCATGATTTTATGCGAGCTTTAATTTTCGATTATTAGAGTGGTACATTAGGGTAGTAGCAACTGAGAAATGATGGGTAAGTACCAGAAGGGGGTGCTTGAGCTCAATGACTTCAAAGACAAAAAAATCGGCCTCGTCGAGACAAAAACATCGATGTATCACACTTTAAAATCCGTTTATAAATACAAGTTATATAGAAAAATGTAAAAGCGCGACCCCTACGTTCGGCATAAAAAAATAAAATTTTTTTTTTTGAAACTACCTTTCAATAATACTTCATATTCGAAGGTGTACGGCGAACTTTTTTTTTGAGGTACGCCCTAATGTACACACCGATTTTAGTGTTTCGTCTAGCTGTTGTAGTTTAATAGGTACCATTTCCCTTTTTGCCCATTTCTCCCCCTACGAATAAGAATCATTTTATGGTCCACGTTTTTGTTATAGGGAAAATCCACATACCCAATATCAAGTAAGTACAAGCAGACATATTGAAAAACATGTTAAATACTAAATATTAGGGGTTATTATGGGTATTTTTAGTACTTGTGAGGGAAAAAAATTTCCCTTTGGGCCGATTTCGCCCACTTGCAATCCCAATCGAACGACTATAAGACGTATTTATGGAATATTTGGACGTCCTAACTCCTTTCGTTTAGACGCTAGCGTTCTTTCAACAGACGGACATGGCTAGATCATCTTAGAATTTTATGACGATCAAGAATATATATACTTTATAGGGTCTCAGGTCGATATTTAAAGGTGTTACAAACGGAATGACAAAGTTAGTATACCCCATCCTGGTGGTGGTGGGTATAAAAAAAAACTTGGGTTAAAATTCGTCCATGTTTTTTTGGAAGATCAATCTTTTTCGAAAAAAATTGGATATTTCGGTAAACAAAAGATACAAATTGGATATATTTGCAAAATTTCCATTTTCGAGGAATTTAGCCATATCCATATGATTTGTGTACATGACATTTTTTGTGATATTCTCGCGATCTATCCAACGGATTCATCTGATTTTTTGCATGTGTATTAACCCTCTCATGCCAAATGTTGCCTATAGGCAAGATTGCGAGTTAGTCCTAAAAAATTTTTATAATCACATATTTTGCAGAATTAATAATTTTTATTTTTGTATACATATGTAACAAGGAATATTTAAAATGGAACCAACAAATTCGGTAACTTGGGTTTGCGTGGGAAGATGAAAACAAAAGCGAAGTCTCAAATTTCAATTGTTTGAGTTTCTTGTAATTCGATATTCTTCTTATTTTTATTGGATTTTTTCGAGTACAAGAAAAACTGTCTTTGTTATTCGAAGAGATATATATATCAAAGATTTTTAAAATGAAGAAACCGTTTAAAAATATTTTTTGTTTAACCGATATCTGTAGTATAAAGATTTTAAGAAACATCCTGTTACTCATGTCCTGTATGAATTATTTATGACACCAAGACGCTATAGAAATCATATTTAGACTCATACCTCATCAAAAAGCATAGTAAGTTTTATATATTTATTAAGAAGAAAAATGAGAGCGTTATGAACCAGTGTCACTTGTAACATATATGTAGCCAATCGCGAAAAATAACTGCCAATGCTCCCATCGACCAAAAAATGAAAACTGGATTATAAATTCATTCTGCAAAAATTGTCAACTCAACTTGCCCCTTTCAGAATTGTGGAGTCGCTATTGTGTTCCAATCATAAAGTCTTAATTTGTTGCACAGTGTAATTATATACAATAGTCGCTAACTGTTCGACTAATTGTTAGGATTTTACAATTTTTAAAAAGTATATTTTATTGGCCTTATTAATTAAAGAAGAAACTATTCATTTTGAAATTTTTAAATTATAAAAAATGTTTTTTTCCGTTATAAAAATCGAAGGTGATTTCCACCAAAGAAGACTTCACTAATATGCTGAATGCAAAGTGTGGATTATTTTCCAGTCAGCCTTCGTATCTTAAATTCATTCTCTTGTAGTCTTGTAGTAGTTAGTGGCCAACAATTTTTTTGTAATTAATTTCGATACATTTGCGTGTTGCAAAACCCCGGAGATTAGACGAGTTGCCACTATCAACCACTCAACTGATATCAATTAGCGCTTACATTCAAACGTGTTGTCATTTAGATATAATAAACATAATTATTAAAGACCTATCAATTATAAAGTTATAGCCGAAATATGTCTAAATTTCTTTACGTTTGCCATAAACGTTTGCTAGAAATGTTGAAATACTTCCGGGTTAACCAAATAATTTCCATTTTACAAATTTTAAGGAAAGGTAGAACAAGAATTATTTCAACTGAACAAAACTGATAAAAAAATTATCTTAATACACTCAAGAAAAAACTGTGCCACGGATTATTTAAAAATGTACTAAAACTGAGCAATATTATTTCATATCAAGTATGAACTTTTTCTTGAAGATAGGGCATGCATTGTACTCGATTCTAGTTCCTCACCATGATTGCTGCTAAGGCTAGGTAGACGCTTTCGCAGTGATTGTTTAGAATAATATTTGAAGTACTTAGAAAGTTAGTTTCGACAAGCGAAGGAGTATTTTTTCTGCACTTAGAAAAAAGTCTAGTATTAACAGTAGCGATTGCTGCTATCAGCAGACTATTCTACATGATTCTACACTCAGAAAAATATCATTCCTAAGTTTTAGTAAAATCCATACTCGAATTTAGTTCAACAATTTTACTCCAGTTTAGTAAAAAATTTCCTTAAAAGTAGGAAAATTAACTAAGTAAGAGTAAAGTTTCCTTAATTCAATGCCATAGTAAAAATTTTATTTACTAGAAATAGGACAGTAAATTATCTTTAAAACATTTCATTGGATGTAATAAAAATTGCTTACAATTGAGTAAATTCATACTTGCGTGGAAGAAAGTTTCCAAGGTTTTAAGTAAGGAAAATATTAAGAAATTTGTTTTTTAAATAATAGTTTATGTGTTTACTTTAAATCTATGCCGAGTTCTTCACACATTTAAGTATTAATGCACTTATAAAAACACCTGAAATTCTTGAATATTAATCTAAGAAGCAATTCTCGTTCGTTTGCAGAGACTTATTTCTTAAATACATTAAATATTATTCTGAACAACCGCTGCGAAGGCGCCTATCTTGCCTTCATAGCAATCATGGAGTAATAGCTCAACTCTTTATGGCAGAGGTATCATGAAACTTTTGAGAAATAGTTCATGTAGTCATTTTTATACCCTCCACCTCCAGGATGTGGGTATACTAACTTTGTCATTGCGTTTGTAACACCTGGAAATATCGACCTGAGACCCTATAAAGTGTATATGTTCTTGATCGTCATAAAATTGTAAGACGATCTAGCCATGTCCGTCCGTGTAGCATCTAAACGAAAGGAGCTAGGACGTCCAAATTGTACATAAATGCGTTTTATAGTCGTAGATCGGTTGGGATTGAAACTGGGCGAAATCGGCCCAAAGGGAAAAGTTTTACCCTCACAAGGACTAAAAATGCCCATAATATTCCCTAATATTTTAGCACATTTTTTCATTATGTCTGCTTGTACTTACTTGATATTGGGTGTGCGCAGTCCCCCTATAACAAAAACGCACACCACAAAGTGATTTTTATTCGTAGGGGGTTAAATGGGGCAAAAAAAGGGATAGAAATGGTACCTTTCAAACGACAATAGCTAGAAACACGAAATTTGATGTGTACATTCCTCTAATTGAGTAGATACATAATATAAAAACATTTTTTCCAAATTCGTACTTTTAAGGGGTAAAATGGGAATAGAGGGATAAAAATGGTACCAACCAAATGGCTGCAACTAGAATAACGAAATTCGGTGTAGACATTCGTCTGATTGCGTAGACACGTAAAATAAACGGATTTTTCGAATTTCGTACTTTTTGGGGTTTAAATGGAAAAAGGGGATAAAAATAGTACCAACCAAATGACCGCAGCTAGAGTTATGAAATTCGGAATATACATTCCTCTGACTGTATAGGATACAATGGGTACAGAGGGATAAAAATAGTACCAACTAAACGACTTACTAGAATGATGAAATTCGGTGTGTACATCCCTCCCATATAAAAAAAAACATGTTTTCCTGTAATATTACTGCAATCCATGGCGGAGGGTATACAAAGTTCGGCCCGGCCGAACTTATCGCTGTTTTTACTTGTTTTGTATTAGTTTTGCATATTCTGAAGCAAAATCATGTGTTTGAATTATTTTAGTTAAATTGAACTTAATTTAAGATCACTTTTTTCCCTGTATCAAGTAAAAATTTCCTCAGTTTAAGTAAAAATTTCCTCAGTTTAAGTAAAAATTTACTTCTTTTGTGGAAAAAGTCAGCAAATTTGTCCTCAGTTTAAGTAGATATTTACTTGATTTGAGTAAAAATTTGCTTAGTTTTAGGAAAATTTCAGCAACATTTGACTTAGATGTAGTTAAAAATTTAGTGTGAACTTCATATGAGGAAATATTGCTTTAGCGCTATATGAAATTCAATTTTCCTAAATTTGAGTTCATTTTAACTCATTAGAGGGTTCACTTTTTTCTGAGTGTAGCTACAGCCGTTTGCTTCGAAGGAGATCTATTCTCTGTTTCATTTTGATCATAAAAGAATTTGGAAAAATCTTCTTATTTTGTGCGTGTATGCAGTCAGATTAGTGTAAACACTGAATTTCATGATTCTTCAGCCACATGGTTGGTACCAATTTTATCCCATTTTCATCCTAAAGGTACAAATATCGAAAGATATTTTTTCCCGTTTATTCCCAGAGCAATGTACCCACCGAATTTCACTAATGCTCTGTTTTCACAACTGCATACGTTTGATCGGTACCATTTTTATCCATTTGGCCCCACTTTTCGTAAAAGTAAAAATTTCTGTAAATTTCTTTATGTTTCGCATCTAGACAGTTGAATGAGTGCACACACAGAATTTTATGATTTCAGCTTCAGCGGTTTGGTTGGAATTTCACGCCGAATTTCATGTTTCTACACTGAAAGAAAAAATCGTTCGTTGCTTCCTCAAATCAGATTCGTTATTGCCATTACGTTGCAGCAACGAAATATTACGTTCCCACAACAATGCGACACGTTGCTGCAGCGATGTGAACGTTTATGGTATGAAACCGATTTTTCGTACTTTTCGTAGTTTCGTTCCTTCAATAATTCAATATTCGTGGATGCAACGAAAATACTCTCTTTCGGTTTTTACATGGGAAAACATTAAATAATACAAAAAAACTATAAATTTCGAAACTGATATCGTTGCAGCAACATTTTTTTCGTTGCAAGTATTCGATAGTAATTCTCATTCACGTTGTTGGAGTTCTGCCTTAAGTAGTTCAGCTGCTGTTGCGAATAATCATTTTGAAGTCCACTGCCGTTGGTCATCATGGAACTAAATTATCTATACTGAAAGAAAAACGTTCGAGGCCGGGACGAATTTTGTTTTTGAAAATCAACTAACGTCGGCGTTCGTTGGTGCAACGATAAAGTTTCGTTGCTGCAACGAAAATGTTTAATTTAATACCACGACTATTTTCGAAACCACATTGTTTCAGCAAGGAAACCGCGTTGTTTTTGGAAATCAACTAACGTCGGCGTTCGTTGGTGCAACGATAAAGTTTCGTTGCTGCAACGAAAATGTTTAATTTAATACCACGAATATTTTCGTAACCACATTGTTTCAGCAAGGAAACCGCGTTGCTTTTGAAAATCAACTAACGTCGGCGTTCGTTGGTACAACGATAAAGTTTCGTTGCTGCAACGAAAATGTTTAATTCAATACCACGAATATTTTCGAAACCACATTGTTTCAGCAAGGAAACCGCGTTGTTTTTGAAAATCAACTAACGTCGGCGTTCGTTGGTGCAACGATAAAGTTTCGTTGCTGCAACGAAAATGTTTAATTTAATACCACGAATATTTTCGAAACCACATTGTTTCAGCAAGGAAACCGCGTTGTTTTTGAAAATCAACTAACGTCGGCGTTCGTTGGTGCAACGATAAAGTTTCGTTGCTGCAACGAAAATGTTTAATTTAATACCACGAATATTTTCGAAACCACATTGTTTCAGAAAGCAAACCGCGTTGTTGTAGCAACGAAACAGAGTTGTTGCAGCAACGAATCAGAGTTATTGCACCAATGAATTAGAGTTGTTGCAGCAACGAAATAGCATTGCTGCAGTAACGAAACAGTTGTTGCAGCATCGAACATATTCGTTGCGGAACTATAATTTCCATTAAATCAAGATTCGTTGCATCAACGAAACTTTGTTCCTTGCAGCAACGAACGCCGACGTTGGTTGACTTTCAATTCCGGTTATGTACGTTTTTCTTTCAGTGTAGCTGTTTATCGTAACATTGCTACTATTTTTATCCCTTTTTTCACATTTCAGCCGCTAAATCTTTTATGAACGCTTTCACGCTACAAGAGGAATGTACGCAATAAGTTTCAAGTGCGAATATAGCAGAAAATTTGCTAAAATAATCTTATTATTATTTATTTTCAGTCTTTGTTAGGGAAAATTTTTCCCTCTGGGCCTATTTCGCACACTTTCAATCGCAACCGATCTGCAACTATTAGACATATTTATGGAAAATTTGAACCTACTAGGTCATTTCGTTCGGAGGTTAGCGTGCTTTCAACAGACAGACAGATGGACTTGGCTAGGTTGCCTTAGAATTTTACCACGACCCAGAGTACATATACTTTATGGAGTCTCCATTTCAAGGTGTAGCCAACGAAATGACAAATCGAATATACCCCCATCCTAAGCTACAAATAAGATACAAGATAAGATTGACGGCGAAAACGAGTTTAGCACGAACTTCGTTTTCTGTTAGCTTTGAACAATTTATGTATCCTTAAAAAACAATTGCTATTGCGATTCAGTGTTCGTGGTTAACTTATAATAATTTTTATTCTAAAAAGTGTTGTTAATATATGTATCCCAGTTTCAAAATAGCCGCTTTTTCTTTCTTGATAAAATCAGCAAACAACTCTTCTCAAACAATCTATTTTCTCTTTTTCATCTCTGCTTTCTTTTACTGACAAATTCTTTTGAGCGTTAGACTACTACTCTAGTATTTTCTAAACACACTCAAGTATTTTTTATAAGTTCATTAGCACTTGAATGTTTTAAAAACTTGCCATAAATTTATGTATACGTGCGTGTTTTATTTGACAAGCTAGCATTTTTGCTAGCTTATTGACAAATAAAACGCACTTTGATTTGATTGTATATTACCTTGTGTGTTCCGTACTATTGGGCTGACTATCTTACAATTAAGAGACTTGAAAAGGCGGTAACTGGTATTTTGTAGATGGATCAGGAAAACACAAACAATTTTCTTGTTAAGCGACAAAAATCAATACAAATATTAAGCGAGTAAGCTCAATCGAATCTGTTATATGCCCTACACCACGGAGTGCATTCCACAGTATTACCGACAGATTAGAGGCTGTCGACAGACCTAATATCTACATAAAATCAGTGGCGATAAAGAATGCGGATTAAGCAGCGATAAAATGCCAATAAACAATTTATTGTTTTTAACTTTTTATTTGGCGTGTTTTATTTGCATTGAGCGGATTTTCGTTTAGCTGTATTTGATAGATACATTTTTGGGATTTTCTAAATATGTTTTTGTTTGCAGATAAGAGCAAACTACACAATTACATTAGAAATGATTAATTTTTAAAATATAAATTATCTGGCACATGTTTCACAATGTTGCTTTCTTTCGCTTCATACTTCGTTTTAATCGCAGACTTACTTTTCATTTCATTCATTTACTCATTTTCATTCATTTACTTTTCATTTAAAAACATTAAATTAGAATCGGCAATAAAAAAGTACTTATTTTTTTCCATTTTCTGGTTGAACTTTGTCATTTTATAATGAAAAACAATATTATTCATATGACTACCACGACTGGCTCAGCAGTACCTCATCCGATCATCCCAATTTTTCAGTAGAGCCCAAAATCCACACCGAACAGTGACTTGTTGTGGATGCATTGGTTTCTCAATAGTCACGTGTGGTGCGGCAATTTTGCTTATTGACATAGCCACCGAGATGAAAATGAGCTTCATGAAGGATGAACTCAAGGCCGATCGTTTCTCGAAAAATTTCCACGTAAATTTCTTTTTAATTTTTCCCCAATTTTGCTCGAGCGTATAGTTTCACATTTTGCAAATCTTAAACATAAACTTGAAAATAAAAATTAATGTTATTCTACCTTTCACTACCTATATTTTTAGGCGATTTTTCATATTGCAAATTAGTCAAAAATTTGGACGATTTTTCATATGAAAAATGACCCAATTTTTGGACGATTTTCCTTTTTTGATTTGGGTGACTTTTCATTTATTTTTGGGCGTAATTTCATTTTCCGTTTGTTCCATTTTAATTATACCCTCACTCTACAGAGTAGGAGGATATACAGTTGCGGTCAAAAAAATAGCAGCAACGAGATAAAAAAATGCCGACAAAGAAAAATATCAGTTTTACTTCGAAAATCCTAAAAGTTTTTACGGTGATTGAAAGGTGGTATTGTGCCATTCTTAATATGGCTTTAAATAAAATATTAAGTTTTTGTAATTTTGAGATTAAGCCTTTTGAACCATTTATGTCAAAAATGAGACCAGTCAAAAAATAGCTGCGCTAATAAAAACTAAAAATATTTTGTTTCTATTCACTTTAATTGAAAACTTTTTCGAATAATTACCTAAATAACGACATTTTCTTGAATTTAACACTTAGTTGTACTGACTTTATTGCTTAATATTGCTACATAACGTCGTTTCATGGAGTCAACTAGTATTTTGAACTTTTCATGCGGTATTTTTGACCATGCCTCTATAATTCCGTGTCAAATATCGTTATTGTTTTCCAGCAATGTTTCCTCATTTTAGTCATCACACTTCAAATTTTTGATTATATTGAGATGTGGTGTCTGCTCGAACCATTCCATAACATCGATATTATTGACTTCAAACCACCTTTTTACGAGTCGGCTGGTGTTTTCGGGATAATTGACATGCCAGAAGACTCATTTAAGTGGCATTCCATATTCTGCATACGTAAGCATAATATTATGCAGTATTTTGATGTACTGAGCGGAGTCCATAGTAGTTCTGGGCCAATGTATTGACCTAACTCCATAATATGAAAAACACGCCCAAGCCATTATGCTTGTTTCTTCCTATTTGACAGTTTTGGTTTTATACCTGGAGATGTATTACGTGTTCTGTGGACGTTTTACAAACTGTGGAGGGACTATCCCACCATATAATACAATTTTTGATTCAATTGACCATAAAACCTGCACCCACTTTTTGGTTGGCTACTGCAGGTGTGTTTTTGAGAATTTAAATTTTTTGTGACATGTCTTTTAATTTTAAGTGGGACTTTCCACGGACTTCTGCCTTACAGATCATGTTTTCTTAGTATTCTACGAACATTTTAAACACTCAAAGATGGACAGACATTGTTTTTTTATTTCGGTGGCGGGCGTAAGTGGGTTTTGTGTACTAGACATTACTATTCGGCGAATGGTTGCAGGTGATATAAACTGATTTTTTGACGTGTTTTTGTTTTTTCTTCTTATAATATCGAATTTCTGATCAATTTAATGGAACACTGTTTAATCGAACTTCACTATATGATTTTCCCTCAGATTTCAACCTTTTTCTATGAACTCGATTTTATTCTCCACAATGCTCTCCTCGCCCTACTTATGAAGAAAAATAAAACAATAACATTTCAGAAATAGTGTACATATATCTTAATTATACCATCAAATCGAATTGAAAAAATCAGATAAAAATCCTTTTTCTTGAGATTTTTTGAATGCTGCTATTATTTTGACCGGTCCAAAATGTCGAATAATACAAAAAATGTGAAATTTCTTAAGCAATTAAAATCATATCACCAAATAAACAAACATTTAATGCAGTAGTAGCTATAAAAAAATTATCACAAAAATAAATATATGAAAATGTATGCTACGCTGTGGTGCGCTGCTATTATTTTGACCGCAACTGTATATCATTTTGGGACAGAAAATATTGTAACGCTTTGAAGGAGTGACTTAAGACCCCAAGTATGTTTGGACCAAATCCGTTTCACGACTTTTTAAGTTGTTTAAGCCATGTCCGTCTGTCTGGCTGGTGTATACGATAATTCTCGAAAGGAGTTAAGGAATCAATTCAAACTTTGCACATTATAATAGTTTTCCCAAACTTAGTTTAAGTTCGAAGATGGGCGAAATTGCCACGCTCCTCCCACACAAATGACCCATATTCCTGTGTTAAATTAAAACCAATGTAACATCCACACGGATATTCGGAATCGGCTATATTTTGGTATTTGATAAAGCTTTTATAATCACTTTAAGTGTGCAAAATATGCCGGGAATTGTCACGCCCATTCTTGTACCTCCCACACAAATCACCCTAACCTACGTAAAATTAAAGCTGTTGTAACTTCTATAAAGATGATCGGAATACTATGTTAAATTTGATATTTGACAATGCTTTTATATATGTTGCATTCATATGGAATATGGGCGATATTGTCACACCCCTTCTGGTACCTCTCACACAAAGTGGCATAAGCCTTAGTTTAAATAAAACCGATATAACTTGTAAAATGTTTTTACAGTCACTTTAATCAAAAAAATATTTGCGGTTTAGCCACGCCCCTTTTTGTACCTCTCACACAATTGTCTCTATCTTAGGTAAAATTAAATCCTACATGCATGGTCATAGTGGATTGACTTGATATTTGATCATGTTTTTGCAATTGTTTTCTAACTGTGGAAGCTAGAACCAAATGCCAGGAACCTTCTAGTACCTTCCACACAAATCATCTGGCCCTACGTAAAATTTAAGTTATTATAATTTCCATAGATATGTTCTCTGAGAATGAGGGTATATATAAGTCGGTTTAACCTTTCATTTATTTTTGAACGTAATTTCCGTTTTGGCCTATTTTTCATTTCGTTGGCCCAATTTTTGTTTTGTGCGATTTTTTATTTATTTATTTTTTTGCGATTTTTCGTGTCGATGTATAAAATTCCAGTTGCACCTTGGTAGGTACCATTTGTATCCGTTTTTATTACCTCCACCTCCAGGATGGCGGTATACTAACTTTGTCATTCCGTTTGTAACACCTTGAAATATCGACCTGCGACCCTATAAAGTGTATATGTTCTTGATCGTCATAAAATTGTAAGACGAACTAGCCATGTCCGTCTGTTGAAAGCACGCTAGCATCTAAACGAAAGGAGCTAGAACGTTCAAATTTTCCATAAATGCGTCTTATAGTCGTATATCGGTTCGGATTGAAATGGGGCGAAATCGGCCCAAAGGGAAAAATTTTTCCCTCACAAGGACTAAAAATACCCCTAATAATCCCTAATATTTTAGCGTATTTAAGCATGTTTTTTGAATATTTCTGTTTATATTTGCTTGATATTTGGTATGCGCATTCCCCTTATAGCATAAACGTGAACCATAAAGTGATTCCTATTTGTAGGGGGTGAAATGGGGCAAAAAAGGGATAAAAATGGTACATATTAAACGACAACAGCTAGAAACACGAAATTCGGTGTGTACATTCCTCTAATTGAGTAGATACCTAATATAAAAGTATTTTTTCCAAATTCGTACTTTTAAGGGGTAAAATATGAATAGAGGGATAATAATGGTACCAACTAAACGGCTGTACCTAGAATAATGAAATTCGGTGTATACATTCCTCTGATTGCATAGATAAGTAAAATACACGGATTTTTCAAAATTCTTACTTTTTGGGGTTAACATGAAAAAATGGGATAAAAATAGTACCAATCTATTGACCGCAGCTAGAGTCATGAAATTCGGAGTATACATTCCTCTAAGTGTGAAGACACGGAAAATAAACAGATTTTTCGAAATTCGTACTTTTTGGGGTTAAAATGAAAAAAGGGGATACAAATAGTACCAATCAAATGATCGCAGCTAGAGTCATGAAATTCGGAGTATACATTCCTCTGACTGCGACGACACGGAAAATAGGCGAATTTTTCGAAATTAGTACTTTCAAGGGATACAATGGTACAGAGGGATAAAAATAGTACCAACTAAACGACTACAACTAGAATGATAAAATTCTAATTGCGTAGAAACTTCAAGGGGGTAAAAAAGGTACCAATCATATGGAATCATGGAATTCGGTGTATACATATGGGAAAATCTACAAAATAGTCCGATTTCAATTTTGAAAAATTAAAAATTTCAAATTAGAGGCACACGTTTTATTTTAACGGCAACTTGTTAAAAATACATTAAATATAAATAATGTGCTCGCGTGCATCATTTTTTTCAAGAGCTGAAGAAGTTATAATCGGATTGTCCCTTTTGGTTCTATTGCAAGTTTAGCGTCACGTTTTATTTTAGCGTCAACTTGTTAAAAATACATTAAATATAAATAATGTGCTCGCGTGCATCATTTTTTTCAAGTGCTGAAGAAGTTATAATCGGATTGTCCCTTTTGGTTCTATTGCAAGTTAAGCTTCAAAACCCTATGAAAATCAACAAAATTTAACCTAAAATGGCTCTCGGTACCAAAATAATAATTCGATCTATTTAGCACTTACACACATTATTAGTAGTACCCATATTCACCGATCACACAGGGTTGCCACCAGTTATTTTTCAAACTGCGGATGTGCTCTTCAAAAAATATGAAATTTCATGATCTGCACGCATCGACCTGATAATGTTCGTACTGTCATAATCTCCTTGTCGCTGAAGGCACACCAAATCGTGCGGTCGCCTTTTGTTAGTATCTCTGTCGTTTATAATCCAATATTAAAAAATTTGCAATTACGTTCACGCTGAAAGCGCAAAAAAGAAAATTGTATCAATTTTCGTTTTATGCAAAAACAGAGTGACAGATTTTGAAGAGCTACCATTTATTCCTCAGTGATGGCACACGCCCTTTTCAACATATAGAAGATTCCGCAACATCATTACTATCATCCACAAAAAGATCAGAATGATTTTCTCTTATGCTGAAAAAGTTATAGCCAAAAGAATTGAACAACTCCCGAAAGTTACAAGCAAAAATAGGGTAAATTAGGGTAGACCTTAGCTCAGTAGACTACATTAACAGCATAATTTTAAAACTTTAGGATGTTGGCGAGGTTAAACTCGTCGTTTTGAAAATTATGACACTCTCAGAAATATTATATATTGCTCTTAAAGCGGTTAGAAGCCTGAGTGACATGGAATCGTACTATACCGTAGATTTGCCCATATACACATACACAAAATATAAATAGAAGAATAATTATTTTTTGAATTGACGTTGCTTGAAATAATTAAAATATTATATTTATTTATAAAATTAATTTTTCAATATTTGTATTTGGTTTGGCTATATTAAAAAAAAATTATATTTTCCTGTAATATTACTGCACTTCTACGAGAACCGACAACCTCTGTGCAATGCAATCCATGGTGGAGGGTATATAAAGTTCGGCCCGGCCGAACTTAACGCCGTTTTTACTTGTTATTCCCTCTTAAAGTACAATATTTCAAAATTCCCATTGTTACCCACTAATTTTTACGATTCTATCTGCAAACCTTTGGTTGGTACCATTTTTATCCCTTTTTGGGTCGGGTCTTCGGGCTTCTAACGTAGTGAGAAGTGCACACATCGAATTGCTCGATTCCACATTCCGCCGTTTTATTATTACCATTTCTATCCATTCTTCCCCATTTCATCCCCCCCATTTAATGCACGACTTTCCCTTTATGCTGCAAGTTTATGTATATTCTGGAATGTACACATTCCATTATTTTAGTTGCAATCCTTTGATCATGGCCATTTTTATCTCTTTACCCAATTTTACCCTTTAAAAGTAAGAATTTACACACCACATTTCACGATTCTAGCTCCAGCCATGTGTTCTGGACAGTGAACCATACCAAACCAAAAATAATTGAATTTTTTATTTATGAAAAAAAAAAATGGCTTTGACTATAAACCTCAACCTAAAAAAATCGAAAATAAATTTAGAACTTTATTGTTGAGAAATTGATCAAAACCAATTCAACTTGTTTGAATTTAATTCAGTTGATGTGTTCACATTTTGAAATGGGAACACATCACTTCATATAGTTCCTATATAAAGTGACATCATCCAATATTTTTCCACTAAGTAAACACATTCCAGGATGATTTAATTTTGGTTTATTTGTATCGGACATTCTTTCCAATTCGATAGATCGACTTCTCTATGTCCGAAGGGTGACTTGAAGCTTCTTCATACCCATTTATTATGATTTTTTTCTAACAATTCTTTTCTATTGGATTTGTCATTCTTCTTGAGCATTCACAATGTACATTGTACACCATGATAAGACACAGAAGAGCGATCGGCAGGGCAATGGAAACATTATTCACTCACTCTTTTTTCTGCGATAAGACATGGGAAACGGAAAAACTGCGCAAAGTCTGTAAGCCGAGATTTGAGGCTTTCGATAAGGTCACCAACTTCGATGAGGCCCCTTGCAATAGACTCATCTTTAATGACAATATTTTGTTTACTTTTCGATACGATATATTTAATAATAATGTTACTATGTGGGTTTCTCTCTTGTTAGATAATTAGTTTGTTAAACGCTTGGTTTGTTCCTTTTTTATTTAGTTTAGTTTGTTTTGTTTTGATTTCTTTTCTATCCGCTTTGAGAAATTTTTCGGCACAGAGCGTCCGCGACCAACCTCGTTCAATGATAAAAAATCACTAAATTAAAAAAAACGCGGATTTTACAAAATACTGAAATCGCCACAAATAACACTCTCCGCTCTCCACAATGTTTTGTTTTGTTGTCGAGGGGGTTCTGTTGGCCTTGAATATACCGGCTCTTTTTCAGTGATGCAAACTCCAAAGAACTAAAACGCGTAAAAATCTTTGGAAATAGGGCTAAAAAGGATTGTGGTTTGAAATTAATAAAAAATCGCTCTAATTGTCAAAAAAGTATTTAATGTTATCAACGTTGTTATCAATATGACGTTTTAATTCGGCTTAATGCTATTTTCATCAATATTCCAATTTGAGATTTTATGAGTCAGCAATTTTCAGTTTGGTATTTCACATAGATTTTTTAGAATATTTAATCACAATTTTCTTATCTCCTCTAGATGTTGATATATTTAGTAAGAAAAGTGGTCCATATAAATAAATGCAGAATTGAATCCTTAAACACATTTCAATAAGGAAAATGGTGTATGGACCATAATAGCATTAAGTAGACGACATAGTGATTACTTATGTAAATCAAAATAAAATATTTTTATAATATCAAGATATTTATTTAAATTATACTATTTAATGGTATAAATTAATCGAATATAAATATCAGTGTTTTATACAAATACATTATTACAAGGTGGCGCAAAAATAACCTTCCGATGTTTTTTGGCTGTAATTTAAAAAAAATGAAAAACTTTGATTCTTCTTGTGGATTATTTTTATTTGGTCTTTTAATTTTTTTTACATCAAGTCGAGAATATGATGTCATGTAAATGGCGGCCGCCACAGTTGATTGTCATTTGAGCCCTTTTTATGGAATTTTCCATTACTTTGGCCAAAACTTCCGGCGATAGGTCCTCACATTCTTGACGGATATTGTCTTTAAGAGCTGCAAGAGTCTGAGGCTTGTTGACATAAACCCGCGACTTCAAAAAGCCCCACAAAAAGAAGTCTGGAGCTGTCAAATCAGGCGATCTTGCTGGCCAGTGCAAATCGCCAAAACGGGAGATTAGGCGCCCGGGGAATGCATCCTTCAGCATATCGGTTGTGGCACGTGCAGTGTGTGCCGTTGCACCGTCCTGTTGGTACCACATGTTTTCCAATCCCAATTCATCAAGTTGCGGCAAAAAGAACTCGTTGATCATTGCTCTGTAGCGCTCACCATTCACAGTAACCGTTTGGCCCGCGACGTCTTCGAAGAAAAAAGGTCCGATGACTCCTCCAGCGAAAACAGCACACCATACAGTGACTTTGAGCGGGTGTAATGGCTCTTCGTGGGTTACACGCGGATTTTCAGAGCCCCAGAAGCGTAAATTTTGCTTATTTACGTACCCGCTAAGATGGAAATGGGCCTCATCACTCATGATTATTTTTGATGAAAAATCATCTTCCTGTTGGTGGTGATTAAGGATGGCTTGAGCGTATGTTAGACGCGATTGGCGGTCAGCAGCTAACAGCTGATGCACCGTCTGGACTTTGTACGGAAACATCTTCAAATCTTGTACCAAAATTCGCTGTAAAGACCGTCGACTGATACCCATTTGCGTGGCATGTCGTCTGGTCGATGTCGACGGTGCTTCCATGACATCCTCGGCTACAGCAGCAATATTCTCTGCAGAACGGCTACTCCAGGGTCTGCCACGCCTGGCAGCATCTCGTGTTGTGCCAGTCTCTTCGAGGCGAGCGGCTAAACGTCGCAGTATTTCACCAGTAGGCGTTGGACGGCTAGGAAATCTGCCAAAGTCACCGACCGATTATTGGTCAAATAAATAGTCACCAATATTCCGCGTTCTGGAGCAGTGTAGCGTAACATTGTTTATTAACGTGTATTTCGCATGTGTTTACTACACAAATGTCAAAACAGAACTGACATTAGGGGCCAATCGCAAAATTTATAGCATTTTCTGATAGGAGGATTACTTTTGCGCCACCTTGTAGAATGGAATCAAAATTAAAATGTTCTTCATCTTCTACACAGAACAAACTGTCTATATAATATTTCGATTATATTCTAATAAACTCAAATTGATTTTTATTTCGTTACTTAGACAGCTGAAATTTAATCTTATTATGCTATATTGCAATGTGATTAGATTATTGCATGCATTTATGCTTTTAATACACACCTTAAAGTACACAATTCTTCATATCCTAGGTAAAATTAAATATTTTCTAACCTCTACACCGATGCTTGCAATTCATTGAGATCATGCTTTTTAACTGTGGAATCCCATACAAATAATCCATCTCTACATAATATAAAATTCATTTTAAAATTCATACAGATGTAACAAGATGTTTTATGCAACTTGTTAAACATTTAATTATGCGAAATATTTCAAACTTTGTACTTTTAAATATACAATGCAGAGCTAGACTATTTTAAAAATTTGTTGTTAACTAAATATACGCGAATATACAAAACGTTACCATGCTCATTAAAAAGCGCTGTAAGTGCTAAACCAAAAAGTGAAAAAGGGCTAAAATTACGCGTTTTTTAGTTTCGGGCTAAAAATATTTTTTCGGGTTTCGGATAACCCAAAACGGGCTAAATATAGCCCGAAAATGGCTAAGTTGGCATCACTGCTCTTGTTGCCGTTCGGCCACTCTCTTTAGTTCTCACTCTCTCAAATCATCTTCTTCTCTATAGTTTTTGTTTTATATTTTTTACATTGTTGCCTTTAATCACATGTACGAACGACGATAATATGCGAAATATGCGGTTATACGAGTACTTGTTATTTTACGGAAACACTCGAAAAAGCTTTTTACACATCTCCCAAAGATTACAGATGGCGTTGCACAAAAAAGCTCTGTTTTGTAATGTGTTAGCTTGCTAGATACACTTCCGTTTCCCTACATCAATAATAAACAAGTAAAACAAGGGGGTTAAGTTCGGCCGGGCCGAATATTATATGGGCATCTCCCAGTGGAAAACAAGAAAGGAACTGAAAAAGTCAATCAGCATTTTTAGTTTTCTAAAGCGTTTAAAGAGTACTACATTAAAAAATATATCGTCAGGATTTAGTACAAATTAGTACAAAATTATAAACAACTTTACATTGAAACGGACGCGACAAAAAACAGAAGTACTTTAGAAGGTCTTATAGAAATATACAAAGTTCAGCGTTTTTTTGGAACTTTGTTTTTCCTTATATACATTTAAATGAAGGTCAGAGGATATATTTTGTTGGTAGATTTATGAAATATGAGAATTATCTCATATTTTTTTAATTAGGTACAACAGAAATACGGACGCGACAAAACGGACGGGACAAAAATTTCCACCCGTAGTAAAAAAGTAGTAATTTTCGTTATAATACTTCAACTTTTAATAAAAATAAAAGAGAACAAGATATATTCAAGTTGCATAATAAAAAGTTGTCGAAATAAGGAAAAAATTAAGTTAAAAGCTATTAGTCTGGTCTGATTTCATTTTTTTTGGTAGACTTTTTTTGGGAGATGCCCATATGTGAATATGAATGATAGTGGTCTAAGTCACACTTTATCCGTTGTGAGACATGCAATGATTTATTTTTGAGTCAATTGAAAAATATTTTTCCACCGAGGCACATTTTTTGTTAGAATATCCTACTACTATATCGAACTTTTATAAAAAAAATCGAAGTAGTGGTTCCCTTTAACGAAGGACGTACTGACTTAGACCACTTTCATTCTTCTCAAAATTGAAAAAAAAAATTATTTTTTTTCGCAAATGTATTATTTCCTTACCAAAAATGAAAGAAAATAAAAAATATTTTATTTCCAAAAAAATAAAAAAAAATATTTAGAAAATTTATATTGAGATTATTATTTACTTTTCAAATAATTTCATTTTATATGTTATTCAAATTATCTGAATTACATTATAAATAACAAAATGTTTGTTTGTGTGACTTAGACCACTTTCAAAAAAACACTGAAGACAATTTTGGTGTGCATAAAATGAGAAATGTCATTGTTAGAGTACATTTTTTATAATTGACAAAAAAAGTTCTTAAATTAGAGATCTGATCAAACTAAAGACAAAAATTGGCATATCTATTTTTTGGATTTTTGACTTATACCACTCTAACTGGCACATACATATATGCTACATCGTGGAATGCAGAGGAGGAAAGCCATTAGGAAAATTATGATATTTTGTATACAAATGGCGATAGTATAAACTTATTATAAATATAAACTATATAAACTACTATTACAAACTACCACCAGCCTAAATGTTTGGAAAAATCCTTTTATCTTGCACTTCTACGGATTTCTTAGCCCAGTCTAGAGATGGGCTCGACTCAGGAAAAAAATCATGTGACTCACGCACATTCACGCGTGATCGTGAGCAAAATTCATTTTACTCACGTGAACGTGAGGAACGAGAAAATGTTCGTGCATGAGTAAAATTTCTGAGTGAGTCACGTGTTTTTTTCGTGAGTCGAACATATTTATTAATTCTATTATTTTCCTTTTAGTTCGTTTAAAAATGTCAAATTTTCCATTCATAATCAAAGCCATATATACATTAGGGCGTACCTCAAAAAAAAAGTTCGCCGTACACCTTCGAATATGAAGTATTATTGAAAGGTAGTTTGAAAAAAAATTTTTTTATTTTTTTATGCCGAACGTAGGGGTCGCGCTTTTACATTTTTCTATATAACTTCTGCATTTATAAACGGATTTTTTTGTCTTTGAAGTCATTGAGCTCAAGCACCCCCTTCTGGTACTTACCCATCATATCTCAGTTGCTACTACCCTAATGTACCACTCTAATATCAGAAAATTAAAGCTCGCATAAAATCATGAAACTCTTCCTAAGGAAGTATGTCGATTATCAAAAAAATCGGCCTCGTCGAGACAAAAACATCGATGTATCACACTTTAAAATCCGTTTATAAATGCAGAAGTTATATAGAAAAATGTAAAAGCGTGACACCTACGTTCGGCATAAAAAAATAAAAAAAAAATTTTTGAAACTACCTTTCAATAATACTTCATATTCGAAGGTGTACGGCGAACTTTTTTTTTTACTTGTAACCTGGTACGCTCTAATATACATATATTTATTTCTAAAACAAAGTGCTTCAATGCACGTATAGTTTCTATTTTTTTCTATTATTTAAGCAAACATTCCCTGCGCCAACATTATGCACTGCGTTTATATGTGACAATCCTTAGTTTTCTACTTGGATTTTATGTCAGTGTCCGATTTTTTAACTGGTACTTTTTTTATCCCTCCTTAAAAATACAAATTATAAAAAAATCAATTTATGTTGCCCGTCTACGATGTCGGTGGAATGTACATGCCGAATTTCACGATTTTAGCTACAATACTTTAGCTGGTACCATTTTAATCCCGCGAACCCCTTAAAAGTAGAAATTTCGAAAAATCCACTATTACTGCACTTCTACGTGGTCAGAGGAATTTACATATCAAATTTCACGATTTTAGCTACAATACTTGGTACCATTTTAATCCCTTTTTGTCGTCCCTTAAAAGTACAAATTTTGGAAAAATCCATTTATGTTGTAAGTCTACGTAGTTAGAGAAATGTAAATACCGATTTTCACGAATATAGCTGCCTCTCTTAAATTGGTACCATTTTTATTCCCTTTTTGTGTCTTTCCTCCCTTAAAAGTTTCTAACTACTTCCGTTTAGTCAGGACGAAGGTTCTACGTTTATCCCTTTTTATCCCATTTCACCCCCTAAAAGTACGAATTGCTAAAAGTACGTAATTCGCTCAGCGTAGAATATGAGAATATGAATAAAAATATGAATATGAAAAAATAATATATTATGATAATTAATGCTATAATTCGCTCAGCGTAGAATATGAATATGAAAAAATAATATATTATGATAATTAATTCTCGAAACGCAAAGCACCGATTGCAAAAGTAATGATTGCGTTTTATTCACGGACATACTTTTTTATTGGAAAAACGGGTTCTAAAAAATTATTTTTATATAATGTTACAATCAAAACAAATAAATAGATTTGGAACCACTGTACGATCATGAATATAATAGTCATTCCTTGTCAAGCTGTACTATTTTTGAGATCCCTAGCTTGCATTGTTTTTACAGTTTGTGTATGCATACTTCTCATAAAAATATTTAATACTTAATAAGTATTAAAGAGAATTTTAATAAAATATGATTTTTTGTAAATAGCTCGAGAACCCCCTTTACAAATATGGCCTATTTGGAGAAAAGCTATGGATAAATGTAGAAGTTATGGATCTTTTTTAATATAAGCAAAAAATCAATGACATTACTTCTACAATATGGAAGGGTCGTAGCTACATTTATCCATAGATTTTTTAATTAACCTTGTTTTTCTCTATTACAAAATATGTAAAATAAAATATTATGTTATATAATTTGTAAAGAGTTTATTTGCGTTACGTATAAAATACCCCAATTATGTTTGGACCAAATCCGTTTCACGACTTTTTAAGATGTTTGAGCCATGTTCGTCCCTTCGTCTGGCTGGTGTACACGATAACGCTCGAAAGGAAATAAGGAATCGATTCAAACTTTGCACATCGTAATATTTTTCCCAAACTTAGTTTAAGTTCGAAGATGGGGAAATTGCCACGCCCCTTCCGGTACCTCCCACACAAATAGTCCATAAAATGTTAAATGTTAAATTAAAACCCATATAACTACCAAACGGATAATCGGAATCTGCTATATTTTGGTATTTGATAATGTTTCCATAATCACTTTAAGTGTACTACATATGACGGGTTTTGCCACGCCCCTTCCAGTACCTCCTACACAAATCATGCAAAACTACGTAAAATTAAAGCTGTTATACTTCTATACTAATGATCGGAATACTGTGAAGCTTGATATTTAGCAATGCTTTTTTAGTGGTTACATTCGCATGGAACATGAGCGAAATTACCACACCCCTTGTGGTACCTCCCACACAAAGTGGCATATACTTTGGTTACAATAAAACCGATATAACATCCATACGGGTAGTCAAAATCATTTGCAATTTGATATTTAAAAATGTTTTGATAATCACTTTAAACCTAAAAAATATTTACGCTTTAGCCACGCCCCTTCTTCTATACTTCCCACACAATTGTCTCTATCCTAGGTAACATTAAATCCTTCAGAACTTTATTCTGGTGCCTCCACTATGACTTGATATTTGATCATGTTTTTACAATTATTTTATAAATGTGGAAGCTGAGATCATGTGACACGAACCTCCTAGCACCTTCCACACAAATTATCCTGCCCTACATAAAATTGTATTCCTGATAACTTCCGTATATATGTTTTGTGAGAGTGAGGGTATATATAAATCGGTTTAGCCGACTGAAGCTTACTTACTTGTTTTTTTCTATCTTTTATGAGTTTTTTTTGCGACAAAAAAAAGATTAAAAAATCAATATTTTTGAAAGAAAATTAGCAACATTTATAGCTATCATAATTATCTTAATTGTACATATAACCGGTGCCTTCGGCAAAATTCAATTAAATTAATATTGTACCTGATTTTCTTTAAATTTTGCACAACATCTTATAATCCAACTAGAAATACCTATAGTGAAATCGGGTAAGATCGGTTCAGATTTAGATATAGCCACCATACAAATATCGCTCCCGAGTTGACTTTTTTCGCTCTAGAAATCACATATTGTACCCGATTTTCTTTAAATTTGGCACCACCTCTTATAATCCAACTAGAAATACCTGTATTGAAGGCGGGTAAGATCGGTTCAGATTTAGATATAGCCCCATACAAATATCGCTCCCGAGATGACTTTTTCCGCTCTTGAAACCACATATTGTACCCGATTTTTTTTAAATTTGGCACAACACCTTATAATGCAACTAGAAATACCTATAGTGAAATCGGGTAAGATCGGTTCAAATTTCGATATAGCCACCATACAAAATTCGCTGCTGATTTGACTTTTTCCACTCTAGAAACCACATATTATACCCGATTTTCTTTAAATTTGGCACAACATCTTATAATCCAACTAGAAATAACTATAGTGAAGGCAGGAAAGATCGGTTCAGATTTATATTTAGCCCCTCTTAAAAATGACGCTCCCGTTATGACTTTTTTCCATCTGGAAACCACATATTTTATCCGATTTTCCTCAAATTTGGCACAACACATTGTAATCCAGCTAGCAATATCTATGGTGGGTAAGATCCGTTCAGATTTAGATATAGCCCCCATACATACAATGTTGCTCCGAAAAGTATATCTGATTATATTTTACCTTGAAATATATAATATGAGAGTGGGTCACAATGTCTATGATTAGGACCCATACAAAAATCCTTCCCGATTTCCATTTTTTACGAATTGAATTGCAATGGGCTAGAAAGTGGAGGATATCATATAGTCGACCCCATCCGACTTTAGCCTTTCCTTACTTGTTTTTTCTTGTGGCGTTATTGCAAACAGGAATTTTAAAATTATGATTTAATGCGATACATTCAAACAACAATTGTATTATGTTTAAAAACCAATAAAATTTATTTATCTAATAAATATGTATTACTTTTCAAACGAATAAAGAACAAATAATTTACATAAATTGAAAATAAAGTTTAGCTTTCTTAATGTAGCAACATATTCAGCCACCCTGTATGTTGATTTTTTAATTTTATATTTATTTTTATAAGGTGTGGTTGGCTCGTAGTTCTAAGTCCTACGTCGATTACTTCCATTTGCATTTTGCATCGCCATTGCGGCGGGCAAAGAAACCTATATTCATTATATCTTCAAAAACAATTTTTTTTTCATTTGTATTATAATGTTCCAGTTAATCAATCGATTATTTATATTGTTGATTCATTGACTAATTTTTGGTGTATGCCCACTTGAATAATTGATTATTCCAAAGTTTGTGTTTTTGCGATAATTGTATTGAGTTGTCACAAACTTCACACATATCTGTCACCTTGAAATGTCCCAATAACTTGCATTTCTTGTTGCAATCTCCTTCGCAGATATTCGTAATTGGAAGGAACATCAGCCGACACGATGTGATGTGGTGATATAACGCCTGGAGTTGGGGTGAGTACATAAGTAATTGATTTTTTTATTTGAAATTCCAATTTGAAGAGTACATGCATACAGTGATAGCATGTACATTGGCTCGTATCGAAAAAATATAAGGACGATAAGTGTAAAAATTATTTGATGTTTAGGCGACATTTTCTTTTCCATGGAAGGTCTTCAATTCATGTCAGGTCTTCAATTCCTTCATGTTTGAGCTGCGTTCTTACTTTTTATAAATTTGGTGAAAAAACAGCTGATTTCGTCTTGGAACTAAAAAAAATATCTTCTTCCGATTGTTGGGCGTAATAACGGCAGATGGATTTAAAAAGAGTATTTTCAAAGTTGCGTAGATAAAATTTTTACTAACGTTTTTGCATCTAAAAGTCGAACGTTTATTCTCTATATTGTCCCCACTTTCCGCAAATGAAATCTCGGTAGCTCTCCCGCCTTTATAAGTAGGCATTACATTCATTGAAAGCATATGAAGCAAGAAAGTTATTTTGGTCCACAGAATTTTTTGTCGTGTATTAACATTGAATTTTTATATGGTCTAATGTACTTTAGTGCACGAAAATCGATAATTTTGTGAAGTTCAAAAAAAAAGTCATGTAAAAAAAAATACACAAAAATCTACAAAACTGACCCGGAATCGCCCCTAGCTGAGTTAAATGTAAGACCGACCTCCATTAATTTTCCCTCCCCAACATTTTTTTTAAAACACAGTTACTCCTTATCCCCACTCCTTAATGGGGCTCCCATACAAAAACAATTTTTATAAAATTTACTCCCACAGCTCTAATTGTCCCAAGGAGGCCCCTAGGCGAGTCAAATGTATGCCCAACCTACAATATTTTCTCAGCCCCAATATTTCCTCAGAATACACCTACCCACTATCTGCAACCCTTAAAGTGGTTCCCATATATTTTTAATTATTTTTTATGAAGGAAACGCCCAAAACATCTCCCTAGTCACCCTCAGAGGGGAGATATGTAAGACTGGCCCCCATTATGTAGACTGGGCCATAGGGTCCTCCTAGGTGCAGTTAGAACGGTGGGAGCAACTTTTATAAAAATTTAGTTTTTGTATGGGATCCCAATTAAGGAGTGGATATAGGGGACAGGTCTGTTTGGGGGAAATGTTGGGGAGAGAAAATTAATGGGGACCAGTCTTATATGTCTCCCCTCTAAATTTTACTCGGGGTAGTTGGGGGGCCTTACTGTCATAACAAAAATTATAAAAAATCGTAAGGGTTGATAGGAGGTAAGAAGGAGGTAAATATGTTCAGAGAAAATGCGAGGGTTGAAAAATATTGGGAGTCGGCCATACATTTGACTCCACTAGCAATATCTATGGACCAGTAAGAGCAAATTTTATAAAAAATTAATTTTTGTATAGGTGCCCCATGATTAGGGAAAGTTAATGGGCCTTACATTTAATTCCTTCGGGTGCGGGGAATCCGAGGCAGTTTTGGGTCTTTTTGTGCAGTTTTACAACTTTTCCATTACATTTGACCCGGATGAGCGTCCAGTTGCACTCACCCAACCGCCCCAATTTTTTTGACTTATTAATTTTTTCCGAACCTTACAAAATAGGGGTTTCTAGAGTATGTAAATCGAATTGCTAAAATTGTCATCCCTAATGTACATTAGACTGGGTCGCCGTCCATACAAATGGAAAAACATGTTCCAGTCACCTTACGAAAATAAAGTTAGGACTGTTTAAAGGCGATTTGCAAAATATTTCGTTCCTAGATAAAGCCGTCTGTGAGCTAAACGCTGAAAATAACCCTGAAATCATGTTTTTCCGGTGTAATTTTTTTTGTGTTACATTTTGTCTCATTTTTTTCTGAAATAATAGACCCTTGAAAGCACTTTAAATATACAATTTAATTTTTGTCTTAGAGTAACTTTTTGGTCGAATTATTGAACGTTTAAGGTAATTTTTTGTGGATTTTAACAGTGACTACTGAAAACTTTTTCGTATTTGGTGGTAGTATTTTATAAAAAATGAATGAGCTGCAGTCAATACCTTTCGAATGATGTCTAAATTATGAACATCGGAATGAAATTGACGACGCAGCGCTCATTTTTGTGAAAAGAGTTTGAACATCTTCGGCCTGAAAACCATCGCCTGCATTAAATTATTTCACAAAAGTGGAGTCAGTGACGTAATTTTTCGTCCGATATTCATCATTTAGGCATCATTCGAAAGGTATTGATTCCTTCTATTTATTTTTCATTGCAACTCTTATAAAATGTTTCCAAGAAATATGAGTTTTTAGCTGTGACCTTGCAAACCCGCAAAAAATCGATATAAACGCCCAATAATTCTATTAATGAGTTATTCTAAGACAAGAATACAATTTTTTATTTAAAGTGCTTCCAAGGGTCTATTAATTCAGAAATGAATGGACAAAAATGGCACTTAAAAAAATTACACGGAAAAAACATGATTTTTAGAGGTGTTTTCAGGAGCGTTTAGCTCACAGATGGCTTGACCAAGTGACGAAATATTTTGTAGATCATTTTTAAACAATCCAATCTTCATTTCTGGGGGGAGTCCGCTGCAGTTCATTATCGTGACCCATCCTAATGTACATACATACATCATTTAATTAATAACTTTTACAAATAGGCTTTACTCGATTTTTCGATACGGCCTACTCGTACATTCATAAAATATTCAAAGATTCAATTTGATCAATAATTTATAAAAAACACTGACACGGCAGCAAGCAAAAAGAAGGCACGTCTCTGCTATATGAAATAAAATCATACATTGTGTCGTCTTTTGGTCAGACCTCGCGCCGTCATTTTAATTAAATACAGTGGCTCACAGGCTATTTGAAAGTAAATTCCATAGAGAGAGCATTTTTAGAAGATGTTGTATAAAATCCTGTGATAGTGAGATGTTCAATTAAATATTAAACAGAATGTGATTTTAATTTGACTGGATCAATTGATTTATAGACTACCACGCGAACATTTTTGTAGGTTATTTAAGTTTTAATGTATATGTGTGTATACAAGCCCAGTTGCGATAATTGATAGGCCTTTACTAAGGAGGCCTGGAAATTAGCCTTTTTAAAAAAATCACTCAGTCATTCAAATATGCCTACACCAGACAGGTCTTCTGACCTATTCCTATGGCTAGCGAAAATGTTGGGGATACATTTTCAACCCGCTTCTCGAATTTCAACAATAGCAAACGAGTTTGTAATATAAGAAACATAATGTAATATTCTTATTTAAAATACTAAATAAGCCGCCCTGTACTGACCTCCATTTTTTTGCTGATTCGAGTTCCTAAATGTTCCATTTCTTTTTAAAATAATTTTTGACTCATCAGAAATCAAAGACAACTGAAATTTAGAAACTTGAATCAGCAAAAAAAAACGGATTGTAAAAATTGCAGAAGTCAGCACAGGGTCGAATACACGGTTTGTATACCAACCCTTCTCAAATTGATCTTTTTTCGAAAAGGGAATAATTTGCAATGGTACTTCCATTTGTAGTGTGGATGGTCTACCGACTGTTTTTGCAGGCCTGCTAGTACGAGGCATGCAAATTACCTCTTTCCGCTGCTCGACAGTGTGTACGTGCAGTTGGTCATATCATCAATCGCCAAGAGAAGGGGCTGGAGCGATAGGCGGTTGGTCATCATAACATCTGTATCGCACTTTTTGTTTGACTTGCATTGATTTGCAAATACAATAAATAATTGTTTCTCACTAGTATGTAGTGAACATATATACATTAGGGTGGGTCACGAAAATAAATTACAGCGGTCACCCCCCAGAAATAAAGATTGGATTGTTTAATGATGATCTGCAAAATATTTCGCCAAGTGGTAAAGCCACCTGTGAGCTAAAAATCATGTTTTTCCCGTATAATTTTTTATGTCGATTTTTTTCTGAATTAATAGACCCTCGGATGAACTTTAAATAAAAATTTTTATTTCTGTCTTAGAATAACTCATTGGCTGTATTATTGGACGTTTAGATTGATTTTCGAAGTGACAGCTACAAACTCATATTTCTTGCGAACATTTTATAAAAGTTGCTATGAAAAATAAATAGAATATTTTATAAAAAATAAATAGCGGCAGTCAATGCCTGTCCAATGATGCCTAAATGAATTGTGAAATAATTTAATACAGGAGATGACTTTTCAGAGCCAAAATGTTAAAACTCATTTTACTAAAATGAGCGCTGCAACGTCAGTTTCCTTCCGATGTTCATCATTTAGGCTTCATTCGAAAGGTATTGACTGCCGCTATTTATTTTTTTATAAAATACTGACACCAAATACGAAAAAGTTTTCAGTTGTAACTATGAAAAAAGGAAAAATTGCCATAAACGTGCAATAATTCGACCAATATGTTTCTCTAAGACAAGAATCATAATTTACATTTAAAGTGCTTCCGAGGGTCTATAAATTCAGAACAAATTTTTGGGCAAAAATGCAACGTAAAAAATATTAGACGGGAAAACGTGACTTTGGAGGTGTTTCCAGGAGCGTTAAGCTCACAGATGGCTTGACCCAGCGACGAAATATTTTGCAGATCATCATTAAACAATCCAAACTTTATTTTCGTGGGGTGACTGGAAATTGTTTTTCCATTTGTATGAACCGCGACCCAGCCTAATGTATATTAGGATTAGAGATGGGCGCGTGAGTGATTATTGGCTCACGCTCACGAAGGAAAAAAATTGAATCACGCACGTTCACGCACGAAGATTTTTTCGTTCCTCACGTTCACGCACGCTCACGTGAGTAAAATAAATTTTGCTCACGATCACGCGTGATTCACGCGTGTATCACGTGATTCACGTAAATCACGCAAAACATTTCCACAAAGAAAATAATAATATGCTTTATCCCCCTTATTTCCTATTCTAAATCAAAGTGAGTAACGCCTCGCAAATCCGATAATTATATCACTTAAATCACTAAGTTTTGTCTTAAATTCATATTTTTCAAATAGTATTAAAACTTGCAGAGTTAAAAAATAGGACACTGACATAAAATCCAAGTAGAAAACAAAGCATATACACCGATATCACTTATGTGATTTTTTTAAGTGTATTCACTCACTCACATAGTGTTGGCACAAACAATATTTGCTTAAATAATAGAAAAGATAGAAATTATTCGTGCATTGAAGCACTTTGTTTTAGATATATATATATACATATATTATTTTGAATGGAAAATTTCGGATTTTTAAACGAAATAAAATAAAATAAATAAATGTGTCACTCACGAAAAAAATCACGTGAATCACGCAGAAATTATACTCACGCATATTCACGCACGAACATTTTTTCGTTGCTCACGTTCACGCACGCTCACGTGAGTAAAATAAATTTTGCTCACGATCACGCGTGATTCACGCAATTCACGTGAGCAGCGCCCATCTCTAGCCGGAATACGAAAGAAGCCTTAAAATGTATAAGAAAAAGTTCGAAAAGTAAAAAATCTGAAAAAGGCGAAAGTCTGTAAAAACACGAAAATTTTATTTTTTAAAAAATGTTTCCATATTCTTTGTGTAGATTTTATGGGTCATTATACTCTCAAAATATTTTTTAAGTTTCGGGCACAAAATTTCTATTTTTCTGTTACGCAGTGTAATGAATCTATTATTGAGTAGTTTTTTTAGCCATGTTAAAAAAGTATTATATATGCATTTTGTAAATTGTTTTAAATTGACCCGATGGCTTAAATTACAAGTTGAAATAAAAAAATCAAATCAAACTTTTTTACACAAAATATCAAAAAAAATATATCTATTATTTTTGGAGTTTGATATTACACAATTTCGATGTTGCGTTCCAAACTATTTTATATACATTAGACTGGGTCGTGGTCCATACAAATGGAAAAACAATTTCCAGTCACCTCACGAAAATAAAGTTTGTATTGTTTAATGATGATTTCCAAAATATTCCGTGCCTAGATCAAACCGTCTGTGAGCTAAACGCGCCTGAAAATACCCCTAAAAACCATGTTTTTCGTGTGTACTTTTTTCGTGTTGCATTTTTGTCAAATTTTTTTTTCTGAAATAATAGACCCTGGAAAGCACTTTAAATATAAATTTCGATTCTTGTCTTAGAGTAACATGTTTTCAGGAGCGTTTAGCTCACAGACGGCTTGACCCAGCGACGAACTATTTTGCAGATCATCACTAAACAATCCAATCTTCATTTCTGGAGGGTGACCGCAGAAATTTATTCTCGTGACCCATCCAATTTTTTCTTGGATTTTTCATTGTTTTTATACGTTGCGTTTATGAACTATTGAAAAAATAATCATTCAGATGATTTTTCACTAAAATTTTGGTTGATTTTGCAAAAAAAAAAAAACAATCGTAAAAAAACAAAAGCCATCATTTCACCACTTCGAAACTCACACAGTCTCTAAAAAAGACATCAAAGAACACTACTTTTAAATTTACAAAAATGGATTAATGTAATCATTTCGAAAATCTAAATAAAAGAATTAAAATTGTAAAAGCTTTAAAATTCTAACCTGGCGATAACGTAACAATTCATAATTTAAAAGTAATTGAAATTACGTTCAAAACAAGGTATATCACATTAAAATCGGTCATGTATTTCAAGAGTTACAGGCGATTGAATGAACACACCTTTTTGAAAAAGTAGTAATTTTTTCACTGTTTAATTGGACAACTGAAAAAAAATTCTATTTTTTCCAAAAATACATATACAATATTTTTATGAGAAGAATACATACACAAACTTTCAAAACAATCGCAGCTATCGAGGTCAAAAATCCTAACGCTTGACATGGAATGACTCATATACATTAGGCTGGAATACGAAAAAAGTTGTATAAGAAAAGGTTCGAAAAGTGAAAAATCTGAAAAAAAGGAAAAATCTGTAATACGAAAAAATGTGTTTTTCTGAAATAGGCAAAAATCTTTAAAACAATAACAATTTTAATTTTCTTTTAAATCGAGAATTAAGAAAAGTAGTAAATTTTTGGTTAATTATTAAAATATACCCGATTTTTTTATTTTCAATGTTAGTATTTCAACATAATCCTTTGGTCCTTGGCTACTTTTAAGCTTTTACAAAACTCAAAAATGTTTTTTTGAACAAATGTTATTGAATTTTGGACGATGGAATTTAATTCAGGTCCAACGAAAAAAAAAATCAAAGAAATTTTAGACAAATGAATATTTTTAGTTTTGGAAATATTTTTTGGTTTAGGAAAGTACACAATTTCGATGTTGCGTTCCACCCTACTGTATGTACATACACTTGTCACTTACAACAAGATGCAATATGTATTACAAGTAATGATTGCACTGAAGAAGCCGATGAAATTTGTGTCCTTTATGACGCAAAATCATACAATTCTATTAAAACTTAAAGTGCTTCTTCCCTTGTCTGTTCTGTTCTGTCTGTCTGTCTGGGTGTGTGTAGGACAAACAATGTGTCGCCTCACTTACAGTTGTTGTATTTTTAGTTTCAATTATTTATTTCTCAATTACAAATGCAAAGAAATCAATAATATGGGGCTGTAGGAAATCGACCGGGCGGCAGAGTTTCCTAAGGGGTTCATTTTTAGATACCAAATACATAAAGAAAATGTAAAATCACCACCTACGTAAATGCTTATTAGTAAAACTAAAAAGACCATTTTAATCAC
Organism: Polietes domitor; assembly: GCA_947397865.1. NCBI lineage: Eukaryota > Metazoa > Arthropoda > Insecta > Diptera > Muscidae > Polietes > Polietes domitor. The sequence goes on from OX377621.1 coordinate 48,750,076, forward strand.
AGTTCACAGCCATCCACACAAAATCTGTTTTTGTTCAATTAAAAATTGAATCGATAAATCGATTTTTTTTTCAATTTTCTCGAGAAAATGATTTATGTGCGATACAACCTCCAGTCTTTGCATACGATTTGTCCTATACTCCTATTACCTATTCGTTGAATTGTTTAATTTACACATTTCCAGGACTTAGAACTGAAACCGATGTTTGTTTTATTTATTTTTGATCTTTAAAAAATGTTTGGTTTGTATAATTGATATCTTTGCAATTTCATTATTGGATCTTCTTCGCATTAACATTTCCTTTCGCATATCTATAACCTTGAAATGTCCCATTAACTTTTGTTGTTTATAAGATCTTTAGCAATTAATTTGAGTGAACATCAGCAACATGATAAAATGCCTGGTAATTGTTGATTTTTTTATTTGAGAGATTGAGCTGCATAATTGAAATGTTCGCACACATTATTGCAATGCACAAACTCCTTCTCACAGTGTTTGGAAATATTAAAATCGCTTAATATAGTTGGAAAGTAGAGTCACATCAGGGGAAAGTATGATATCCGAGGCTCCACGATCTGACCTCTAATTTGGATAGTGCACCTCAAAATAAGAAGAATACGAATCGGTGGCCATGTTATCGATATCCCGCTTAGTTATCAAGATATGATATGTTTATTTAAAATAAATTAAAAATTACATGTATACCTACAATGGAGTGCGTTATTGCATGCACTTCAAAGAAAACTAAAAGAAAAAATTAATATTTAATTATTCTTTCGCCTACGGTGCTCTCTTCAGCTTTAAAACTTATTTTGCACAGTGTATAAAATATAATAAGGAAAATATCCCTTCTTGCTCATCTATTCTTCTTATATTTCCTCAAACGAAGTCTACACGTTCTTTCTTCGATGTTAAAGGCAAAATATTCTCCAGATTCTTCGAGTATAATAAGTATTACATGTTTATCATAATTTTCGAGAGCATATTTAAAATTTAATTTGTAAGTTAGAATTTTATATTCTGTAAACTTGTTGATGTAAAGGGTCCGCCAAATAACTTTTTTTTGAAAATGCTATAAAAAAACTACTGTATTTTTTCACAAATTTCTTTTTTTATTTGAAAGTACAATCCTTCTGGTTAATAATGGAAAATAATTTCATTCAAATGGCTGCCTCGGCTGGCCATGCAGTAGCCTACACGATCGGTCCAATTTTTAAGCACATTATCGATTGTGTGCGGCTGTATTTCACCAATGGCTTCACGAATATTGTCCTTTAAAGCGTCAATTGTCTCTGGCTTGTCGGCGTAACACTTATCTTTGAGGGCACCCCACAAATAATAGTCCAACGGTGTCAAATCGCAGCTCCGAGGTGGCCAAACGACATCAGCTCTGCGACTGATAATGCGATCTTCAAAAACAGTGCGCAAAACATCGAGTGTAGCTTCGGCTGTGTGGCACGTAGCGCCATCCTGTTGAAACCAAATGTTGCCAATATCCTCCTCTTCAATTTTTGTGAACAAAAATTCGTTCAACATGGCCCGATAACGATCGCCATTGACCGTAACGGCCACTCCTTGCTCTTTTTCGATGAAAAATGGCCCAATTATGACTCTGGACCAAAATCCGCACCAAACAGTGACACGTTTTGGGTGTATCGGCTTTTCAATGTATGCGTGCGGGTTTTCTGTGCCCCAAATGCGACATATTTGCTTGTTTACATACCCGCCAAGATCAAAATGAGCTTCATCTGAAAAGATGATTTGTTGGGCAAAAATTTCAAAGTAATGTCGCAATATTTCCCAGCGTTGTTCAAGCGTATACACAACCATATTCGTTCAGCGGAAGGATAAAACTAATTATCTGTCAAATCAGACATGAGCTAAGTGTTACCATTCACGAAATAAGCACTAGTTGAAAAAAAAACGTTAGATGGCGGACCCTTTAGTTATATTTAATATAAAATAAGCGAGCGAATTCTAAAGATTAGAAAATTCGGGGAATTTTCATATTTTCTGTTACCCGTTTCCCGGCAAATTTGTACGGGATACCCGCTGGAATTCAGAAGAAAGTTTTACCTATTATATATATTTTTCCACCGCGTTTTCACTATAAAAATAGTACCAAAATAATTTAACGAAGATCACTTTTAATTAGCTAGGCGATACAAATCTTCTAACTTGAATATAGTAATTTACTATATATACTTGATATGAAGTGAATATAACTGAATAGAAGGTAACAAATTCAATAATATTTTGAGATAATTCAATTTCAGAATTTTTGATATCTTTATGAATAAAGTCCTATAAACTTTTCTCCTCATATGCTAATATCTGTGGAGAAACGTACATCGTATATACAACTTTACTAATAAATTTCAAAAATGTAGTGAAAAAATAACCATATTGCTGCCTCAAAATATGAATTTAGGTTTTCGAAGCTATGGGAAAGCGAACTGATATAATAATTTACTTTATTAACCCATTAAAGCCCAGCGCTAATTTCATTTATGTACTTTCTTTTTAATCATTTTCGTAATAACTACTAAAATAATAAAAAATATTTATTTTGTTTTGTTCCCACCCGATCACTGTCGCCACATAGTTTAGTTATTTAGGAATTACATTTTATATTGAAAATTATCAGGAATTCCCGCCTTGAAATGATGTAAACGGACGTGTACGGTGGGCATTAATGGGTTAAATGGATTCAAATGTTTTATTCAGGAAAAAAATAAGTTTTTATATAGCAAACTATATGTTGAAGATTTCCCTTCCTGTCCCGGGACACCAGGAAATCGAAAAATAATTCCCCTTTCCTGGGATAATAAAAAATATTTATTTTGTTTTGTTCCCTCCCGATCATTGTCGCCACATAGTTTAGTTATTTAGGAATTACATTCATATTGAAAATTATCACGAATTCCCGCCTCGAAATGATGTATACGGACGTGTACGGGTTAAAGTTCGAATGTTTTATTCTGAAAAAAAAAAGAAAAAAAAATAAGTTTTTATATAGCAAACTATATGTTATATGTTGAAGATTTCCCGTCCTGTCCCGAGATAACGAGGAATCGAAAAAATAATTCCTGTTTCCCTGGAAATAAAAAGTACGGAAAAATGCAATGAGGAAATTGCGTTTTGGAACTAAAAAATCTGACTTTTTGCACTAAATGGAAGATAGGATATCCAAGGCGGCAATTTCGGGCGGGCAAAAGTTACCCTGAAAAAAGAGGAACCCTTCAACTTTTACAAATATGTATATATTTCGTAAAAGGCTTTTGAAGGAAAAAAGTTGTATTGGTCCAAACTATTATCTGCCCTAGTATTTATTTGATGGTGGGCTACATTAAGGTACATATGTACATTCGGATGGATCTCGAAAATAAATTATAGCGGTCACCCCCCAGAAATTAAGATTGCATTGTTTAATGATGATCTGCAAAAAATTTCGTTATTGGGTCAAGCCATCTGTGAGCTAACCGCTCCTGAAAACACCTCTAAAAATCATGTTTTCCCGTGTAATTTTTTTTATGATGGATTTTTGTCCAATTTTGTTTTTTTTTTTTTGAAATTATAGACCCTTGGAAGCACTTTAAATAAAAGTTTTTATTCTTGTCTTGGAATAACTCATTGGTCTTATTATTGGACTTTTATATTGATTTTTTTGTGGGTTTTTAAAGTGACAGCTAGAAACTCAAATTTCTTGGGAACATTTTGTAAAAGGTGTTATGAAAAATAAATAGGAGGAATCAATTAATAACTGTCGAATGATGCCTACCATAATTCGACCAATAAGTTACTCTAAGACAAGAATCAAAATTCATATTTAAACTGCTTCCGAGGGTCTATTAATTCAGAAAAAAATTGGGCAAAAATGTAACTTAAAAAAAATTACACGGGAAAATATGTTTTTCACTGGCTTAACCAATTTTCCCATTTTTTTCCATTTGTATGGCTCGCGACCCAGCCTAATGTACTTATGTTCATACATATGCATACCATTATTCAATTTGATCAATATAAGCAAACTCACTTTTAAAAGATGGCCCAGACTCAAGCAAAAGAAGGCACGTCTCCATAGTATGAATCATTTTATTTTAATTAAATACAGTGGCTCAATGCAAGAAGATTTTCACAATTTGTCAAATTCTGATTTGTGGGTGGTGTATTGAAGGAAGTATAAAAATTAATTACAGACCGAAATAAAACAAACGAAAAAATGAAAAGGATATCGAGGGCTTATATGAGTCATTCCATGTCAAGCGGTACGGTTTTTGAACTCGATAGCTAGGATTGTCTTAAATATAGAATTCTTTTTTTCACGAATTATGACCAATTTAAGAGTGAAGAAATACATTTCTTTTCTAAAAGGTGTGTTCATTCAATCCTTGACCGACTTTAATGTAGTCAATTTCAATTACTTTTAGAATATTGAAGTGGAATGTTATGGCCGCTTTATATTTTTTAAACTTTTAATAAGTTTATTTCTTTTATTTTGATTTTTTAAATGATTACATTAATTAATTTTTTGAAACTTTAAAGTAGTGCTCTTAGATGTCTATTTTAGTGACTGTGTGAATTTGGATGTGGTGAAATGATGGCTTATATGTTTTACTATTTTTTTCTTGCAAAATCAACCAGAATTTAATTGAAAAATCTTCTGAATGATTTTTTTCTTCAGTAGTTTATTAACACAAGGTTTAAAAACAATGAAAAATCGAAGAAAAAGTTATTTTTTCCTTATTTTTTGTAGTGTGCGATTGCACCATCAGAAAAATAACAAGTAAGAAGGAGTTAAGTTCGGCCGGGCCGAATCTTATATACCCTCCACCACGGAGTGCATTCCACAGTATTACCAGCAGATTAAAGGATGCCGACTTTACATAGAAGTACAGTACCATATTACGAAAATTCTGATATTTGTATGCACATTACTATATTTGTTTACTATTTCAAACTATAATCTATACTTATGCGCAATGTTTAAAATCGACTACTATATATAAATAAAATGCTGAAATTGTGAAAGTGAACATGCCTAAATATTAAGCGATTGGCAGTCGCCATTAGAAAGAAGCATTTTCAGATACAGACAAAGTGATAAGAAAAGTATAAATTTTAAAGATATTTTTCGATATAAATTTCGAAAAAAACCCTTTTTCGAGTATTCATAGTCAGAAAGTATACACCGAATTTCATGATTTCAACTTCAGCGGTTTGGTAGGTCCCATTTTTATCCCTCTTTTTCATTATATCCCTTAAAAGTACGAATTTCGAAAAATCCCTCTATTTTACGTGTCTGTGCAATTAGAGGGATGTACACACCGAATTTCATGATTCTAGCTGTTGTCGTATCATTGGTACCACATTTTATCCCTTTTTGTCCAATTTCGCCCGCTAAAACATTTATTTTTTTGTGGTGCTTCCAAGCTACAAGAGAAATGTCCGCAACAAATTTTAACTGTATGAAAATAAGAAATTTAATTAATAAGCCAAGGCTACCAATATTTGTATACTATGTATATAAAGAGTGATTTTTTTGAGGTTAGGATTTTCATGCATTAGTATTTGACAGATCACGTGGGATTTCAGACATGGTGTCAAAGAGAAAGATGCTCAGTATGCTTTGACATTTCATCATGAATCGTCTTACAAACGAACAACGCTTGCAAATTATTGAATTTTATTATCAAAATGCGTGCTCTGTTAAGAAAGTTCATTGCGCGCTTCCATTTTATGGTCAGTTTAATCGACCCACTGAAGCGGCTATTCGGGCTATTGTGACTAAATTTCGCACCAAATTTACATTGTTGGACATTAAACCACCAACACGCTTACGTAGAGTGCGAACTAAAGAAAATATCGCAGCTGTATCGGCCAGTGTTAATGATGACCACCAATTTTCGATTCGTCGCCGTTCGCACCAATTGGGTCTCTGTTACTCAAAAACGTGGAAATGCCAAAATTGGACTAAGCGGATGGACCACCTAAGACGCAGCCGCGGTCAACATTTAAATGAAATTATCTTCAAAAAGTAAATGTCATGGACCAATCTAACGTTTCAAATAAAGAACCGATGAGATCTTGCAAATTTTATGCGTTTTTTTTAAAAAAAAGTTATCAAGCTCTTAAAAAATCACCCTTTATATAATGGAAATAATACTTCAAATCATAAAGTAAATATAAGGCAGCAATCATAAATACCCTAAATATTGGGGAATAGAGAGTGTACATTCAGGAACAGTCGTTTGGTTGGTTGTATTTCCATCCTATTTTAATTTAAAAAGTATAAATTTTGAAAATACCTTATCTCTCACGTACGCAGTATAAGACAACTTCATGATTCTACCATTTTTTGTCGTAAAAGCAACAAAATAAAGTACGAATTTGAAAAAAAAATATTTTACGTGGCTATGCAGTCAGAGGAATGTATACACCGAATTCCATGATTATATCAGCGGCCATTTTGTTGGTACCATTTTTATCCCCTTTTTCAAATTTTGCCCCCTCAAGAGTACGACTATCTAAAATCTCTTTATTTTACGTATCTACATAATTAGAGGGATGTACACACTGAATTTCATCATTCTAGCTGTATTACAACTAAACGGTTGGTACTATTTTTATCCCCTTGTATCCCTTGAAAGTACGAATTTGGTAAAAGGGTTTTATTTTTCGTGTCTACGCAGTCAGAGGAATGTATACTCCGAATTTCATGATTCTAGCTGCTGTCATTTGGCAGGTACTATTTTTATCCCCTTTTTCCATTTGAACCCCAAAAAGTACTAATTTTGGAAAGCTCTTTTATTTTACGTGTCTACGCAATCAGAGGAATGTATATATCGAATTTCATTATTCTAGGTGCAGCCGTTAGGTTGGTACTATTTGTATCCCTCTATCCCCATTTAACCCCTTAAAAGTACGAATTTAGAAAAAATACTTTTATATTATGTATCTACTCTGTTAGATGAATGTGCACGCCAAATTATACCATTATACCATTTCTATCCCTTTTTGTCCCATTTCGCCCCGTACAAATAAAAATCACTCTATGGTGCCCTTTTATGCTATAAAGGGAATGTGCATTGCAAATATCAAGTAAATACAAGCTAATATGTTCAAAAAACATGTTGAAATACTCTAAATATTAGTCCTTGTGAGGGAAAAATTTTGCCCTCTGGGCCGATTTCGTCCACTTTCAATCCCAACCGATCTACAACCATAAGACACATTTACGAATAATTTGAACCTCCTAGCTCATTTCGTTCGGCCGCTATCGTGCTTTCAACAGACAGACAGACAGACGGACATGGCTATATCGTCTTAGAATTTTACCATGACCCAGAATATATATACTTTATGGGGTCTCCGATGAATATTTCAAGGTGTTACAGACGGAATGACAAAGTGAATATACCCCCATCCTGGAGGTGGAGGGTATAAAAATATATATATTTTTCCATTGCCTATACAACCTTCGGTTTTATGCTGCTCCATTTTTTAACTATTTTATTTATATTATTATACCCTCCACCTCCAGGATGGGGGTATATTCACTTTGTCATTCCGTTTGTAACACCTTGAAATATTCATCGGAGACCCCATAAAGTATATATATTCTGGGTCGTGGTAAAATTCTAAGACGATATAGCCATGTCCGTCTGTCTGTCTGTCTGTCTGTCTGTCTGTCTGTTGAAAGCACGATAGCGGCCGAACGAAATGAGCTAGGAGGTTCAAACTTTTCCTAAATGTGTCTTATGGTTGTAGATCGGTTGGGATTGAAAGTGGACGAAATCGGCCCAGAGGGAAAAAATTTTCCCTCACAAGGACTGAAAATACCCCTAATATTTAGAGTATTTCAGCAAGTTTTTTGAACATATTAGCTTGTATTTAGTTGATATTTGCAATGCGCATTCCCTTTACAGCATAAAAGGGCACCATAGAGTGATTTTTATTTGTAGGGGGCGAAATGGGACAAAAAGGGATAAAAATGGTACCTATCAAACGACAACAGATAGAAACACGAAATTTGGCGTGTACATTCCTCTAATAGAGTAGATAAATAATATAAAAGCATTTTTTCTAAATTCGTACTTTTAAGGGGATAAATGGGGATAGAGGGATAAAAATAGTACCAACATAAGGGCTGGACCTAGAATAATGAAATTCGATGTATACATTGCTCTGATTGCGTAGACACGTAAAATAAAAGAACTTTCCAAAATTCGTACTCTTTTGGGGTTCAAATGGAAAAAGGGGATAAAAATAGTACCTACCAAATGACAGCAGCTAGAATCATGAAATTCGGAGTAGACATTCCTCTGACTGCGTAGACACGAAAAATAATACGTTTTTTCCACATTCGTACATTCAAGGGATACAATGGCTACAGGGGATAAAAATAGTACGAACTAAACGAATACAGCTAGAATGATGAAATTCAATGTGTACATCCCTCTAATTGTGTAGATACGTAAAATAAAGAGATTTTAGATAGTCTTACTCTTGAGGGGATAAAAATGGTACCAACAAAATGGCCGCTGATAGAATCATGGAATTCGGTGTATACATTCCTCTGACTGCATAGCAACGTAAAATATTTTTTTCCAAATTCGTACTTTATTTTGTTGCTTTTACGACAAAAAATGGTAGAATCATGAAGTTGTCTTGTACTGCGTACGTGAGAGAGAAGGTATTTTCAAAATGTATACTTTTGAAATATAATAATTGGAAATACAACCAACCAAACGACTGTAGCTGAAAATATTTAGGGTATTTATGATTGCTCCCTTATATTTACTTTATGAATTGAAGTATTATATCCATTATATATATAGTATACAAATATTGGTAGCCTAGGCTTATTAATTAAATTTCTTATTTTCATACAGTTAAAATTTGTTGCGGACATTCCTCTTGTAGCTTAGAAGCACCACAAAGAAAATAAAAGTTTTAGCGGGCGAAATGGGACAAAAAGGGATAAAATATACGACAACAGCTAGAATCATGAAATTTGGTGTGTACATCCGTCTAATTGCATAGACACGTAAAATAGAGGGATTTTTCGAAATTCGTACTTTTAAGGGATATAATTAAAAGAGGGATAAAAATGGAACCTACCAAACCGCTGAAGTTGAAATCATGAAATTCGGTGTATACATTCTGACTATGAAGACTCGAAAAAGGGTTTTTTCGTAATTTGTACATTTGGGCGGAGAATGGGGCGAATGGGGATATCTTTAAAATTTATACTTTTCTTATCACTTTGTCTGCATCTGAAAACGCTTCTTTCTAATGGCGACTGATTGTCGATTTTAAACAGTGCGCATAAGTATACATTATAGTTTGAACAAACAAATATAATTGAAATAGTAAACAAATATAGTAATGTGCATACAAATATCACAATTTTCGTAATATGGTACTGTACTTCTATGTACGACATCCTTTAATCTGCTGGTAATACTGTGCAATGCACTCCGTGGTGGAGGGTATATAAGATTCGGCCCGGCCGAACTTAACGCCTTCTTACTTGTTTTTATGTTCATAGCCACTTTTGCGGTCACAAACAAAAGTATGAGTCAGAAATAAAGGGTGTTTTTTATTGGGGTATAGAACTTTAAGTTGGCATCACTTTTTTAACTGGCGGCCATTTTGTCAGCTGTCAAGTGATTAATATTTAGTTTGGTTTGCCATTTCATCATGAACAGGTTGACAAAAGAACAACGCTTGCAAATCGTGCAAATTTATTTCGAAAGTAATGGTTCAGTTCGCGAAGTTCACCGCAAGCTCCGTCCATTTTATGGTCGACATAATCGTCCATCAGAGCAATTAATTCGATGAGCGCATAATTTCGCGGAATGGACCTGTCAATTGGCCACCAAGATCGTGTGATTTGACACCATTGGATTATTTTCTTTGGGGATATGTGAAGTCGCTCGTCTACGCCAACAAACCAGAAACGTTAGGGGACTTGGAAGCCAACATTCGTGGCGTTATTGCCAACATACGGCCCCATATGCTCGAAAAAGTGGTTGAAATTCGAGCCAGCCGCGGCGGCCACATGTCCGAAATCATATTTAAACATTAATGGCATAAACTTATCCTTCCAATAAAGCCAAATTGATGGGCATTAAAACGATTTTCTTGTGTTTTATTTCAATTCGAAGTTCTATACCTCTATACCAAAAAACACCCTTTATTAAAAAAATGGCCTTAGAAAAAATTTCTTCTCCAAATTTATATGACAGATGACAGCCAAATCAGAGATTAGTTAGTTTGGAATCAAAAACTCATTTTTGAGAAAACGGTTCGTAGCCACTTTTGAATATAAGCCCTCGATATATTAAATAAAATTGTATAACGCTGGATCAGAGACTGCGTATCTATGAATTGTTAAGTGTAAATGTGCCCGATTTAATCAAATCAATTAGAAATAGTTATCTCAATTAAAAATACATTTAATTTTGAGCCTGAAATATACGCACAATTAATATATTATTTCACACAATTGATACTTTAATTCATTCATTTACAGTTTTATTGAATTATTTAAAAGTTTACTGGCTAATTAGTTTTCGTCCATTGTATATGTGTAAAAGTATGTGAGTGACTACGTGCCATTGTCATCACAAGGACAAATGCACACAACTTCAGAAAATGAGGAGAGGGTGGTCTGGAACGATAGACGGTCCAGTCTGCTGTCGCTGCTCACCAAACCATGTCATTTGGTTTGGTTTTATATAACATTTATTCACTTATAATGCATTGATTTGGAATGCATGAATTCTTCTTTATTTTATTTTCATTTTTATTGCCAATTCTTATTTTATTGTAACACTACAACACGCGCTCGCACGATATGTATTTAGTATTGAATGAAAGTGGCCTTGAAGAGAGTTGTTTGTTCGTTAGTTATGCAAAATATTGATGCACTTCTTTCGGCCTGCGGCCAATCAAAAATGCATGATGGAATTTAGACCCCGAGCACAACTATGCTGCATGTCGTTTGCCAAATTTATCTTTACGTGTATTTCTTATGGAAGATAGACGAATGCACCGAAGTTTTATGGTGAATAGCAGTAGGAGATTATATAATACTTACTGCGGATTTTTTAATAAAATACAATTGGTTTGAATAGTAATGAAACGAGGGAAGAAATTAAAGACCAGCTCTCCTATAACAACTATCTGTTGAGTTCATTGGTGATGATCCGATTTTTCACAAATTCTGAAAACGTATGTAAACGGAACGAAATTGTACGTTGCGGCAACGAATTTGTTCATTGAAAGTCAACCAACGTCGGCGTTCGTTGCTGCAACGAGCAAAGTTTCGTTGATGCAACGAATCTTGATTTAATGGAAATTATATTTATACAACGATTGCTGCAACAATGTTTTTTCGTTGCTGCAACAATGTTTCTTCGTTGCTGCAACAACTCTGATTCGTTGCCGCAACAAATCTATTTCGTTGCTACAACAACGCGGTTTCCTTGCTGAAAGAATGTGGCTTCGAAAATATTCGTGGCAATAAATTAAAAATTTTCGTTTCAGCAACGAAACTTTATCGTTGCAGCAATGAACGCCGACGTTAGTTGATTTTCAAAAACAAAATTCGTCCCGGCCTCGAACGTTTTTCTTTCAGTATAGATAATTTAGTTCCATGATGACCACCGGCGGTGGACTTCGTAGTGATTATTCGCAACAGCAGCTCAACTAAATACTTAAGGCAGAACTCCAACAACGTGAATGAGAATTACTATCGAATACATCCCAAAAACACACACTAGAAAAACACATAATTTGTGTGTCTCTGATTGTTGCGAATATATTGTTGCTGCAACGATATCAGTTTCGTTTCTACAACGAATGAGTTGTTGAGGCAAAGTGTTCCATCCAAACTCCATTAATTTTAATAATTTTTGACAAAATGATATGGATTTGTATAAAAACAATGATTATACTCAGAAATTTATAGATTTTTGTATTAATTAATGTTTTCCCATGTAAAAAATGAAAGAGAATATTTTCGTTGCATCAACGAATAATGAATTGTTGCAGGAACGAAACTACGAAAAGTACGAAAATCGGTTTCATACCATAAACGTTCACATCGTTGCAGCAACGTGTCGGATTGTTGTGGGAACGAAATATTTCGTTGATGCAACGAAATGGCAATAACGAATCTGATTCGTTGATGCAATGAACGCTTTTTCTTTCAGTGTAGTTTACAAACATTTAGCCGGAAGGCTGTTTATAACATTTTCTGATTTGGCTTTCTAAGATCGAAAACGATATTAAATTATAACTATTATAACTATTTTTTAATGCTAATTATCTTATAAACAGTTATAGAGGAACAGTCGCCAAAAAAACAATAAAAATATTTAAAATATTTTTTTAGGCTAACATTCTTATGAAGATGTCGCATTGTAGAAGATCTATGGGTAAATGCAAAAGTGACCGAAAAAAAAAGATTTAAAAAATAGAAAAAGGCGATATCTGACCATATATTTGTATGGGGCATTTCAAAATAACAATGCAAATTGATGGACATATTTTCGATATCGCGGTTATCGGTCGATTGTCTTTTCATTCCAGTGGGCTGAAAAGAGAAATTTAGAAGCAAAAATAATAAATAGCTATTTTTGTCAGTTATCGATAGCTGCTTTGGGATATCTGACCACATATTTGTATGGAGCATTTCAAAATAAGAATACAAATTGATGGACATATTATCGATATCTCCGTTATCGGTCGATTGTCCTTTCATTCCAGTGGGCTGAAAAGAGAAAATTAGAAGCCAAAATAAAGAATAGATATTTTTGTCAGTTATCGGTAGCTTTTTTAGATTCATTCCATGTCAAACGGTACGATTTTTGACCTCGGTAGCTGCGATTGTTTTGAAAGTTTTTTTCACGAGTTATGAGATAACACAGGAAAAAATAAGAAATGAAACACTGGATTAATGCGCTATACCTTGTTTTGAAGGTAATTTCAATTACTTGTAAAATATAAAGGTGTTTGGATTAGGTTTATTAACGTTTTTACAATTTTATTTCTTTTATTTTGAGTTACGAAACGATTACATTAATCCATTTTTTGAAATTAAAAAAAAATAATAAAATTTTAATTTTATTTATCGTTTTCGAGTTTAGAAATCCAAAATACATTAGAAAATGTTATACATGACCCTTCGACAAAATTTTTGATGCATATCGTAATCGTGCAATATCTTTAAATATTTTTTCGGCGTATTTTAAAAGCTTAGCATTAAAAAGGGTGATTTTTAGCTATTATTTTTTTGGCAACACTGGTTTAAACAGCTGACGCACGTTTAGTGTTGTGTTTCACTGTCAAACATCTTCAGTTTGGTCTATAATTTAACCATGAATCGTCTTACAAACGAACAACGCTTGCAAATTATTGAATTTTATTATCAAAATGCGCGCTCTGTTAAGAAAGTTCACCGCGCGCTTCCATTTTATGGTCAGTTTAATCGACCCACTGAAGCGGCTATTCGGGCTATTGTGACTAAATTTCGCACCAAATTTACGTAGAGTGCGAACTGAAGAAAATCACCCTTTATATCCCACCTCCCATTGCATCGTCTATTTTTCATCCAAAGTCTATACACGTTCTTTCTCCAGATTCTCCGAGTAAACAGTTGGACGGTCTATCACCCAATGTAAATATTTCCAAAGGGTAAATTTCTCTCATCATCATCTTAAAAATTTGATAATAGTGCAGCGACTTGGATTAATTTGGGAGATCTACGACATTTTATTGAATTCCTTAATTGAATTTCTATTTCATATTCTAAACGTACTGCTTCTTTAATCGAGTGTTCTATAAGAAATAAAATTTTAAATCTTCTACAAAAGTCTTTTTTTCTAATAATTTTAGTTTCGATAACTCGAAAGTTATCGAAATTTTTACCCTATTTTTTCGCTTTTTTTGCATTCAGACGAAATCAAAATGATAAAAATAAAAAAAATCGATTCTTTTATTTTCTAATTTCGATAACTAAGATAGTTATCAATTTTTTCCCTTTTTCAAAATTTATGAAAAGTTTTTTACTTGAACTGGGATATTGTCCTGGCTCAAGACCATTTTGCTTCTATATCTAATAGAATGCAAATTTATTTACAAATGGCATGGTGACATTTACTTTAAATTTTCTGTCTATTATTAAGTTTTCTACAAAATTCAGTTTTTTCGATATTTTTAACTCGAAGGATATCGAAAATTTTTACACCATTTTTTTTTTATTTTTTGCACTCAAATGATATCTAAGATTGTTATAAACAATTTTATTTAAATTTTTCTATTTTTAAGTTTTCTACAAAATTCCGTTTTTTCGATACTTTTATTTCGTTAAAAAAATGATTTTTTACTTTTTTTTAATTTTTAAGATAGTTATGGAAAATTTTTATTTAATTTTTACTTTACGTTTTCTGTATATTTTTAAGTTTTCTACAAAAGTCAGTTTTTTCGACAACTCGAAAGTTATTGAAATTTTTTACTGGATTGCTTCGCTTTTTTTGCATTCAAATTAGATAAAAATGATACAAAAAGTAAAAAATCTATTTTTTTTAATTTTCAGTTTCGATTACTGAGTCATTTCATTTTTGCCTTTTTTATATTCAGATTTAAATTAAATTAAAATTTAAGCAAAATTTTTACTTTACTTTTCTATCTTGTTTTAACCCATTTTGACCCAGTGTTCGATTAATCGAACAGTAAACAATAAGAACTACCGAAAAATAAAATTTGCTGGGCTTTAATGGGTTAAGTTTTTCGATATTTTTAGTTTCGCCAACTCGAAAGTTATCGAAAAATTGTGCCTAATTTTTGCTTTTTAGATTTCAAATGATAAAAAAATAGTTTTTTTTTATTTTTTAATTTCGATATCTAAGATAGTTATCCTAAAATTTTATTTAATTTTTCAGTTTTTTCTGTCTATTCTTTAGTTTTATATAAAAGCCATTTTTTCCGATATTTTTAGTTTCGAAATTCGAACGTTACGAAAATTTTTACCCGATTTTTCACTTTTTTTAATTCAAATGAGTTCAAAATAATAAAAAAGCAACAAATCGATTTATCGATCATTTTTATTTAATGTTTTCCTGTTTTATATTCAGCTCATTAAAAAGAACATTTTTGATTTTCTCAAAATTTATCGTTTGATAAATCGATAACTAAACGAGATATATATAACATGCCCACCACTTCTCCTCTTATCTTGAGGTTTACTCTGTAAAATTCAGTCAGATCGCTGTCATATGAAGATAAAATGGTCCTCGGTATAATTGTCGTAGTTGTGGCCCTTGTGGAAGTGATATTCCCAACATTTGTAGCCATTCTTAGCACTTCGTTTAATTGAACATATAACGTCAGACTTTTATTTCCAAAATGAGTGTATCTTCGATGAAAATTGGAATTTTAGTAAAAAAGGCGTTAAATTCGGCCGGGCCGAACTTTGTATACCCTCCACCTTTGATTGCATTCCACAGAGGCTGTCGATTTTCGTAGAAGTGCAGTAATATTACAGGAAAATATAATTTTTTGATATAGCCAAACCAAAACAAATACAAACAAAATAATTTTATAAATAAATATAATATTTTTATTACTGCAAACCACGCTTATAAGGCAAGGATACTAATTAAATTCAAAAAATAAGTATTCTTACAAATATTTATATTTTCAAAAAAACTTAAATACCACCAATATTGGTAGATAGTGGGTGTTACAGTTGGTTGTATTTCCATCCTATTTGTATTCGAAAAGTACAAATTTTGAAAATCCATTATCTCACGTACATAGTGCAAAATGACCTAACTTCATGATTTAACCATTTTTTGCCGTAAAAGTAAAAAGTGCGCATTTGGAAAAATCATTTTATTTTGCGTGTCTATGCAGTCAGAGGAATATATACACTAAATTCCATGAATCTAGCTGCAGCCATTTGGTTGGTACCATTTTTATCCCTTTTTTCCAATTTTACCCCCTTATGAGTACGACTTTCTCAAAATCTCTTTATTTTACGTGTCTTCGCAATTGAAGAAATGTACACACCGAATTTCATCATTCTAGCAGTAGCCGTTTAATTGGTACTATTTTTATCCCTCTGTACCCATTATATCCCTTGAAAGTACGAATTTGAAAAAAAAATATTTTTCGTGTTTACGCAGTGAGAGGAATGTATACTCTGAATTTCGCGACTCTAGCTGTTGTCATTTGAATGGTACTTTTTTTATCCCCTTTTTCATTTTAACCCCAAAAAGTACGAATTTTAAAAATCCGTGTATTTTACTTGTCTATGCAATCAGAGGAATGTATATACCGAATTTCATTATTCTAGAGGCAGCCGTTTAGTTGGTACCATTTCTATCCCTCTATTCCCATTTTACCCCTTAAAAGTACGAATTTGGAAAAAATACTTTTACATTATGTATCTACTCCATTAGAAAAATGTACACACAAAATTTCGTGTTTCTAGCTATTGTCGTTTGAAAGGTAAAATTTTTATCCCTTTTTTGCCCCATTTCGTCCCCTACGAATAACAATCACTTTATTGTGCACTTTATCAATATCAAGTAAAATAAATTGAAAAACACTAGCTTAATACTCTAAAATATTAGGGGTTATTATGGGTATTTTTAGTCCTTGTGAGGGAAATTTTTTTCCTTTGGGCCGATTTCGCCCAGTTTCAATCCAAACCGATCTACGACTATAAGACACATTTATGGAAAATTTGGACGTCCTTACTCCTTTCGTTTAGATGCTAGCGTGCTTTCAACAGACGGACATGCCTAGATCGTCTTAGAATTTTATGACGATCAATAATATATATTCTTTATAGGGTCTCAGGTCGATATTTCAAGGTGTTGCAAACGGAATGACAAAGTCAGTAGACCCCCATCCTGTATGTGGAGGGTATAAAAATGTGTTGATTTTATGAATCAGTTACATACAACGCGTAAATACGTCATAATAGTTTAGTTTTGACACTGATGTCAATCAAAATTCAATTCAATATTTAAAGCGAGCAGAGTACGAACGTATGTTGTTGTCAACTGAAACTATATGATTTTGTTGTAGTGAAGCATATACAGACATACATACATATATAAGAGAAAAAGTCAACGGGGAAAGCGACCCTAATAAGGATTCATTCATAGATACAAACAAACACAGATACATCTTTGACAGCTTGACATTAATTGAACCAATTGTCGTTATCATCACGACACGATAAAAAATACGTGCGTGTAGATGTGTATACTTGTACACACATAAATATGTATGTATGTACATACTTGTGTATGTAGATGTCCGAGGACTATAAGTCGTCGATGATTTAACAAAAGCATAGCTAATTGAGTTTTTTGTATTTTTGTTTGTTTGACTACAACCATACATCCTCATCTGTATATAATACGCAATTTACAGTGGTGTTTGGTAAAATAGTTGGCTAATTAAAATCGCACAAATTGGCATTAACTAATTTTTTCATCAAATCTAAATAAGATATTTCAATGAATATCTTATTTTCCCATAGTTCGTATTTTTATACCCTCCACCTCCACACCTTAAAATATTGATCGGAGACCCCATAAAGTATATATATTCTGGGTCGTGGTAAAATTCTAAGACGATATAGCCATGTCCGTCTGTCTGTCTGTTGAAAGCACGATAGCGGCCGAACGAAATGAGCTAGGAGGTTCAAATTTTTCCTAAATGTGTCTTATGGTTGTAGATCGGTTGGGATTGAAAGTGGGCGAAATCGGCCCAGAGGGAAAATTTTTTCCCTCACAAGGACTGAAAATACCCCTAATATTTAGAGCATTTCAGCCTGTTTTTTTGAACATATTAGCTTGTATTTACTTGTATTTGCAATGCGCATTCCCTTTATAGCATAAAAGGGCACCATAGAGTGATTTTTATTTGTAGGGGGCGAAATGGGACAAAAACGGATAGAAATGGTACCTATCAAACAACAATAGATAGAAGCACGAAATTTGGCGTGTACATACCTCTAATAGAGTAGATACATAATATAATTTTTTTTCTAAATTCGTACTTTTAAGGGGTTAAATGGGGATAGAGGGATAAAAATAGTACCAACAAAACGGCTGCACCTATAATAATGAAATTCGGTGTATATATTCCTGTGATTGCGTAGACACATAAAATAAAATATTTTTTCGAAATTCGTACTTTTAGTGCGCATAAGTATACATTATAGTTTGAAATAGTAAACAAATATAGTAATGTGCATACATATATCACAATTTTCGTAATATGGTACTGTACTTCTATGTAAAGTCGACATCCTTTAATCTGCTGGTAATACTGTGAAATGCACTCCGTGGTGGAGGGTATATAAGATTCGGACCTTATTTGTTATGGATAAGATTATTAAAAATATTGTTTTACCCTCCACCTCTAGGATGAGGGTATACTAACTTTGTCATTCCGTTTGTAACATCTTGAAATATCGATCTGAGACCCTATAAATTATATATATTCTTGATCGTTATAAAATTCTAAGACGATCTAGCCATGTCCGTCCGTCCGTTTGTTGAAAGCACGCTAGCATCTAAACGAAAGGAGCTAAGACGTCCAAATTTTCCAAAAATGCGTCCTATAGTCGTAGATCGGTTGGGATTGAAATCGGCCCAAAGGGAAAATATTTTCCCTCACAAGGATTAAAAATACCCAAAATAACCCCTAATATTTTAGAGTATTTAAGCACATTTTTTCAATATGTCTGCTTGTACTTACTTGAGATTGGATATGAGCATTCCCAGTAAAACAAAAACATGCACCATAAAGTGATTTTTATTCGAAGGGTGTGAAATGGGGCAAAAGGGATAAAAATGGTACATATCAAACGACAAAAGCTAGAAACACGAAATTCGGTGTAGACATTCCTCCAATTGAGTAGATACAGAATATAAAAGAATTTTTTCCAAATTCGTACTTTTAAGGGGTAAAATGGGAATAGAGGGATAAAAATGGTACCAACCAAATGGCTGCATCTAGAATAACGAAATTCGGCGTATACATTCCTCTGATTGCGTAGACACATAAAATAAACGGATTTTTCGAAATTCGTACTTTTCGGGGTTAAAATGGAAAAAGGAGGATAAAAATAGTACCAACCAAATGCCCGCAGCTAGAGTCATGAAATTCGGAATATACATTCCTCTGACTGAGTAGACATGAAAAATAAAAGATTATTTCTAAATTCGTACTTTCAAGGGATACAATGGGTACAGAGGGATACAAATAGTACCAACTAAGCGTCTATATCTAGAATGATGAAATTCTGACATTTTCGAAATTCGTACTTTTCGGGGTTGAAATGGAAAAAGGGGATAAAAATAGTACCAACCAAATGACCGCAGCTAGAGTCATGAAATTCGGAATATACATTCCTCTGACTGAGTAGACACAAAAAATAACTACTTTCAAGGGATACAATGGGTACAAAGGGATAAAAATAGTACCAACTAAGCGACTACAGCTAGAATGATGAAATTTTGTGTGTACATCCCTCTAATTGCGTAAACAAGTTAAATAAAGTGATTTTCGAAAGTTGAGCGCCCCGGTAGTCGAGTTGGTAGCATGCTCGGCTATCAGCGTGGGGGTTGTGGGTTTGATTCCCACCAGAGGCTCTGGTCTGTCGCTGCAATGGTCTTACTCACCCTGGCTCAATCCCTGGACCCATAATTAGAATATAAATTTAATTTGTATTGTAATTCATAATAAATAAATAGAAAGTCATACTCTTAAGGGAGTAAACTAGGAAAAGGGGGTATAAAAATGGTACCAACCAAATGGCCGCAGCTAGAAACATGGAATTCTGTGTATACATTGCATAGACAGGCAAAATAAATTTCGAAATTCGTACTTTTATACTTTTACGGCAAAAATTGGTTGAAACATGATGTTATTTTGCACAATATTATATTTATTATATATATCCCTATTTCCCTATTAATATTATAAAACCTTAGTGTAAGTCTGTCTGTCTGTTTGTTTGTTCCGCAATCACGTGTAAACGGCTGAACCGATGTTGTTGAAATTTTGAGTACAGATAGCTGTAGGTCTGGAAGGAACTATGGGCTATAGAATTTTTAAAAATTTACTCTGTGGGCGGAGGTTTTTGAGAGCTAGAAGGCTGCAAATTGGTAGATATATATTACTGACCACGAGAATGATAAATGGGCGTGGGCGTGGCAAAAGTGTTTTTGAGAGCTAGAAGGCTGAAAATTGGTAGATATATATTACTGACCACGAGAATGATAAATATGATGCAGAAATTTGGATTTTCATTTTGTGGGCGGAGTGGGCGTGGCAAAAGTGTTTTTGAGAGCTAGAAGGCTGAAAATTGGTACATATATATTACTTACTACGAGAATGATAAATATGATGCCGAAATTTGGATTTACGCTTTGTGGGCGGAGTGGGCGTGGAAAAAGTGTTTTTGAGAGGTAGTAGGCTGAAAATTGGTACATATATATTACTGACCACGGGAAAGATCAATTTGATGCCGAAATTTGGATTTTCGTTTAGTGGGCGTGGCTATAGTGTTTTTTAAGCTAGAAGGCTGAAAATTGGAACGTATATATTACTGACCACGGGAAAAAAGTGGAAAAAAATGTTTTTTAGCTAGAAGGCTGAAAATTGGAACGTGTATATTACAAACCACGATAATATCAATATGATAAGATCATTATGAAACCTGATTTTAGTTTTACCATTTGTTTTTTTTTTGCCTGGCGAAGCAGGCGGGGTTCAGCTAGTATATTATATTTATTTATAAAATTGGGGTTTCAATATTTGTATTTGTTTTGGTTTGGCTATATTAAATAAATTATTTTTTCCTGTAATATTACTGCACTTCTACGAAAATCAACAGCCTCTTTGGAATGCAATCAGTGGTGGAGGATATAAAATGTTAGGTCCGGCCGAACTTAAAGCCGTTTTTACTTGTTTTTTCTATAGCAAATACCAAATTTTCGCACTGACTTCTTTCACTCCACCATTTGGTATTTTTATGAACACCACTGTACGCGTGTCACATTAACCCATTACACCACACACAACAGCACAAAAATTCAACACAGCCAGTATCAATTGTCATGAATGAATGACATGCTGTTATAATTATACACCCAAGTATCTCGGTGAGTCCTGTCCTGTTTGTGGGGGTGTTTCAGTGATAAGAAGTTGTTGATGATGTACAAGCACTCGTCACTCGTTTAGACGAGCATAGACATATTTCATAAAGTTAAATGACTTGTATCTGTCTATAAATATAGCCAGCTAACTCACTCCATTCCAACTACCCAAACCCACCCCCACCCCCCATTGAACGCATCATCCCAATCTATTTGACCACATTCTCCATTACTTCAGGTTAGACGACGCCAGTCAATTTCCGTATAATTGGAATTAATCGAATTACGAGCGCGACGACAGCGGTGTCCATGTCAAAAGCCAATTGTCAAATTAACCGGAATTAAAATTAATATAAATGTTATCAATGTTGGCATATGTAATAATATCCATATATCTCCATATACCCCACACATTACCCAAATTTTTGGAAGTATTTCAGACATTTCCTTCTGCATTTTGTATGTCCTGAAGAATGTTCTTTAATAAGGGAAGTTATGATATTTTCTATGTAAATTGCGACTTTTTGAAAGTCGTCTTATAGAAAGCTTTTCGGAAGTTAATCACGCAAAGAACTTAGATGGTCTGTTCCCCGGAAAAAATCTAATTAAAATCTGTACTTTTCATGATTGATTTGCGCGTGAGCATTCATCTAACTTAAATCTACGTCATTTGACTTGATTGCAAATGCAAATTCGAAATGCATTTAGGCTAAATCAATTCTAAATCGAATCGAATGCATCGAGAACTGTTAGAGAAATTTGAATAGCGCGGTTGGTTGGTTAACGTGCCAAAAATCAATGCAAATAATCATTCCAACACTTGTCCACTTTGATTGATTGGATGGGCAGGGTGACTGGGTGACTTGTACAAAGTAAAGTTTCTCGAAGTTTTTTTATAACGATTTTTTGTTGGTCGCTTTATGTCTTCCGTCATCTTCATTGAAATGTCTTCAGTCTCCCTGCCGACCGGCAACTATGTATGTACATTAGATGACTTTATTCAAATGATATTCATCAGGCAGTCTAAAGATTTTCTTTTTTCGTTTCGTTTTATTTTGTTTAAAGTTGAAGTGAATTGTTATGCATTAATTTCATTTGAATTTGAATGGCAAATAAATACGAATATTTTTTGGCGCTTAAAACTGTCGCAGAAATGCAATCAAAGAACATTTCGAATAGATGTTGCATTTGAAATTTCTTGGATTTTTTTTTGTTAGATGTCCAAAGTCCTTTGAACTTTGGAGTAACGTGTTCATGAATATATCTCGTGAAAAGCATCAGAGCTGAGTCATTTTCTGATCATTTCTGATGAGTTCCAAAACGTTTCTTATCCACCAATATGTTTCAACACATTGGTATGATTGGATCAAAATTCGCATATGGTTCGACGATTGAGCCACGTTTACTCTTTCAATTTAAGTCCTTGGAAAGAGGATGCATAATATTCGATCCGGCCTAACTTAACATCCTTTTTCACTTCTTTGTCTATTAAAATCATACGGGGTGGTAAGGTTTAAGGTTTTTATAACTTTTTAATTATTATTCTTTTTTGTTTTAGCATTTTGTGAAGCAGATTTGGGATATTCGAACAACATGCCAAAACAAATGAATTTTATTTTCAACCTAATATTTATTTTTTACGAATAGTTACACTGAAAGAAAAAGCTTCATTCCCCCAATGAAATGAATTATTTCATTGCTGCATCGAAAATAATCAATACTAAACACCCTTATTATTGCTTAAATTTTAATGCACGTAAGACCCAGTGATCCTTGTTGTCTCACAAGCGATTCACTGATCCAACAGTGTCGTCGATTTTAATGAACGGTGTAGATATTGAGCAATCAGATGCTCTCGTTGTTCTTGGCATAAAAATACAATGTGATGTTCGTTGGACAAAACATGTATTTGATGTGTCGAAAGATGCCTTCAAATGTTTAGGTTTTTTAAAAAGATGTAAGAAATATTTCACACCCTCTGATCTTCTCAATATCTACACTACCTACATCAGACCAAAGATGGAATACAACTCCCATATATGGTCGGGTGCTCCAGCTTCATCACTGGAGCTACTTGACCGTGTCCAGAGGAGGGCGATGGTGTTGATAGGTGATGGTAGGATATCAAATTCTATTGTCTCCCTTGAACACCGTCGTAATGTTGGTTGTGTGTCATTGTTCTATCGATACTTTCATGGTGTTTGTTCTTCGGAAATTCGTGATCTTATACCGCCCGTGAGAACGTTCGGCAGAGATACGCGACTCTCCAGGAACGCTTACCCATTTGTTGTCGATTGGACAACCGGCCGCACTACACATTACAGAATAAATTCGTTCTTCGCCCGTACTATCCGTATGTGGAATCGACTTCCGGCAAATATCTTTCCCTCCAATTACGACATTCAGAGATTCAAAACAGATGTCAACAGACACTACTCCATCTTTCCTCCTTCCAATACCTTATCTTCCTTCTACCAACGCAATGCACTGCATTTATAGGGGACATCCCCTGAGTGTTGGTTCAGTGAAAAAAAAAAAAATTGGCTGTACACTATCTACATTAGGGGTGAGATAGTGTTGTATGGTAATTTTAGGAGTTCGATTTGGATATGCTGGAAGCCCCTATTTTGTGAGGTTCGGAAAGAAAATGAATGAGCCAAAAAATGGGGGTGGTTGGGTGAGTGTACGAGGGTCCTCATCGGGGCCAAAAGTGAGGGAAAAGGAGTAAAAATACACAAAAAGCCCTAAAATTGCCTCCGAGTCATCCCAGAGGAGTATGTAAAACCTACCGCCATTAATTTTCTCTCCCCAACATTTTTTTCATCTCCACTCGTTAGGAGGGCTTCCATACAAAAATTATTTTTTATAAAATTTGTTCTCACCGCTCTTACTGGTCCAAGGAGGCCGTTAATTTATCCTCCTGTAACATTTTTCCGAACAAATTTACCCCCTATCCCCACAGCTTAATGGGGCTCCCATAAAAAAACTATAGGGCCCGTCAAATAACTTTTTTTTTTGAAAATGCTATAAAAAACTACTGAATATTTTCTCAAATTTCTTTTTTTATTTGAAAGTACAATCCTTCCGATTAATAATGGAAAATAATTTCATTCAAATGGCTGCCTCGGGCACCCCACAAATAATAGTCCAACGGTTGAATAGTTGAAAAAAAAAACGTTAGATGGCGGACCCCATATTTTTATCAAATTTGCTTCCACCACTCTAACTGTTCCAAGGAGGCCCCTAGTGGAGTCAAATGTATGATTGACCCCCAATATTTTTTCAGCCCCAATATTTTCTCAGAAGACACCTACCCTCCAACTGCTACCCTTAAGGTGGTCCTCATTCATTTGCCTATTTTTTATATTTTTTTTTATGACAAAGGCCCAAAACTGCCACGCAATAGACCCTAGAGGGGGGGAAGTGTAAGACTGACCCCCATTAATTTTCCCTCCTCAACAGACCAAAATACTTAAGCTAAGTGAACTGCAATATGAACGACGATTATAACTTACTTCTTGTGTACCACCCAGAAATACACACACAAAAAAATAAAACTCATTAATGACACCAGTTCATTCTGGTAATGAAATGTTACATTCGGGTTACGAAAGTTTTTTATTAATTTCATTAATAAAATCGGCTAAACAAGTATTGTGCTAGTAAATTTAATCCACTACATTATAATCTAACCAAAGATTTTCATAATATTATCAATTTTTGCCTCGATCTATATAAAAACAGATTTCATTTCATCAATGAAAACTATTTCGTTGGTTAATGAAATATATCTTTACGGTAAAGAAACATTTCATTGTATCCAAGAAACATTTCTTTGCATCAATGTAAGCACATTAATGAAACTGTTTCATTGATCTAATGAAGCATGAAAAGTTAATCAAAACGCAATTAATAATAATCGTATAGATAAAAAAACTTATAAACAATTTAAACCAGCTCATTCTGCGCCACCTTGTAGAAGGCGTTGACCAGTGTCAACCTCATGGCTGTCGAGGCTATTTTGATAGACTTCAAAATTGTTGACGTCAGCATCATGACGCACAAGAATTACAAATGCATAGTTTCAAATGCTGTATGTGCACATATGCATATTCTAAGCACTACACCATTTCCAACTTAGAATATGCTTCAGCATCATTTCGGTAATGCAAGAGTTAATATTTATATGTCTGGGCCTTTCGAGGGTCTAATAACTCAAAAAAAATCTATTTTTTATGTCCACTGGGAAATACTGTTTCATAAAATGAACACAAAAAATGTGTTTATTAAATTATTAGAGACCGCAAATTACGAACACAGCAAAACTTGCTAAAATATCTAAAATGGCGAAGTTCGCCTTACATTTCACATGCAAATGTTGATGAACTCCCCTTTGCGAATATAAGAGAAGAGTGAAAAGTCCTTCTTATTTTTTAACTTATGATATTTTTTAGCTTATATAATTGGTTCAGAAATTATAGCTGTTTTTTAAAAAGATTACCTATTTCAGCAAGACATAATTTGTAGTTTCATAATTTGTGGGTTCAAACCTGTGCTAAACTGATATTTTGGGAGAAATAGATGCAGGGCGAAAATGAATGATGGGGTTTCTCTATATGCTTCAATTAAAAAATATATATTACAGTTGAACTTCGATTAACCGTGACTCTATTAACCGTGATTATCTATTAACCGTGAAGCTGAGTGGTTGATTTTTTACCTCTATTAACCGTGATTTACCTCTAGTATCCGTGATGCACATGTCCATGTGACTGCTTGTTTGTTTTTTTCGTATAATACACACACATCTCTCATATTAAAATTCGGTGATTCCCCTTTTTCATGAAAGTGTAATTTTCATATCAAATTTCATATTCATTCATCAGTGTGAATTTGATCTGTCTTTCAATTAAAGAAAAAATGGAGCTGATTAATGAGTACTCAAAACGTAAAGTACCTTTTAAAATGTTGTCTGAAAAATATAGAGTTGGCATTCAAACTGTATCCGATTTAATAAAAAACTTATTCATTTGGTTGGTTGGATAAAATCAAAAAACGTCATGGAATCCGTCGACTGAAATCTACGGGAGAAAAGGAGTGTGCTGATTATGAGTCTGCTACGATGTTCGTGGACGACTTGGATGAAATCATTAAAAACGAACAACTTACAACTGAACAGATCTACAATACAGACGAAACCAGTATATTTTGGAGGTGTTTGCCTCAGAGTTCTTTGGATAGTGGTAATGAATATGCTATTGAATGGTACAAGGAATCCAAGGAGAGAATCACAGTGCTAGTTTGTTCAAATGCTGCAGGAACTCACAAGTGTAAATTGATGATAATAGGAAAAAGTGCCCATCCAAGAGCTTTAAAAAACGTTGAACACCTTCCTGTGATTTATAAATCTAATAAGAAAGCTTGGGTAACACAACAGCTAATTCTGGAGTGGTTTAATCAAAATTTTTTACCAGAAGCAAAGGAACATCAACGGCGCATCGGTCTCAAAAATAACTGTAAAATACTTTTACTATTAGACACCCAGATGTAAATGCTATGATATCTGGAAACGTTGCAGTAAAATATCTCCCACCAAATTGCACGTCCTTGATTCAGCCTATGGATCAAGGAGTAATTCGGAGCTTCAAATGTCACTACCGTGACAGACGTGAGTTCGTTAAATCTTTGAATATTAAGACAGCTTTGTGGGCAGCCGCAGCTTCGTGGGACTCTGTAACTCCACAAGTTTTAAAAAGAGTTTGGAATAACTTACTATCTCATAATGAAGATGCTCCAAATACCGTCTGGATGTACGATTGATGCTGTCGAAAAGTGGATGGTGTGCGACTCTGCTGTCGCTCCGTTTGCTATTATATCTGAAGACGAAATCGTAGACATGGTTACCCAAAGCCAAGAAGATGAGCTTGATTGAAATTCCGAGGAATCAGATGGAGGAAATGCGGACGAAACGCCTACATTGGCTCAGGCAATAGAGGCTAGTAGTATTTTGTTAGGTTTTTCAGAAAACTTTAATTGTCCAAGTATTTCAGAACCAGATAAAATGCAAATATATCGCATACAAACTCATTTGTTGGAAGAACAATCAAAAGCTAAAAGCATAAGACAGACTTCCATAAAAGATTTTTTTAAATAAATGTATGTATTCCTAGAGATATGATAAGTTATTTATAGACGCAGATTTACATGTTTTTGTCAAAAATAAATAAAAATAATAAAATTTAAACATGTAAAATTTTACCTCTTTTAACCGTGATTTTCGGTTATCCGTGATTAGCCCGCTCCGAAGTTCAACTGTATTACAAAATCGCCAATAGGCCAAAATGTTCATCAAGCTATTTCATTTCAAGAAACCCCGGTTTTTTCATCACTCACTTCTTATGGAAGTGCCAAGAATGGATAAATATGTTTAAATAACATGATTTTTTAAATTTTCTTACAAAGGACGTACAATTTACATTTATCTATAGGTATTTTTATACCCTCACTCTACAAAGTAGGAGGGTATATATCATTTGGCACAGGAAAAAGTGTAACGCATTGAAAGAGTGACTTAAGACCGTAAGTATGTTTGCACCATATCCGTTTCAAGACTTTTTAAGATGTTTGAGTCACGTCCGTCCGTCCGTCTGTCTGGCTGGTGTACACGATAACTCTCGAAAGGAGTTAAAGAATCGATTCAAACTTTGCACATGGTAATAATTTTCCCAAACTTAGTTTAATTTCGAAGATGGACGATATGGCCACGCCCCTTCTGGTACCTCCCACACAAATGACCCATATTCCTATGTGAAATTGACGCTAATGTAACTTCCACACGGATCTTCGGAAACAACTCTATTTTAATAATTGTTAATGTTCTATAACCACTTTAAGTGTACTAAATATGGCGGGTTTTGCCACGCCCCTTCCAGTACCTCCCACACAAATCACCCTAAACTTTGTAAAAATAAAGTTGTTATAACTTCTATGCTCGGAATAATGTGAAATTTGATATTTGGCAATACATTTATAGAGGTTAAATTCGCATGGCATATGGGCGATATTGCCACACCCCTTCTGGTACCTCCCACACAAAGTGGCATAAACTTTGGTTACAATAAAACCGATATAACATCCATATGGGAAGTCAACATCATTTGCAATTTGATATTTGTAAATGATTTTATAATCACTTTAAACATAAAGAATATTTTCGCTATAGCCACGCCCCTTCTTGTATCTCCCACACAATTGTCTCTATCCTAGGTACAATTAAATGCTTATAACTCCTCTGTCGGTGCCTGAAACCATTATGACTTCATATTTGATCATGTTTTTACAATTATTTGTTGTGGAAGCTGGGTCCAATTGGCGCAAACCTCTAGTACCTCCCACAAACATACTTCGGCGCTAAGCAAAATTTATGTCCTTCCATACACATGTTCTGTGAGAGTGAGGGTATATATAAGTCGGTTTAGCCGACTGACGCTTTCTTACTTCTTCAAATAAGCCTTGTTTTGTGTTCTTCTTTAGAATGCTAGCCAGCTATTACAAAATGAATTAGTTTTTATTTTTGATTTTTTTCTATTTTTATGGGTTTTTCGGCCAACAAGAAGGACTTAAAAAAAATCAATTTGTTCTGATTTTTTGACGAGTGTTCCTACACCACTACATCTACATGGAGAGGATATAATTAACGTATAATGATCGCATGTAAAAAATCCATAAACAAAAAATTAATATCTTTTTCCAGTTTAGAACGTCAAAATAAGAAATGTTGTTGTTCCCTAATGTTTTATTATGGACATTTTTTTGCAATTGAAAATTTGTAAATTCCAAATGAAATTTCTAACGGAAATGGTGTAGTCAGTCTAAACCAATTGTATTTTTAATGTTATCCGAATGGGATATAATATTTACAACGAATTCACGAAGGTTTCAAAAGAATTGCACCTTTGGAGGTAACTGGAAAATAAGAGAGAGATAGAAAGTGCTTCTAGATGAAGATTAGCAGTGAGGGAATTTTAAAATGCACCAACATAACCACAATTTTGTAGCTGAGTGTAACAACTATTTTCTAAATTGTTCTCAAACTGCATTTGTTGTTAAATTTAAATGTAAAAGATGAATTAAGTGGATTCTTAAGTGGGTGTGGCCAGACTGAAGATGTCAATAAAGTGCAAATGAATGGCAAGAAGACTCCATCAAACCTAGTACAATGCACATATTAACAGTGTTCCGTACTTTTTTTGATAGTGAAGTTAAAAGAGAAAAGGCGTGTTTACACATGAAGATTAACTGTAGGCAATGACGAAAACTTACGAAAACATTTTCTAAGTTTTTCGTTACTTTACATTTATATCTAATAAATGAAACAACATACATATTTACATATGAAAAGTCTTCACAGAAGTATTATCAAATTCCAAATTGTACAATAAATCGTCATGTCAAAACGGTTACAATCGCGGACTGGCGTCGAAATTGAGCAAGTGCTGTAACCTTATATTACAAGTATTTTTAATGCTATGATAAATTTGGCGACATATCCAGATGTTCTGAAACTGCATAAGATTATTCCTATACCTAAAACTACGAGGGCGAATACAGCAGCACAATTCAGACCCATAGCAATACTATCATCTATCGACAAAATATTTTAGAGGATTATGCACACCCAACTTCTAAAATACGTTGATGAAGAATCGTTGATATGTAGGAAGCAATTTGGAGATATTAAAGGTGGAGGGACTAATGAAGCAATTTTAAAGGTGGTAAACATAATATGTCGAGGTTTAGACGAGGGATCTTCCGGAGTAGCTGGAATATTTTATGATTTTAGCAAAGCTTTTGACTTGGTTGATCACGAGATTTTGTTAGAAAAACTTATATTTTATGGCATTCTAGATAATGATCTGCAACTTATCAGAAGTTGTTTGTCAAATAGGAGACAATTTGTCCAAGTTGGAGAGGGGAGAAGTTCAGCACAGCCTGTGAGTTGCGGAGTACCTCAGGGTAGTATCCTTGGCCCGCTTCTGTTTATGATATATATAAATGACAAAAATTATCTCGGTTTATTTGGATCTGTTGTTATGTTTGCAGATGATATAGCAATATTCTACCCTTATAAATATGAAAAAGTGCTGAGAGTTCAAATGGAAAAAGATGCTGCTCTGATGTGCGAATTTGCGAGGCTGAACAGACTTGTCTTGAACTCTAGCAAGAGGAAATTATTAAGATTTCGACCGTCCTTAACTATGAATAATGACTTTGGCATTTTTGTAGATGGGAATTTTATTAGGGAAGACCATGAAATTAAATACTTGGGAATAAAACTAAAAAGTAATTTAAAATGGGATGAACATATAAAATACGTAAAATCAAAAATATCTTCTGCAATTGGAATAATCTTCAAATTAAGTAAGAAATTGGATATTAAGAAAAAAAAGCGTTGGTCCATAGCCATCTTGAGTATTTGGTGGTAGTATATGGCCACAGAATGAGCAGTGAGTTGAAATCACTTCAAGCTGCTCAAAATAAGGCTCTCAAATGTGTTTATAATTTGCATCTTCGTCATGGCACAGTATCATTGTACCGAGACTATGCGAAAAATATCTTGCCAATACGTGGTTTATATAAGAAACAATTTCTAAAGTACGTTTACAAATCCATCAATCAAATTGGGCACAGATCCATTTCTTTTAATTTAAACACAAATGTATTCAATACGAGAAACCCCTCGGATCTCAGAATAGCGAGATGTAGGCTTGAAACAACAAGACGAAGAATTAACTACGCAGGCAGTGTTTAGTTTAATAACTTAACCTTGCTTATAAGGCAAAGTAATACCTTGTCTATTTTTAAAAAAAGAATAAAAGATTTCTTCCTTGAAATGCTTCTATAGTATTATTAACTCAAATTTAAAATATTGAATATAAAATGAATTAATATAGTTTAATTTTACCATATATTTTTATATATAATTTAATAATTCGTATATAAATTAGTTAATTTTAGTATTTTGTTGCCAACTTGCTCCAAAAAGCTATTATTGGCGCGGGGCACAATAAGTTTTGAAAAGCATTATATTGTAAATAAATATTGAATTAAACTCATTATTCCGGATTTGAAATGTCTATGTATATACCAGCCTTGCCACCAAGAAAAACGTTAATTTAATTCATATGTAAAAATGTAAATTTTGTCGAAGTTAGAATTCGGCCATAAAATCCGACTTATGTCGGATTCTATTGAGTATAGTAAAAAGGAAAAATTTTCGTAGATACAAAAAATAAAGGCAGGCATGGCTCCAAAGTCATGAAACGAATTTGATCCAAACATACCGTGGATCTAAAGATACCCTTTTGTCTGTCCGTACACTAGGAGGGGCCACAGAAATAAATTGCTGCGGTCACCTCACAGAAATGAAGATTGGATTGTTTAATGATGATCTGTAAAATATTTCGTTGCTGGGTCAAGCCGTGTGTGAGCTAAACGCTCTTGCAAACACCCCTAAAAATCATGTTTTCCCGTACAATTTTTTATACCCTCCACCTCCAGGATGAGGGTATATTAACTTTGTCATTCCGTTTGTAACACCTTAAAATATTCATCGGAGACCCCATAAAGTATATATATTCTGGGTCGTGGTAAAATTCTAAGACGATATAGCCATGTCCGTCTGTCTGTTGAAAGCACGATAGCGGCCGATCGAAATGAGCTAGGAGGTTAAAATTTTTCCTAAATGTGTCTTATGGTTGCAGATCGGTTGGGATTGAAAGTGGACGAAATCGGCCCAGAGGCAAACATTTTTCCCTCACAATGACTGAAAATACCCCTAATATTTAGAGTATTTCAGTATGTTTTTTGAACATAATAGCTTGTATTTACTTGATATTTGCAATTCGCATTCCCTTTATAGCATAAAAGGGCACCATAGAGTGATTTTTATTTGTAGGGGGCGAAATGGGACGAAAAGGGATAAAATAGTACCTATCAAACGACAACAGATAGAAACACGAAATTTGGCGTGTACATATCTCTAATAGAGTAGATACATAATATACAAGTATTTTTTTCTAAATTTGTACTTTTAAGTGGTCAAATGGGGATAGAGGGATAAAAATAGTACCAACCAAACGGCTGCACCTAGAATAATGAAATTCGGTGGAATATATACACCTGATTGCGTACACACATAAAATAAAGGAAATTTACGAAATTCGTACTTTTAGGGTGTAAAATGGAAAAAGGGGATAAAAATTGTACCAAACAAATGGATGCATGAAATTCGCGGTATACATTCCTCTGACTGAGTGACACGAAAAAAAACGTTTTTCCAAATACTTTCAAGGGATTCAATGGTAGCAGAGGGATAAAAATGGCACCAACTAAAAGGCTACAGTTAGAATGATGAAATTTTCGAAAGTCGTACTTTTAAGGAGTAAAATGCGAAAAAGGGGATAAAAATGGTACCAACAAAATGGCAGCAGATAATATCATGGAATTGGGTATATACATTCCTCTGAGTGCATAGCCACGTAAAATATTTTTTTCCAAATTCGTACTTTATTTTGTTGTTTTTACGACAAAAAATGGCAGAAGCATGAATTAGTCTTATACTGCGTAAGTGAGAGATAAGGTATTTTCAAAATGTTTACTTTTGAATTTTTAATAGATGGAAATACAACCAACCAAAGGATTGCAGCTGAAAATACACTCTCTATCCCCCAATATTTAGGGTATTTATGATTGCTGCCTTATATTTACTTTATGAATTGAAGTATTATTTCCATTATATATATACATAGTATAAAAATATTGGTAGCCTTGGCTTATTAATTAAATTTCATAAATTTCATACATTTGAAATTTGTTGCGGACATTCCTCTTGTAGCTTGGAAGCACCACAAAGAAAATAAATGTTTTAGCGGGCGAAATTGGACAAAAATGAATAAAATATGGTACCAATGATCCGACAACAGCTAGAATCATGAAATTCGGTGTGTACATCCCTCTAATTGCATAAACACGTAAAATAGAGGGATTTTTGGAAATTCTTACTTTTAAGGGATATAATTGAAAAAGAGGGATAAAAATGGGACCTTCCAAACCGCTGAAGTAGATATCATGAAATTCGGTGTATATATTCGGTGGTCTGATTATGAAGACTCGAAACAAAAAGGTTTTTTTTCCAAATTTGTACATTTGGGCGGAGATTGGGGCGAATGGGGATATCTTTAAAATTTGTACGTTTCTTATCAAAATAATGCAGTCACTTTGTCTGTATCTGAAAAAGCTTCTCCATAATGGCGACTGACAATCGCCTAATATTTTCGGCATCTTAACTTTCACAATTACAGCATTGTATTTATTTATAGTAGTAGATTTTAAACAGTGCACATAAGTATACATTATAATTTGAAATAGTAATCAAATATAGTAATGTGCATAAACATATCACAATTTTCGTAATATGGTTCTGTACTTCTATGTCGACATCCTTTAATCTGCTGGTAATACTGTGGAATGCACTCCGTGGTGGAGGGTATATAAGATTCGGCCCGGCCGAACTTAACGCCTTCTTACTTGTTTATATTTCATTTTAGTAAAAAAAATCTGAAATTATATACCCTTGAAAGCACTTTGTATAAATTTTGATTATTTTTTGGGCCGAAATATTTTGCAATTGGCTGGAAATTGTTTTTCCATTTGTATGAACCGCGACCCATCTTTAGTGTGAGGGAGGTTCAAATGGGATGGGTGGGTTCAATGGGTGAATATTCTTATGTTTTTTTTTTCACGGTACATTTTTGGAACGTTATTCCATTGTGTATTTATTCACATTTAAAAGTTATAAAAAACTCATTCTGCGCCACCCTGTTTCATATATTAATTTTCTGATCGATTCCCATTTGAAGTTCCGGACATCAAAACTAAGCCACAATACCCTGGCATCACAGTGTGCTGACTGGCTGGCTGATGGGGGTATAAAAAACAAAGTGTATCAGTTGTTCGCCACAAAACCAATTGTGTTTGTTTAAACCTTAATTTTTATTGGGATTTGTCCTCTTTAAATGTCAATAATTATTGTTTTTTTTTCTCTCCCTCTCTCTTCCTTCCTGCGTGCGTGCGTGTGTGTGTGTGATGTAGCTTTTGTCAATAATGTCAACGTAGTGCTTTTGACACTAGTTCTTGTGATTTTCGTTTTTGAAAGTAACAAATATGTGTGCTTTGCTGGACTTAATGCCACGTGACTATAGGAAGATACAACAAGGCAGTTCAATAACCGAATGTAAATAATTTGTGACAAATATAATTAGGGTATTCACAAGGTGTATCTACTAAAGTTAACCGGAGTATGATATCCGAGGACCCATCAACTAACAATATTTTTGGAAAGAGGACCTGAAAAAAGGGCTGCATGTTAACGATAAACTAAGTGCGATATCGATAACATGCCGGCCTTTTTTATTAAAAAAAAATTGAAGAAATCAATTATTTTTTCTGTAAGGAACAAAATAAAATAAAAAAAAATCGATATTATCTTTGTTATCGAAACTTCGAAATTGAAAATTATAAAAAAACGATTTTTTAATATTGTTATTTTTAGCTTATTTGAATGAATAAATATACAAAATCTTGTAAAAAATTTCGATAACGTTCGAGTTATCGGAACTAAAAATATCAAAAAATTTACTTTTTTAAAAAATTAAGCAGACCGAAAAAGTAAAGTAGAAAAAATCGATGGCTGGGCGTAGTTATCGTGATATTGTACAATGTTGCCGAAAAAAGGTTTTGAAACGATCAGCCCTTTCAAAATAATTTTTAAACATTCTGAGTATGTATCATTGGCCTTTTGGCTGAACTAAAACAACATATAATTTTTAATTTTTTAAAAGAGCGCCACAAGCGAAAAAAATTAAAAAATAGCGCGATTTTTGTAATATTTTTTTATATACATATAACATAGAATTTTGTGGGAAATATTTTTGTAGAACTTTAATCCATTAAACTGCTGTTTTAGGTGTGTTTTTACCCTTTTGCACAAAATGGACCAAAAATTCCCTTTTATTGAGGAGCTGGAAGATTGAAATGTTCCAAAAAATATCCCTTGTAGGGTTTTAAGTAATATTGCTGAACACATCCTATACTTAAAATATAAGGGTCACAAGGTTTCTTATGCCGATTCATCATAAGAATTTGCATGGGGGAGAAATATTCAACCCCTCTTCCCATTTCTTCCTATTTCTATATGAAAGTGACAATTGACAATATATTAAAGGTGCCGAAAAAGGTAATTTTAATAAAAATAAATATCCATAAAATGTTTTGTGTTTAGTTTACGGATCAGTACACCAAAAAAGGACGAGGAATATTTTAATTTGTTGTTCCCAGTCTCATGACGATTTGCATGGGGGAGAAATATTCAACCCCTCTTCCCATTTCTTCCTATTTCTATATGAAAGTGACAATTGACAATATATGAAAGTGGCTCTCATTATTACCTTTAATTTAATATATTAAAGGTGCCGAAAAAGGGGTTTTTAATAAAAAATTAATATCTATAAAATGTTTTGTATTGAGTTTATGGATCAGTACACCAAAAAAGGACGAGGAATATTTTAATTTGTTGTTCCCAGTCTCTTGACGATTTGGATGGGGGAGAAATATTCAACCCCTCTTCCCATTTCTTCCTATTTCTATATGAAAGTGACAATTGACAATATATGAAAGTGGCTCTCATTATTACCTTTAATTTAATATATTAAAGGTGCCGAAAAAGGGGTTTTTAATAAAAAATTAATATCTATAAAATGTTTTGTGTTGAGTTTATAGATCAGTACACCAAAAAAGGACGAGGAATATTTTAATTTGTTGTTCCCAGTCTCTTGACGACGGTCGCCTTGTAGTGGTTTATATTTCTGTGGCTTAGTGTTGAAAGGACCAATGGAGTGTTGCCATATATATTTAGTATAATATCAAATTGGGTGTCAAAAATCGTCAAAATAAAAATAGTAATTTCTCTATATAACTTTTAGTCCTTTGTGAGAAGTAATGTTAAAATATAATTGAGTTAATCTTCCCATGCGTGAAATACATACAACGAAAATTTATATAAAGAAATTTCAATTTAAATCATAATTTAATTTAATTTTCTTCCCACTTTTTTGACCAATATTCCTAAGTGGTTCTAATATTTGGCCTAATATATATTTTGGAAAATATTGGATAAAAAGATAATTTCTATCTCGAATTTTAATTACCAATAAATATACTTTTGATTTCAGAAACTTTTTATTAATAGCGGTTTTTAGAAGTTTAATAAGTTAGATCCCACATGTCAACCAAGAAATACTGAAGAAACTCTCATGACTCAAAATTCGTCATTTCAGAGGTGGAAATTGTCATTACCTCTTATTGTCAAAATAACGATGAATCACTTCACTTCTAGCAACGGTGGGCCAATGTAAATATTTGAGTTAATATTTG
This sequence comes from Polietes domitor, assembly GCA_947397865.1. Taxonomy (NCBI): domain Eukaryota; kingdom Metazoa; phylum Arthropoda; class Insecta; order Diptera; family Muscidae; genus Polietes; species Polietes domitor. The sequence continues at coordinate 48,786,768 of OX377621.1, forward strand.
TATTAGCTTTATTTTCTCGCTCTCTTTCATGTGTCATGGGTGTTTTCCAACAAGAGGTGTTATTTTGGTATTCAAAGAAAAATTTCATTTTTTGGAATAAATGATCTGGTGTTTATTTCATAATAAAGAGGAAGATATGCCGTTAATAATGAAAAACAACATCAGCCAAATGGCGTTGCAATTTTCCATAACCAAATCGCAAATTGGCTGCCCTATGTCCTCGATAGCCTCACGAATTCTATATTTGAGGTCTTGAATCGACACTGGGCTGTTGGCGTAGACATTATCTTTCACGTGGCCCAAAAGGAAGAAGTCGCAAGGTGTTAAATCACAAGATCTCGGTGGCCAATTGGGATCACATCTTCGAAAGATAACACGGTCCGGAAACTTTTTCCGTAAAAGAGCAATGGTTTCGTTGCCTGTGTGACACGTCGAGCCGTCCAACTCCGAGCCATCCAACTCCGACCATAAAAAATCATTAATCATCTCTCGATAGCACAATCCATTCACCGTAACTGTTGATCCAACCTCATTTTCGAAAAAAGTAAGGTCCAATGACCCCGCCGGACCATTAACCGCACCAAACAGTCACACGATGAGGATGGAGAGAGAGGCTTCGCAACAATAACATTTGGATTTTCCGAGCCCCAGATGCGACAATTTTGCTTGTTGACGTAGCCACCGAGGTGGAAATGGGCCTCATCAGTCAAGATGATTTTTCGATGGAATTCCGGATCATATTCATTCATGAATTTTAATAATTTCAATGCGTTGTTGAAGCGTGTATCGTTCCATTTTTAGTAATGGCGTAGTTTCTACTTGTCAAATGTCAAAGAATAAAAGCTTCAAAAGTGATACCTAACGAAATACCGGGTGATTCAAAATAACACCTCTAGTTGGAAAACCTGTACTAATTAGGGTTTGCATCCCGGAATTTCCCGCGGGAAAATTCCCGGGAATTCGCATATTTTTCATTTCCCGTATCCCGGGAAATTCGTACGGGAATCCCGCGTGAATTCAGTAGAAAATTGTACATATTTCTTCGCATATTTTTTTTCCATCATTTCCATAATAAAATTAAAAATGTTGTATACAAATTTAGATCACATAGCTTTTAATCAGGTATGTCAAATATTGCAGTTGGATGACAAAATATTTTTAAGCTGCGTTCGGATGTAGACTCAAAATCCACTTTTTCGGATTTTTCCTGTCAAGCTCCATATTAAAAAATTAAAATCAGGAAAAAATTGATTTTGGGCGTGTATCCGAACGCCAAAAATAAAGAATTTAAAGTTTTCGAAGCGAGAGGACAAAGGACAAAGATTTCATTTAATGCTCTACTCACGATCGTTCTCCGTCGCGTCCACATTTTCCAATAAAATAAGAAATATCTGATATTTAATTAATTTTGAAACTTGAAAAAATGTTTAAATTGATATCACATTGCGTTTTATTATATGAATACTGTAACAGGTATTTATTTTACTTTAATAAAATGCGAATGTTTCATTGGAAAAAAATGGTAAACAGTATGTTGACGATTTCCCGTGATCCAGGGAAATTGAAAAACTAATTCCCGTTTCCCGGGAAATAAAAAGTACGGGAAAATACAAACCCTAGTACTAATATAACCAATGCCACTATGAACTCATCCAGAAAAAAACTTCGAATACACTTTTCTTTTCCAAAACTATGTGACTATTTTCACATTGGCTCTGTTAGCAATAAGTCACAGATTTCAAACTGAATCAACCACAACTGAATATAGTGGAGAGTGTGTGCAACAAGTTGGCGTACGATGATGTAGACGAATGCTTTGTGCTTTTAACGCTTTTTAGCTTTCACAAAGGTTGGCATCACATCCTGCCGCTTGCTGTTGCGTTAATCAGACATGTTCGTTCAATCGACTCCCATATATAAATGGCCGTTCCGCTTGTTGCTTGTCACATTCCTTACAATACATCTGAGGAGAAGTGTCTTCCACACACAATTCAATTGTTGTTTTGCGTGCCCAAAAAAACGGATATTTGTTTACAAAAAACAAAGAATAAAAAACACACCACCACACCAATAAATTTACTCTTGTCATTCCAAATAAATACAAATACCGCAAAAAATAAACAAACAGTTCAGTAAAATCGTGCTAATTTTGAGTTGTCGTCGTTGTCAAATTTACTAAAAGAAATCATAAAAAAAAACAAAACTTCCTTCAGGGAAAAACATAAACAGTGTTATTTTGAAAATAAAAAACCAAATCGTACTCAACATTTTAGCAATGGCCCAGGTATGTGCATAACAAAACATGTGACTTGTTATTATTATTATATTCGAAAAGAATTGATAATTTATTGAAATTTGAATAAAACGGATTCTTTGTGTTGGCAATTGGGTTAGTGTTTACATGGACACTCGCGTTGCATTAACCGACTGCCCTAAAGTATGCAACAGGTTTTTGTTTATACAGTGCAGTGTTACCACATAGCACGTACCAGTGAAATTGCCCAAAACCATTTGGCAAATATATTTAAAAAAAAATAAAATATAAAGGGTGTCTCAAAATGTCATTTTGATAGAAAACACAATAGTTTCAAGATAATATGTTATTGTTTAAAGTACACAGTAGGGCCGCCGGGATAACTAAGCTGCGATAACAATAAATGTTAAATATAATGTTAATATTTTAATAATATTATATTTTATTTTGCGTAGAAATTATCTATTTATAAAGGTTTTTGTTATAGCAGCTTATTACACTACACAATAATAATAATGGTGTCGAGACCAAAAAAAAAATATTTTTAGTGTGAGGGATTCTAACTAATAAAATCAACTTCACCAATTTTTTGTGGATTTTTTTTAATTTTAGCTATTAAAAATAAAACAAGATATTTTTTCTCTTTGTTACGTTTTTGTGATTTTTTTTTTCGAAAAAATATATATTTTTTATTGTTTAGGAGACTTTTATAACCACTGTATAATTGAATGTATAAGCGGGTTTATCGGACTTATATCTCCAAAATGAGAGTACAAATATTAAAGATACCTTCGATTTGTTGTTTGTTTTGCTTAGAAATTATCTCTTTATTAAAGTTTTTGTTATCGCAGCTTATTACACTACACAATAATAATAATGGTATCGAGACCCAAAAAATTATTTTTAGTGTGAGGGATAGTAATTAATAAAATCAACTTCACCAACTTTTTGTGGATTATATTAATTTTAGCTATTAAAAATAAAACAAGATAGTTTTTCTCTTTGTTACGTTTTTTGTGATTTTTTTTTTCGAAAAAATATTTTTTTTTCATTGTTTAGGAGACTTTTATAAGCACTGTTTAATTGAATGGGTTTATCGGACTTATATCTCCAAAATGAGAGTACAAATATTAAAGATACCTTCGATGAAAATTCGAATTTTAGTAACAAAATTAAAAACATATATACAATATATATATAATATCATTTTTGAGTTTAGAAATACAAAATATTTACATCAAATGTTATACGGTCGCATTTCTGCAGAAGAATAGTCCGATAATGCCTCTAGACAAATTGCACACCAAACAGTGATACGTTGTGGGTACATTTGTTTTTCTATAATCACTCGTAGTCTTCTGTACGCCAAATGGCACAATTTTGACTATTAAAGAAGGGATTTTCTTTTTATGAGAGTTGCTCATGATCATGCTTCATATCAGATTAGTTTCTATAAATGTATTCAGATATAAAATATATTAGTCTCAGTTTTTTCGTTTGCATTTTTTTTTGGTCTGTAATCAATATTTGATTTGAACTGGGATATCAAGACCATTTTGCTTCTATATTTAATAGAATGCAAATTTATTTACAAATGGCATGGTGACATTTATTACTTGGCTGCAGACTACCAAGACTCAAGACAATTTTGCTTCTATATTTAATAGAATGCAAATTTATTTACAAATGGCATGGTGACATTTATTACTTGGCTGCAGACTACCACGATCATGATTTCGACCATGTCAAAAGTCTTTTCAAGTGGCTTCGCAGCGACTTTTCGACATCAAACCCGGCCTCTATAAGGAGATGATTCTCACAAACGAACGAGAATCACAACTCACTTGCCGAATTTGCGTTTAAAAAATCGCACCAAGTAATAAAGCACACATGACATCTTACAAGCATCTCATTGAGTTGCATATGTAAGTATGTGTATATGCTGGTATAGTTACCCAGCAATACTTCTCCCGTGCCAACGCTCATTTGTTTCAGTTTTTTCGATAGCTGCATTTTTTGGTCTGTAATCAATATTTGATTTGAACTGGGATATTGTCCTGGCTCAAGACCATTTTGCTTCTATATTTAATAGAATGCAAATTTATTTACAAATGGCATGGTGACATTTAATATTTGAAATATAAAATACAAATTAAATTGTAATTTAAATGTTCTAACAGAGTTATGCAAAATGACAGTAAAGAAATATCGTTATACTGTCTGCATATTCGTTGAATATTTTCTTCTCTATTCTCAAATATCTTGGATTCTTGGCAATACGATCTACAAAATTTCTATTTGTACCGAGTTCGACATATATCGATGGACCAAAAATGGTCAACTAAAAATTGTTAAAAAATATATTTAATATAAATTTGTTTAATATATTTAATTTCAGTTTTGTTTTCAAAATATTATAAAAAGAAAAAATCTGTAGAAAAAATTTTTATTTAAAAAATATTTTTTAAATTAAAAATCAAATCCTTTGGAAATTACATTTCACAGGCATATTCACGCATAAAAATATATTTTTATCTTATTCGAAAGGTCCACCAAGACCAACAAATAAAAAGTTCTTGGAAACACTTTCTTTTATCATATTTTCATAGGGAAACAATAAAATTTTAGTAATGAAAACAAATTTTACATTTATTATTTCGAGATATTCGAATGCCAAGGCAACCCCTTTTCGAGATATTCGAATGCAAAGTCGCGCAAGTGCAACTTTTCTTATTTGAATATTTCTGTTGCATGTTTTGTTTTTTATAAAAGTTCTTAAAGAGAGCAATAACGTTATCTAAAATCATTCAGGGAGTACAAAGAGACAAAAAGAACGGATATGCACCTAAAGACTTCAAATAACAGCAACTTTTTGATTTGCATTAGCGCATATTTCGATGTCACGCGCTCCGAAAAAAGTGAACCCTATAATGAGTAAAAAAATTAACTAAAATTTAGGAAAATTGAACTTCGTATAGCGCTAAAGCAATAATTCCTCATATCAAGTTGAAACTTTTCCCTGAAAGCTTTAAACTTGATTCTGGTTTAATTTTCCTCAAACCAAGTAAATATTTACTAAAACTGAGAAAAATTCCAGTAAGTTTTTCCTCAAACCAAGTACATTTTTACTAAATCTAAGTAAAATTTTGCAGAAATTTTCCTAAATCTAAGTAAATTTTTACTAAATTTAAGTAAAATTTTCCTAAAACCAAGTAAGTTGTTACTAAATGTACATAAGTAAAAAGTTGCTGAAAATTTCCTAAACCTAAGTACATTTTTTTGTTGATTTTTACCTTTAAACAAGTAAATTTTTACTTAAAGTTATTTGATACAATGAAAGAAAGTGAACTTAAAATAAGTTCAATTTAACTAAAATAATTCAAACAAATGGTTTTTCTTCAGAGCATACAAAACTAATACAAAAAATGACAACATGAAATATTTCTCAAAAGTTTCATGATACCTCTGCCATAAAGAGTTGAGCTATTACTCCATGATTGCTGCAAAGGCAAGATAAGCGCCTTCGCAGTGGTTATTTAGATTATTACTTGAAGTATTTAAGAAATAAGTCTCTGCAATCGAGCGAGAATTGCTTCTTAGATTAATATTCAAGAATTTTTTGAACAATTTCAAGTTCATTAATACTTAATAGTATGAAGAATTCGGTATAAATTGCATTAAACCTATTAACTTAATTGTAGGAAAAAACTAATTTTTTAGTTAAAATTTCCTAAATGGTATTGTCTCCATATAAAAATTTTCCGACTTTTTCATACTTAAAACATTGGAAATATTCTTCACCACAAGCATGAATTTACTCAATTGTAAAAATTGTTTATTAGATCCAATGAAATGTTTTAAAGTAAATTTACTACCCTATTTTTAGTAAATGAACTAATTGCTAAGACTTTGGAATGAGGAAACTTTACCCATACTTAGTTAATTTTCATACTTTTAAGGAAATTTTTACTGAACTGTAGTAAAATTGTTGAGCTATATTGTAGTATGGATTTTACTCAGATTTAGGAATGCTATTTTTCTGAGTGCGTCCGACGTGGAAAAACAACATTTTTTATTGGAAAATTACTGAAGTGGATGCAATTCGTGTCGTAATTCATACAATTTATTTTGCGTTTTGATCAGGCTTTTTTATGCAAAATGTAATCCGCAAGGGTTTTCGATGTCAGATATATCACATACTTTTCGACCCGAATTATGTTCATCAGTTGTGCCCGTACAACCGTGTTTAGTTTCAAAAAATCAAAAGTGGCTGACGGCTGACAAACAAATGCAACAATTGATTATATTCGCAGTCGTTTCCATTTAAGAAACAATGGATCTTTCGTTTTGGTTGCTACAGATAAGTGCTTGAAGGCATAATACCTTTGTGGAGATTATAATAAAGACTTACTATGTTTAACCGCGTTGAATTATTTATCCAGAATTAAAAGAAAATTTTCCTGGTTTAATAATAAAACAACTAATGATGAATAACAAACAATTTTTATCGGTGGTGAGTTTTTGAAAATTTCAAAAATTATTTTTTTCGTTTGTTTTATTTTGTTTTGTAATCAATATTTGATTTGAACTGGGATATTCTCCTGACAATTTTGTCCATTTTACATGCAGTGGTGGACACGAACACATGTAACTTTATAAAGCAAATATTTCAACTTCAACTTTATGTTTTTTGACCGGTATTTTTTCTAAAATATTACATACGATAACATGACCATTTAACGTTGTTTTTGTTCGTTTCTTATGCTGCATTTTAGTTTTATGCAATTTAAAATACAAATAATACGAAAAGTGATTGGACAGTAATTTAGCACAAATTTAAAAAACTTTAATCAAATCGGAAAAAAACTGAACATTTTATTATAAACTTAATATTTGGTTGGATAATCACTATTTTGAGTAATAGCTGTACATCTTCTGGACATACTCTCCACTAGAGACATAAAAGACTCCATTGGAGTAGCATATCAGGAATTTTGAGTTTCATTCAAGAAATCGGGCAAATTTTTGGGTTTTATTGCTATAATATGTTGTTAAAGTCAATTCCATAGACTCTCAATAGGATTGAGATCCGGTGACTGTGCTGCACCATTTTTAAAAATATATTTTGTTCAGCCCCAAATAGCTCCTCATTGGCGATAAGTGTGTTTTGGTCGGTTGTCGTGCATAAAACGCCACCTTATTGGCATGTTTTTATCTGAATATGTTATCATAGTATCAACAAATAGATTTTTGTAAATATACTGATCCATTAGTGCATCGATTTTGTGTATCGGACCAACGCCGTGTCCAGAAAACGCAGTATACACCATCAGATTTTAGCCAACAAGCTTCACTGTCTCAGATTTGTACTTTAGGTTGTGCTGCATGTTTGGAGGCCACAATTCGTATTGTTTCCTATCAGATCTGCACCGACAAATGTTCGATTCGCCAATCCAGGCGATATTTCCCCAAAAATCTTGGATTTTTTAATGATCCTGAGCAGATTAAATTTGACACTGTAAGTCATATTTTGATACGTCTGGCTTATGTTGAACAATGCAACGAAGTAAATTTTTTCCATTGGTTCTTCTTTTTATGGTTCTTGAGGAAATGCTAATGTCAATTTTTGCCGAAATATCTCTCTGAATCACAGTTGAGCTGTTAAATGGATCTGCTACGCATGTTCTATAAATTAAAAAATCAGATTTATTACTTGTTTTTCTCGGCATAGGACATTTTGCAATAGTTTTGAAGCTCCCATAATGCCGATATGGCTTAGTTTATTGCACACAATCTGTCTGGATCAATTTATAATGTTTGCTATATCCCCAGCGGTACTTCCACTGTCGTTCAATTGCATAGTAACCTGACGCTGCGCCTCAATGCTCTATTTTCCTTTAGCAATGTCTAATTATAAATTTTGTTAAATAATAACTTCCATTTGATTAAAAATTGCCGAAACATACCAATTAATTAATTAAAACGCAAATAGAAACAGAAAATAACAACTTCTATCAAATGTGCTAAATTTGTGTCCAGCCCAGATTGCGAATTACTTGCAAAAACATGAGAGTGCGAGAAAAAGACACAAAAGAATACGAAAAAAAATTATGGGGCTTACTGATCACACCATAAGCCACACTAAAAAACAAATATTTGGCGCAGAGTTCATTATCAGAACAAATTATTTGGTATTATAAAAAACACATGTGAAGTGTGCTAAACTCGTGGCCATGGCCGTGGTATATATTTTATAGAATGCAAATTTATTTAGAAAAATGCGTAACGTAGCCCGTATATCAAAATAAAAGTTGGTTACATCTATTCATATGACTGTTACCCATGTATGCAAGGCGAAACGTACGAAAATCTAAAGTTGAAATACTTAAACTTTGACAGAACGTACTTTCTTTTAATTAAATGTAATAAATATTAGAATTGCTGAAGTAAAAGTGTCTACTTGGGATCATCGACAAAGATGACAGGCAAGTACGTTACGCATTTTGATTAAGTTGAGCACATAGTTGTATTCTTCCACATTCCTAGGTTGGAAAATGTTGTCGTGAATTCCCTTAATGAATGTATGTTTTTGAATGTCTGTTTATGCCTGCAACATGTATACAAACATTGTTGCAAAAGCCGACAATCTTTAGCATAGTTTTAGGAGTGATCAATCTACTAAACATTTAAAAGTAAAAGAACTAAAGAAATAGTTGTGTAAGCTCAGTCGCAAAAATTATTTATTTTATTTCATGTTATCTATCACTTGCATAATATTGTTATTAAACAAATTTCAATTTATTTTGGCTGAGTCCCCGATGTCCCTTCCTTCAAGTGTCTTATGTCACTTTTTACACAATAACCAATTCAGTTATGAATAAAATGTGGGCATATTTTTGGCAAATCAATATTTATGAGTTGGTGTGTTTGTATAATGTCCTACTAATTTGGAATTTGAGACAAATAAGCGCAAATCGTTTTCCCACAATCCTACATGATATACGATTCTCAAGAAATTTCATTTGAGCGTAAGGCGATCAATGACAATTAATTCGAAATGTTTTATTTATAATATTTTTTTTGTGCCTTCGGCGTTGTGGCTTCTTCGAATATTATGCATACATTAGACTGACTATTTTGTTGCTGTGGAATTTTGGCGATTCATTATTATAGTGTAACGCATTGACGGGGTGTCTTAAGACCCCTTCGACCAAATCCGTTTCAAGACTTTTTAAGTTGTTAGAGCCATGTTCGCGCGTCTGACTGGTTGGAGTACACGATGACTTTCGAAAGGAGTTAAAGAATTTAATCTTATGAGACACTTTTTGGTGAAATTATGACTTTTCAATCGCCACCTGAAGTACTACACCATTTAAACTTGAAACTGGAATAATCCAAATGAAATTGAGAAATTCCATATGAAATTGAAATTTTCCATTTGAATTCCAATTGAAATTGAGAATTTCTATATCATATTGAGAAAATTTCAATTGAAATTAGGAATTTCCATTTCAAATTGACAAAATTCCAACTAAAATTGAGAATTTCCATTTCATAATGAGAAAATTCCAATTGAAATTTAGAATTTCCATTGCATAATGAGAAAATTCCAATTGAAATTGTGAGTTTCCATTTCATAATGAGAAAATTCCAATTGAAATTGAGAATTTCTATATCATATTGAGAAAATTTCAATTGAAATTAGGAATTTCCATTTCAAAATTTCTATATCATATTGAGCAATTTTCAATTGAAATTGAGAATTTCCATTTAATAATGAGAAAATTCCAATTGATATTAAGAATTTCCATTCCAAAATGAGAAAATTTCAATTGAAAATGAGAATTTACATTTCAAATTGAGAAAATTCCAATTGAAATTGAGAATTTCTATATCATATTGAGAACATTTCAATTGAAATTAGGAATTTCCATTTCAAATTGAGAATTTCTATAGCATATTGAGATATTTTCAATTAAAATTGAGAATTTCCATTTCATAATGAAAAAATTCCAATTGAAATTGAGAATTTCTATATCATATTGAGAAAATTTCAATTGAAATTAGGAATTTCCATTTCAAATTCAGAAAATTCCAACTGAAATTGAGAATTTCCATTTCATAATGAGAAAATTCCAATTGAAATTGAGAATTTCCATTTCGTAATGAGAAAAATCCAATTGAAATTGAGAGTTTCCATTTCATAATGAGAAAATTCCAATTGAAATTGAGAATTTCTATATCATATTGAGAACATTACAATTGAAATTAGGAATTTCCATTTCAAATTGAGAATTTCTATATCATATTGAGCAATTTTCAATTCATAATGAGAAAATTCCAATTGATATTAGGAATTTCCATTTCAAAATGAGAAAATTTCAATTGAAAATGAGAATTTACATTTCAAATTGAGAAAATTCCAATTAAAATTGAGAATTTCTATCTCATATTGAGAAAATTTCAAATGGAATTGAGAATTTCCATTTCATAATGAGACAATTCCAATATTTCATTTGAAATTGATAATGTTCTTATTGAAATTGAGGAAATTCAGGCATTTCTATTTTCAGGTGGAAAAGGATTGTTGAACTGATTATTTTAAGGCGAAAAACACTACTACGTTTACATGCCCTATAAGAAGCTACGAAATGAGCACGTCCCTTCTACAATTATCAGAAAGATGCGATCTTATCTATTTAATTACGTAGACTTCAGCGTGATTCATTCTTCAAACGATATAAATGTTCCGCATAGCAATCATGTGCCAGCCTAATGTGCGGATGTTTATTTCTTGATTCACAAATAATGAATTCTTTACGCAGTTAATTAAAAAGGGGGCTTGTGTTATCAGTTCATTGATACATACACCATGAATCCACTCCCACAGATACTACGATATTGATACCGATGACAGCAATCAACAGCAACTGTTGCTGAGTGTGTGTGCGTGTGTGTACAGGCTGTGGCGAAATTATTGAAACACACCCAATAAAAAATGACCTCCAGTTCAAGGCCATTTTGGGGGTATGTACAATGCGAATACAAATACATGAGTATCGCTTAGTTTAAAAGTAACTTAAGTCGTATTTTTTTTAAAAGAAAGTAACATAAAATTTATATATTTTCATATTCACACTTGAGATTTTATTGGAGAAATAACAGAAAAGGTAAAAATCTACTTTTTGAGGACCAATATATGTACATACAAACTAAAGTATCCCCGAGCTTCTGACTTAAACTTTTGTCTACCTTCTCTCAGAAAGTCCAATCCTTCGGCGATATAAACAAACTGATGATGATTTCTGATCGGAAAAGCGGGGAATTTAAATTTTCGTCATTTTATGGACTCTTACATGAACCAAAAAATGTTTTCTTCTTAAAACTAGTATGAATGCACAGAGAATGTAAATTCCACGATGAAAACGTTTCGTTTTAATACCCCGGACGAAAGATAAGATCTTATTCTAGTGTGTCAACAAACATTGATCAGTCAAACGGTTAAACGTCTAATCAGAATTTGCAATAGACTTCTTGATATGATGGAGTGTAGTCGCCATTCAGTTAATCAGCCATGGCTATCATTAAGTGAACTTTGCATTTTGGAATTACGTGTGCCGAATCTAAATAGCTGGGGGTATATATTTGCGCGGTGCGACCTAATCAACTCCTTGTGACGTTCGCTCGGCGACTTTATGAGATATTGTGCCAAAACACACACAAAATATACAAGGAACATGATGAAGATTATGGATTCTATGATTATGGTTCCCGTTTTTCATTCAACGATTAGGACTGTTTATATTTTAAGATTTATTGTATAGTCTGTTTGCGTTGTACAAAATTGATCAACTTCCGATAATTATACCGAATTTTTATCGATATTTTTCGACAACAGAATTGTACAATAAATCTTCATGTGTAAACAGCCCTATTATCCCTGAGTTAGATTTAAATGTGAACAAACGTTAAACGGCTAATCGGAATTTTCTATAGACTTGGTATGATAAAGTGGAGTCGCCATTCAGTTAATCAGTCATGGTTATGATTAAATGTACTTTGTATTTTGGAGTTATGTGTGCCGACTATAAATATCTGGGGGTAAATTTTTTGCACGGTGCGACCTAAGCAACGAAATACGCTCCTTGTGACGTGCAAGGTATTGGCCAAAGCAAACAAAATATAAGAGGAAATGATAAAGATTATAGAGTCTATGGTTATGTCTCAGTTTATATTTTAAGATTTATTTATATGTACAATTTGTTTGCGTTGTACACAAAATGACCAACATCCGAAAACTATACCGAATTTTTCGAAAGCAGAGTTGTACAATAAATCTTCACGTGTAAACAGTCTTATTGTCTTTGAGTTAGATTTAAATCACTAAAAACACATGTAAAATGAATGAAAACATATGTTTTTATGGTTTTTTTTTGATTATATTGCAATATTTGACAAACCAAATGAAATTGGTTAGTTCATTAGTAATTGTAAATCTTGTAAATCCAATAGAACGGGTCTGCTGTAAAGACTTATTCTCCGTGAACTGGGACAATAATTTTCCTTAGGTTCCCCATTTTTAATGAAAGTCTGTACAACTATGTACTTCTTAATAAGGAAATAGAACTGCATTTCTCGATTTAAAAAAAATGAAATTGTAGAGGTCATAAGGTAATTTTAAAAAATTCGGTGAATTTCAAGCAAATTGCTTCTAATTTAATATACAATTTTCACATCATAAAAAATTCTTTGTAATTTTTTATTAATTCTTTGTAATTTTTACTACTCAAAAAAGCCTTCTTTTTTAAATAATTTTTATTAATATCGAATCTATATTAATAAGGGAATTTTTAAAAAATTCGTAACATTCTGTCATGAGATAAAAATATATATTTTTTAGCGAATTTCAACCAAATTGCTTATACACCATTTTCAATTGTAATACAAAAGACATCACTTGAAATTCAAAAAATGTCAATTGAAATTCAAAACTCGTCATTTGTAATTCAAAAGACACCATTTGATATTCAAAAGACATCATAAACAATTTCATGATCATTTGAAATTCAAAAGACATCATTTGAAATTCAAAACTCGTCAATTAAAATTTGAAAATTAATGATTAAAAATCAATTGCTTATACTCCATTTTTAATTGTAATACAAAAGACATCACTTGAAATTCAAAAAATGTCAATTGAAATTCAAAACTCGTCATTTGTAATTCAAAAGACACCATTTGATATTCAAAAGACATCATTTGAAATTCAAAACTCGTCATTTGTAATTCAAAAGACACCATTTGATATTCAAAAGACATCATTTGAAATTCAAAAGACATCATTTGAAATTCAAAACTCATCATTTCAAATGCAAAACTCATCATTTCATTTAAAATTTAAAAATTATTATATTTGAAATTCAAAAATTATTCCATAACTTGACATAAGTTTTGGGTAAAATAAAACTGCTATAACTTTAATAGATTATTTATGCCAATCCTTTCTTCCAACACAGTTGTAAATATATATATCCCTTGTGCGGACAAATTTTGTTTTCAAAGGCCCATTCTAAAGGTCCATTCCGCTCTACTAATCGGGCATCTCCACTTTACGGACAAAAACTTCGCCGACGGTGAGTGTCCGCTTATGAGAGCTTTCTCTGCATATAAAGGGTGATTTTTTAGATATTATCTTTTTGACAACACTGGTTTAAACAGCTGACGCACGTTTCGTGTTTTGATTCACTGTCAAACATCTTCAGTTTGGCCTATAATTTAACCATGAATCGTCTTACAAACGAACAACGCTTGCTCTGTTAAGAAAGTTCATCGCGCGCTTCCATTTTATGGTCAGTTTAATCGACCCACTGAAGCAGCTATTCGGGCTATTGTGACTAAATTTCGCACCAAATTTACATTGTTGGACATTAAACCACCAACACGCTTACGTAGAGTGCGAACTGAAGAAAATATCGCAGCTGTATCGGCCAGTGTTAATGATGACCATCAATTATCGATTCGTCGCCGTTCGCAGCAATTGGGCCTCTGTTACTCAAAAACGTGGAAATGCCAAAATTGGACTAAGCGGATGGACCATTTGAGGCGCAGTCAAGGTCAACATTTGCATGAAATAATCTTCAAACATTAAATCGATCGATTCAAATAAAGATTTCATGCATTTTTTCTGAATTTAATGTGTTTTTTTTTGAAAAACTTTCCTATAGCTTTTAAAAAATCACCCTTTATATATGTATATATATATTGTTTTTGAAGATAAAATCGTACCCGTGATTTTTTGAAATGCAGCGCCCCCTGCCAAATTGTATTTTGCCTCATAATTGTTCGTATATCATTTATAATTGACGACCAATAAAGAAAACATTTTATTTGTTGTGATAATTTACAATTCAAATATTTTTCGTATTTTCGACGTCAGAATTGTGCGATCGAAGCATTTGCTTATACGAGAGTGTGTTAATTTTATTTGCATGATCGCTAATTTATAAACAACATTGAGCAATAATCAATGGGAAACATACATACATATGTACATATATATCGACAAGCATACGCAGTAAGAGGTACTTTGTAAGGCCTCTAACAAAGAGGCCTCCTGAAAGATTTGATACAGATTTTAATACGAATGGAATTGGATATAGACCAAATGATTCTAAATTATGTAATTTGCTAAAAGGAAACTTTTGAAGTTATAATAATACACAGGTATTATGTTTCATATTTCATATTTATTCATTCACTTTTTAAAATTAAATTAAAAAAAATAGGTCTATTCATTTAATACTTCAATATGAATATTCTTTTGATGTCTTTACTTTTTGACAATTGTATTCTCCAAGACGTTCAGGACACTTATTCGTTGTTCGATGATTAGCTTAGCTTTATTCCATGGCCATAAGTTCTTGGTGTAATTTTTGTTCTTTTAATAATATCTCTTGTAGATAGTTCAGAATTTCATTCTGACTTCCACGTATCTTTTTTTTGTTTGTGACTCACATTCATAAGTTTCAAAAATCTCCTATATTCTCGCATTTATTATATCCATTCCAATAAAAACGTATTTAGAATAATTGTCTTCCACCTCAAACCTAAAAAAATAATAAAATTATTATTAACAAGTAAAAACGGCGTTAAGTTCGGCCGGGCCGAACTTTATATACCCTCCACCATGGATTGCATTCCACAGAGGTTGTCGGTTTTCGTAGAAGTGCAGTAGTTTACAGGAATATATATATATATAAACAAACAAATACAAATATTGAAAAATTATTTTTATTAATAAATATAATATTTTAATTATTTCAAACCACGCTTATAAGGTAATGCTACCAATAAGTCAATTCAAAAAATCAATATTCTTATATTTATATTTTCAAAAATATTATCAAAGCTATAAATATTGGTAGATAGTGGGTGCTACAGTTGGTTGTATTTCCATTCTATTTGAATTCCAAAAGTAAAAATTTTGAAAATCCATTATCAGACGTACATAGTGCAAAATAACCCAACTTCATGATTCAACCAATTTTTGCCGTAAAAGAAAAAGTACGAATTTGAAAAAAAAAACTTTTTATTTTGCGTGTCTATGCAGTCAGAGGAATGTATACACCGCGCCCATTTGGTTGGTACCATTGTTACCCCCTTGACGTTTCTACGCAATTTGAATTTTATCATTCTAGCTGTAGTCGTTTAGTTGGTAATAATTTTTATCCCTCTGTACCATTGTATCCCTTGAAAGTACTAATTTCGAAAAATTCGTCTATTTTAACCCCAAAAAGTACAAATTTCGAAAAATCAGTTTATTTTCCGTGTCTACACACTCAGAGGAATGTATACTCCAAATTTCATGACTCTAGCTGCGGTCATTTCGAAAAATCAGTTTATTTTCCGTGTCTACACACTCAGAGGAATGTATACTCCGAATTTCATGACTCTAGCTGCGGTCATACATTTTTATCCCCTTTTTTCATTTTAACCCCAAAAAGTACAAATTTAGCAAAATCCGTGTATTTTACTTATCTATGCAAACAGAGGAATGTATACACCGAATTTCATTATTCTAGGTACAGCCGTTTGGTTGGTACCATTTTTATCCCTCTATTCCTATTTTACCCCTTAAAAGTACGAATTTGGAAAAAAAACTCAATTAGAGGAATGTACACACCGAATTTCGTGTTTCTAGCTGTTGTCGTTTAATATGTACCATTTTATCCCTTTTTTGCCCCATTTCACCCTCTACGAATAAGAATCACTTTATGGTGCACGTTTTTGCTGTAAGGGGAATGCGCATACCAAATATCAAGCAAATATAAACAGACATATTCAAAAAACATGCTTAAATACGCTAAAATATTAGGGATTATTATGGGTAGTTTTAGTCCTTGTGAGGGAAAAATTTTTCCCTTTGGGCCGATTTCGCCCCATTTCAATCCCAACCGATCTACGACTATAAGACGCATTTATGGAAAATTTGAACGTTCTAGCTCCTTTCGTTTAGATGCTAGCTAGCTTTCAACAGACGGACGGACGGACGGACATGGCTGGATCGTCTTAGAATTTTATGACGATCAAGAATATATATACTTTATAGGGTATCAGGTCGATATTTCAAGGTGTTACAAACGGAATGACAAAGTTAGTATACCCCCATCCTGGAGGTGGAGGGTATAAAAATATAAATAATTGCAAATTCCAACTTTTTCATTGTATCCGCAATTTTTTATTGAGTCTTTGCTAAACATATGTTTTCTTGTTTACATTTTGAACATCTGACACATGCAGTGTTGCCATGTGTTACACGTAAGAATGAAATACACATCACATTACTTCTTGGAGAAGTTAGTCATGAATGGTAGTCGAACATTTCACGCAATTTAATAAGGCCTCTTATGCGAAGGCCCTGCTTTTTAATGACGCAACTGGTCTCTTATATTCACAATACAATTTAAATTGCGTCGTCATATAAAACCCCCCATCCATTCATATTGTATTGTGTGTACATACATACATATGTATGTATGTTTGATTTTGGGGGCTCGTCCGATGTTGTTTATGGGCACAGTTTCTAGTCCGTTCACAATCTGCCACACAGCAGAAAAAAACATTGAGACGATTCATTGTACCCAGGCCCGTAACTCAAACAACATACAGATAACGAACGTAGGACGTGATATTTAAATTGGACGAATGCGAACGTACATAAAATGCATATGTATACATACGTATGTATGTATATGTGTACGTATGGATGGATATGTTGTAGAATGGCGCGATCTTCGATCAAATGTATATGTATTTATACATAAATATACATAGTATATGTAGAGGGTATACATTTTACATACAGCATTGCCTCTTCTGCTCAATGTCGCATTCGAGTATGTAAATTGTTGGCGGCACGGCATACGTGCCCCCTTTTTATATGAATTGACAGACAGACAAACAGATGCATTGAATTGAACGACTAAATTGAAGTCAAACAAAAGTCCAAACATTGTTGCTCACTCAAACGCATTAACAAACTATCATTTCCCTGTGAATACTAGGGTGCACAATTCTATAAAATTTCAGCTCGACACGGAGGAGGTTCAGCTTAAACCTTTTATTGAAAAAGTCCGAATTTAGTTAATAATATAAAAAAGAAAAAATGAAGTGAAAGTTGGAGAGAAAAATGGAGTTTCACAATTTTTCGTTAGATGTCAAACTCCATACAAAGTGACAGCTATAGCTACCCTATGCAAGAACAATTTTATTAATGTTCTATTCTCGAAAAAAGATTAAACTTTTGTATGTATAATTTTTAGTTTACTGTTTGTAATGCCATTTTGGTAGTATACGTCCGTCGTAGATTTTCTTCAACCAAACTCAGAAAAAAGTGAACCCTATAATGAGTTAGAATGAACTAAAATTTAGGAAAATTGAACTTCGTATAGCGCTTAAGCAATATTTCCTCATATCAAGTTCAAACTTTTCCTTGAAAGTAGTACATGCACTTGATTCTGGTTAAATTTTCCTCAAACCAAGTAAATATTTACTCAAAATGAGGGAAAATCCAGTAAGTTTTTCCTCAAACCAAGTTCATTTTTACTAAATCTAAGTAAAATTTTGTTGAAATTTTCCTAAATCTAAGTAATTTTTTCCTAAATCCAAGTAAATTGTTACTGTGCCCAAATACGCACTGCCTAACACAAAAGAGGACTTTCCACTATTCAACATACTTGCAGAGGGGGAGGAATGTGTGCAAACAATAGACAACAAAGAACAACAAGAGATGGCAAGAACGAAAATAGTAACACTAATAGATGACCATTTACGCAAAATTAGATTAAGTAGAAGGGACAAACTCATACTTGACACAGTGGGACAAACTAGAAAATTTCTAAAAGAAAATAAAAATGTATTAATTGTAAATTCGGATAAGGGCGGAAAAACGGTAGCTATAAATAAGGACGACTATGAATTAAAAATGAAAACTATTATCGGGGACATATGTACATATAGACGACTAAAACGTGATCCAACAACCAACTTACAAAACAAAAACAATACATTAGTGGACAGTTTATTCAACATGAATCTTATAAGCATCAATGAGAAGAACAAATTAACAAACAGAACAGCGATGGCACCAAGACTTTATGGACTTCCGAAGATACACAAAGAAGACACCCCATTACGACCAATTTGTTCCTCAATTAATTCACCATTTTAAAGAACCTGACAAAGAATTCTCCTTATAACGTAAAAGACGCAATAGACTTCAAATCAAAAATCAACAACACCTATATTGATGACGACGAAATCCTTATATCCTTTGACGTGGTGTCCTTATTCCCCAGTATTCCAGTTAACCTAGCTATAAAGACAATTGAAAGAAAATGGGAACAAATAGAGAATTTTACAAAAATACCAAAGGACTTATTTCTAAAAATATTAACTTTCTGCATCAAGGACACCAGATATTTCAAATATAATGACTACATTTATGAACAAAGAAAAGGAATGCCAATGGGCTCTCCAGCTTCCCCTGTGATTGCTGATATAATCATGGAAGAACTATTAGACGCTTCAATAGGAAAATTAACAATAAAACCTAGAATTATAACAAAATATGTAGACGACTTGTTTGGGATTATAAAAAGAGAAGAAGTTGACAATACCCTAAAAACATTAAACGCATTTGATCGACAAGTAAAATTTACCATGGAAAAAGAACAGGACAATAAACTCCCCTATCTGGACTCGATTGTTCATAGACAAGGCAACCTGCTGAAATTGGATTGGTATCAGAAGCCAACGTTATCTGGAAGACTGATCAACTTCTATTCCAATCACCATAGACGAATAATTATCAATACAGCGACGAACTTTATAAATAGGGTATTTAATATAAGTGGCCAGTCATTTCACACAGACAACGAGATTAAAATTAAGAAAATTCTAAGATCTAATGACTTCCCAAAACAAACAATCAACGACCTTATAAAATACACTAAAAGGAAACCAATTAAACATAACAATGAAAAAGAGGGGAAGATATATAAATCACTGACATATATATTTACAAGGATTCTCAGAAAGGTTCAAAAATGCTGACGTTTATAACAAGAACAAATTTCAATTAGCACTTAAGACAAATAGTTCAGTAAATAAGTTATTCAGTAGAACTAAGTCTAAGATAAAGAATGTGAACAAGTCTAATGTTGTTTATAAGATATCATGTAATGGAGACAAGTCCAACATTTGCCAAAAGGTATATGTTGGCACTACCAAGACCAAACTTAAAACTAGACTATCCTCACATAAATCTGACCAAAAAGCTACTGACAGGCCAATAGAGCAAAAACTGCTCTTGTGGCCCACTGTACTCTGACAGGGCACACGCCGAATTTTAAAGACGTAAAAATACTTGCAGAAGAGAGAAACTATAAACGAAGATTTACTCTCGAAGTATTACATATTATTGACGTTCCCACGGATAAGAGAATAAATTACAAAACGGACACAGAAAACTGTTCGAAAGCTTATCGTCATATTGTACAAAAATACAGACGAAAACAAAACATGACTTTTAGTTGACAATAACTTGTGCAGACGAACAGGACGACGCTAATTATTTTTTAATGTAATTATTTGTAAAATTGTTTCGTGATTTTTATAGTTTACATTTGTTATAATTTAAATATGTTTTTGTTTAGTGTTTTTACCCCTGATGATGGTTGACGAAGGCAACCGAAATATTGGGAAAAATAAAATAAAATAAAACAAACAACACCAGTTTTTCTATGGCCTCAAGCTGAACAAATACAAAAGAGAATTACTAAATTTAAGTAAATTTTTACTTAAACCATGTAAATTTTTACTAAATCTAAGTAAAATTTTGCTGAAATTTAATTTTTACACAAATCATGTACATATTTACTTTAACTGAGGACAATTTTGCTGATTTTTTCCTCAAAACAAGTAAATTTTTACTTAAACTGAGGAAAATTTTACTTGATACAAGGAAACTAGTACAAAAATAGCAACATGAAATATTTCTCAAAAGTTTCATGATACCTCTGCCATAAAGAGCTGAGCTATTACTCCATGATTGCTGCGAAGGCATGATAAGCGCCTACGCAGTGGTTGTTTAGAATAATACTTGAAGTATTTAAGAAATAAGTCTCAGCAAACGAACGAGAATTGCTTCTTAGATTAATATTCATGCATTTTCTAAACAATTTCAATTGGTTTTTTATGTTCTTTACGGCATAAATTTCAGTATACGTGTTAACTTAATTTTAAGAAAAAGCTCATTTTTTTAGTTAAAATTTCCTAAATGGATTTTTTTCCATGCAAACAAATTCTTAATATTTTTCTTGCTTAAAACATTGGAAATATTCTTCCACACAAGTATGAATTTACTCAATTGTAAGAATTTTTTATTAGATCCAATGAAATGTTTTTAAGTAAATTTACTACCCTATTTCTAGTAAATGAACTATTTGCTATGACTTTGAAATAAGGAAAATTTACTCATACTTAGTTAATTTTCCTACTTTTAAGGAAATTTTACTGATCAGGAGTAAAATTGTTGAAGTAAATTGAAGTATGAATTTTACTCAAATTTAGGAATGCTATTTTTCTGAGTGCAGGAAACTGAAAATTTAATTTCTAGTTTTAAGGGGTTTTTATCGTGCCAGAAAAACGATATAAAGGGTGGTTACATTTTATGGGCCGATATTGATTTTGAATAAAACACAAATTATTTAGGAAATTATTGTCATTTCTTTTTATTATGATAATATTGGTATGGTTCGATTATGTATTGAACAAAATATCGGCCAAATGGCCGTCACGACCTCGGCGGCACACCTTCATCCGATGGTGCAAATTTTCGCTGACGCTGAGGCATAATTGAGGTTCTATGCCGTTAATTTGCCGAATTATCTCATCCTTTAGCTCTTGAATTGTTGCTGGCTTATCGATGTACACCTTATCTTTCAAATCGTCCACATCCATATCTTCCAATTCGGGCCATAAAAAGCTCGTTATCATCTAACGATGGCGAAGACCATCCACATTAACTGCCTGACCGGCCTTATTTTGGAAAAATTACGGCCCGATGATGCCGCCAGCCCATAAACCGCACCAAACAGCCACTCTTTGTGGCTGCATTGGTTTTTCGACAATCACTCTTGGATTATCATTCGCCCAAATGCGGCAATTCTGCTTATTGACATTTGGGATATGATAGGAGGAGTGACTTAAGACCCCAAGTATATTTGGACCAGTGCCGCAATTCTGTAACTTTTTAACGACATCTTTCGGTAGTTAAGTTGTCAAAATTCGTTAGTTTACTACAATTGTCGTTAAAAGTGATTCCGTAACATTTTCTTACCGATTTTTATCGTTAAAAAGAATCGTTAACTTACGAAAATTGTCGGTAGGCTAACTACAATAAAATTGCCGTAGTAAAATCGTACCGAATATCATTAAGTATACAAACAGCTGTTTTGTGTTTACATATTTTATTTCAGTGTTGTCAATTCCTATATAAAATATGCCTAAAAGGTGATTTTTTTTTTTGAAGAAAAAGTGTATTTTTAAAGAATTATCTTCATAAAGTAAAGTTTACGACACTGAAATTGGCCTGTTAATTTAATGTTGTGCCGGTGTGGCTCGCGGACCGCGTATTTTTTTCCTACACATGTAAATACATACATATGTTGGTAGAAATGTTTATTAAATACATATTATAATTATTATTAATTATAATAATATATACTAACAATTTTTTTTTCATATTTAATACTCCAAAAAATTGTTTGAAAAGTTTTTACTTTTGTATTGTTTACTAATCCATTTTTGACATTCTCATATTTACACCGATATTCATCGTTAACTTGCAAAAATATATGTTATCGAAAAAAGTCGTTAACTAAAAATTAGAGAGTAGCAATTTCGCTAAAACAACCGACAGTTATCGTTAATTAACGATAACGACACTATCGTTAGAAAAGTTACAGAATTTGCGGTATCGAGGCAAAATTGCTCGACTCCGGCTCCAGCATTTTACAATGCTTGACTCCGACTCCGGATGTTCAATCAATAATATTTAGTGATATATTTTTTTCAATAATTGTAATAATGTGTACTTTTTAAAGAAAAACCATTTTATTTTATAAAACAAACAAAAAACTAAATAGATTTCTATGTAATACTGTTATTGTAAAGTATTTTTTAAAGTAAAGTATTTTTTTAATGTATTATACAAAATGCTATGGAAACAAAACAAACAGATATTCTTCCGATAAAAGTTTTGCTTCTGTATTTCAACGGGATCATTTCTCAACCTTTTAGCCTTATTTTGCTCCAAACTATCCAAATACTTTTCGAAGTCGTCAAAAGGAGTTGATTCGTGAGATGTATCGCACTATTGAGAACCATCTGTGCTAAAAGTTTTTTGCATTATTTCTGCCAGTTCATATAATCTTTGCCGTGCCACTAAAACTTGATAATGGTTTAATAAAATTCTATTTAAAGGGTGTGCACATATTCCCGCCAATATAATAGAATTCTTCCTTCTTTCCGTCTCTCTTGTAGTCATTGAAGAAACAGTATCGTTTACAATTCCATTTTCAAATTTAAATATTAGTTCCTTCCATTCCCTGTACAAACCACCTGATGTCAAATTCTCGCTTTGAATAATAATTTTTAAATATAAGGACCCTGTAAAATCTTTTCGAGAACAATGGCTTGATCCCAATATTTTTCTGCTAATGAGAGGTCATTATTGGCCAAATCGTTTAAATAACTTTTATTTAAATTAGACGTTTGAGCATTAAATACATACTTCCCCAACGAGCCGCTTGATCTGTAATAGTACCTTTGTCGGCACGTCTCTTTAAAATTGCATCGATAAATGAATACCACATTAACTTTACTTTTTTATTTTTTTTACAATTATAAAACATCCTAATTGTGTTCACAGAACATAACAGGCTAATATTTTAAGATTTTAAAACCTTTATTTATTAAATTTTCAGCCTGGAAATATATTATAATTTATAATAACGAAAAAAAAAATTACCCAAAGTCGATCATTTTTTTCGACTCCAGCAAATTTCTCCGACTCTTAGACTCCGACTCCACATCCCTGATTTGGACCAAATCCGCATCACGACTTTTTAAGTTGTTTGTGCCATGTTCGTCCATCTGGTTGGTTGGTGGTTCTCGAAATGTGTTAAGGAATCGATTTAAACTTTACACATGGTAATATTTTCCCCAAACTTAGTTTTAGTATGAAGATGGGCAAAATTGTCACGCGCCTTCTGGTACCTCCCACACAAATGATCCATATACCTATGTAAAATTAAAATTAAAAACAATGTAACTTTCACACGGATATTCGGAATCAGCTATATTTTGGTATATGATAAAGATTTTATAATCACTTTAAGCGTACAAAATATGGCGGTTATTGCTACGCCCCTTCCAGTACCTCACACACAAATCACCCAAAACTACATAAAATTAAAGCTGTTATAACTTCTATACAGATAATCGAAATACTGTGAAATTTGATGTTTGGCAACACTTTTATAGAGGTGACATTCGCTTGGAATATGGGCGATATTGCCACATCCCTTCTGATACCGCCCACACAAAGTGGCATAAACTTTGGTTACAATAAAACCAATATAACATCTATACGGGTAGTCAAAATCATTTGCAATTTTATATTTGAATTTTTTTTGTAATCACTTTAAACATAAAAAATATTTACGCTTTTGCCATGCCCCTTCTTGTACCTCCCACACAATTGTCTCTATTCCAGGTAGAATTTCTTCTTCAATTCTTCATAACTTCTATACTGGTGCACGGAATCTACTATGACTTGATATTTGATCATGTTTTTACAATTGTTTTATAAACGTGGAAGCTGGGACCATATGATACGAACGTCCTAGTACCTTCCGTATATATGTTCTCCGAGAGTGAGGGTTTAGCCGACTAAAGCTTACTTCGTAGAACGTTTTAATCTTTAATGTCTTTTTGAAAGAACTTTTTTTTTTGATTTTCTCAAAAAATTGTCAAATTTACACATAAAGAGAGGAGCTAGAGGGTTAAGATCTTCCACAAAAATGATCATCATACAATTCCACAATATAGTTCTAACAATAAGAATTCTCGCAGACATTAACCCTCTAGTGCATAGCACCGCCTATTGACGGGGGTTACAAAAAATCGATTTGATAAATATTTGTTAAAATTCTAATATTTCGACTTTTTAAAAGTGTAGTGGAAGCTTCAATCTGCGTTTCTGATTTTTCAGATTGGCAAAATTCCTTCTGGTTTTTGAGTAATGTCTATTTGAAGTGACAGGTGACTACTTTCTCGTGATTTTTATTATTTTTGCAAATACCCGCATCTTTGCAATTAAAAAAAGTATATTTTTTGGTGTCCATTTCAATTAGGAAAAATACCAACGTGTAAGAGAATTTACGTTCTTTCGGTGAGTGGTTGACCTATTGTGAAAAAAATATTTGCAGGTGAGTAAATTGGAACATATTCAACTCCGCCTTGAGGCGGGGTCATGCATTGTGCAGTTCACTTGTTCATCCACTCACTTCCTAATAGTTTCAAATTTATTGTGTTGTAACAATAAAACACATATGACCGAGGATGAAATTCGCGAATTTCTGCCATATTTGAAATCGATAAGGTGGAACTGCGTAAATTTTTGGGGGATTTTGTTCGCATTGGGGAAATATGGCTTGCCAAGCTATGACATGCAATCGTTTTGAACATATTCAAAGTTCATTTCAATGACGATCGCGTATTGAGAAATGAAAACCTGGTGATGATCCCTTGTATTTCAACGAACGTTTTGCTTCGGTCACAAAGCTCCAGCGTCTTGGTGATGATGCGCTACATAGATGAAAGGAAATCCAATTGGCAGGCAAATCCACACAAGGTGGGGGAGAAGCTGTTTGTACTTTGCGATTCTTCAGGTTATTCAGGCTTTCGAAATCTATTGTGGCGCTGCGATAACAAAATATTTCAGACCTTGGTCTGCATCAGATGAGGTTATAAGGCTGGCACAAAATATCCCCAACGATAACAATCACATCCTTCACTTCGAATATTTTTATACTTCATTGGGATTGTTATTATACCTGAGAAGTCGTGGGATTCACAGCTCAGGTACAGTAAGACCAAATCGTGTACCAAACATAAAACTTTCAACCGATGCTGATTTACAATCTAAAAAGGTTGAACATCTATAGGACAATTTGTTAGCACACAAAATGCTTACTCTTCAAAAGTAAATCGTTGGGATCGTAAAGCAAAATGAAATATAGAGGCGAAGCTATTATACACGAATACAACAAGAATATGTTATGGATTTGGTTGACGGACTGATTGGTAGATACCGCATAAATATGAAGAGCGTTTTATCATATTTTGAACGTAGCTATGGTAAACCCATATCTTCTCTACAATACACTGAATAAAGACGTCGAAAATTGTCCACTTCCTGACTTCAGAACAGAAGTTCTTCAAAACCCCCACCAGCAGCTAAAAAGACGTATTTGCCAGTGTACAGCATTATATAGGTTCAAATAGGACACTGGTGTGTTTTTTGGACCGCTCTGGCAAGAAAACATGGAAGTATCTCAGATGTAAATCGTAAACTGAGCTATTTTGCATTTAATGTAAGATCAATTTAGGCAACTCAACAGTAATTAAATATTTTTAAAACTTCCATAATAAACAATAAATAAAAAAAATACAACTTATATATACATGTCTGTTATATGTCATGTGTCGGAATTAAAATTGTCACCTGTAGAAGGTGAACTAAGGATCAAATAAAAAAACAACTTCAGATTCATGATCAGCGAATTGAAATTAGCCTAATACAAAATTGAGGGTCAAAACAAAAATTCATGCATTAGAGGGTTAACTTACAACACTCTTTTCGCTTAGTAGAATGCTTCATTCAAGGAAAAGTTTAAACTTGATATGACCAAAAATTGCTTTAGTATATTTTAACTTTTTGTATGATTTTTATACCCTCCACCTCCAGGATGGGGGTATACTAACTTTGTCATTCCGTTTGTAACACCTTGAAATATCGACCTGCGACCCTATAAAGTATATATATTATTGATCGTCATAGAATTCTAAGACGATCTAGCCATGTCTGTCCGTCCGTTCGTCCGTCCGTCTGTTGAAAGCACGCTAGCATCTAAACGAAAGGAGCTAGAACGTTCAAATTTTCTATAAATGCGTCTTATAGTCGTAGATCGGTGGGGATTGAAATGGGACGAAATCGGCCCAAAGGGAAAAAATTTTCCCTCACAAGGACTAAAAATACCCATAATAATCCCTAATATTTTAGCGTATTTAAGCATGTTTTTTGAATATTTCTGTTTATATTTGCTTGATATTTGGTATGCGCATTCCCCTTATAGCAAAAACGTGCACCAAAAAGTGATTCTTATTTGTAGGGGGTGAAATGGGGCAAAAAAGGGATAAAAATGGTACATATTAAACGACAACAGCTAGAAACACGAAATTCGGTGTGTACATTCCTCTAATTGAGTAGGTACATAATATAAAAGTATTTTTTCCAAATTCGTACTTTTAAGGGGTAAAATGGGAATCGAGGGATAAAAATGGTACCAACCAAACGGCTGTACCTAGAATAATGAAATTCGGTGTATACATTCCTCTGATTGCATAGATAAGTAAAATACACGGATTTTTCAAAATTCGTACCTTTTGGGGTTAAAATGAAAAAAGGGGATAAAAATAGTACCAATCTAATGACCGCAGCTAGAATCATGAAATTCGGAGTATACATTCCTCTGAGTGTGAAGACACGGAAAATAAACTGATTTTTCGAAATTCGTACTTTTTGGGGTTAAAATGAAAAAAGGGGATAAAAATAGTACCAATCAAATGACCACAGCTAGAGTCATGAAATTCGGAGTATACATTCCTCTGACTGCGAAGACACGGAAAATAGACGAATTTTTCGAAATTAGTACTTTCAAGGGATAGAATGGTACAGAGGGATAAAAATAGTACCAACTAAACGACTACAACTAGAAAGATAAAATTCTAATTGCGTAGAAACGTCAAGGGGGTAAAAATGGTACC
Organism: Polietes domitor; assembly: GCA_947397865.1. Lineage (NCBI taxonomy): Eukaryota > Metazoa > Arthropoda > Insecta > Diptera > Muscidae > Polietes > Polietes domitor. The sequence goes on from OX377621.1 coordinate 48,814,696, forward strand.
AACAAAATGGAATAATGGAATTCGGTGTATACATTCCTCTGACTGCATAGACACGCAAAATAAAAAGTTTTTTCCAAATTCGTACTTTTTCTTTTACGGCAAAAATTGGTTGAATCATGAAGTCGGGTTATTTTGCACTATGTACGTCTGATAATGGATTTTCAAAATTTGTACATTTGAAATTCAAATAGAATGGAAATACAACCAAATGTAGCACCCACTATCTACCAATATTTATGGCTTTGAAAATAATTTTTCAAAATATAAATAGAAGAATAATTATTTTTTGAATTGACGTATTGGTAGCCTTGCCTTATAAGCGTGGTTTGAAATAATTAAAATATTATATTTATTTATAAAATTAATTTTTCAATATTTGTATTTGTTTTGGTTTGGCTATATTAAAAAAATTATATTTTCCTGTAATATTACTGCACTTCTACGAAAACAGACAACATCTGTGGAATGCAGTCCATGGTGGAGGGTATAAAAAGTTCGGCCCGGCCGAACTTAACTCCGTTTTTACTTGTTTTTTTTCGAATCTCCAACAGGGGACATAAACGGTGGGCCGAAATTTGTCCATTTTTGGGGAGGCAAACCTTGGAAATTTGAAAATTGTTTTCTGCTATGTGTCCACCTGATGGAGTAGGGACAATTTAAAAGTCTGTATCCTCTTTGATAGTGTGTCCATCTAGTGCCAAAATACCAATATTGATATAAAGGCTATATCTACAATTTCTTACCTAGATTAAAAACTTAAAAGCTAAATATCTCAAAACTACTAAAATGGAGATGTGACTTTCTTTCATAGTAGGACAGTATGATTGTCAAGTGGAGAACTATTCTATGATGCCAACTAATACTCCACATTTACTTTACATGCCCTTATTTTTATTTTTTAAATCTAATTACAACTGATAGTTTTTGTTCTCGCTGTTTTAATTAACAATTTCATTATTTATTTAGACTGAAAACAATTAAAAAATTAAACCATTTTCAAATACCAGTTTGTGTTCGGTGTTATTAATTTTTCTATTGTGATTATATCTCGTTATAATGGCTGGTTGGTTGGTTCGGTGGTGTGATGGAATGCGTTGGGGACAAAACAAGTGTTTTGAAAAGAGAGCAACGTTGACGACAGCACGTAATCAAACTTAAAATTGCCTTCAAAGAATTAGTTCAAAGTTGAAATTAGAATGCGTCGCTGTTTTGCTGGCGCTGCTGCAGCAGTTGTAGCTGCAATCCGATGCAAGTGTGTGTCTGTGTGTGTGTCACAGTGTCTCTCATGTAGTTTGTCTTTCATTATTTTGCATGAAATTGCATCATTCGACATTCATGAAACAAAACAAAAAAACGTTTCAAATATCCACGGCTATTCAAAAGAAATGTATTGTATTTATTTTAGATAAGTCTTGTTTGTTTGCTTCTTCTTTAAACCATTCTTGCAGTAAATGACGTCAACACACACACATACGTACGTTCATACATCTGCATATTTGTACATATGGTATGGTTTTTATCACTTGATTATTGGATCATCTATTCAATTTCTTCAAAGTCGAAAGGGATGATGCAAACCTCGTGACTTTTTAAACTTCAGTTTGGTCATTTTCCAGGGTTGCCAAAAAAAAATCGGAATTTATTTCAATGTCTTTCGATTGATTGTCTGAATTAATACCAAGAAACAATTCCCAACACATGTGATTGATATTTGTGGCGGAAGTTTCGAATTTCTATGAATCTCAACAATTGAACGACTCAATCTTTAATTTGAACTCTTTACGCTCAATTAGCTCAAATCTATTTTGCCGTTAAGTTTTGACAGCCAACGTCTCACACATGTCTTACTACCACTTACCTACCACCGCCGCTGCTGACCAAACACAGCCAACACAACTCAGAGCCGGACGGACAGACACACGCCGCTTCTGGTTCACATACACACATACATAATTATATACCTACTACGTACAGCACTTGCTTACTCTTCACTTTTTCTCCGTAGAGAAGTGCTTTTTTTAGTGTCACTTTTCGATATTATCACCAAATGAGAAACCAGACAACCAACATGAACGACTATGAAGAGAGTCAGTCGGTCGGTCGGTCGGTTTTATTTCGGGGGTAACCTTAACTAAATATAACGCATTTAAAACTCATTCAGTTCAGTTTTGGATTGGATTGGCTGATGTAATTTCGATGGAAAATTATATCAGACGAAAAAAAGATGACGACATAGAAAAAAGATGTGATAAATCATCCCAGAAGAGTACTCTCGGCCAACCAACCAACAAAGCAGCAGATCTCACGCAGTGCGGAAATAAAAGGTCGATCGGTCTGTCGGTGAATGCTTTGACAGAACCGTACAATAGAGCGAGGTGTTTAAACAAATTCCAAGAATGATAACACACCGCACGCACGCACACACGCCGATCAGATAAAGGAGGAATGCCGTCGAAGCCGCCAACCCCTGTGTTTTTCCAGTCACTTACACACACACATACACACGGTGGCATGCCACATGCCGCCGCCAAGGGCTGTTCCTACGTCGAAACATGAAGAAAAAAGAACCGAATATTGTAGAAAGTGAGCGAGCTCTGTGTACTTTTTATGAAGATTAGTGTGGCCCAAAATTATATGACAGAAGAGACTTTTAAATATTTTTCAAATTACACCGTCCGACAGTTCATATTACAATTGAACCGAATGAAATAAGTCCGACACTATAAGTTAAATTGAATTTATTGACGTTTTTATACCCTCCACCTCCAGGATGGGGGTATATTCACTTTGTCATTCCGTTTGTAACACCTTGAAATATTCATCGGAGACCCCATAAAGTATATATATGGTGTTTTTTATTGAGGTATAGAACTTCGAATTGAAATAAAACACAAGAAAATCGTTTTAATGTCCATCAATTTGGCTTTATTGGAAGGATAATTTTATGCCATTAATGTTTAAATATGATTTCGGGCATGTGGCCGCCGCGGCTGGCTCGAATATAGCCAATTCTACAGGTCCAATTTTCAACCACTTTCTCCAATTGCTGTGCAGCTCCAATTGCTGTGCACGGTGGCGAATCGATTCATTCGGGTCCTCTTCAACACTTTGCTCTACAGCGGCAATTGTATCTTCGGTGCGCACTGTTCGACGTCTCTGCGGATGCGTATTATCACATAGAGTAAACGTAGTGCGAAAACGATCCATGGTTAACCGAATTAATTGCTCTGATGGACGATTATGTCGACCATAAAATGGTGAACTTCGCGAACTGAACCATTACTTTCGAAATAAATTTGCACGATTTGCAAGCGTTGTTCTTTTGTCAACCTGTTCATGATGAAATGGCAAACCAAACTAAATATTAATCACTTGACAGCTGACAAAATGGCCGCCAGTTAAAAAAGTGATGCCAACTTAAAGTTCTATACCCCAATAAAAAACACTCTTTATATTCTGGGTCGTGGTAAAATTCTAAGACGATATAGCCATGTCCGTCTGTCTGTTGAAAGCACGATAGCGGCCGAACGAAATGAGCTAGGAGTTTCAAATTATTCGTAAATGTGTCTTATGGTTGTAGATCGGTTGGTATTGAAAGTGGACGAAATCGGCCCAGAGGGCAAAATTTTTCCCTCACAAGGACTGAAAATACCCCTAATATTTAGAGTATTTTAGCATGTTTTTTGAACATATTAGCTTGTATTATATATATTTGCAATGCGCATTCCCTTTATAGCATAAAAGGGCACCATAGAGTGATTTTTATTTGGGACAAAAAGGGATAGAAATGGTACCTATCAAACGACAGCAGATAGAAACACGAAATTTGGCGTGTACATTCCTCTAACAGAGTAGATACATAATATATTTAAAGGGTTAAATGGGGATAGAGGGATAAAAATAGTACCAACTTAACGGCTGCACCTAGAATAATGAAATTCGATATATACATTCCTCTGATTGCGTAGACACGTAAAATAAAAGAGCTTTCCAAAATTAGTACTTTTTGGAGTTCAAATGGAAAAAGGGGATAAAAATAATACCTACCAAATGACAGCAGCTAGAATCATGAAATTCGGAGTATACATTCCTCTGACTGCGTAGACACGACAAATAAAACCCTTTTACCAAATTCGTACTTTCAAGGGATACAGGGGATAAAAATAGTACCAACTAAACGAATACAGCTAGAATGATTAAATTCAGTGTGTACATCCCTCTAATTGTGTAGATACGTAAAATAAAGAGATTTTAGATAGTCGTACTCTTGAGGGGGCAAAATTTGAAAAAGGGAATAAAAATGCTACCAACAAAATGGCTGCTGATAGAATCATGGAATTCGGTGTATACATTCCTCTGACTGCATAGCCACTTAAAATATTTTTTTTTCAAATTCGTACTTTATTTTGTTGCTTTTACGACAAAAATAGTAGAATCATGAAGTTGTCTTATACTGCGTACGTGAGAGATAAGGTATTTTCAAAATTTATACTTTTGGATGGAAAGACAACCAACCAAACGACTGTAGCTGAAAATTCACTCTCTATCCCCCAATATTTAGGGTATTTATGATTGCTGCCTTATATTTACTTTATGATTTGAAGTATTATTTCCATTATATATATACATAGTATACAAATTTTGGTAGCCTTGGCTTATTAATTAAATTTCTTATTTTCATACAGTTAAAATTTGTTGCGGACATTCCTCTTGTAGCTTGGAAGCGCCACAAAAAAAATAAAAGTTTTAGCGGGCGAAATGGGACAAAAAGGGATAAAATATGGTACCAATGATACGACAACAGCTAGAGTCATGAAATTCGGTGTGTACATCCCTCTAATTGCACAGACACGTAAAATAGAGGAATTTTGCGAAATTCTCACTTTTAAGGGATGTAATGAAAAAGAGGGCATTTTATTTATATATAGTAGTCGATTATAAACAGTGCGCATAAGCATACATTATAGTTTGAAATAGTAAACAAATATAGTAATGTGCATACAAATATCACAATTTTCGTAATATGGTACTGTACTTCTATGTAAAGTCGACATCCTTTATTCTGCTGGTAATACTGTGGAATGCACTCCGTGGTGGAGGGTATATAAGATTCGGCCCGGCCGAACTTAACTCCTTCTTACTTGTTAGTTTTTCATTTTCCATTCTGTTGCCCCTTCACAGGTTTACAAGGTTTCAAAGGATCCAATTATTCAAATTTAAATACTTATTTTAACACTTAATGGTACTAGTACAAGTGTCAAATTAAAGAGGAGATTATCTGTTCAAAATACTTTAAATGGCATGCTTCTATAAGTATCTGTATTAGTTTAGCATTGACAATCATTCCAAGTTGTCCCTCATAAAAAGTAAAATATGAATAAACTAAATAAACTAAGGGGAAAATTTTAAATGGTTACTGCTGCTAAACTCATACATATAGATGCATGTCATTTAAAGTATTTTATTTGCAGCATTTTAACCGGCAATCTCCTCTTTTGTTTTATACATATACCGTAGGCTGGGTCGCCGTCCATACAAATGGAAAACAAGTTCCAGTCACCCCAAGAAAATAAAGTTCGAATTGTGTAATGATGATTTGCAAAATATATCGTTCCTAGATCAAGCCATCTGTGAGCTAAACGCTCCTGAAAATAACCCTAAAATCATTTTTTTTTTCTGAAATAATAGAACCTTGAAAACACTTTAAATATAAATTTTGATTCATGTAACTTATTGGTCGAATTATTGGACGTTTATAGTAATTCTCTGTGGATTTCCACAGTGACTACAGAAAACTTTTTCGTATTTGGTGGTAGTATTTTATAAAAAAATGAATAGCTGCATTCAATACCTGACGAATGATGTCTAAATGATGAACATCGGAATGAAATTGACGCCGCAGCGCTCATTTTTGTAATAAGTCTTTGAACATTTTGGCTCTGAAAACCATCGCCTGCATTAAATTATTTCACAAAAATGGAGTCAGTGACGTCATTTTTCGTCCGTTATTCATTATTTAGCCATCATTTGAAAGGTATTGATTTCTACTATTTATTTTTCATTACTCCTCTTACAAAATGTTTCCAAGAAATATGAGTTTTTAGCTGTCACCTTGAAAACCCGCAAAATATCAATATAAACGCCCAATAATTCTACCAAGGATTATTCTAGGACAAGAATAAAAATTTGTCTATTAATTCAGAAAAAAAAACAAGTAAAAACGGAGTTAAGTTCGGCCGGGCCGAACTTTTTATACCCTCCACCATGGATTGCATTCCACAGATTCCATGGATTGCATTACAGGAAAATATATTTTTTTTAATATAGCCAAACCAAAACAAATACAAATATTGAAAAATTAATTTTATAAATAAATATAATATTTTAATTATTTCAAACCACGCTTATAAGGCAAGGCTACCAATACGTCAATTCAAAAAATAATTATTCTTCTATTTATATTTTGAAAAATATTTTCAAAGCCATAAATATTAGTAGATAGTGGGTGCTACATTTGGTTGTATTTCCATTCTATTTGAATGTCAAAAGTACAAATTTTGAAAATCCATTATCAGACGTACATAGTGCAAAATAAACTAACAATTTTTGCCGTAAAAGAAAAAGTACGAATTTGGAAAAAAAAAACTTTTTATTTTGCGTGTCTATGCAGTCAGAGGAATGTATACACCGAATTCCATTATTCCATTTGGTTGGTACCATTTTTACCCACTTGACGTTTCTACGCAATTAGAATTTTATCATTCTAGTTGTAGTCGTTTAGTTGGTACTATTTTTATCCCTCTGTACCATTGTATCCCTTGAAAGTACTAATTTCGAAAAATTCGTCTACTTTCCGTGTCTTCGCAGTCAGAGGAATGTATACTCCGAATTTCATGACTCTAGCTGTGGTCATTTGATTGGTACTATTTTTATCCCCTTTTTTTCATTTTAACCCCAAAAAGTACGAATTTCGAAAAATCAGTTTATTTTCCGTGTCTTCACACTCAGAGGAATGTATACTCCGAATTTTATGGCTCTAGCTGCGGTCATTAGATTGGTACTATTTTTATCCCCTTTTTTCATTTTAACCCCAAAAGGTACGAATTTTGAAAAATCCGTGTATTTTACTTATCTATTCAATCAGAGGAATGTATACACCGAATTTCATTATTCTAGGTACAGCCGTTTGGTTGGTACCATTTTTATCCCTCTATTCCCATTTTACCCCTTAAAAGTACGAATTTGGAAAAAATACTTTTATATTATGTACCTACCCAATGAGAGGAATGTACACACCGAATTCCGTGTTTCTAGCTGTTGTCGTTTAATATGTACCATTTTTATCCCTTTTTTGCCCCATTTCACCCCCTACAAATAAGAATCACTTTATGGTGCACGTTTTTGCTATAAGGGGAATGCGCATACCAAATATCAAGCAAATATAAACAGACATATTCAAAAAACATGCTTAAATACGCTAAAATATTAGGGGTTATTATGGGTATTTTTAGTCCTTGTGAGGGAAAAATTTTTCCCTTTGGGCCGATTTCGCCCCATTTCAATCCCAACCGATCTACGACTATAAGACGCATTTATGAAAAATTTGAACGTTCTAGCTCCTTTCGTGCTTTCAACAGACGGACGGACGGACGGACATGGCTAGATCGTCTTAGAATTTTATGACGATCAAGAATATATATACTTTATAGGGTCGCAGGTCGATATTTCAAGGTGTTACAAACGGAATGACAAAGTTAGTATACCCCCATCCTGGAGGTGGAGGGTATAAAAATGGTCAAAAATGAAACATAAAAAAATTACACGAGAAAAACATGATTTTTAGAGGTGTTTTCAAGAGCGTTTAGCTCACAGATGACTTGGCCCAGTGACGAAATATTTTGTAGATCATCATTAAATCATCTAATCTTCATTTCTGGGGGGTGATCGCTACAATTTATTTTCGTGACCCATCCTTCCTTCATCCATCATATATACATACAGCTCATATGTACTCAAGTTACAAAAGATCTTCTTCTTCTTTTTTCGTCCTGTACTCAAACTAGCCAGTATTGTACGGTTAGAACTCATTTTTTAAATTTCTAGTTCATTTATATACTATCCATCATATACCCTGGTTAATTTTAATTCCTATCAAATTATATCATTGTATTCGCAGGCGTTATACCCAACACCACTTTGCGTGGAGGGTATGGAGATTGTTTTACACCAAACGTTTATTACACCAACAAGCACCAGCTGAATAGATATATTGATGTTTGTCCAAATGTTCGTTTCTTCTCTTTTCATCTAGGATGATCTTTATTAAATGTAAAACATGTCCCGTGTTCCACAACTCGCTGTTCCGCAATTGTATCGTTTACGTGGCAGCTCACCATCAGGGAAACGTCAAGTATGCACCCCTTTTTGTAGTAATCAAAATTCTTCGTAGTAACATCAAGGGCGTAGGGAGGATCTGGGGTAATTTGGGGTAATATGAGTAAATTAACATTTTCACGCACTAAATTTGCTTATGGTAGAGCTCTTGTCTCGGTCACCTGCCCGTCTTGCCAACCCCTGGTTACACCCTTGAATAACATCCAATATTGATGTTTTCCTAAAATCCAAAATACTAAACTACATACTTGGTCATCTCCTGAAGAGATGCGAAATTGTCATTGGCTATTCTTGGATTTTAGGACAACCTTCTCCTCGTTCCTACAAAAGTCATTTAACTCTATGTACAGCATCTGGGTAGACAAACAGCCTTTCTGTAGCTTGTTCACATAGAACAGGGGTGTACCTATGCGAGCAAGTTCCTGTGAAACTTATATGGAAGTTTCTAAACTTGAGAGTTCGTCAGCATTGCAGTTCCCTGGGATGTCCCTATACCCTGACATCCAAATAAGATGAATATCAAACTACAGGAGAAGACCAAGTAGGTCATCTACTGAATAGATGCGAAATTGTCTTTGGATGTTAGTGGTCCTTGTATCTGATGACAGCCTGACTATCCGAGTAGATGTGGACTCCAGTGTTCACGACCACTCTGCAACTTCTCTAAAAGCCATAACTTCGGCTTGATATATCCTACAGGTATCGGATAATCTACGAGCCGTGTAGCCCATAATATCAACTTTGGAGCCGTCTGTGTAAAATTTGAGATAAGGACTTCTAGCAGGAATTCTGCCAATACAGTCAACCCTAGCTTGGACAAGTATGTTCTTGACAACTTTTCAGCGTATATTGTTTTGCCACTTTCAATCTAAAACCATTTAAACGTCATTAGTCTGCATTCTCTGATTGTTATCATACAGAAGAATTTAAATAAATAAATTTCGCTGAAACTCTGAATGGTGCAATAGATTGATACAGAGACCGAACAGAGATACAGATATCGGACAGAACTGAATCTCTTCATGCGTCGGTTGCACTAAAGAAACCAAATGGAAAAAGCTCGCAGATACAACTTGCCTTTAACAAGCCAATGACGAACATATCGCATCACTTGTTGTGGTGCCTTGGGTAGAGCACGCGATTATCATGCAAAGATTCCCATGTTCAAGGATTTGAACATGACATTCTATTTTTAAACTATACGCCATTATTGCTTCCCTGTAATTGCTCTAATTCGCGGCATCCGCCACAAAAATCAGCGCTTTTACTCTGCAGGTTAGTAACCGAGAGTTATGCAGTATCTTTTACTAACTGGGATGTTATGGATTTCCATGATAGAAAATATAGTTCCATGACATCAAAACGTTTCTTAAAAAATCTTCTCAATCGTATCAACAGAAAATACTAATGCTAAATAATCAGCATGGCCTTGATGTTAAACACATTCTATTCCAAATCCCACAAATTGGTCACAGTTCTTTTGCACGTTCTTCGCATGGAATTGAATACCAGTTTTCAAGAGAATTTCGATTTCTTCGAAATTGGCTGCTATGGAAAAAGTCTCCACTCCATCCATCTTAATTTACGACGTCGTCCAAAGTAGTGTTACTACGGAATATAGTTCAACGAATAGATTATTCGTCTCCACTCTTCTTGTTTCACAATGTTTAAAAAAAACAGCAAAACCATTTAAAAGTTCTGATGAAACTTTCTGAAGAATATTCATACCCTTTGGACTGCCTGCTTCGCTGGTAATTTCCGTTGACGTGGTAGGTTCATGGAATATTTAATTCAGCAATTTATGTATCTATTATCGCATTGATCGATCGATCGTTCGTTCATTAATAATTACCTTTCGAATAGGGCTATGTATGTATGTATGCTATTGTTGTTTGCCGGTGTTGTACTATGTTCGTCGTTTGTCATGTTTTAGTTGGAACAAACGTGTATCTACGTGATCTGTGTGATGTGCCGATTAATAGAGTCGTGTTAGGTGAATAGTTACACTGGCCTACAAAAAATATGACATATACATATGTATATTCAATGTGGCTGGACTACATAATCCAAAAAGAGCTTGACCCCTTGTAAACGACACCCTTTATGCTATGCTTTGTTGCTATGCTTTTTCCCAATTTTTTGAAAATTTCTCCTTTAGTTTCAATTTTGCAACAATTCCATTTGCGTATTCAGCTCTAGAATAGTAAAAGGAATGTTTTGTGAGCCAACATACTGCAATACAAAGAAAATCATTGAAACTACACCATTTCCAATTGAAATTGAGAAGAATTTTCATTTCAAATTGAGAAGATTCGAACTGAAAACAAGTAAAAACGGAGTTAAGTTCGGCCGGGCCGAACTTTATATACCCTCCACCATGGATTGCATTCCACAGAGGTTGTCGGTTTTCGTAGAAGTGCAGTAATATTACAGGAAAATATATTTTTTTTATATAGCCAAACCAAAACAAATACAAATATTGAAAAATTAATTTTATAAATAAATATAATATTTTAATTATTTCAAACCACGCTTATACGGTAATATTGCCAATACGTCAATTCAAAAAATAAATATTCTTATATTTATATTTTCAAAGCCATAAATATTGGGAGATAGTGGTTGCTACAGTTGGTTGTGCTTCCATTCTATTTTAATTTCAAAGTACAAATTTTGAAAATCCATTAGCAGACGTACATAGTGCAAAATAACCTAACTTCATGATTCAACCAATTTTTGCCGTAAAAGAAAAAGTACGAATTTGAAAAAAAAAATCTTTATATTTTGCGTGTCTATGCAGTCAGAGGAATGTATACACCGAATTCCATGATTCCAGCTGCGCACATTTGGTTGGTACCATTGTTACCCCCTTGACGTTTCTACGCAATTATAATTTCATCATTCTAGCTGTAGTCGTTTAGTTGATACTATTTTTATCCCTCTGTACCCTTGAAAATACTAATTTAGAAAAATTCGTCTATTTTCCGTGTCTACGCAGTCAGAGGAAGTTATACTCCGAATTTCATGACTCTAGCTGCGGTCATTAGATTGGTACTATTTTTATCCCCTTTTTTCATTTTAACCCCAAAAAGTACGAATTTTGAAAAATCCGTGTATTTGACTTATCTATGCAATCAGAGGAATGTATACACCGAATTTCATTATTCTAGGTACTGCCGTTTGGTTGGTACCATTTTTATCCCTCTATTCCTATTTTACCCCTTAAAAGTACGAATTTGGAAAAAATACTTTTATATTATGTATCTACTCAATTAGAGGAATGTACACACCGAATTTCATGTTTCTAGCTGTTGTCGTTTAATATGTACCATTTTTATCCCTTTTTTTGCCCCATTTCACCCCTACAAATAGGAATCACTTTATGATGCTATAAGGGGAATGCGCATACCAAATATCAAGCAAATATAAACAGGCATATTCAAAAACATGCTTAAATACGCTAAAATATTAGGGATTATTATGGGTATTTTTAGTCCTTGTGAGGGAAAAATTTTTCCCTTTGGGCCGATTTCGCTCCATTTCAATCCCAACCAATCTACGACTATAAGACGCATTTATGGAAAATTTAAACGTTCTGGTCCCTTTCGTTTAGATGCTAGCGTGCTTTCAACAGACGGACGGACGGACATGGCTAGATCGTCTTAGAATTTTATGACGATCAAGAATATATACTTTATATGGTCCCAGGTCGATATTTCAAGGTGTTACAAACGGAATGACAAAGTTAGTATACCCCCATCTGGAGGTGGAGGGTATAATGAGAATATACATTGCAAATTGAGAAATTCTAAATTTCAATTGGAATTTTCTCATTATGAAATGGAGATTCTCAATTTCAATTGGAATTTTCTCAATTATAAATGTAAAATCTCAATTTCAATAGAAATTTTCTCATTATGACATGGAAATTCTTAATTTCAATTGGAATTTTCTCATTTTGACATGGAATTTTTTAATTTCGAATGGAATTTTCTTAATATTAAAATGGAAAATCCCAATTTCAGTTGGAAATAGTGTAGTGCCAGTATGATTGGCTCATAGACAATGCAACTTTATCTTTTACTGGGAATTTTAGGCAGAGTTAACTAACCAACAATTACATGTAAACTAATCTCTATGACTGATGGTTAGCGCTAATATTGTACTTCTAATAAACCGAGCCATATTGGCAAAATTGGATGAATAATTAATAATAATAACTTATTTTGAGATATTGATTGTTTACATGAGTTTATAATGATTTCTACGTTTGGAAATGCCCATACGAGACTTTGGTTGGTTGTTTTACGTGGGCCTTCATGAAAATTCAAAATTATCTAGATTTACACTCTCGTCGTGCTTTTTTAACAAGTATATCACTTTACTTGCTATGGTGCATTGAGTAAAACACGCGACTATCATGAATAGAGTCCCATGTTGAAATCCTTGGCCGAACCATTTTACTAAAAAATCCCCAATAGTGGAACACATTTTCCCCACTTTGGGAATTCGTTTTTTTTTTTTTTGAAAACATAAATATATAGTATTTTTTTCATTTTCCCACGTGGAACCGATAGTTCATCATAGAAGACTTATTTCATGTCATAGAACTATCTCCTAGAAGTGATTTCCTAGAAATGCTAATTTTCGAGGAATTTCAAATCATCATCGTCACCACCACTACCATCGCCCAGTCATAAATTAAAATCATCATCAATCATGGAATCCTAACATATGACTGAACGGAAATTTTCCTAATGAAATTCAGCATTTTGCCCAATCATGCTGACCTTTTGGCTTTATTTCTTTTCCATCGGCCGGGCCTGCCTCTCTTTTTTGTAGTTTCATCGTTTGTATCACGTGTTTGAGGTCAGGTCTATTTTTCAGTCAATGGAAAAAAACCGACAGCAATTTGTACAACGAAAGTATTTTGGCGGGCTGTTGAGAATTTGTGTAAATGGTTTTTTATAGCCCCCCCCCACTATAGGTTGGAGTGTATGTTCACTTTGTCATGCCGTTTGTAACATATCGAAATATCCACGGTAGATTATGTGCCTACATTGCGGGAAGTCGTATAGGAAACCGTTGTAGATATGATGTCTAAAATTGGCACGGCAAAGGGTCAGAAAAAGTTTGATCCTTTTCATTCGAAAAACCAAACAAAGTGTCGGAAAATCGTAACATTTTCGGCTGTTTAGTCGAGTTTTTGACCGACTACGTTGATACTCGTCGAAAAATCCTGCAGAATTTTCCCAGAAAAATGTTTCAGAATTCTTGACATTCTTGCAAAATGTCTGTACGATTTCTGACCTAAAGAAATTGTTCCGAATTTTCTCAGACAAATCTTTCAGATTTCTTGTCAACTACCAAAATTGATTTCTTCAACATGTTGTCTGACCGACACCGGAAATTCATGCAGAGTGTCTGAAAGATTTCTGATCAAATTCAGAAGGAATTGCTTAGCATAATCTTCCGATTTTCCCTCAGACAAATCTGTTCGAATTCGTTTCAATTGGAAACTACAGAGAATGTCTGGACGATTTTTATTCTGTACGTTGTCTGACCGACATCGGAGAATTTCCCCAGATAAATCTTTCAGAATTCTTGACATTCTTGCAAAATGTCTGTACGATTTCTGACCAAAAAAAAATTGTTCCGAATTTTCTCAGACTAATCTATCGGAATTCTTGTCAACTACCAAAACTGATCTGCATGTGGTCTGACCGGCACCGGAAACTTATGCAGAGTGTCTTAACGATTTGTGATCAAACTCAGAAGGAATTGCTCTGCATAATCTTCTGATTTTCCTTCAGACAAATCTGTTCGAATTCCTTTCAATTGGTAACTACGGAGAATGTTTGGACGACTTTTATTCTGTACGTTGTCTGACCGACATCGGAAACATATAGAGAATGTCTTCACGATTTCTAAGCAATTTCGGACGAATTTTTTTACAAATCCGCAAAATTTCCCTCAGATAAATCCTTCGGAATTCTTGTCAATCTGCGAAACAAATTTCTTCTGTACGTTGTCTCACCGGAAACATCGGAAACTTACAGAGAATGTCTAGACAAATTCTGACCAAATTCGGAAGAAATTGTTCACTAGGGAAAAATCGGCACAATCTTCTGAATTTCCATCAGATAAATCTCTCACAATTCTTTTCAACCGCCGAAACTAATTTCTTCTATACGTTGTCTGACCGACTTCAGAAACTTATGCAGAATTTCTGGACAAAATCTGACCAAATTCGGAAAAAATTTTCACTAGGGAAAAATCTGCACAATCTTCTGAATTTCCATCGGACAAATCTCTCACAATTCTTTACAACCGCCGAAACTAATTTCTTCTGTACGTTGTCTGACCGACATCAGAAACTTATGCAGAATGTCTGGACGATTTCTGACCGAATTCGGAAAAGTTGTACACTGGATACAAATCTGCACAATCTTCCGAATTTCACTCAGACACATTCCCAATTCTTGACAACCACCGGAACTAATTTCTTCGTTGTCTGACCGACATCGGAAACATACGGAGAATGTCTGGACGATTTCTGGCTAAATTCGGAAGAAATTGTTCACCGAGGACAAGTCTGTACAATCTTCCGAATTTTCCCAGACAAATTTCTCAGAATTCTTTTCAACCACCGAAACTAATTTCTTTTGCACATTGCCCGAACGCCATCGGGAACTTATGCAGAGTCTGGACAATTTCTGACCAAATTCGGAAGAAGTTGTTCACAGGAGAGCTAGAGAAGTGAATGAAGCCAAAAGGGGTATTTTATCCAGGATTCTGCACATCAATCGATCATTATGCGGCATAACCATGTTCCACTGTCTGTTGTGCATATGTTTGTGGCATATTCGTTTGTTGCAAAGACATGTTGTTTCAAGGAAAACGGTCATTTTATGTCAAACATGCACCGGTCTGTCTATGTAAGAATGGCCAACGTCTAGTACTGGTGCTAGCTCACGTCTGTCTTTTCGATTGCATGTCTAGAATTGTAAAGTGGAGTTCCACATGAATTGTTCCATGTAGACAGACGCACCATACATATCTTGACTATACATATGTATGTATCGATGTATGTATGTCCGCAGTTATGTATGCCGGTGTCTGATTGTTTAATGGACGGACGGACGGACGGACAGACAGACATGTGATCCCAAACACATTCATTTCTGTGTGTGAATCACTTGTATGCACGCAAACTTATCCCCCCATTCGATCGCAGCTCGAACGGTGTACGTACCCGTGTGTAATTTTTCAAGACGATTTTTTTGTCTTCCCATTAAAAAAAAAACTAAAATTCACTTAGCAACAAGCGTCACACTCGTAACTGTTGCCGAAATGAATGAAGCGATGCTCAAAGTCAAACGTGTGTATGTGTGTTTGTATGTATGCACATACATGCATACATAGTCGTATGTATGCATATACACATAGATATCCAATTGAATGACCGGCATATGATCACATTAATAATGTTAGCAACAGGAGGCATGTTGTACCTACGGGGCATTACACAGTGGCTCGAATCGAAAAATGAAAAAAAAATGAATTTGTACGTATGGATTAGCAAGCACATCGGACATCGTGGCCTTCGTGGTGGCACGTACGCCCGCTTGTGTCAAACGATTCCATGGCCGTTTTCCCACACATGCCGCTGTTCCTTCACCGCGACGAGGGTGGTCATGAGTTTGTCGGCGTTAAATCTTAGGCTTCAAAGCCAACCGAAAGAGAAAAAATGGAAAAAGGAAATGCCTTTTTTGCACCACGTGGCGTCCTTATCTATATCTTAGAATCAGCACATGGTGGATTGGATGTATTTCCTTCGGCAATTTTCCTAAACTCCAAATACGATTGGTGTTGACGATTAACGAAGCCATTCATACCACAATGAACCTCATAGCTGAAGATGAATATTTTGCTCGAAGAACCTTCACTATTATCCAAGTGACCAGTTGTCGGTTCTGATGATGACCATGTTGGTCAGACAACGTACAGACGATCATATAAAGAGTGATTTTTTTGAGGTTAGGATTTAGGACATTAGTATTTGACAGATCACGTGGGATTTCAGACATGGTGTCAAAGAGAAAGATGCTCAGTATGCTTTGACATTTCATCATGAATCGTCTTACAAACGAACAACGCTTGCAAATTATTGAATTTTATTATCAAAATGCGTGCTCTGTTAAGAAAGTTCATTGCGCGCTTCCATTTTATGGTCAGTTTAATCGACCCACTGAAGCGGCTATTCGGGCTATTGTGACTAAATTTCGCACCAAATTTACATTGTTGGACATTAAACCACCAACACGCTTACGTAGAGTGCGAACTGAAGAAAATATCGCAGCTGTATCGGCCAGTGTTAATGATGACCACCAATTTTCGATTCGTCGCCGTTCGCACCAATTGGGTCTCTGTTACTCAAAAACGTGGAAATGCCAAAATTGGACTAAGCGGATGGACCACCTAAGACGCAGCCGCGGTCAACATTTAAATGAAATTATCTTCAAAAAGTAAATGTCATGGACCAATCTAACGTTTCAAATAAAGAACCGATGAGATTTTGCAAATTTTATGCGTTTTTTAAAAAAAAAAAGTTATCAAGCTCTTAAAAAATCACCCTTTATGTACACTCAGAAAAATAGCATTCTTAAATCTGAGTAAAATCGATACTCCAATTTAGTTTAACAATTTTACTCCAGTTAAGGTAAAATTTCCTTATGAGAAGTAAAATTAAATGGATATGAGTACACTTTCCTTATTTCAAAGCCAGAAAAAATAGTACATATACTCAAAATAGGGTAGTAAATTTACTTAAAAACAATTTTTGGATCTAGTAAAAACTTCTTACAATTAAGTATATACACATTTTTGTGCGGAAGAAAATTTACTAGCGTTTAAGAAAGAAAATAATGCAAGAAAGAAATAATATGGAAAAATTTCATTTAGGAAGTTTTTACCTAAAAATGTGTTTATTACTTCAAATAAAGTAAATAAATGTAATTAAATTTATGCTATGTTCCTCATACATTCAAGTATAAATTAACTTATAAAAATACTTCAGTGTGTTTAGAAAAATACATGAATAGTAGTCTAAGAAGCAATTCTCGTTCGTCAGCCGAGACTTCCTTCATAAGTACTTCAAATATTACTCTAAACAATCACTGCGTAGGCGCCTACCTAGCCTCCGCAGCAGTCATGGTGAAATATCTCAACTCTTTATGGTATGAGTAAGATGAAACGTTTGAGAACTATACCATGCTGTCATTTTTCATATGAGTGTTGCATACTCTGAAGCGAAATAATTTATTTCAATTATCAGGTATAGTCGTAGTCAGGCTGAATACAAATTTACTTGGTTTAAGGAAAATTGTACTCAGGCTGAGTACAAATTTACTTGGTTTAAGGTAAAATTTCCTCAGATTGAGTATAAATTTACTTGACATGACTACAAATTTACTTAGTTTGAGTAGCAATTTACTTGGATTGAGGAAAAAATCGAAAGTTTTTCCTCAGTTTGAGTATAAATTTACTTGATTTAAGTAAAATCTCTTAAAAATTTTCCTCAGATTAAGCAAAGATTTACTTGATTTGAAGAAAAGTGTTCCTCAGTTGGAGTAAATTTTACTTGCTTTGAGGAAAAGTTGAACTGCAATCAAGTTCAAAGCATGTCCTATTTTCAAGGAAAAGTTTGTACTTAACGCTTTACGAAGTTCAATTTTCCTCAGTTTTAGTACATATTTACTTAATCCGTGGCATACTTTTTTCTGAGTGTACGTGGTTGTCTAGAATTCGGAAAGGTTTGTGATTTGTTTTTGTGAAAATACTGAACAAAATTGTTTGGGGGGGGGGGGTGTTCTGAAAGATTTATTTTTTATTTATTACAATGTAAATTATAATAAACTTATAGTATTTTTCATCGTGTCTTCATCCAATAAATGTAAATGTTCCGACTTTTCGACCTTTTCCCGTTTTGTCGGACCAGTCTCGGAAAGAAGTCTAATGAAACATACGGAAATAGACCGACTGTCTTTATGTCCTTCGTCTGATTTGTCGGACCAATTTCGGCAAAAAGTCTAAACACACATACGAAAATAGTCCGACTTTTACGACTATTTTGTGATTTTTCTTCTTCGTTTTATAGGACCAGTTTCCGAAAGAAGTCTAATGGAACATACTGAAATAGACCGACTGTCTTTAGGTCCTTCGTCTGATTTTTAGGAACAATTTCGGCAAGAAGTATAATAACACATACGAAAATAGTCCAGCTTTTACGACTATTTTGTGATTCTTCTTCGTTTTGTCGGACCAGTCTCGGAAAGAAGTCTAATGAAACATACGGAAATAGACCGACTGTCTTTATGTCCTTCGTCTGATTTGTCGTACCAATTTCGGAAAGAAGTCTAAACACACATACGAAAATAGTCCGACTTTTACGACTATTTTGTGATTTTTCTTCTTCGTTTTATAGGACCAGTTTCCGAAAGAAGTCTAACGAAACATACGGAAATAGATCGACTGTCTTTATGTCCTTCGTCTGATTTGTCGGACCAATTTCGGCAAAAAGTCTAAACACACATACGAAAATAGTCCGACTTTTACGACTATTTTGTGATTTTTCTTCTTCGTTTTATAGGACCAGTTTCCGAAAGAAGTCTAATGGAACATACTGAAATAGACCGACTGTCTTTAGGTCCTTCGTCTGATTTTTAGGAACAATTTCGGCAAGAAGTATAATAACACATACGAAAATAGTCCAGCTTTTACGACTATTTTGTTATTCTTCTTCGTTTTATCGGACCAGTTTCCGAAAGAAGTCTAACGAAACATACGGAAATAGACCGACTGTCTTTATGTCCTTCGTCTGATTTGTCGTACCAATTTCAGAAAGAAGTCTAAACACACATCCGAAAATAGTCCGACTTTTATGACTATTTTGTGATTCTTCTTCTTCGTTTTATCGGACCAGTTTCCGAAAGAAGTCTAACGAAACATACGGAAATAGATCGACTGTCTTTATGTCCTTCGTCTGATTTGTCGGACCAATTTCGGCAAAAAGTCTAAACACACATACGAAAATAGTCCGACTTTTACGACTATTTTGTGATTTTTCTTCTTCGTTTTATAGGACCAGTTTCCGAAAGAAGTCTAATGGAACATACTGAAATAGACCGACTGTCTTTAGGTCCTTCGTCTGATTTTTAGGAACAATTTCGGCAAGAAGTATAATAACACATACGAAAATAGTCCGACTTTTATGACTATTTTGTGATTCTTCTTCTTCGTTTTATCGGACCAGTTTCGAAAAGAAGTCAAATGAGACATACGGAAATAGACCGATTTGTCGGACCAATTTCGGAAAGAAGTCTAAACACACATTCGAAAATAGTCCGACTTTTCTGATTCTTCTATAACTAATTGAAAAAAGAATTTAACAAGACAAGTTCAGATAGAGCCGAGTATTGCGTTGGTTGCAGGATGATAGGGAGTTGGATGGAGGTGAGAGGGATTAGTTTTTGTTGAAATCTGCTTTGAATCCGATATTTACCCGAAGTCTATTCCACATTGGAATTGCACGAGCAAAGAACGAATTCATTGTAGTAATGTGTGGTGCGGCCAGCTGTCCAATCGACAAAAAATGGCTGCGAGTTTCTAGAAATTCGCGTAACTCTACCAAGATTACGAATATCCGAAGATCAAACACCATAAAATTATCTATAGCACAGCGACACTAATCTCACATTGCGACGAAATTGGATATCGTACTGTCACCTATCAACAACATCGTCCTCATCTGAATACGGCCAAGTAGCTCCAAATTTCCCTCAGACAAATCATTCCGAATTCTTGTCAAGCGCCAAAACTAATTTCTTCTGTATCTTGTTTAAACGAAAGCGGGAACTTATGCTGAATGTCTGGATGATTTCTGACCAAACTCGGAAGAAATTATTTACTGGGGACAAATCTGCACAATCTTGCGAATTTTCCTAAACAAATCTTTTGGAATTCCTTTCAATCGGAAACTTACGGAGAATGTCTGGAAGATTTTTATTCTGTACGTTGTCTGGCCGACATCGCTAACTTATGCAGAATGTCTTCACGATTTCTAAGCAATTTCGGAATAAATAGTTCACTGGAAACAAATCCGCGTAATCTTCTAAATTTCCAAATCATTCCGAATTCTTGCCAACCACCAAAACTAATTTCTTCTGTATCTTGTCTAACCGAAAGCGGGAAATTCGGAAGAAATTGTTCACTGGGAAAAATTTGCACAATCGACAAAAAATGGCTGCGAGTTGCTTGAAATTCGCGTATCTCTACCGAACGTCCACTGATCAGGGATAATATTATGAATATCGGAAGAACAATCACCATAAAATTATCGATATAACAGCAGCACAAATCTCACATTACGACGGAATTGGATATACTACTGTCACCTATAAACAACATCGTCCACCTCTGAACTCATGTAGCTCCCAGGAAGATCTTGGATCACCTGTTCATATTTGGGAGTTGTTTGATATGGGTAGGGTAGATATTGAGAAGCCCAGACACTTGAATGCTTCTTACGACACATCAAATGCATGTTTTTCAAACTGAAATCGACGCCACCATTGGATCAGTGAATCGCTTGTGAGACAACAAGGAGCACCCGGTCTCGTATGCATTTAAATGTATTCTATTCATGGCTAAGTAACTCATCCGCCAATCTTTGTCTTTTGTCCTTGATTTCTTGAAGATTTGGTTTTTGATCGAACGAATGTGTAGATTGGATTCGAAGTTCGATCGAAGAGGAGCCTCGATATAAATCGTGCGATTCTTCACTGCTTACACCACGCTTTAATATGAGTGCGCCGTGGCAGACACTATCGAAAGCCTTGAAAATGTCTAGATCTTACTCTCACCAAACTGGAAGATGGTTCGACTCCATTGAATCAGTCGAGGACTGGGTGTTACGTGCATTAAAATCTACTATATTCACTCGACCCCATTCGGAAATGGCCAGTAAATCCTGCCACTATGACTTATCCATCAATCGCCTTTGTCCTCAATTTCTTGAAGCCTTGGTCTTTGATCGAATAAATGATCTTTGATCGAATAAATGACAGAGGTTACTGTCATCAGCCAATGTGTAGATTGGATTCGAAGTTCGATTCAAGAGTAACCTCTATATAAATCGAGAGAAGTTTGGATTTAAACAAAAAATGGGTTTTGATCTAATAGGACGATATCGCCTTTGTCCTCAATTTCTTGAAGACTTGGTCTTTGATCCAATAAATGATCTTTGATCGAATAAATGTCAGAGGTTACTGTCATCAGCGAATGTGTAGATTGAATTCGAAGTTCAATTCAAGAGTAACCTCAATATAAATCGAGAGAAGTTTGGATTTAAACAAAAAATGGGTTTTGATCTAATATGACGATATAAGAGATGTGTGCGAAGGTCCTAGCTCTATTCCTTCAATTTTTGGCCGCAGTTTGTATGAAAATATTCCACTGTGCGCCGTGCCAGACTTAATCAAAGAGCTTTAGGTTTTTCGTACTTTAAAATCTACTCTATTCACTCGACCCCATTCGGAAATGGCCAGTAAATCCTGGCTATCATCGATTTTTGTTCTCAATTTCTCGAAGACTTGGTCTTTGGTCGAATCAATGACAGAGGCGAATGTGTAGATTCCAAGTTCGATAGATGATATGAATCGAGACTGTCTACACCAAAAGCGATACGTTTTAGTATGAGTTCGCCGTGCTAGACTCTATAAAATGACTTGAAAATATCTAGAATAACGACCCTAATTTCACCAAACTGGTTGATATATATATATATATTGATTCCCATGGTTCCAGAGTGTTCGATTGTAATCAGTTCTGTGTCATTGTGTCATTCATTTAGGCCCAGGTCTTTCCTAGAGAGCTTGAATCGCTTTCAATTTGCCTTCTTCAGGTTTCAGGGTTCCATTCTATTGCGATCTTTGCTACGTCATCTTCTTCTTCTCAAAACATGGTCAATCCAATTCCACTATCTCTTGGCGATTTCAACTCGGTCTCTGTTTGAGATGACATTCGGTCAGAATATTCTAAACAGTTTCGGTAAAGTGAAATTTATGAATACCTGTAGCAAGTCGAAGTCGTTAACTGAGGTGTTCCAAAATTCACAACCATAAATGAACATGAAACGCACGATCGAGAGAAAATGGATTTATGGAGATTTCCATATCTTTTGAAGTGCTCCAAATGCTTGTTTTGTTTTTTTTTAATTCGTGTATCGCATGACGAAGAAATGACGATTCCCAAGTAGAGATGAGACGTCTTCGATATCTACATCGTTTATCGTAAACATCGTGTTGATGGTATTTAGGCGGGAAACTTTAGTCTTTCTAATATTGATCTCCAGTCCTGCATCACATCCACATGTCATATCTAAAAAGCTGTGGGCGATGAGACATATATCATCTGCATAGTCAAGATCCTTGAGAGGCCCCTTCAGGCCCCAAGTGATACCTCTCCTAATGGTGGAGGATTGATTCTATTGTTTTGACAGAATGATGCATGTTACTACACCATTTTCAAATGTAATCCAAAAGACGTCACTTATTCATATTCAAAAAATATCAATTGGAATTTAAAAATTCTCTTTGAAATTAAAAAATATCAATTGAAATTCAAAAAAATCCTTTTGAAAAAAAAAAATGCCATTGAAATTCAAAACTCATCATTTGTAATTAAAAAACAGGATTTGAAATTCATAACTTGTCAATTGAAATTCAAAAAACACGATTTGAAATTCAAAAGACACCATTTGAAATTCAAAAGACATCATTCGAAATTTAAAATTTTGAAATTCAAAAGATATCATTTGAAATACAAAACTCGTCAATAGAAATTCAAAAGACATCATTTGAAATACAAAACTCGTCAATAGAAATTCAAAAATTATTCCAACATTATTAACCAAAACGTATGCCAATTTATATTTGGGTCTATCAGAAGGGTATAAATAATAAATAACATTTTTCAAATGACGAGTTTTAAATTTCAATTGACGAGTTTTGAATTTCAATGATGTGTTTTGAATTTCAAATGGTGTCTATTGAATTACAAATGACGAGTTTTAAATTTCAATTGACGAGTTTTGAATTTCAAATGATGTGTTTTGAATTTCAAATGGTGTCTTTTGAATTACAAATGACGAGTTTTGAATTTCAATTGATATTTTTGAATTTCAAATGGAATTTTTGAAATTCAATTGATGTTTTTTGAATTTCAAATGGAATTTTTGAATTTCAATTGATATTTTTGAATTTCAAATGGAATTTTTGAAATATAATTGATGTTTTTTTGGAATTTTTGAATTTCTATTGATATTGTTTCGAATTTCAAATGGAATTTTTGAATTTCTATTGATATTGTTTCGAATTTCAAATGAAATTTTTGAATTTCAAATGGTGTCTTTTTAATTACAATTGAAAATGGTGTAGATTTTGGATCACAGGGAGTGGTTGGTTGCTTTCCAGCAGCGATGAATTCCTTGCAAATATTTCGTCCAGTAGGTTAGCTTTGACAAGCGGGATAGTGGTTATTCTGTTGGGATAGGAGTTATAAACATTCACTCAATACACGACAGCGTATTTATAGTGATTTGATGGGGATGTCAATATCCACGTCAAGTAGTTCAAAAGTATTAATTTCAGGGTGGTTGGAAATTTTCCTAAAAAAAGAAATCGTTTCCAATGCACTGTGCCACAGCGTACACCAATGGCACACTCACTCGAATGATCACGCGAGCAAAAAAAGTTTCACTTAGCAACACCACCTCTTCTTACACTCGGCGTCAGCGACAGCTTCAACTTCCATTCAGATCCAGATACATTCGGTGTGCGTTGTGTTGTGTTTTTTTTCATTTTTTTTTTTGTATTCCGCATAGCATATTTATGTGATGCCAGAGACGTAAAGATATGAAAACATGGTTAGATATGTTGTCGTGTCAGTCGTACATGACCATTGCCGGTTGACGATGTTTAATTAACATTTAAGCAAATGTTAGCAAACATAGCCGTTCCGTTCCGTTCCGATGCAGTTGCATTGGGCAGTGGTTGTGTCGTCTGTCGCCGGCCGGCCCAGCCGGACACGCTCTCTTTTCAGATTTCAGATTTTTTCCTACATGTATTTTATCACGTAACAACACAGCATTCGTCCGCACGATACAGCGATACACCGAAGATATGAAGATACGAACCAACGCAGCTTTTCACATCGGATTAAATATTTAATGCGTTAAATTCATTTGAATATTCATGCCGACATACATATTTACACGTTCAGGTAGACAGACACCCATCCGTTTGCCGACCAGCCTGACCAATGACAGGTAAACTGATTACTTCGTTGCGATTAAAGAGCCGACTCGAGTCGAGTCGTCCACCAGGCTTGTACTTCGAAGTGATGCTGGTGCTGGTGCCGGTGATGACGACGATGCACCCAAAAACAAAATCTCCAATAACAGATTTTCTTAATTAAAAGTACCAGTACCAGTTAGAGTAGCAGATGACATGATTCACACCTCTTTTTGGGAACTGATTTGGCACACACACACACACCTCGCAACCTCGCCGCCTGACAGGCAGGTTATTAGACGTGGCTTTCGTTTTGATTTTGGCGTACGGGTTTTAACCTCATCCTCTGGGATGTGTGTATCTTTTGAAACAAATAGGTTTGAAGCAAAGCCTTCGCATGATATTTTCTCGTTAAATAAAATCGGTGCCTGTGTTAAGGATTATGCGCAAATCTCTTAAAGATCATGTTTCAGTTCAAGGGCAGGAAGAATTAAGGAATGTTCAAAACACATTCGATTATATATTTAATTGATTTGACAGAGAACATAAATTATTAATTAAAATTTTTGTATTTTGGCCAAATGACTGAACAAAATACCGCAGTCCGGGCGGCACAAATGAGCATAATCTCTTTATGGATTAGGTTCATGCATGGAATGAGTGTTAAGCTCAAAAAATGTTTGGTTATTATAGCCTTATTCTAATTGGAGATTTGTTTCGTAAGTTAACCACGATCGAAGGATGGGTACACAAGCCATGTTTCTAGATGCAGTCGGTCATTTTAAAACTTTTTACACCTCTTTCCCAAAAAGTACACATTTTAAAAAATACTATAGCTAACATGTGTTCTCGCTTCTCCCTAAAATCATGTACTTTATTTGCTGTCACGTTTATCCCTTTTCGTCCGCATCGTCCTTATAAGTACAAATTTTCCGCGTTTACGTAATTAAAGAGCTGCGCACCACTTTTTATACCTTTTTGTCCCTCTCACTCATTAAAAGTTTAAATTCTAAAAAATCAATTTATATTGGCCGTCAGAGGAATGTACACGCCGAATTTTACGATTCTAGCACAACAATATGTTGTTTGGTACCATTTTTATCCCTTTTTGTCTCGCTCAGTTGTCAGAGGAATTTACGGACCAAATTTCACAACTATAGCTGCACTACTTAAATTGGTACTATTTTTATCCCATTTTGTCCCGCACACCCCTTAAAGTATAAATTTCGATTCAATTCAATTTTACAGCGCATCTACATTGTCAGTGGAATTTACATATCAAATTTCACGATTCTAGCTGTAATAATTTAATAGGTACCATTTTTATCTCTTTTTGTACCGCTCACCCCCCAAAAGTACAAAAATGCATTTGTATTGCGCGTCTATGTGGTGAGAGGAATTTATATACCAAAGTTCACGGTTCTAGCTGTAATACTTTAGCAGGTACCATTTATATCCCTTTTTGTCCCCCTCGCCCCTTAAAAGTAAGAATTTCGAAAAATCCATTTATGTTCCGGGTTTACGTAATAAAAGTGCTGTACACCATTTGTATCACTTTTTGTCCCGCTCACACATTAAAAATTCAAATTCCAAAAATTCAATTTATCTTGGCCGTCTAAGTGGTCGGTGGAATGTACACGCCGAATTTTACGATTTTTTGTCTCGCTCAGTTGTCAGAGGAATTTACACACTAAATTTCACGACTATAGTTGCAATACTTAAATTGGTACCATTTTTCCCATTTTACCCCTGCAATAGTTTAGTTGGTACCATTTTTATCCCTTTTTATGCCGCTCACCCCCCAAAAGTACAAGAATGCATTTATATTGCGCTTCTACGTGGTGAGAGGAATTTATATACCAAATTTCACGGTTCTAGCTGTAATATGTTCGTTTCATGTTTCTAACTAGTGCCGTTTAGTCAGGACGAAGGTTCGATGTTTATCCCTTTTTGTCCCCTAAAAGTACGAATTTCGTAAAACACTTTCTTAGTCGCCGTCTACGTCGTATTTGGGAACTACCCTGAAAATTGCATGACCCTGGATTCAACCGTTTGGTCTGGGTGCTGGTCAATGAAACTCCTTGCTATATATATGCCAGTTAGAATGATACTGGTCTAAGTCACACTTTATCCGTTCTGAGATATACAATGGTTTATGTTTGAGTAAATTGAAAAATATTTTTCCACCGAAGCACAATTTGTATACCCTCCACCTCCAGGATGGGGGTATACTAACTTTGTCATTCCGTTTGTAACACCTTGAAATATCGACCTGAGACCCTATAAAGTATATATATTCTTGATCGTCATAAAATTCTAAGACGATCTAGCCATGTCCGTCCGTCTGTTGAAAGCACGCTAGCATCTAAACGAAAGGAGCTAGAACGTTCAAATTTTCCACAAATGCGTCTTATAGTCGTAGATCGGTTGGGATTGAAATGGGGCGAATTCGGCCCAAAGGGAAACATTTTTTCCCTCACAAGCACTAAAAATACGCATAATAATTCCTAATATTTTAGCGTATTTAAGCATGTTTTTTGAATATGTCTGTTTATATTTGCTTGATATTTGGTATGCGCATTCCACTTATAGCAAAAACGTGCACCATAAAGTGATTCTTATTTGTAGGGGGTGAAATGGGACAAAAAAAAGGATAAAAATGGTACATATTAAACGACAACAGCTAGAAACACGAAATTCGGTGTGTACATTCCTCTAATTGAGTAGATACATAATATAAAAGTAGTTTTTTCCAAATTCGTACTTTTAAGGGGTAAAATAGGAATAGAGGGATAAAAATGGTACCAACCAATCGCCTGTACCTAGAATAATGAAATTCGGTGTATACATTCCTCTGATTGCATAGATAAGTAAAGTACACGGATTTTTTAAAATTCGTACTTTTTGGGGTTAAAATGAAAAAAAGGGGATAAAAATAGTACCAATCTAATGACCGCAGCTAGAGTCATGAAATTCGGAGTATACATTCCTCTGAGTGTGTAGACACGAAAAATAAACGGATTTTTCGAAATTCGTACTTTTTGGGGTTACGATGAAAAAAGGGGATAAAAATAGTACCAATCAAATGACCGCAGCTAGACTCATGAAATTCGGAGTATGCATTCCTCTGACTACGTAGACACGGAAAATAGGCGAATTGTTCGAAATTAGTACTTTCCAGGGATACAATGGTACAGAGGGATAAAAATAGTACCAACTAAACGACTACAGCTAGAATGATGAAATTCTAATTGCGTAGAAACGTCAAGGGGGTTAAAATGGTACCAACCAAATGGGCGCAGCTGGGATCATGGTGTATACATTCCTCTGACTGCATAGACACGCAAAATAAAAAGTTTTTTTTCCAAATTCGTACTTTTTCTTTTACGGCAAAAATTGGTTGAATCATGAAGTTAGGTTATTTTGTACTATGTACGTCTGATAATGGATTTTCAAAATTTGTACTTTTGGAATTCAAATAGAATGGAAATACAACCAACTGTAGCACCCACTATCAACCAATATTTATAAGAATATTTATTTTTTGAATTGACGTATTGGTAGCCTTGCCTTATAAGCGTGGTTTGAAATAATTAAAATATTATATTTATTCATAAAATTAATTTTTCAATATTTGTATTTGTTTTGGTTTGGCTATATTAAACAAATTATATTTTCCTTTTAGTTTTTTCGTTTGCATTTTTTTGGTCTGTAATCAATATTTGATTTGAACTGGGATATTGTCCTGGCTCAAGACCATTTTGCTTCTATATTTAATAGAATGCAAATTTATTTACAAATGGCATGGTGACATTTATTACTTGGCTGCAGACTACCACGATCATGATTTCGACCATGTCAAAAGTCTTTTCAAGTGGCTTCGCAGCGACTTTTCAACATCAAACCCGGCCTCTATAAGGAGATGATTCTCACAAACTGCCAAAACAAACACTTGTCTACCAAATTAATTACTCTATTGAACGTTGAAGAGGTTCTCGACAAATGTAAATACTAAATGTCTCATAGTCTGAGAGCTGTCACAACATTCGCTACCGCCGTGATCGGTAACACCGCCAGTCGCCAGCAGTCAGCCAGCCACCCAGCGGAGTCCGAACAATGGAAATTGGAAAAGAGGTGGCTCAGATAACAGACACCCCACCCCACTGAAAGCAGCGACGAGCCAAGCACGAGGTTGGAGTGTTTATTTGCGAGATTTAGCATAAATTGGACACCGTTGCAGTTATTATGGCATTCGGTGTCATTACAACAATTAGCTCTTCAATTGCATCATCCAACAGTATTGAACTGCATTCAATTCAAAATTTAACATTAACAACCACAGCCAACTGCCAACGTACGTGAATTCTTGCGAATATCAACATCGTTTGCGAAAGGGTGCGTGAACTACTGAAAAAGGGCTGCGGCAAGAAGTGGGCTAAGTTTCAGAAGTAGGTTAGGTCTAACGAAACTAGACAGAAACATAAATTGCGTCTAAACCATCGTGGGGTGGAAAAAACGTGTTTTTGGTCAAAACGACTTTGAACCTTTCAATTTGTACAGAATGCAATGATCTCATGACGAAAATTTGGAGAAAATATTTTGAATATTAATGTAAGTGATTGTATGAGACCACAGTATAATTTTTCCGACTCGTGGCAGAAAAAGAAATTATTTTTTTTACCAATAATATGTTTAGCGAATGAATTTGCTTCTCATCAATCCAAACACCAAGTGCGACAATTTTGACGACTAAGGACCCACACAGGCATTTAGGTTTCAATAATGCTCAATAATTGTTGAGTGCATTATTGAACAATGCCATTAAGTTGAAGCATTTGGGGTTCAATAATGCTCAATGATTGTAGGGAGTTTATGAAAACAAAACAGGGGCCGAACTTTATATACCATCCACCATGGATTACATTCCACAGAGGCTGTCTATTTTCGAAGAAGTGCAATAACATTACAGTAAAATGTTAAATTTTTTTTAATATAGCCAAACCAAATTAAAATATTGAAAAAATTATTTTATGAATAAATATACAAATTCAAAACCACGCGTATAAGGCAAGGCTACCAATAAGTTTATACTATACATATCGAAATAATACTTCAAATCAATTCAGAAAGTAAATATGAGACAGCAATCGTCAAAAAAGCTTAAATACCATAAATATTGGTAAATAGTGGGTGTTACAGTTGGTTGTATTTCCATCCTATTTTAATTCGAAAAGTACAGATTTTGAAAATTCATTATCTCTCACGTACACAGTGCAAGATAACCTAACTTCATGATTCAATCAATTTTTGCCGTAAAAGTAAAATAGAAAGTACGAATTTGGAAAAATCCTTTTATTTTGCGTGTCTATGCAGTCAGAGGAATGTGTACACCGAATTCCATGATTCTAGATGCTGCGAATTTAAAAAAAAAATATTTTTCGTGTCTACGCAGTCAGAGGAATGTATACACCGAATTTCATGACTCTAGCTGCGAACATTTGGTTGGTACTATTTTTATCCCGTTTTTCCATTTGAACCCCAAAAAGTACCAATTTCGAAAATTCCTTCTTTTTTACGTGTCTACGCAATCAAAGGAATATATAAACCGAATTTCATCATTCTAGCTGTAGCCGTTTAGTTGGTACCATTTTTATCCCTCTGTTCCCATTGTATCTCGTAAGTACGAATCTGGAAAAACCTTTTTATTTTTCGTGTCTACACAGTCAGAGGAATGTTTACTCCGAATTTCATGACTATAGATGCGGTCATTTGATAGGTACAATTTTTATCCCCTTTTTTCATTTTAACCCAAAAAATTACGAATTTTGAAAAATCCCTTTATTATACGTGTCTACGCAATCTTAGGGATATATACGCCGAATTTCATTATTTTAGGTGCAGCCGTTTGATTGGTACCATTTTTATCCCTCTATTTCCATTTTACACCTTAAAAGTACGAATTTGGAAAAAAATACTTTTATAAAGGGTGATTTTTTAGCTATTATCTTTTTGGCAGCACTGGTTTAAACAGCTGACGCACGTTTCGTGTTTTGTTTCACTGTCAAACATCTTCAGTTTAGTCTATAATTTAACGAACGACGCTTGCAAATTATTGAATTGTTCTGTTAAGAAAGTTCATCGCGCGCTTCCATTTTATAGTCAGTTTAATCGACCCACTGAAGCGGCTATTCGGGCTATTGTGACTAAATTTCGCACCAAATTTACATTGTTGGACATTAAACCACCAACACGCTTACGTAGAGTGCGAACTGAAGAAAATTTCGCAGCTGTATCGGCCAGTGTTAATGATGACCATCAATTATCGATTCGTCGCCGTTCGCAGCAATTGGGCCTCTGTTACTCAAAAACGTGGAAATGCCAAAATTGGACTAAGCGGATGGACCATTTGAGGCGCAGTCAAGGTCAACATTTGCATGAAATAATCTTCAAACATTAAATTATATGGACCGTACTATCGATTCAAATAAAGATTTCATGCATTTTTCTGAATTTTATGTTTTTTATACCCTCCACCACCAGGATGGGGGTATATTCACTTTGTCATTCCGTTTGTAACACCTTGAAATATTTATCGGAGACCCCATAAAGTATATATATTCTGGGTCGTGGTAAAATTCTAAGACGATATAGCCATGTCCGTCTGTCCGTCTGTCTGTTGAAAGCACGATAGCGGCCGAACGAAATGAGCTAGAAGGTTCAAAATTTTCCTAAATGTGTCTTATGGTTGTAGATCGCTTGGGATTGAAAGTGGACGAAATCGGTCCAGAGGGAAAAATTTTTCCCTCACGAGTACTGAAAATACCCCTAATATTTAGAGTATTTCAGCATGTTATTTGAACATATTAGCTTGTATTTACTTGATATTTGCAATTCGCATTCCCTCGAATGCGAATAATGTGGAATGCACTCCGTGGTGGAGGGTATATAAGATTCGGCCCGGCCGAACTTAACGGCTTCTTACTTGTTTTTTTTTTTAACTTTCCTATAGCTTTTAAAAATCACCCTTTATTATGTATCTACTCAATTAGAGGAATGTACACACAGAATTTCCTTTTCTAGGTGTTGTCGTTTGATAGGTACCATTTTTATCTATTTTTGCCCCATTTCACCCCTTACGAATAAGAATCACTTTATGGGGGGAATGCATGCTTAAATGCTCTTAAATATTAGGGATAATTATGGGTATTTTCAGTCCTTGTGAGGGAAAATATTTTCCTTTAGGGCCGATTTCGCCCAGTTTCAATCCCAACCGATCTACGACTATAAGACGTATTTATGGAAAATTTGGACGTCCTAGCTCATTTCGTTTAGATGCTAGCGTGCTTTCAACAGACGGACGGACGGACATGGCTAGATCGTCTTAGAATTTTATGAGGTGGTCGTTATTTCGAGGTGTTACAAACGGAATGACAAAGTTAGTATACCCCCATCCTGGAGGTGGAGGGTATAAAAATTGAACAACGCCATTAGGACATACTGACTTGGCTATGTTGACTTGACTTGTCTATAGATCTGTGCCTTAAAGTATCCCCGCAAGAAAAAGTCATACAGCATGTCCATTGTGAAATCAGCTGCGTATGTATGATCTGTACATCATCTAATTTTGACCAAAAGAAATTGGTTATCCGATCGGAAGCGACATCCGACTCATTTCACATCGATCAATGGCTTCCTTCAAAACGGTAGCTTAAGGCACTATTTGATGCTCCCGTTAAGGAGAGCGGCCACCAAAACCCACTCATCCGAGAATCGACATGCGAAATGAGGGAAGCACATTCAACTATACACACTTTGGCCATACACGTATTTCATATCCTGTGTGGGGATAACTCATCTGTGGACCTTCAGTATAGAGTGCTTGTGTTACCATATATATTAACATTTTTATAAATTTACATATGCATAAGGTACAATTAAAAAAAAAGTGTCACACTACTATACATAAGAACATTAAAGTGGATATAGAAAAAAGTCAATATCGATTAAATTATGTTATGAAAACCAAAATCGTGGGAATCGATCTGCGGGGGGCCATATGATGTTCCTTTTAGAACGATGGAGTCGATCAATCGACGAATTTGGTGAGAGGTCGTTGCTCTGGATATCTCCAAGGCTCATTTCAGAGCTCATCGCTTTTGATGTCGGCAATGAGTTCTCTCGATTTATGTCGTGCTTCCTAAGAGATCGCACTGTACGTATTGTTGTAGATGGGCTCTTATCCGACGAGCATAGGTTGATCCATTCTCTATTTCTTATTTTCATCTGACTTTGAATCCAATCTACTCATTCGCGGATGATGGTAACCTCTGTCATTCATACTCATTCGATTATAGATAAAATCTTCAACAAATTGAGGACAAAAGGCGATTGATGAATGAAGCACTTCGTCAGGATTTATTGGTCATTTCTAAATGGGGTGGCGTAAATAGATAGATTTCAATGCACGTAAATTTCGTTGCCTCAAAAGCGATTCACAGATCCAATGGTGTCGTCGATTTCAACCAGCGGTGTGGATATTGAGCAATCGGACGCTCTTGATATTCTGGACACGAGACTACACCTTTCAAAGTCATAGTAATCGGTAATTCAAATTTAAAATGTTACATGACCCACCCTATATTAACATTTAACAAAAAAGTTTAGTATTTTTCGATTTTAATATGGGATATGTGTCGTTGTTCTATCGATACTTTCATAGTGTTTGCTCATCGGATATTCGTGAACTTATACCGCCCGTGAGAACGTTCTGTAGAAATATGCGACCAGGAACACTCACCCATTTTTTGTCTATTGCAAAAACGGTCACACTACGTATTACAGAATGAATTCGTTCTTCGACCATTCTTAGACTTCCGGCAAATATCTTTCTCGCCACTTACGATAATCAGAAATTCAAAACAACCGCTATTCATTTTTTCCTCCTTCCAGTACATTCTTCCCTACGCCAACGAAATTCACCGCATTTATAGGGGACATCTCCTGAGTGTTGGTTTAGTGAAAAATATTGCTTTTTTTGCCCGAGTTCCGGCAGATATCTTTAAATTTAAATAAATCATACATTTTTGTTAGACTTTCTACGATTTTATCTGTTTATTTCACAAAGAGTACAATAGAAACTACCAGCTAAAGCCAATGTTATTTTCTGAATTATAATAAAACAAACCAGTGTTAATTGTAACTCAATCGTTTTAAAAGGAGGTGCGCGACCCAGTTCAATGTACATTATATATGTATATACAATATACATAGGTTACAATGAATATTTTACGATTTATTTTTTTAAGTATATTTGGCGCACACAATTCCGCACTACTCTCGATTAGGCGAGCGTGTGCGCGCGTGTGGTATTCAACTTTAATTAAGATGTTCTAAATTAAATAAAGACATCGAACACCAAGTTTTCTCGTCGTTTTTGTATTTTGTATTAGAAAATAAATTGCGAAAATGCGAATTTATCACATTCAATGCTTCCTGAACAATTGGATGGAAATGATCAGCAGTAAATTGAGTGGAAAAAAGTGGGTATCTCAACTGAAACATGTCTACGGCTCGCTGATGCCGGCTCACTACTGCTGGCTGGCTGCCTAGCTGACTATGTACAAGGAAGTGGCAATAAAGAGTCGTCGACTATAAAGAAAATGATATATGATGGAAATTTTTTCTATACAGGAAATAATATACTCACTCTACGCGGACACAATAGAGTTGTGACAGAAATCATATTTCGAAAAGCTGTAAAGGGGTGGTTTATATCTTCCTAGAATCTGCTTATGTTCTGGTATTTTAGTCGTTAAAATTTATCAGGAAATTTAAGAAACTGATTTGAAACTCAATGTACAAATAATTACATTTACATTATTATTAAAAGGGCTTTAAGAAAAAGGTGAAACCTTTTCATTTTATAAAAAATATTTGCAAAAATAGAAATTTATATGAAAATGAAGATTAAAATGAAAAATATATATTTTTAGTAGATTATATTTTTTAAATTAACTAATGTTGTGCAGTTAAAGTAGAATTTTGGGTATTCTCTCAAAATTTTTGCGAATCGTGATGACTCCTATTAAGAGAATACTGTATTCAATTGTTATAAGATAATTGCAGGCCTGTGTATAATTGTAATTAACAAGAAAAACGTCCACCTGAAAATGATCACGGTGCAAGGTTTTCCGTTGACACGTAATAATTATAAGATATATATGTATGTATTTACTTGTACGTTATAAGCAATCATAGGTATAGGTACCCAACGTTTAACAAACGGGATAAAAAGGCCTTTTAGCAGGCCTTTTAACCCCTTTATTGCAAACATCACCACGATTGGTGGCACTGCTTAAATCTGAGGAGCAGAAGGCATACTTGAAGAAATGCGAAGCCTTGCTCCCTTTTAAAAATATCTTTCTTAAGAGAACATAGCACTGGCTTGGAAAGCATGCTAGGAAACCTCCCTCCTTGCAAAAGTTTACCACTAATTTGAGTGGGTTATTTTTGACATCATTCCTTCTGGAAGTTCATACTTTTTATACCCTCCACCTCCAGGATGGGGGTATACTAACTTTGTCATTCCGTTTGTAACACCTTGAAATATCGACCTGAGACCCTATAAAGTATATATATTCTTGATCGTCATAAAATTCTAAGACGATCTAGCCATGTCCGTCCGTCCGTCACGCTAGCATCTAAACGAAAGGAGCTAGAACGTTCAAATTTTCCATAAATGCGTCTTATAGTCGTAGATCGGTTGGGATTGAAATGGGGCGAAATCGGCTCAAAGGGAAAAATTTTTCCCTCACAAGGACTAAAAATACCCATAATAATCCCTAATATTTTAGCGTATTTAAGCATGTTTTTTGAATATGTCTGTTTATATTTGCTTGATATTTGGTATGCGCATTCCCCTTATAGCAAAAACGTGCACCATAAAGTGATTATTATTTGTAGGGGGTGAAATGGGACAAAAAAAGGATAAAAATGGTACATATTAAACGACAACAACTAGAAACACGAAATTCGGTATGTACATTCCTCTAATTGAGTAGATACATAATATAAAAGTATTTTTTCCAAATTCGTACTTTTAAGGGGTAAAATAGGAATAGAGGGATAAAAATGGTACCAACCAAACGGCTGTACCTAGAATAATGAAATTCGGTGTATACATTCCTCTGAGTGTGTAGACACAGAAAATAAACTGATTTTTCGAAATTCGTACTTTTTGGGGTTAAAATGAAAAAAGGGGATAAAAATAGTACCAATCTAATGACCGCAGGTAGAGTCATGAAATTCGGAGTATACATTCCTCTGAGTATGTAGACACGGAAAATAAACTGATTTTTCGAAATTCGTACTTTTTGGGGTTAAAATGAAAAAAGGGGATAAAAATAGTACCGACCAAATGACCGCAGTTAGAGTCATGAAATTCGGAGTATACATTCCTCTGACTGCGTAGACACGGAAAATAGAGGAATTTTTCGAAATTAGTACTTTCAAGGGATACAATGGTACAGAGGGATAAAAATAGTACCAACTAAACGACCACAGCAAGAATGATAAAATTCTAATTGCGTAGAAACGTCAAGGGGGTAAAAATGGTACCAACCAAATGGGCGCAGCTGGAATCATGGAATTCGGTGTATACATTCCTCTGACTGCAAAGACACGCAAAATAAAAAGTTTTTTTCCAAATTCGCACTTTTTCTTTTACGGCAAAAATTGGTTGAATCATGAAGTTAGGTTATTTTGCACTATGTACGTCTGATAATGGATTTTCAAAATTCGTACTTTTGGAATTCAAATAGAATTCAAATACAACCAACTGTAGCACCA
Organism: Polietes domitor; assembly: GCA_947397865.1. NCBI lineage: Eukaryota > Metazoa > Arthropoda > Insecta > Diptera > Muscidae > Polietes > Polietes domitor. Next base: position 48,851,289 of record OX377621.1, read on the forward strand.
ATATTTATGGCTTTGAAAATATTTTTGAAAATATAAATATAAGAATATTTATTTTTAGAATTGACATATTGGTAGCATTACGTTATAAGCGTGGTTTGAAATAATTAAAATATTATATTTATTTATAAAATTAACTTTTCAATATTTGTATTTGTTTTGGTTTGGTTATATTAAAAAAAATATATTTTCCTGTAATATTACTAAATACTAAATTACTAATATTATTAAAGTCTGCCAGCAGGACTTCTTTTGGAAGGTATATAGTACTGAGTATCACCCACTGCAAGGAGGCCTCCTACTAGTAGGCCCTCCAAATTGCACCTCTCGTTTATATCCATTCGTACTGTGTGTGGGTTTACCTACTCGTACGAGTACAATCAAGCATGCACCGCAATCTATCACGAGTGCCAGTATGTCTACCAGTGCCTTAATTAATTTCATATGATTTAATTTTAATGAAAATAAGAAGAAGAAAACATCTTTGTTGGTGCGGATATTTAAGAGAAGGGGAATATTTCGCGAAACACTTGCACACGCTACAAATCATTCTGTACCGCAGCAAACAGAACAGAACTGAAGCAGATATTAATCATCAGAGAATAACCGACAGCCCAGTGCTGTGCTAGTGCATCGTTGCCGAATGTGTAATCAAATAAGGGCTACATATTTTGAATTTGTAATAAAATCAAAAACTATGTAAAGTATAGATCCTTCGTGGAGATGAGCAATTTATTTAGTACCGGAAATCCCATAAGGAAATCAATAGGTGACTGAATTTGGAAAAGTTTTCAAAATAAACTTTTCGGAAATGCAGCCCTGCGCAGCATTCACTACGCAGTATGTTATATTTAATAACGTAAATGTCACATGATCGAAAATACAACTATGCGACATTTCATGTGTAAACACACTGCAGACACGCATGCCACAAAAAACTCGTGCACCAAAGCAGTGAATGTCAGTGTGGTAAAAATGAACGAAAAGAAGGAAATAGAGACAGGAACTGGAGCCCAAATTCATTTTACTTAATAATAAGTTATATTTAATATCGTAAATGTCACATGATCGAAAATACAACTATGCGACAGTTCATGTGTAAACACACTGCAGAAACGCATGCCATAAAAAAACTCGTGCACCAAAGCAGTGAATGTCAGTGTGTATTTTTCTTCGGTAAAAATGGACGAAAAGAAGGAAATAGAGACATGAAAGGAGCCCAAATTCATTTCTTCAAAGATCATATCATTCAAAAAGTTTTTTTTTTCACTCTACTTATTTTTGCTTATGCAACAGCTGACACGTAGCAGTATTGCATATGCGCAATGCTACATTTCCGAATAAGCCTAATATTTCAAATCCGAATTACGGAGACCTTGAATAACTTCCAAACGGGGAAAAAAACTCTTCCAGGACTAGACCTGTGACTATGATCCTTACACTCCAGGACTTCATTTTACATGGGTTTGCCATTGGAGGTGTAAATTGACCTTCTGTGGCATGATTTGGACTTTTCACATTTGAGCATCCCCCAGTGGCCCGGATGCGACATTCGCACGCCTTAAACTACGCCAAAAACAAGAAAGAAACTAAAAAAGTCGATCAGCCATTTAAATGTTCTAAAGGTCTTAAAGAGTACTACATTTTAAAAATATATCGTCAGGATTAAGTACAAATTTGTAAAAAATTATAAACTATTTTACATTGAAACGGACGCTACAAAAGACTTTTAAAGCTCTTATAGAAATATACAATGGTCAGCGATTTTTTGAGAACTTTTTTTCATGTATTCATGTAAATGAAGGTCAGAGGATATATTCTGTTCGTAGATTTATGAAATATCAGAATTATCTCTTAGATTTTTTAATTAGATGCAGCAGAAATACGGACGCTACAAATATTTCCACGCGTAAATTAGCAATGTTCGTTATAACGCTTCAACTTTTAGTAAAAATAAAAGAGAACAAGTTAACTTCAAGTTTCATAATAAAATAAGTGGTAGAAATAAGGAATAAATAAAGTCTAAAGCTATTAGTGTGGTCTGATTTAATTTTTTGGTAGACCTTTTTTGGGAGATGCCCATATATCTTCTGTACTACAATTTTTTCAAACTTTGGATTTGCATTTCTTGGCGAATTCGGCTTTTATCAACGATATAAAACCCAAATGAAATTAATAAATCCCAAACTTTGAAATGAAATATTCCTAAAGATTTGGTTTTTATTTCATAATGAAATAACCCGAAAGTAAAAAGGAAATGTCCCTCAATGAAACAAGCCACAAAAAGATGAAATAAAATCCAAATTAATTGAAATCATCATTTGTGTATTATACAGGGGTTTCCAACAAGAATCACCCGGTATTTCGGTTTTTATTCTTTGACATTTGACAAGTAGAAACTACGCCATTACTAAAAATGGAACGTCAACAATGTCGTGTCTTTGCTGATTGGGTACTTGAGATGAATGAAAATGATCCGGAATTCCATCGAAAAATCATTTTGACTGATGAGGCCCATTTCCACCTCGGTGGCTACGTCAACAAGCAAAATTGCCGCATCTGGGGCTCGGAAAACCCAAGAGTTATTGTTGAGAAGCCTCTCCATCCTCATCGTGTGACTGTTTGGTGCGGTTTATGGTCTGGCGGGGTCATTGGACCTTACTTTTTCGAAAATGAAGTTGTATCAACAGTTACGGTGAATGGATTGCGCTATCGCGAGATGATTAATGATTTTTTATGGTCGGAGTTGGATGTTACTGATCTGGATATTGATCTTTTACGGGAAAGTTTCCGGACCGTGTTATCTCTCGAAGATGTGATCACAATTGACCACCGAGATGTTGTGATTTAACACCTTGCGACTTCTTCCTTTGGGGCCACGTGAAAGATAAAGTCTACGCCAACAGCCCAGCGTCGATTCAAGACCTCAAAGATAGAATTCGTGAGGCTATCGAGGACATAGGGCAGGCACATTGCGATTTGGTTATGGAAAATTTCATGAAAAGCAAAAGAATAAAGGTGTGGTCGTGGTGGCCATTTGGCTGATGTTGTTTTTCATTATTAACGGCCTACCTTCCTCTTTATTATGAAATAAACATCCAATCATTTAACTCAAAAAATGGCATTTTACTTTGAATATCAAAATAACACCTCTTGTTGGAAAACCCTGTATTACATATTTATCGCTTTGGACGAACATCAGAGAAGCAATCCTCAAAACCAAAACACAATGAAATATTCCCAAAAAATTGTTTTGGGGGTTATTTCATTTGGGACTTTAATCCCGAAAAAAATAAATTATCCCCAATTTATTTTTTTCGATTTTTGGGTGGTAATTTCATTTTCTCATGTGGGTGTTATTTCGTAGTGGCATCGACTCGATGAGTATTGACATTACAGTCTTTATTTGATAACCCTTTACATACGTACACAAACACATACATATGTATGTGTGTACATTTCGTTTAGCTGAAGATCTAAGATCATTGCAACTAGTACGAGGCCTGGTTGGAAACGTCGTTAAGATATCCAAACAGAAATTCGGTGACACTTTATGTTGGCGAGAATGTCGGTCACATTGGCTTCAATTACCAATGTCGATCACTAATAACACCTCATCATCTGACGTTTGAAAAACTTAGTTAGCTATATATAGATATATATATATATAAGATACTTGATAAGGTGGCAACGTTGCTACTCATTGGTTTTTCTTAAATGAATCAACAAGAAAAATCTGGCAGCAAAACTAAGAGAGTTACATGCTACTTTTACTTACAAAAATTAAGCTAGTAGGGCTTAATCGAACAGGCCTAATATATGGTTTGTTGCAAACATCATGTGTGCCGCATGTTTACAAAAAAAGTGAATATTTTCAAATTAGCAACGATTGACGACAAAATTACGACATTGTCGCGTAACATGTCGTCAACGGATTTTGATGCACTACACATACAATATTTTGTCGTTGAACTTGTCGTCCAACAAGCGGAATTGACAGTGTAAATCTGTTGTCGTCTATATTTTCCTCCTCCTAGTTTGATACAAGACATATACCCGACATTTTCTGCAGATTGTCGCGCACGTCGGTCTATATTAAATGGTCGTTACCGACATATTCCAAAACATCGTCAAACAATGATTGACGTCAGTTTCATGTACAATGTCATTTCCTACTGGGGGGCCTAGCGTATGTAGCCTCGGTTGATAGTACCTCATCGTACACGTCCTTAACTCATTCAACATCATCGGTATAGCCACAAAACGATATCGTAGACATACTGGCAACACAGCACAGCACCACTAAATAAACGAACGAACGAAATTAATCATACATTCGTACATACGCACTCACATACGAGTACGACCCGATACCTTATGAACGGACAGACATCATGAATTTGGTACATCGTACTATAACTAAGTCGGTCGTGCAATGTGGCTCGCCAATCGTCTCGGTCGGTATATACGCACACACACACATGCATGTACGCTTAACAAACAGACACGAAGTCAGATAAACCCCAACGAACATTTACGAGACTCTGATTTTTTTCCAATACGACCCAGTGTGGGATAGAAGGGTTACAAAAGCCTGCAGTAGGCCTTCATTCGTAGACAAATACTATAGGAATATGTGTAATATAAAATGGCATAAGTACGAGTACATATTAGTAAAATGGGTGGATGAATTAAAGGCCTTGTCAAGTCCGCCATTGTGACTGACGCCTGCATGAAATAGAGGCGGGAAATGATATATCGTTTGATTCGAATCGAATGAAACAAAATTATTATAAGTATGTTTGTATCTATGTACATCTTCATCAGTTTCAGTTCATTTTCTCACAGTTTCGCACACTTATTTGTGAATGTGTGCGCGTACATATTTATATACATACATACATACATACGTATGTAGTTACGAGTTGGCCAATTAAGAGGCTAATAAAAGTTACCTGTTGCTTCCTTTTTATTCGCATTCATAGTTCTTGACTTCTTTCCATTGTACGACGAGCAACACATATCCGCTCAATGTTCGTTGGGATCGGTCCGCCGGTAGTGTCTCTTTAAGTGTGTGAGTGTGTGTGGAGGCTATTCTCCAAATTATTGAACTTTCTTTGGAAACGTCCTTAAACAATACTCGCAATTCATATATCGAAAGTGCTTTCTGTAAAATTAAAAATATTTACATGTTAAACAATGAAATCTTGGGCCTCCTCAAAAAGCGCAACCTTTTTCTAAAACCAACAAATTATGTAAGTGCAGTGAAACTTAAAAAATAATCCAACAGATTTTTTTACCCTTTTCGCAGCATTCGGAAACATTGACTTTTTTGTGGAGATAACGACAAGTTAATATTCTAATGCCTGAATGACATTTGAACTAGTGTTAAGCTCGTTTTCGCCGTCGTTGCGAAGAGACAATTAAAATAATAAGGGAACTCACGTCATATTTCCTAACATAGGAAAGTGGACGAATACAACCCTGTGATGTGTTTGACGTAAACGAACCATTTTCTGTTTGAAAGTGTAAACTAAACAATACAAACATACAAATCGTAAAATGTTATATGCTGTAGTTTGAAAATATATTTAATACAAACATATTTAATACGAATGCTTTTAAAAAATCTATATTATAATAAGAATGTTAAACAAGTGCAATACAAATTCCCGATATTAGATCGATTATACTACATATAGAACATGCTGAAAAACAAGTGGTCTATGAATGATATATCAATTGAATATATATATATTGAATATATCTGTTCAATTGGGCTTAGTAGCTGAATATTTGTATGGAATTTACTCGCTTAACAAGAATTTTGCTTGCTAATCTCTTAGTTAACGAGTAAGGTGCTGCACGTTTTTCCTTCTGATTCATTTAAGAAAAACAAATTCTACCTTATCAAGTCTCTTAATTGTAAGCTAGTAAGTTCAATCCAATGATTTATACAGATATTTTCGTACTTTCAACTTTTATAAATTCAACAAAACATATGATTAGTGGAAGAATAGGGTGTGCCATTTAAAATTTTAAATTAGAATCGGCTATAAAAAAGTACTGATTATTTTTTTTAAATTTCTGCTTTTATTGAATAACTTTGTCATTTAATAATGTAACACAATGTCATTCATGTGACTGCCACTACTGGCTCGGCAGTACCTCATCCGATCAACCCAATTTTTCAGTACAACCCAAAAACCAATTCTCAATAGTCACGTGTGGGTTCTATGAACCCCATATGCGGCAATTTTGCTTACCACCGATATTAAAATGAGCTTCGTGAAGGCTGAAAATTTTCCACGTAAATTTCTTACAGTTTGCGTTAAAAGCTCACTACTTTGGAAGTGAATTTTTAATATTTCCCAATTTTGTTCGAGCGTATAGCGTCCTATTTTGCAAATGTCCAACATAAATCTGAGAATAACAATAAAAATGAATGTTATTCTACCTTTCAAAGTCAAGGTAATCGGTGGTTCAAATTTAAAATGTTCACCATATATATAACTTTTATAAAAAATAAACATCGTCTTAAACATTCTTCTCAAAATTGACAAAATTACAGAATTGAAAACCCAAACCCAAAAAAGAATTTTAATAAAATGGTAACCCTGCTACAAATTCCACTAAACAGCTGATTAGTGGAAATATGTGTATTTCACACTTACAAGTGGTCCGCGGATTTATAATCGTATTATAAAAGTTAAAAAAATGATTTTTGAATTAATCTCTATTTTTGGCGATTTCAGCCCTCTATGCGTCGTTAAGACAAGAAGAACATAGTAATTCGAAGACGTCCATACAGATCTTCGACAACATTTTCATACAAGTGCCCGCAAAATCACACAAGATTAAATGAGTGACGCTGTCACCTGTCTTGCTACACTGTCGTCAACAACCAATATCGATCACTATTCACATCATCATCATCTGATGTTTAGAAAAAGACCACAAAGGGGGTCTACAATTTATATTATTATATCTATTGTTATAAATGTCGCCATCATCTGTTATATGAGTGCTCCACATGAGTTCCCCTAATGTTGAGCATGGAAGTCAGTCCCCCTTGATACTGCAATAGTTCTAAATAAGCGATATACATTTTTTAATATAAAAATTGATAACATTTCAATAAATAATAGATTTAGAAGTAAAAACGGCCCGTTCTTTCCTTTCGGCCCGGTCCTTTCCCATAGAGTGGGGCTGACCTGATTTTATCTGCGGCTGTATTATAACATTGACCACGTATTGGCTGAAATCGCCGCGAATTTCAGAACTCAGCTGAATAGCTGATTTGATTTGCGGCGGCTGATTTTTTGTCACGTCAGCGCTGTTATTGCGGTCGTCAAAAAAAGTCGTATGTGGCGTAGACGCGCTTTAAGCATAGCAGATTCACAACGCATTGCAAATTAAAAAAAACGCAGCGTCATTTTCTCTGTGCCAAGAAATGATACACACGTGTAAAATGAACACGTGAGCTTATGACAGCCTTCATACCGAAACGTCAAGCAATTCTATGAAATGTGGCGCGTCTCAAAATTATTTAGTTATATCAACCGAGATTATTCAAAAATTCGTTAAACAAACAAAATAATGTGTTATTATTATTCTTAAAGATTTCTATTTATGATTCAAATTATCATTAAAAAAATTCATTTGTTTAGGGTTTTACAAATTGTGCGATAAATGTTTTGTGGATAAAATCTCCTTAGTTTCCTTAAAACTCCACAAGTTGCAGAGATTCGCCAAAAAGATACAAGGAAAATTTATTTATGTGTTATCAACATAGAACCACAATGACTTGCTACATTTGAATGTTTGAAGAAATAGAGTATTTCTAGTTTCCCACCAAATGTCCGTCCGCGTCCGCCGTCGATATGTATGAATGAATGAATGAAAAAAGAATAGATCGTGATATGACAATAGCACACACACACGCACGCACATCAACTGATACGGTGTATGGTGTATGTATGTAGGAATCTATACTGACTGTCTTGTCTTGGCGACTTGAAATGCACTTAAAGAAATTACAGAAGAGCAGCGAGAGCACAAAGAGAGGACAGAGATACACACATACCTACTGAATGTACGTTTTGTGTTTCTCAGTAACATCACACATAAATTTCAAGAGCACCTTTTGTACATGTGTGATTTGTTGTTGGTGCTGTCTGTCTATATAATGCTGGTTGGCTCGAAAATTGATCAGTTTTGTTTTAGTCACGACTAGCAGAACACCTCTTCTCTTGTTATTGAGCGCGCGCTAAATCAGCCACACACAACAACCACCATCACCACCTCTCAAGTGTTTTTTGTTACAAGCAAATGAAAGAAAATTCTTACGGAAGAAACTAAATTCAATTAAACGTATTTCGTGCGTGTTCTCAACCGACTCGTAAGAAACGTAAAAAAGAATTTTGTGTAAAACGATCGATCGGTCGATTGATCGAAAAAGCAAGCCATACGTACGGGAAAACTGTATACAGTAAATTGTTGAAAAATCGTCACCTGTAATGTCTATTAACTGGTTTAAATCGTGTCAAAGTGAGGCCAAGAAGCATTTGCAAAAATTATCGGAAATTTTAGTAAAAAAGAACACTCCTACAATGTTTTGAACATAAACGTTTTTTTTTGTATACCACAATACAAACAACCACAACAACTAAATAAGAACAAAAAAGCACATTTTTTGTATTTAGTAAAGTGATCATACATTCGAAAGAAGAAAAAAAGACTACACCAAAAAGCAAACATCAAAAGGCAACTTATAATTAAAACTAGCCATTTACAAACGCAGTAGAAAGCAAATATAACAACAAAGCCGTTACATTTTTGAGATTCTCAAAAATTAACCCTTTAACAACAACAAACTAAAAAGAAGTGAAGTAAAAGAAAATTACAAAACGTCGTTGATTGATAAGTTCTTTGTGTGAATCAAATAAGCTCTACAATTGCTAAACAACAATCCTTGTGAGCCCAGCCACCAGCGAAGAAAAAATCGTCAAAATTCCACCCTCATTGAGAAAAAACTTTTCCAAAACGGAGACCTTTAGAGGACCTATGTCAGTGTTAAATTATTTACTCTTAATCTTCAATCAAGACGCCGTCGCCCTGGCGAGGACACAGCATAATTTAGAATTACTGAACTCTTTTATAACATAACAGTGAAAGTTTTGACAAAAATCGCGCCGCCGCCGCCACCACCGCAACGCAACAACCGTCCCAAGAAGTAGTAGCAGCAGAGCAGCAACATTATTTTGAACGACACAACCTCAGCAGCAGCAACATTCAATTTCACAATACGAGTACTCACCATAATCGCAAGGAATTCTATACGAAGAAGAAAAAGAAAGAGGAAACAAACATACATTTCAAGCAGCCGTAGCAGCAGAGCAGAAGTAACTTTTTTTCTGTAATTATACAACGGATCAAGAAGACAACAGCAGACGTAGACGACGAGCAAAGAAAGCACAGCAAGAAGGGCTTAAATTAAACCAAAAAGAGTCTAAAAAAGAATTTGACAAATAAATAGTTCGAGGAGCAATTTTGTGCAATTGTTGTATCGATCATCAAATTGAAAAGTCGTGAAAGAAATTCTCTTGGCAAAAGTTTGAAAATAATTTGCCATCATTCATAATCAACGTAGAAAACGACGAAGAAAGAAAATTAAAGTAAGTACTGCTGGCAAAATCGATGAAAAAATTATATGGAATTATATCATTATTATTATTATTATTATTTAGGGGCGTGTTAAAACAAAAACGAGTTTGGTTTTGGTTTATTGTTAACGAATCATTTGTTATTTATCACTTCATGATCAAGCCATTTCATTAATTCAATGGGTGTGTATAATGTTTCAAACATAATCCTGTAAGAGAAACGCCCAGATTATTTAGTCTGAGAACTTCATTTAAGCCTTCCACCTAAATCCTCGTAGTCAATTTTAAACAAAAACTATATCTACAGTTTCCAAAGTTGAAAAATCCAAGTTTGACAATGCGGTTGAACATAGTGCAGAAAGAGACAGAAACATATAGATCATTAGACGCAGGCGCTTATCGTGCGTATTTAGGCTGGTCACTTATGTTAATTCTACTTGACGTTAGCATTACTTTTATTCTGCCAAAATAGTCTGTCCTTCTTTTTCGCTACGTAACCTAAATGCTTACGGTAACATTTTAACAGGGTTACCCTTGCGCTGTTCGTTTGTTGATAGGTATTTTATTCATGTTCATAGATTACTATCGTATACATTCTCTAATTCATTTTATGCTGATTATGCTATATATGTATGCATGTCTGTCCGTCTGTTTCTAGGCTGCCACGTATTATGAAACTTAACAGTGATTACAATACATTCAATCACTTCTATCGTCAATAAAAACTCTCCGGGAGTATTATATTCGTATTCTCTTGTGTTCCGTTTTTCCCCGGTAAGGGATCCGTAAATTTGAAAAAATAACCGGATATATTCTTCTCTACTTTAATTCAACGTGAATGAATGCCACTCATATTTTATTATTAATGTTATTGTTGCCTTTTAATAATGAACTTTGGTATCAACTATAATATTTCGGCGCCAGCAATGAGAATTCGCGAGCTGGATGTCGAAAAATGCGAGCTATTATCAAAATAAAAATGCGAGCCACGACAGTTTTTTTTGTTCAAATGATCCGATCGATGGTCGTCTTACGAACATTTTCTTCACCAAAGTGGACTTTATCACGTTAATATGTCTTAATAGAATAAATTATACCGTCTATCATATCTACATTCTGTTCTTTAATATATTTATGTTTAGAATATACATATTTTATTTTGTGGAACACAATATTTTCACAATATTGTGAAATTTCTTTATTAACATATCGTATGATATTTTTTGGACGACAACGTCGACCAAGTCTATTAAGAAATTGTGAATCACGAGGCATTTATATTTAGTTTTAATGTCATCCCTGACATAAATCACTTAATTTGACGTGATTTATGTTTATTATTTGAAACCAAAAAAAAAACTTTTCATATTTAATTTTTTGGACTGATATTTCTTGTTAAGAAAAGAAACACGTGCTTTATATCTATCAGCGTCACATCACCATCAATTTCTGATGATAGTAAAATGTTCGTATTTCAAATTGATTAATTTGGAAAATTTTTTTCAAATTTTGTTTAATTGTTGAAGAATTTCTTTGAATTGATTTTTATTTGTAATTTTCCTTGGCCCTTTTTTTTTGTAAATTTCCATTGTATATTCGTACACTGACTGGCTGGGTGGCTGATGCAATCAGATTAAAACATTTCCGATGTAGTGATACAGCAAATTAATTATAATAAACGCTAAAGCACTCATACGGATTTTCTAGATTAGAAAACTACATGCATGAGACATCGAAAGGGTAGTGCTAATTGACAGACTAAAGACTCTAAATTTAGAATCACTGAGACTACTAGTCAGTTTTTGGTGGACGATTGTACAATGTTAGGTGTCAGTACAGTGTCAAGCAAAATCAAAGGCACAAATCACATACAAAATCAAATCACTTATCACACAAAACGGGAAAGCACGGGTTATTAATTAACGGGTTAGTAAAATAACAAAAATTACCGCGAGCTTTCAATCCGTTTTGTGTGATTACCGCCCTAAGTTTAAGTCGTACAACTCGAAAGTAGATAGTCACCCTTATCGCGAATAAAAGGGGAACTTATTCATGAGGATTTTTCGACTCTCATGAAGGCGTAAGATGGTAATATGAATATAGCCCTGGAATAATTTTCACTTATTTGCATTAGAACAGAAATAAGGCAGAAAAATCTTGTAAAAATGCAAAAAATCGCGATTGCAATTTGAGGGGAACAATTCATTCCAAGGAAATTTTATTCATGATAGAGGTGAATGGTGAACACTTAAATATATTAGCATTTTTCTATGAAACTAGAAACGATAAATCTTTAAGGGACGTTTACACCCTATAAATATTTTATGTGCCTAAACTTCATAATAGATAGACGATAACCAAAAATTTTATTCGTTTTTTAAATTAAAGGCGAATAAACTATTTTCTAAAGCTTCTGAAAGAATGTTGGGTTATGCAATGAATGACAGCGCTTTCATGAGCAGAGTTGCCAGTTGCAACCCTAAGTCATGTTTACACTTTAAGATTTATTATGACGAAAACTTATCAAATTTAGCATTTTTTGATGGAAAATAAGTTTCATCTGTAACCTAAGGCTTAGATCTACTAAATCCAACAATATTTGTATCTGAAAAGTCTTCACAGATCTATAATCGGATTATAAGCGCTGAAGTGTGATTGTTTACTGTAAATAATAATTTGGCTTGACAGCCTCGATAGCTATCCGACCGCACCACATTAAATAGTTATCGATAAAAACGATGCTTTGATATTTACCGCGTCGACCTTGTCTTAATTTTAATCAAATTATAGCTTGCTTTGTTGCTTTTGTTTTGTTCGATACTGTAATTAGTCCAATCTTGATACTGTATGTAGTCTCATACATACATACATCCAACCATACATACATAGTTGGAGAATTCTGTCTGGCCGTCTGTCTCGTTCAAGGGAACCAGAGAACGGCGTCAATGAAGTGTTATACATATATGTATGTATGTATGAACGTGTGGGGATGTGTAGTCATCGAACGACACTCGTACACTCGAAAACTTTGAACGAATTTCATGAATGAAAGATCCACTACTTTGCGTAATAATCGACGGTTTTATACTCGCGCTAGACTAGGAAGAGGGCTCGGCAGTCGGGCAGTACCACAATACCACTGAACCAACCACTCAAGTAGTGTGATTTGCGTATGCTAATCGCTTCGCCATAGAAACAATGTCGTACAAGAATGGTGGCGAGGCGGCGGTGTCTTTTGGTGCGATAAATTATGGCCACTTAATAAAGATTAGCACTAGTTTTCAATAGAGCGCAGGCATTCGGGCATATTTTAATAGATCGTGAATGTGATTGAGAGCGACATGGCGCACTGTTGGTGGTCTGTTTCTGTTTGACTTTGTGTCTGGTGTGGTGCCGGCCGTGCTGTGATCGTGTTGGTGGGACCCATGTTTCTACGGAAATTAGCTATACAAGATATGTACATAATTCATTCAGCACCCAGTGATTTATTCGCCCAATACCGCAGACTTCTAAGACATTTTTTCGACAACGTTTTTTATTTCTATATATCTTTTTCTAAGTATTTCCTCTTCTATGAGACCGCTTGAATTGAAATTGATTTAAATTTTTGAAATGAAAAGATATGTTTGTTGCCAAGAAGCATCATCCATACAAAGGCGGCAGCGACTGCGACCCGCCAACTGCCAGCTAACACGACCGTTCGTTCGACGATCAACGGATCAGCGCGACCAGACCAGAGCAAACCAAACGACGAGCAGCAGCTCGACCGACTGTTCGACCAACCAACCAATCGACATCCACCAGATTCATACACACCCATCAGCCAGCCATTGGTAATCTATATAAATTTCGGTGCTATTTCAAATGGTAATTTGTCGTTTTTTGTTGCTGTTTTTGCAAACATTATTGTACTACGTATACACAGGCCGTGTGTTGGTCAAGTAGTATTTGTTCTCTATATAGAGAAAAACCGAAGACACGAATCGAGAGTGTTTCTTTTTGCCTGCTAACAGCGTTTATCAAATTAGGAATGTCACGTAGTCGTTTGATAAGCTACGACGTCTCGGTAAATGCTGGTGCTGGTGCTGCTGCTGGTTGGTGATGGTGACACCGAAAAAGCCAACCAACAAGAAAGTCAGCAATTCGTAACGACCGGGGGACATCGCATCGCATCATAGCTTATCTGTCGTCCAGAATAGAAGTATATACATTCATACAATATATGTATAAATAAAAAAGATAACATCCCAATTTTTTGCTAATTAATTATACATTAATTATTAAAATATTTTAAATACAATTTCCTTCACAATCATAATCAGTGCCACGCTACAGCGTCATAGTGGGGAGTTGACTGACCTAAATTTTCATTGAATCTATCGTCGTTATTCGTAGCATTTGTGAGTAAGTTATTTGATTAACGATTTTCTTTTTCTTCTTGTTGTCTTTACAGAAAATGAACTTACTACATCTTACGATACTGGCCCTGCTGGTACTGACCAGTAGTTTTGGCTCTGAGGCTCGAGCCATCGACGACGATGTTGACAACTCCATAGAGGCTGGCGGTGACACGGCAGCGCAGCCTTTGTCAACGCAGAATTCAGCCTCATCACCACGCACACGTTTCGGCCAGGATTGGATCAAATTCACCATGAAACCACCGGTTAAAGTGTTGCAGAGTGTGGGTACACCCGTTGAGATTGTGTGTGAAGTGATGGGCTCTCAGATACCCACCATACAATGGGTTGTGGGCCATTTGCCTTTGTCAGAGGTAGGTTTGCAAAAAATATATATTTTTTTTCTTTTGTTGAAAAGTGAAACAAAGAAATCCTAAAGCAAAGGAGGTAAAAACCCTTCCAAAATAAGTTAGTAGAAAGCAATTCGTAGATATAACATGCAGAAATATAAAGAACAGTTTTAGAGCAGTTTGAAAAAAATTTTAGTTACTAACAAGGATAATAGAATTTGGGTCTAACGTAAATTCTAACAAAGAGACCAACCTAAATCCGAACGGACTGCCGCTGCGGACAATTTTTATTACATTCTTTATTCTTATGGTACCTAACTAACTGTTAGAGTTAAAATTCCTACTTTGATTTAATGCCTTTTTAGACGTTCAAAAAATTTGCGCAAAAAACTGCTTTGCACAAAGTTTTATATTTGTAGGCAACGGTAGAGTATGTAAAACGTATGATCTCAGGTTTTGAGCAACACGTTTTTGTCCAATTTTTTTGTGTGTCTAACCTAACAGGGGGTAGGTTGGACTCTACAACCATTACGACTGGGCATATGTGAAAAATGAAAATCCAAGCGTGAAATTACCTACATTTCATTTTTTCTAAGGTCATGCTCAGTCTGTATAGTTCTAGATTCTTCGATTCTCAGCCCATGTATCCGCTTGCGTCGATTTATTAACACCGCCTTCGCATCACAGTGTTAACACATCAACTTAAGACCTTTTTAGCACACAAACACACAAAATTTTGCGCAAAAAGTCTTACATAAAATTACATACTCTGGAGTTGCCTAAAAAATACAACATTTTTTGCAAAGCGGCATTTTGCACAGATATTTTGCGTGTTTGAAATGACCTTTAAACGTCAGCTACAAATACAAAACATTTGTACAAATTCAGCAAAAATCGAAAAATTCTGGTTTTTATCCAAAATTTTGCACAAAAGCACAAAATGGCATCCAAAAATTCAAAATATTTGCGCAACAGCTATTTGCACAAATATTTGGTACGTCTAAACATCCTTTTAAGGCGTCTCTATTAAATCAAAATTGGTAATTATAGATATTGAAAGGTTTTATGTCAATTAATTAATTGCATAGTACTCGCAATCAATTCAACAGCAGATGAGGTGAACTTTGCATCTCCCAAAAGTTGCTATAAAAATAGCAAAGAATTGCAGAATTACAATAAAGATTTTTGTTATCGAGATTCCTCATTAAATCGAATTAAATTTGTAGGCTTCGCACGTGGGAATGTATGGGAATGTACATACATGCCGACATTGTTTTTATAAAGCCACGAAAAAACTATATCGGTCTCTTTCTTTCTTTTTTGATAAACATCAGAAAGTATAAAACACCGTGAGATAAGTAATTGTTCACTCTCTCTCTCTCAAAGTTTTAACTACCAGCATGGACGGTGAATCAAACAAAAGGTGAACATAGCGGTTTTTACTTTGTTTAACAGCATACAATGTTAACCACTGCAGTGGACTGTAAAAGACTAACATTACAATTGAGACTTAGGTCCTATGTACACGGTGGCTTTTTACTTTAATCAAATGTGTTGAACTTACTTTGTTTAACAACATAAAATGTTAACTTTGCAGTGAGCCTAACATTACAGTTGAGTTTTAGGACCAATTTACACGGTGTTTTTAACGTTACATTCGTGACGTAGGGAACCTGCCGGGGAATTAAAAACTCACGAAAAGGAAAATTGAGTATTTTTATGACAATTCTGTTCTGGAATCTGAATTTTCTACAACCAATTAAGATAGAACGGATCAAGGCAAGACGAAAAAAACACACAGAATCACTGAGAGTGCAGCAGATTTTATGTATCAACCAAAAAAGAAAAAGTTGCCGTCTAAATTAAGACCCAATTTACAGGTGATTTTTTTACTAGACTCAATAGTCATGACTTTCGAGTTTGTAGGCGAACGACGGGCCAAGAAAAAGTCATGAAATGGAAATTTTAGGGGGTTTTTTGACATTTCTCTTATAAAATCTTCAAATTTATACTGTTTCTAACACAGGACGAAAGGAAATTAGTCAAGCAAAAAGTCATCGTGTAAATCCACACGACTTCAAGGGAGAATTGAAAAAAGTTTTTTTTGCAATACATTTTGTTGTTGTTGGAAAAACAATTTACATATAAAATAGTGCAACGTGAAAGCTTGGACTTTATAAAGTGTTAACATTCCATCATAACACTTCTATATTGTTTATACTGTACATTTTGGACGTTCCAGTTTGTTAACACAGTAATATGATGGCTCTCTGTAGATGGCGCAGTCGTTTGTATGGGGACTGGGAATTTATGTTAGTCCTCATCTTTTGGGAATATATATTAATTTCTATTGTCTTCGAACTTTGTACGTAATCGTTCTTTGCTTTAGGATATACAATCTAAAATTTCAACGTCTTTTTTTCTGAATGCAAATTTTTAATCATTTCCCTTCCCGTTCCCATTTTTTCTTGCAGATCGATAGCATTGAGTCGAACGTCATCTCGGAGTCCAGTTCAAGCGCCATTGTTAAAGTGCGCTCGGTTCACATCGTCGATCATATGCTGAGTGAACCACGCATCTATACATGCGTTGGACGTACCGGCGCAAAGACTATTTACGCATCCACCACCGTCTATCCACAATCTGATCTGAAGGACCTCATGCAATTGCGAGAGAAACAATTCGTGGGAGCCATTAAGCCACGCATTGTGTACAGTGAGCGCATGCACTTGGATCTGGTCGGCTCCAATGTAGTATTACCCTGCAAAGTACATGCCCGCCCCAGAGCCGAAGTGTACTGGATGAACGAAGAGGGTAATTTGATTGAACAAAATCAACGCTTCAAATTATTGCCTTCGGGAGATCTCTTGATATCGGACATCAAATGGGAAGATATGGGTGCCTACAAGTGTATAGCCCGCAATGGTATGGGCAAGGATACAGCCGATGCATTTATCTATCCAGTACAGGTAAGCTGATGATTGGAGATGTCCCCATGTAGCAAATAAATTAATGAGAATATTTTGTTTTATATTTATTGTTTCAGAAAGAAGACAAAAATTAATTAGCTGACCTTAATGACCCCACAACACTCTAAAGGCGACCCACCTCTCTCCCAACCAACCCTTTAAAATGCCTGGACTGTGAAAGTTCAAGATTTCCTGTGAAACCTGGCAAAACCAAAGCTAAATAACCTCTACAACTAACAAAAGAAAAGAAAATACGAACTTACGAAAAAAATCTATTTGAAAAACAAGAACAAGAATACTATTTAAAAAAATACAGCATTTACAACTTCTAGACAGATGCCGGCAATCTTCTAGAATGCCATATAAATTATGTATATTTTTCCAAGGAAAGAAGAAAAATGAATAGAAACAATGAAATATTTGTACAATATTTACATACTTTTCTTGGGGTTCTTTAACTTAACATCAGTAATAGAAACGAAAATATATATGTATATGTATATTACTGTTATAAATATCTAACTTAAAATACAAATTTTCGATTTTTTTCAATAAATATAAAGTTTTCCCATGGCCCTTACTTAATTAAGAATCTAGCTTTTCTCCTCCATCATCGAATCCAATCGAATTGCAACGCAGCAAACAAATTGTAATTTATTTATGTACTTAATTTAGTTTATTTAAATCGCCGATAAAAAGAATTAACATTAAACGGAGAAATAACACAATCAGGTCTTGTTCTATTAATGGTCTTTTTCATTAATACTATTATTATTATTATTATTGTCATTACTAATATCTCTAATGCTATTAGAATTTTGTTATTTTTTAATTATTTTAATTTTATCTACTTGATTGATGATGATGCATTTGTGAATTTATCACCAACCACCACCTCATACACAAATAATATTACATACTATTATCATTATTAAATTTATTAACTATAACATTTAAATTATAATCACAATATTTGTCTATGTCATAAGAGCAAAAAAAGTCATATACGACGGCGTTTGTTTAGTTTATTTACCAAAGTATTTAAGTTTTATTATTTTATTTTTATGTTTTTATTATTGCTAAACTTCAAGCTCTCGTGACAAGCATACAATTCAGAATAAATCGTTTTGGCGTTTGTTGCCCATGCTTTGAAGTTTATGACGCTTTTTTATCATCATATTGAACTGATTATAAGTCTTCTGAATTAATTTTACTTTATATACTTAAAAAAAATACAAAGTAAAACAACAAAATAATTTATGTCTAGAGTCATATACAATTTAGTTGTATTGAAAACAAAACAAAAACAATTATTGATGGAAAATAAAAAATACAAAGAAAAAATTTACAATTGGATAATAAAAAGCGGGGTTGTTTTATTCAGATAACAAAACGAAGCAGAAAGAGAAATTGGAGCAGTAGATACATATATCCAGAGCTACTGGAAGTTGAAAATAAAAAGCCCACACAGTGTATTCGTCGGGTCAAATGGATGGGAGAAGATGGAGATCTGGAGTAGAGATGGGCGCGGCTCACGTGAGTTGCGTGAATCACGCGTGATCGTGAGCAATATTTATTTTACTCACGTGAGCGTGCGTGAACGTGAGCAACGAATAAATGTTCATGCGTGAGTGTAATTTTTGCGTGATATTTTTCGTGAGTGACACATATTTATTTATTTTTTTTTTCATTTCATTTCGTCTAAAAATCCGAAATTTTCCATTCAAAATAAAATTCATATATAAAGGGTGATTTTTTAAAGGAAAGTTTTTCAAAAAAAAAAACATAAAATTCAGAAAAATGCATGAAATCTTTATTTGAATAGATAGTCCGTCCATATAATTTAATGTATGAAGATTTGAGTAACAGAGGCCCAATTGCTGCGAACGGCGACGAATCGATAATTGATGGTTATCAATAACACTGGCCGATATAGCTGCGATATTTTCTTCACTTCGCACTCTACGTAAGCGTGTTGGTGCGTTAATGTCCAACAATGTAAATTTGTTGCGAAATTTAGTCGCAATAGCCCGAATAGCCGCTTCAGTGGGTCGATTAAAATGACCATAAAATGGAAGAAGCGCGCGATGAACTTTCTTAACAGAGCACGCATTTTGATAATAAAATTCAATAATTTGCAAGCGTTATTCGTTTGTAAGACGATTCATGGTTAAATTATAGACCAAGCTGTTTAAACCAGTATTGCCAAAAAGATAATAGCTAAAAAATCACCCTTTATATATATATATTTATTTCTAAAACAAAGTGATTCAATGCACAAATAATTTCTAATTTTTCTATTATTTAAGCAAGTATTGCTTGTGCCAATATTATGCGCTGCATTTATATGGGAGACCCCCTTAGTGTTAGTTCACTTAAAAAAATCACATAAGTGATATCTTTGTTTTCTACTTGGATTTTATGTCAGTGTCCTATTTTTTAACTCTGCAACTTTTAATACTACTTTAAAAATATGAATTAAAGACAAACTTCAGTGATTTAAATAATCACTCACGCGCCCATCTCTAATCTGGAGTTGCGCAAAATGTTAAAAGGGTGTTCGCCTGTATAAAAATAAATATCATTAAATTATCTCTCTTTGTCTGTTATTATTATCGATCTTTGTCTGTTATTGCCGGCGCAACGTTGAGGGATAACAGTGAATGTTGGCAGCCATGTTGGCAAGTGAACATAAGAAAAACAGTGAATACACACACACATATACACGATAACGAAATGAATACATGTCTAAATTTTGTAAAAATATTTGAATTGTAAGACCTTTTAAAAAATAGTCAAATAATGACTAACAAAAGGGCAAATGTTATCTCTGTTCGCTGACATAGCACCTCGCCTTTCTGCAAGTTAACATACAAAGAGCGAGATGAAATCATCTCTTGTAGTTTTATCCTCTGTCCTTGTTTTTGAGATTTCATGTTAAATATAATGAACTAGAGATTCCTAACCGATCGGCATAATAACAAGTTGGAGTACAGTTATAATGCATACCTACCATTTAATGAAGTATTAGGCGCCCATAAATGGAAGGAAATATCTGTATTATGTTTGGTTGGATGTTTGCGTATACATATTTGCACAATTCCACTCTGCAGTCCTCGGTCTCTCTCACACACATTTGCTTGCTCACCAAATCAATTGGCAATCCAACAACACCAAAGCACAATGCACATGTGCAAATATAGTGGTTGGCAACACTTACTCAACAACTGATAAAGGTTTAGAGAAAATCGTAAAGAATAAAAGCACAGTTTTCTAGTTTTGTAAACGAATAGGCGTGTTTTATTTGCCACAAGCGCTTAACTGTATTTGTGAGATAAATCGTCAGTGTTGTAAAATAAATAAAATAGAATCCGATTGTTGTCGGAATTGGAATTAAAATCTGCAAAAAAAATCGAGGTTTTGCAGAATCCAAGTTGAAATGTGAATTGGTGTCATGAAATCGAATCTTTGTTTCGAAACAGACATCAATTTTAATTCCTATTCGTCAAGAAAATCGGATTCTATGACACTGCTGATTAATTTTGACAAAATGTTATTCCCCTGAAACCTTATGCGGACCCGCTTGGGTTTTAGCTGAATAATTTGTTTACAAAACATTTTCACATAACAATATTATTAGTTTCTTATGTGATAATTTAGAATAATTCAAAAATGAAAGAAAATTAGAAAGTAGTTGACAAAGTTTGCAGAGAGTGGCATGAGAATTTTCTATTGCCAAAAACTTTTTTAAAAATAGTCATGAAGATGACCAACGGAGTTGGTCGAAATATTGGGAAATAAAAAAAAGAAAATAATAAAATAGTAATTTTTGTAACTGACCTCAAGCCGAATAAAAGACAAAACTTTAGAATAATCCAAAATCCTGACAATTTATCTAACATACAATACAGATTCGCCGAAAAATACATTTGTGTTAAAAAACGCCTAATATACGATTACCAGGAGCCCAGAAATAATATAAGTACAACGTTATTTTAATTGTTTTTCGATAAATGGATTCTTTGACAACCCTGATTAATATTATTCCCCTGAAACCTTAAGCGGAACCGCTGAATAATTTGTTTACAAAACACTCTCGCATAACATTATTATTTTCTTATGTGATAATTTAGATCCAAAATTTTAGAAAAAGCAAAGATCCTGACAAAATTATTAACATGCAATACAGATACACGAAAAAATCCGATTGTAGTAAAAAGACACGCCTAATATGAGATTACCAGGAGCCCAGAAATGATATAAGTACATTGAGCAAAGTTATTTTTGTTTTTTAAGTACATAGTTTCTACAATTCTCGGTCCATACAAAAAAAATGTTCCAGTCACAGGTCCAAAATTAATTTTGTAATGTTAAGCTCATCAGGTTTTCAAGTCAAATTCGTTGAATTTTGGGAATCACATACAAAAAAACGCGTGCATGTGTAGACTTATTGTCGAAATCGAAAATTGTATGTGTGTGTGTGAGAGAGGACATTACGGGAATGGGAGAGAGTTGGTCTCAGGAGAGTCGTATGTTGTTTACATAAATTAGTAAAAACACAAATAACAAGAAGAATACTTCTTTCTTTAATTACTGTGCGCCTGATACTTGACTCGGTGCTAGCAACACATTATTTTGCCCTTACACACAAATTAAAGATCGAACTCCTTTTTTTATTGGTATCAAGAGTGAGTGCCAGGCGCCCATAAAATAAAGAAGTATAGTTTTTTGTCTAATGTCAATTTGTTGTTAGTTTACTAAAAAATAATAAAGGGTTGCTGCTTTCCTGGGTGTCGAGGGTGAGTACCAGGCGCCCATGAAATAGAGAAATAAATTAGTAAAAACACAAATAACAAGAAGAATACTTCTTTCTTCAATTACTGTGCGCCTGATACTTACTTGACTCTGTAACATAAACACATTATTTTGCGCACACCACACAAATTAAAGACGGAGCTGATTTTCATTGGTGTCAAGAGTGAGTGCCAAGCGCCCATAAAATAAAGAATAAAGATGCAGAATTACAGTATATTTTTTTGTCTAATGCCAATTTGTTGTTATATTTTAGTTTAATAAAAAAGAACAAAGGGTTGCTGCTTTCCTTGGTGTCGAGAGTGAGTACCAGGCGCCCATGAAATAGAGAATAGTTGTAATAAAGGGTGATTTTTTAAGAGCTTGATAACTTTTTTTTAAAAAAAAAACGCATAAAATTTGCAAAATCTCATCGGTTCTTTATTTGAAACGTTAGATTGGTCCATGACATTTACTTTTTGAAGATAATTTCATTTAAATGTTGACCGCGGCTGCGTCTTAGGTGGTCCATCCGCTTAGTCCAATTTAGGCATTTCCACGTTTTTGAGTAACAGAGACCCAATTGGTGCGAACGGCGACGAATCGAAAATTGGTGGTCATCATTAACACTGGCCGATACAGCTGCGATATTTTCTTCAGTTCGCACTCTACGTAAGCGTGTTGGTGGTTTAATGTCCAACAATGTAAATTTGGTGCGAAATTTAGTCACAATAGCCCGAATAGCCACTTCAGTGGGTCGATTAAACTGACCATAAAATGGAAGCGCGCAATGAACTTTCTTAACAGAGCACGCATTTTGATAATAAAATTCAATAATTTGCAAGCGTTGTTCGTTTGTAAGACGATTCATGATGAAATGTCAAAGCATACTGAGCATCTTTCTCTTTGACACCATGTCTGAAATCCCACGTGATCTGTCAAATACTAATGCATGAAAATCCTAACCTCAAAAAAATCACTCTTTATATTCAGAACTACAGCAATGGTACTTACATAATTATTTTCTGTCTTATGCGATTTTGTTGCTATTTTTAAGTTCATTAGCTAAGACAATTGTTAAGTTACTTACTACTTTTTCTGTGCGCCTAATACAATTTGAAAAGCCATCAATGTCCTTTATCACTTCAGATGGGAAGGAAAAAAAGGCATTATAATAAATAAGTGGCCAGGGTATGTGTTTTATGTATACATCATTGTTTAATTATTATCAGGCGCACATACAAATTTGTATGCAAATAATTTAATCATATTCTCAGTGAAAAAAACAATACCAAAAAAACGCATAAGCCTTCTAAACGTGAGTAAGTGATGCTAGTTATATTATAGCATGTTCTGGGCGCCTGATATTTCAGTCTTTGCTAGTGAAACAAAATGAAGAATGACAGACAACAGAAGAAACTCAAACGTCGCAGTACATAAAGTGTTTTCTTCCAAATAGTGAAGTATCAGGCGAACAGAAAATATAAAAATAAAAATCTACATTTATACAATCACAAATATAATTAACTTTGCAATTAAATCTTCTTCTGATTCTGGGCTCCTGGTAATGTGACACAGAGAGCGCTGTTTGCTGCTCTTTTCCCCCTTCTATTTGTTTGTAGGATGAAAAAGGCTATGAAAAATAAAATTTTTGGAATCTGATTTTAAGATTCCTCAATTTAAAAACAAAAAGTAATATCACTGGGAATAAATAGTTCTTGGTACAATAATGACGCAATAAAATTTGTACATTAAAATAAATTTCTTTAAAAACAAACTGACATTTAATTGGTTTTCAAATTGCAAGTTTTAGTTAGTAATTACCAAAAATGTTTTAATTTTTTTAATTTATTTGGGCACATCCTGGCTCAAGTCCTTTTTGGTTATTTATATTTATGGAATGCAAAATTATGTACAAATGACATGATGACATTTGCTACGTGGCTGCCCACTACCTTAACAGTCGAATACAAATAATTTTGTAATTATATATTTGTTTTAATAAAAATGTTTTATCATTTTAAATATAGTTTAATCAAATTAAACATTTTGAGGCAAATGTTAATTATTTAATTATAATTATTTTTATTGTTTTTTATAATTACTGCACTTTAATGGGTTTTGTTAGACAACATACTATAATTAAAATAAAATTGATAGAAAATGAACCGGATGTTTTCACCAAATTAATTTTGAACAACTTCCGGCTCCCATGATAAGCATTAATGCACTGACATGCTCACCTTTTTCATGGCGCAATAAATATATAAATACGAAATAAAATTCAAGTTGTTTTTTTTTGTCAAATTGTAACAACATTTTATTTATTGTTTTTTTTTTCATAATAAATTTTTGTCAAACTATACAATTATGATGGATTACATACATTCATAATAAACGCATATATATGTATGTATGTATGTATGTCTGTGTGTATATGTATACTACAATTATTTAAAAACATTACATTTAACGCATAAATACTCGCTCGTTTTAAATGTACTCTTCTTCTGTCTCTACTTACTCATCTCATATTAAATTACGACCTACAAAGATGTGTGTTTTTTTTTTTACTTTTTCATATTAAAATATTTCATTGTGTAAACGGTTTGAAGTGATTTTTTTTTGCTTGCATTAACAAATTGCAAATGTATAAAAAATATAAATAAATTTAAAAAAGTTAAATTTACAAAAAAGAGCAAAAAAGAAACAAAATAAACATGTTGACACGAAATAGGTTAATATTTACGAGGGAATGTTATTGATATTTGATTAAATCGAATGGAAAAACGAAAAGATAATTGACATTAAACTCTACACTACACATGTACGATATATAGAAATATGATATTTGCTGTTTTTAGGAATGCGTTCCATGGAAAAGATACTGCTACTGTTCTATTAGTATAAATATAAGGAGGGAGGGGCGCGGAATAGATATTTAAATCACTTTATGGTATTCGAAGGACGGTCGCAATGTTTATTGAAATTCTCAGAATTTCTAATTTCAAACAATTTGATTTTGAAAATAGAACAAGAAAAGCAAAAAAAAACAATACTGAGGCGGGCTATTTTGAAGGGAAGTTGGGAAAACGTTGCACAGTGATTTCAAACGAGACGAAAAAATGATACTATTTGTGTATATTCTAATCTATCGAACCGATTTAAATATTTTGTAAAATGCGGAGGTTGGTAAAGGAGAACCTATACATTCAGGAAACTCACTTAAGAAATAAATTTTGCAGATGATGTATTTTTTAATTTTATAACCTATACCGATTGGAATATAAAGCATGGAGGGTTTGTGAAGAAAGGATCAATTCTTTCAGATAATTAGGGTATTATATTTGAGAATATTTGAAGAGATAATGATGTGGAATTTTAAAAATATCGAATTTGGAAAAAATAATTTCAATTGCTTAACAATAGCTCTATTTTATACAATAATTGCGTATTTTTATCAAGATTCTGCGCAAATTAATAAAATAATTAATAAAAAATTGCAAAAAATATTTTCCCAGACTAACGGTGACGTTTAAGTTGGCAACCTTAGTGTATTCAAAACAAAGCGACATCCTTAATAAATCAAAATTCATTCATTTTATAAATTAAATGAAAAAAAGTTTTGTTCAAACATTTTCTACAGACTATAATTATGACTTGAGGTGTCCGATTCGTGTGCCAAAATATTTAAAACAGCAATAAAATGTTTGCTTAACCAACGAAACTTTGGACTTAAAGCCATCCTAATTATAGAAAGTATAAGAAAAATTAAATTGTCATGAAAGAAAGAACGACAGTATACAAAAATGTGATATTTCAGAAATTTTAATGTATTTTTATTATTTACGGCAATGGTGTGACCAAAGTTTGCAACAATATTTGAAACATATGCACTTACAAATGTAAAGGGTGATTTTTTAGCTGTTATCTATTTGGCAACACTGGTTTAAACAGTTGACGCACGTTTCGTGTTTTGCATCACTGTCAAACATCTTCAGTTTGGTCTATAATTTAACCATGAATCGTCTTACAAACGAACAACGCTTGCAAATTATTGAATTTTATTATCAAAATGCGTGCTCTGTTAAGAAAGTTCATCGCGCGCTTCTCCCATTTTATGGTCAGTTTAATCGACCCACTGAAGCGGCTATTCGGGCTATTGTGACTAAATTTCGCACCAAATTTACATTGTTGGACATTGAACCACCAACACGCTTACATAGAGTGCGAACTGAAGAAAATATCGCAGCTGTCTCGGCCAGTGTTAATGATGACCATCAATTATCGATTCGTCGCCGTTCGCAGCAATTGGGCCTCTGTTACTCAAAAACGTGGAAATGCCAAAATTGGACTAAGCGGATGGACCATTTGAGGCGCAGTCATTGTCAACGTTTGCATGAAATAATCTTCAAACATTAAATTATATCGACCGTACTATCGATTCAAATAAAGATTTCATGAATTTTATGTTTTTTTTTTTGAAAAACTTTCCTATAGCTTTTAAAAAATCACCCTTTATATTACACTACCCGACAGTCAGATGATATACGTCTGAAGCTATAGGTGAAATGAGTTAATTGGTATTTTTAGTTTTTCATTTCCTCATTCTGTTGCCCCTTAAAAGGGCTACAAAATTCCAATGGATAGCATTTTTCAAAAATTATTTTAATTATTCGCACCCTATGATTCAGGTATAAATATAAAATGAAAGAGTATAATATATGTAAAAAAAACTTCAAATGACATGCTTCAATCTGCTTATTTTTAATTTGACACTATTATTGTTATCATAGGATGCGAATAAGTATATAAAATAATTTTTTGAAAAATTTTATTCTTTGGAAATTTGTAGTCCTTTTAAGGGACTACAGGATGAGGAAATGGAGAACCGAAAACGCGAATTAACTGCAGTTAGACTATAGTTTCGTTATACTTGAACCGGATGTTCAAGTATAACGACTTTTTAAACAAATTATCGTACTTTTAATTATTTATATTAAATATTTTTAACTTCGTTAGCAATTACGTTTATAATTGTTTTAGAAGAAGGAGCATCACCATGAAATTTATAGGAACGTCTTACTGACACTGTAAACTGTTAATAAAATTTACTTTACAAAAATAGAAGGTATATTTTTATTTATAAAATAAATAAGAAACAAATATATATTTTTAAGACTTGACAATTTTCTTTAAAGTTTCTATAATTTTTTTATTTTTTGAAAATCGGGAAATATAGAAAATTTCATTATTGGGAAATTTCATCAAAATCGGATCGTGTGTGATCGCTTCACATGAAATTACTCCTTAGCCTTAATAAGCCGCGTACGCTGGATAGTTATACAGACTAAGGTTCTGTTTTTTAAATTATTTTCGTTTGTCTGAGGCGAAAGATCCAAAATCTCTCAATTATTACGAGAAATCTATAAGCCATAGGTGTCTATAATTTGTTGTGTCTATAGAAAAGCACGCAAAGAGCACGTAGCTAAAATATTTCTTATTTACGTTTTATAGAATTCAAGTTATCATTGCGTGATTTTTGATCGTTCGCCTCAGACAAACGAAAATATTTTCAAAAAACAGTACCTAAGTATTTTTTGGAACACACACATTGATATTGTTGATTGGGAATTTCTAAAAAATATTTACCCTACAAACATTTGGATGATATATGCCAGCAAGAAGATATTGCGGCAATATCTTCCATTCAACATTTGGAAGAAATTCATCAAAATATTTTTTTTTCATATCACCCTTGTATCATTTTGAGGAAATATTGGTGATATTGATTTTGTTGTCATATTTCGTATGAATGTTTCGGAAATAGTAAAAGAAATCCGTCTATATTTTCACATTTTATTGGTACATTGAAAACGGAAAACGGCAAGTTGAAGTTCGAAATGAAAAGTCATCTGGTAAGTTGATTATTGATACACATCCTTTGGGCATAATATTTTATCAGACATTCACATTTTTTGCATTTCATAGAGACAATGTTTTCAAAACAAATTGGAGAAGTGACACTTTTGAAAAGGCATGATCTCAAAAAGCTTTTAACGGAACTTGATCACCTAATTTACTTGAATGGGAAACAAAGAGTTTGATTTGAAGGTGTATGGTTTCGTTCTTTCCAAACCTAAGTGCAAAAATGTCCATTTGATTAACCAGAGACATTTTTTACATGCGAAAGACCGAAATAATAAGCAACATAAGGTGAAAACAGCAGTGGTATAAATAAGCTTACTATTTATATTATATTTCTATATTGTCCATCTATTTAATTTGTTACTATTAGTTGTTTTATGTGTACTTATCATATATGATGTTTTTGTATTTCTTTATTCACTTCATGTAATTATTAATTTTGCAACATGAAATATGAAAATATAGAAAATATGGAAAATTGTATTTTTATCTTCTAGGTGGTTATCTGGCGATATCCCGCTTTTATCTTCCAGGTGATATTATGGCGATATCATTCTGATTTCTTCCGAGTGATAATCTGGCAATCATCTGGCCGATTTATCATCCGGATGTATTGCATTCGTATTGCCTTGGCGTAACGCCCGCGTCGCATAAACTCCTCCAATTGAGGTAACTTCCGCAATACGAATATGATTGTTGCCGCAATATTAGTTTTCTTCTAGACAATACGATTTCGAATCGTTTTCGTTTTACTTTGCTTGTTGGGATATGTATACTAGGGCGTACCTCAAAAAAAAAGTTCGCCGTACACCTTCGAATATGAAGTATTATGGAAAGGTAGTTTCAAAAAATTTTTTTGATTTTTTATGCCGAACGTAGGGGTCGCGCTTTTACATTTTTCTATATAACTTCTGCATTTATAAACGGATTTTAAAGTGTGATACATCGATGTTTTTGTCTCGACGAGGCCGATTTTTTTGTCTTTGAAGTCATTGAGCTCAAGCTCCCCCTTCTGGTACTTACCCATCATATCTCAGTTGCTACTACCCTAATGTACCACTCTAATATCAGAAAATTAAAGCTCGCATAAAATCATGAATCATGCTTGAGCTCAATGACTTCAAAGACAAAAAAATCGGCCTCGTCGAGACAAAAACATCGATGTATCACACCTTAAAATCCGTTTATAAATGTAGAAGTTATATAGAAAAATGTAAAAGCGCGACCCCTACGTTCGGCATAAAAAAATAAAAAAAAATTTTGGAAACTACCTTTCAATAATACTTCATATTCGAAGGTGTACGGCGAACTTTTTTTCTTTTACTTGTAACCTGGTACGCTCTAATGTATACCCTAATGTGATCGTATTTATGGCGAGAAAGTACTCTGGGTGGTATGAGTACTTTAAATCAATATTACTTATACCACCCATGGCACCGAGCGACACGAGTTACACAAGTACACACGGTTTTGGACCAGAGCAAAGACAAAAATCTATTTCTAAAGCTATTTGGCATACTGAATTCAAATATGCTCTCCGTTCTAGATTTCTGGACATTACATAAACTAGTTTTTTTTTTTTTTAATTTATGACAATTAATGTCCATTCAATATTCAATAAAAACTGATAATTTAGAAATGAAGCGCCGTTGAAATGAGACGTTTGTATTGTTGGGGATCTGTTACACGCATTAGTGTTCCCTAACGTCTCCCTGGGAATGAATATTTAACCTCCAGAGAAATTTTGCCTATATTTAAGACCTTTTTTGATTATTATTTCGATTTGTTTCAACGCAAATAAGTGCCAATACAGCGCACAGAGGGTTGAAATAGCCATAAATGGAGATTAAATCGGGGAATCCTTCGGGTCAGGTAATATTTATATTTTTTCAAATATTTATATCAAAATCAGTAAAAGAAAACACAATTTGAGTACAATTTAGTGGAAAAAAGTCTTTCGTGGAAAATAAATTAATAATCCGTCTGTGTATATATTCTTGTTATCGAAGTACAAGTCGCAATTATTATCCAATCCCAACAGAACTTGGTACAGCTAATTTTTTCACATCAATGACGGACGCTATTAAATTTGCAGCAAATCAGTTCAGATTTAGATATATCTTGCATACAAATGTCACTCCCGATTTGACTTTTATCGCACTAGATACCACAAATTTTAACCGTTATTATTCAAATTTGTCACAGCACGTTATATTTCAACTAGAAACATTTATGGTGAAAGTGGGTCAAATCGCTTTAGATTTAGGTATAGCTCCCAATTTGACTTTTCCGCTCTAGGATCAAAATTGTTTACCTAATTTTGTTCGCATTTGGCACATAACACTACATTGCACCTACAAACAGCTGTAGTTGAATTCGGTGACATCGGTCCATTGTTCGATAAAGTCGGTATCACCCGACTTTAGTCCTTCCGTACTCGTTGTACCCTACACCACTTCGTTTTTGTATAGGGATGTTTATAAATTAAGATCTATTGTGCAACTTGGAATCTCATTCTGCTTCTGTGAATGCTCTTCATGAGAAATAATTGTTTCATTTAAGTATTAAGTAAATAAATAGACTTATTTTTCATTACAAAATACCTAAATATTAAGTTTTCGTCATATTCTAAATTCCAGTTGAACAATAAAACTTAATGTATAAGCACCCATAAATAGTGATATTTTCACAATTTATTTAATAAAATAAATTGGCACAAAAACGCGCAACATGTAATTGCGGAATATTGAAGCTAACACATTGTAATTTAATTAGAAATTCACCATCTGGCGGTATGTTACAGAATTCACATTTAAAACTCCACGTATATTTTGAAAATACCTTAAATTTAGACATATTTTCAAAAAAAAAAAAATTAAAAATATTTCTACAATACTTTCGTTAAAACATTTTTTTGTAAAAGTACTCTAAAATAACTGAACTTGAAGATTTCATAAATAAAGTGTTACTTTTTATCAATGGGCAAAAAGATATTAACCTTTAAATTATGTCAATTTGAACTTTTCACAACTGATCGCGTAAATCTCAAAAAGTTCTTGACTTTAAGGTAGTGCAACTGGGAAAGTAAATAACACATGTCATTGATATTTTCGGTAGTGATGTAGAATTTTATATTCCTTAATCGTATAGTAAAAAAATTTCAAAAAATAAATTTTGATTTTTGAATTAATCTCCATTTTTGGCAATTTCAACCCTCTGTGCAGCGGAATAGAAAATTTTGCGTGAAAAAATTCCCTTATTTATGAATATATAGGTCGTTGTTAACAAATGTTATTGGTGAACGGTCAAAACTAATAGGTATATTTTAGAAAATCATTTGTTTTGTATCACATTTTACATGGAATACGACACATTCCAGTCGGCACCTAAGCATTAAATACAGGGTGATCTATTATGGCGTTTATCTGACAAGAACTGCAACATGTTGGCTGTCATTTCCTCCAAAACTACTATTTTTAGAAAAACAAGAGAAATTTCCAAAAGCTACAATTTCCTAATATTTCCTTTGATAGGCTAAAATTTATTTTGCAAATAAATTTATGAAATATAGGGCAAAATATGTTCACAAAAAAATGTCACAAGAAGTAAAATATTTTTTTATTTTTAGATAAACGTACGGCCACTTTTTTAATATTTCCTAGGATAGGGCAAAATATTTTCAGAAAAAAATGTCGCAAGAAGTGCAACATTTTGTCTGCTCTGTCTTCCAAAACTGTTATTTTTAAATAGCTCTTTTGGGATTTGATCGTAAAAACGCATAATTAAATTTAAAGAGAAAAGATGTCACATTTTTTATTATAAATCCTAGGATAGGGCAAAATATTTTCAGAAAAAAATATACGTGCACAAGAACAACATTTTGCCTGCTATTTTCTATATTTTTGCCTATTTTTGAGATTTGATCTTAAGAGTGTACAATTAAAACAGAGAGGGATGTTTCGTGGGATAGGTAAAGATATTTTCAGAAAATTAAATTTTCTGAAACCTCATTAACAATATGGTCATATAATTTATAAGCTACAGAATATACACAAATATTATCATAAATTCTTTCGCTTGGAAACACTGTGCTTTGAGTGTCAGATCAGTTTTGATAAATAGGGTATTTACACTGTGTCAGTCATTTTCCACGATAGTCTATTGTTTTTTTTTCGAAGAAGAATAGCGATGACTCATTTAAGTTCATTGGAAATTATTGTCAATATGAAACATGTCAACGGGTGGAAAATTTTAAATTTTAAGGATAGATGGATGGCTGACATATATCTCGCTCTTGCTGTTTCCACCCGCACAATTTTTCTTCACAAATTAGAAACTACATAGTTGTTGACACACACTTGAAAGAAAGTGTTAAAAAAATTCGCAGAAAATTAAAGTGATTTGTTTCCACATTTCTAAATTAAAAACTAAGGGTTAAATATAGCATAATCTTAAGAGTGTTTGTTTGCGTTTGTGTGTGTGTGTGTTGTGAGTGTGTAGTGGGACGTAGTAGTATTACTTTTTTTTGTTATGTAAATTGCTATTTTTTCCTCCTTCTGCTGCTTAAATATAGAATTAGACAATGATGACGACGTTGGACATTGGCGGCACACAAACTAAGTATATGGCCGTGTCCAAGTATCATTCACCATCCATCCATCAATCAATCATCCTCCTCTTCTCACTTAGACATTCAGCACCATATGCTTCTTGAGGCCCAGCGGCAAATGGACGGCCACAACTGCCAGACGTCCGTCGCGTAAGGGGGCCAATATGTGAGTGTTACCTGGTGTCACCACCACCGTCTGTATGGGCACATGCAGGGGTATATCGAATACCGGCTTCAATCTGAAATCAAACACAAAGAGGCAGCTTTATATATATATGTATATTTATTAATTGTGAGTATAAGCGATAAGAATACATTTAATATTTGTTTTAATTGGTTCTTAGGTGTGCATTGTCTAATTAATGTTTGCTAATGATTAGAAAAATCGGAAAACTATTCGAGTGTTTGAGATAAGTTTTGACATGTTGTACTCGTATGTGGTAATCGCTTTCGAGAGACTTGGCAACAAACTACTGGAAATTTAAAAAAAAAAGATTCCGTACAAAAGGCAATTTACAGAACATAGCAACAATATTATAACCGATAGCTGAAATACAAATATTGTCTGGGACCTAAACAAATATTTTTTGGTTAATTGAGGTTAAAATCAACAAGAAAAATACTTTATGGATATATTTATTTTTATTTTTTATTAAAATTCCAATTCTAATCAAATTTGGAAATGTTATTTTTCATTTTAAATGAAAAATAACATTTTATTTAAAATGGTCATAACTTCTATATTTTTGCAAATGAACATTTAGAATGTTAGGTATTAATAAATCGGGTTTTCTATTATTTATGGTAAGGGGAAATCGTGATGAAAAGAGATATAACTATTTTCCATATTATTTTAGATTTCCAGTGTCAAATCTTAAGTTTGGATTTGTGCTCCCATTATGGGAATTTTGAATTTTAAATACAATTATCAATATCATCAATTATCAAATGGTCCTAGAAGAGCGAAAGGACGAATACTTGGCCTGCCCCAAATTAGTAGAATCCCAATTGTGGAAATTTTCCCCGTTATTGGAATACTGCGATTCTTTTTGAGAAAATCCTAACATTTTTCCTTTTCTCAAATTTGGGAAAACTATAGCCAGATATCAAATTTTGGGGATTATCAGGAATATATCATGAATTCCGACATTCTTTCATAAAAATACTATTAAATTTGTCATTCCGTTTGTAACAACTTGAAATATTCACCGGAGACTCCATAAATTATATATATATTCTGGGTCGTGGTAAAATTCTAAGACGATTTAGCCATGTCCGTCTGTCTCTTGAAAGCACGCTAGTCGTCCAACGAAATTAGCTAGGAAGTTAAAATTTTCCGTAAATGTGTCTTATGGTTGCAGATCGGTTGGGATTAAAAGTGGGACTAAAAAGGACTAAAAATATTTTTTTAATTTCTGAATTTCACTTGAAAGTTGTTGTGTACATTCCTCTTGAAGCGTAAAAGCCCAAAAAAAGTTTTAGCGGCCGAAATGGCACAAAAGGAATAAAAACGGTACCAATGATACGACAACAGCTAGAAGCATCAAATTTGGAATGTATATCCCTATATCTGATTGCGTAGATACATAAAATAGATGGATTTTTCAAATTTCGCACTTTTAAGGAATACAATTGGGAAAGAGGGATACAAATGGTAACAACTAAATCGCTGAAGTTGCAATCATGAAAAGTATAAGTATATATAAAGTATTACAGCTAGAATCGTGAAATTTGGTATGTAAATTCCTCTGACGATATAGAAACGAAGTAAAATTGGATTTTTCGAAATTTGTACTTTTAAGGGGAGAGCGGGACAAAAAGGGATAAAAATGGTACCAACTAAAGTAGAAACGTGAAATTTGGCTAGAAACGTGAAATTTGGTATGTAAATTCCTCTGACGATATAGAAACAAAGTAAAATTAGATTTTTTCGAAATTTTTACTTTTAAGGGGCGAGCGGTATGTATGGTATGTAAATTCCTCTGACAATATAGAAATGAAGTAAAATTGGATTTTTCGAAATTTTTACTTTTAAGGGGCGAGCGACACAAAAAGGGATAAAAATGGGACCAACTAAAGTATTGCAGATAGAATCGTGAAATGTGGTATGTAAATTCCTCTCAACATATAGAAACGAGGTAAAAATAGTTTTTTTTTTCGAAATTTGTATTTTTAGGGGGCGAGAGGGACAAAAAGGGATACAAATGGTACCAACTAAAGTATTACAGCTAGAATCGTGAAATTTGGTATGTAAATTCCTCTGACCATGTAGAAGCGCAGTATAATTGAATTGTTCGAAATTTGTACTTATTAGGGGGCAGACGGGACAAAAAGGGTTCCAATTTAAGAATTGCATCTATAGTCGGGAAATTTGGAGTATAAACTGTGTGTAAAGCGCAATCTAAATGGATTTTTTGAAATTTTCTTATAGGGGGTGAGCAACAAGGGATAAAAGTAGTACCAACTAAAGTATTGGAGCTATAGTCGTGAAATGTGGTGTGTAAGTTCCACTGACAACGAGAAGCGCAAATCTAAACGAATTTTTCTAATTTTGTACTTATAAACAATGAGCGGGATAAAAATAGTACTAAATAAAATATTTCAGCTATAGTCGTGAAATTTTGTGTTTAAATTTCTCTCACAACGTAGACTTGTAACATAAATGGATTTCTCGAAATTTGTACTTTTAAGTTGCGAGCGGGACAAAAGGGGATAAAAATGGTACCAACTAAAGTATTACAGCTAGAATCGTGAAATTTAGTGTGTAAATTTCTCTGACCATATAGAAGCGCAGTAGTTTGATTTTTCGAAATTTGTACTTTTAAGGGGTGCGCGGGACGAAAAGGGATAAAAATGCTGTACAATCATTTAATTACGTAAGCGCGGAATATAAATGGATATTTCAAAATTTGTACTTAAAAGGGGGGATACGGGACAACAAGGAATAAATGTGTTACCAAATAAAGTACATATTTTTAGGGGAAGCAAAAACACATTTTACCTATAGTGATTTTTCAAATGTGTACTTTTTGGGAAAGAAGTGCAAAAAGTTATAAACTGGCTGGCTGAATCTAGAAACATGAGAGCGATGATATAAATGGTTGTAATATTTTGTTCAAAACTTGGTAGAAAATTATAAAAATTATACATACGAAGTAGTTCAGCTAAAATAGTGCATATCGACAAGCACATTCATTTGACTGTGTGTGAGTGCTAGCTAATAGGAGGTTTCCAAATTACTATTTTAGATTTATCTATATCCACCAAAAGAAAATTAAATAAATACTATCCAAAAACAAAGACGGATAAAATTAACAAATAACTGGCTTTTTCGCGTGCGAAGCAGCGGGCACTGCTAGTTAATATTATAATAATGACGCATCACAGTTTTCCTAATATGGTAGCGCACTTCTATGTAAAGCTGACAGCCTCTAATCTGGCGGTTCGATTCGGCCCGGCCGATCCTAACGCCTATTTACTTGTCAAATTTATCGATTTACAGAGTCTTTTCTTTTTTACAGAGTGAAATGATCCTGAAATATTGGTAATTTTTTTCTCGTCACGGCAATTCTGGTATTCTTTTTACAAAAATCATTTATTTTTCCATTTCGCGATGGTCAGTATTGTGGAAACTATTAGTAACGTTCCAATTATGAACGTTCCTGTTATGGGAATTGTTGGGATCTTTTTACATAAACCTTAAATTTTGGATTTTCTGTGTCAAGTGCCCGAACTATAAACAAATTAGTAAAATTCCATTTATGGAGATTTTTCCCCGTTATGGGAATTCTAGGATTCATTTTACAAAAATCTTAATTTTATCTTTTTTCGATTTTCAGTGTTGAAGGGTATATTGGAAACTATAAAAAAATAATTTTGGGGATTGTCCTCTTTCAAGAATTGTGAAATTCTTTACATATTTTTATACCCTCCACCACCAGGATGAGGGTAAACTAACTTTGTCATTCCGTTTGTAACACCTTGAAATATCGACCTGAGACCCTATAAAGTATATATATTCTTGATCGTCATAAAATTCTAAGACGATTTAGCCATGTCCGTCCGTCCGTCTGTCCGTCTGTTGAAAGCACGCTAGCATCTAAACGAAAGCAGCTAGAACGTTCAAATTTTCCATAAATGCGTCTTATAGTCGTAGATCGGTTGGGATTGAAATGGGGCGAAATCGGCCCAAAGGGAAAAATTTTTCCCTCACAAGGACTAAAAATACCCATAATAATCCCTAATATTTAAGCGTATTTGAGCATGTTTTTTGGATATGACTGTTCATATTTGCTTGATATTTGGTATGCGCATTCCCGTGCACCATAAAGTGATTCTTATTTGTAGGGGGTGAAATGGGACAAAAAAGGGATAAAAATGGTACTTATTAAACGACAATATCTAGAAACACGAAATTCGGTGTGTGCATTCCTCTAATTGAGTAGATAAATAATATAAAACTATTTTTTCCAAATTCGTACTTTTAAGGGGTAAAATGGGAATAGAGGGATAACAATGGTACCAACCAAACGGCTGTACATAGAATAATGAAATTCGGTGTATACGTTCCTCTGATTGCATAGATAAGTAAAATACACGGATTTTTCAAAATTCGTACTTTTTGGGGTTAAAATGAAAAAAGGGGATAAAAATAGTACCAATCTAATGACCGCAGCTAGAGTCATGAAATTCGGTGTATACGTTCCTCTGATTGCATAGATAAGTAAAATACACGGATTTTTCAAAATTCGTACTTTTTGGGGTTAAAATGAAAAAAGGGGATAACAATAGTACCAATCAAATGACCGCAGCTAGAGTCATGAAATTCGGAGTATACATTCCTCCGACTGCGTAGACACGGAAAATAGACGAATTTTTCGAAATTAGTACTTTCAAGGGATACAATGGTACAGAGGGATAAAAATAGTACCAACTAAACGACTACAGCTAGAATGATGCAATTCTAATTGCGTAGAAACGTCAAGGGGGTAAAAATGGTACCAACCAAATGGGCGCAGCTGGAATCATGGAATTCGGTGCATACATTCCTCTGACTGCATAGACACGCAAAATAAAAAGTTTTTTTCCAAATTCGTACTTTTTCTTTTACGGCTAAAATTGGTTGAATCATGAAGTTAGGTTATTTTGCACTATGTACGTCTGATAATGGATTTTTAAAATTTGTACTTTTGGAATTAAAATAGAATGGAAATACAACCAACCTGAGCACCCACTATCTACCAATATTTATGGCTTTGAAAATATTTTTGAAAATATAAATATAACAATGTTTATTTTTTGAATTCACGTATAAGGTAATGCTACCAATCATTACCTTATAAGCGTGGTTTGAAGTAATTAAAATATTATATTTATTTATAAAATTAATTTTTCAATATTTGTATTCGTTTTGGTTTGGCTATATTAAAAAAATTATATTTTCCTGTAATATTACTGCACTTCTACGAAAACCGACAACCTCTGTGGAATGCAATCCATGGTGGAGGGTATAAAAAGTTCGGCCCGGCCGAACTTAACGCCGTTTTTACTTGTTTTTTCTCCTCACGGAAATTCTGGGATTCTTTTTAAAAATATTCTTTATTTTTCCAGTGTTATATGGTCAGTATGGTGAAACTATTGAAATTAGTAATATTACAATTAGGGAAATTGTCCCCGTTATGGGAATCTTTTTACAAAAACCTTGGATTTTTCGATTTTCCGTGCCATATGCTTTGTATGCCCGAAATTATGGAAACTATACGCCAATTTATGGTGAGTTTTCCCCGTTATGGGAATTCTGGGATTCTTCTTTTTTTTTTTTGAACTGGGATCTTGTCCTGGCTCAAGACCATTTTGCAAATTTATTTACA
The DNA here is from genome assembly GCA_947397865.1 of Polietes domitor. Classification (NCBI taxonomy): domain Eukaryota; kingdom Metazoa; phylum Arthropoda; class Insecta; order Diptera; family Muscidae; genus Polietes; species Polietes domitor. Next base: position 48,889,865 of record OX377621.1, read on the forward strand.
AATGGCATGGTGACATTTATTACTTGGCTGCAGACTATTTGATTTAAGAAGTATCCCCATATATGGGAGATTTTGATTCCCGTTATGGGAATTCTGGCATTTATTTTACAAAAATCCAACATTTTCCATATTTATATTCCAACAAAGTAGATTAGTGGATTTTACGAAAATTGTACTTTCTAAATTAGTCAAGCCTACACGTTGATGTCTCACTATTGATTCTTTTTTTAATATTTTTAGATTTTTGGCTCACTGTACGTACTTAAACTACTGTACCAATTGAACATAGTTACCTCAAAATTTAGTCATTATTGATTCAGTTGTTGATCAGTCTGTCGAGATATAGCCAGAATAATGTATATTATAGAAACGATCGTTTTCATTGTCTTTTCATTCCATTTTTCATTTGACAAGAACTTAAGTAAATTCTGATCACTCCCTTACTGTTATCTCCGCACATATATTGAACTGCCTTATTCAAATTAAATACAAATATTAATTGCACCTGGTAACAAATTAGAATTAAAACTAAAGTTATGACTGTTGATGTGCGACAGGCGAAGGCAAATATTTGCATAATTATTTTGTTGAACTAAATTATACAATGACATTTTCAGTTGTCATATCTTTAGCATCTCAAATTTAAATTGTTAATATTTTTTATTTGTAGTTTAAAAATGTATACATACGTCATCTGCTATTGGTATAACATGTTTTTTCTGAAATGTACGTAACACAAAAGTACTCCAATACAACACATCGCAAATAATTTATCGACACAACTCCAGCTAAAATATTTAACAATCGGGCTGGTTGTGGTTAAACCTAATCCAAGTACGCTGATTCAAATGGTATTACTAGTTTCTAAGTCTGGCCTTTGTTTTAGATATATTTCCATTACGGATCCAAGTACCTCATATATAATGTTTTCTCACTTTATGAGCATTTATCGAAATTGTACAATTTCCCTACCATGGTGATGGGATGATGATGCGTTATACATAACACTGTGCAACAAAAATTTGTCGAACGGTCATGTATAACATGACCGAAAGTTTTAATTTTTTTACTAAAATTCCAATTTTCTGCGAAGGCACCTTAAAATTGTGTACACTCATTTTGTAAATACAAGTCCGATAACAGCCGATTATTAAAATATTAATGTTAAATAAAAGGTACTCATGATGGCTACAAGTATTGCGAATTTCAAATAGAAACAGTAGTTTGGAACAGTCTTCAAACGCAAAAAAACAATGTTTATAAGTAGAAGTTATGATACTCCTTGTAGGCGCAAAAGATTGATTTTTAAAAAATCAAAAGCGGGTGCAATCGGACCAATATATATAAGAAGAAAATTTTAATTGTAGTAAAAAATAAAAAATATAATTTATAATTTTTGTGTGTTGATTTTATGAATCAGCATGCATAAAATAATATTTTTTCGGCTTGGACACAAAATTTTTCTTTCCTGTTGCATAGTGTAATTATTGTGGACCATCGCTAAAATTGAGCCTAATCTATGCTCCAGCAATATGCTTGATTTCCCAAGTGGGAAACCCCAATTTTCTTCAAAACATTGTTCCGGATTCCAAAAGTATTTATATACCCTCCACCACCATGATGGGGGTATACTAACATTGTCATTCCGTTTGTAACATATATTCTTGATCGTCATACAATTCTAAGACGATCTAGCCATGTCCGTCCGTCTGTTGAAAGCACGCTAACATCTAAAGGAAAGGAGCTAGGACGTCCAAATTTTCCATAAATTCGTGTTGTAGTCGTAGATCGGTTGGTCAATATGTCTGTACTTGATATTGGGTATGCGCATTCCCCCTATAACAAAAACGTGCACCATAAAATGATTTTTATTCGTAGGGGGTGAAATGGGGCAATAAGGGATAAAAATGGTACATATTAAAAGACAACAGCTAGAAACACGAAATTCGGTGTGTACCATCTTCTAATATGTATCTAATATAAAAGTATTTTTTTTCCAAATTAGTACTTTTAAGGGGTAAAATGGGAATAGAGGGATAAAAATGGTACCAACTAAACGGCTGCATTTAGAATAATGAAATTCGGTGCATATATTCCTCTTATTGCGTAGACACGTAAAATAAACGGATTTTGGTACCATGTTTATACCTCTTTTTCAATTGTATTCCATAAAAGTACGAATTTTGAAAAGTCACTCTATTTTACGTATCTACACAATTAGAGGGATGTACATTCAAAATTTCATGTTTCTAGCTGTTGTTGTATCATTGTTACCATTTTCATCCCTTTTCATCCATTAAAACTTTTATTTACTTTTTAGTGGATTTACAAGAGGAACGCAACACATTTCAAGTGCATTCAATGCATATAAAGCAGAAATTAAAAAAATGCTTAACTAGGGAAAAATTTCCCTCTGGGCATTCTATAATATTGTCGGTTGTCCATCAGAAGTCTATCATAATAAAAATTAGTGGGACAAGTTTAATGAGTGAAATATTTAAATCTGATTTTTTAGTTTTCTCCTCGTTCGTTGATAATTTTTTAGAAATATGGGATATTGATTTTAGCGTCCCACTTTCAAAAATAGTTGAAAGTATCCTTGCCAAAATCATCATCCATAACCACGGGAAGAAAGATTATTTGTTTTCTGTTTTGCTTTTGATTTTGTAGATTTTGTTTAGCTTAATACTGTAGAGAGTATTTCCAAAATTACAAACTTACCCATGCAAACGGCTCAAGGTTATATCACCCGCATCATCAGCTACAACTAGATAATCGGAGGCGGTCGCCAGACCCGTAACTCTGCCAGAGACATACTTGGAACCCAAGCTGGTACCATTAATGCTATAGACATGAACCGAATGGGAAGCATCATCCAAAGCACTAAAGGCAATATGACCTGAAATGGAAAAGACACAAAGACACAATTGCGTTACTTCAAATAACAAACGGAGGCATTTCTGAAATCTGTAGATTAAAATAGAACACTGTTTTCTGATGATTTAGACGGTATTCATTTTTGATTGAAATGTCTGATCTAATTGGAATGTTTGACAGCTCAAAGAATTTTTAAGCGCTAATGACGTACTCGTATGCCGGAAAAATGCACAGCAGCTGCAATCTAATTGAGTGATTGATTAGGGCGAATTTGTTTCGTAAGATTACGATGGTTGGATGATTTGCGTTTCGAAATTTAATTTGTAATTAATTGATAAGTTTGTTGGGTTTTTTTTCCAAGGATTTGGGATTTTTAGTTTCCCGGGAAACTGTAATCGAAAAAAGAACCAGTTACCGAGAATACCGGAAATCCCACGAAAAGTAGAATGACTGATTCATTATTGAACAGCGTCTCCCCCCACGGTCATGGGATTTTGAGGGCATGATCTCAATAAAATAATAAAAGATGTTTCGAAATACGCAAGTAAAAGGGTGGAATGTACATTTGCAACATGGCACCGAGCATTTTCTAAAAAAAAAGAAAAATATCATTCTGATTGATTTTGTAAAAAAGTCGAAAAAATCGTAAAAAATAGAAGTCACTTCCAAACTCACACAGTCACTAAAAATATATATATAAGAACACTACTTTGAAGTTAACAAGTAAAAACGGCGTTAAGTTCAGCTGGGCCGAACTTTATATACCCTCCACCATGGTTTGCATTCCACAGAGGCTGTCGATTTTCGTAGAAGTGCAGTAACATTACAGGAAAATTGTTTTGAAAAAATGGAAATTTTTTAATATAATCAAACCAAATTAAAATATTGTAAAAATAATTTTATAAATAAATATATTTTTTATTATTTCAAACCATGCTTTTAAGGCATACGTTTATACTATTTATATCGAAATAATACTTCAAAAAGTAAATATAAGACAGCAATCTTCAAAAAAGCTTTAATACCATAAATATTATTAGATAGTTGGTGCTGCATTGGTTGTATTTCCATGGGATCAATTTTGATATAAAACAGTTTTACAAATTAATTAAAATCAAGACTTAAAAAGAAAATAGTAAAGTGACTATATTATGAAAATTGACGGCAAGAGTTAGTAGTTGAAAAATTATATTAAAAAAATTATATTTAAAATTTAATTGACGGCAAGAGTTAGTAGTTGAAAAATTATATTTAACATTTTATGATTATTGTGGTCTTTTAAGTATTCATAGGTATTGTAATTTTGTGATTTGTAGAGAATATAATCTATAAATGTCGTGGACCAAAAGTTGTATGTATGACACAACTTGACTCAAAGTGTAAATGTGAAAGTGTTCGTCTGAGGTTTATGGTGGAATTAATATCTCGTCAGCATTTTTCGCCAAACTCCAAAAATTGTCATTATTTTAGTACAGTTTTTGATTAGCCATAGACATATATATGATTATATCTCTGAATTAGTTTTGTGTACGAGACCCATCAATATGTTATTTAAAAGGTATTGAAAGTACCTTTAAAATGGTATACAACATCATTCACCTTTTTGTACACGTGTATACATTTTACTTTATTTTTTGAAATAATTATTTAAATTGCAGTTTAAAGTATACATTTGTGCGCTATATTTTGCTTTTGTAATAATGTTTAGAAAAACACATTTCGTCAAAATAAAACAACTCTTCATTCTTTTAAGCTTTCATAAATTTTTGTTTTTGGTCACCCTGTACCAATACAGGGTGATAATTATGTTGGTTATATATTGAGTTTATATGGGAGGTGATAGTGGGCGTGGTCCGATCGGCCCAATTTTATTTTTATTTTTTGTATGTTTATTTTTCGAATTTATGCCATAAAAAATGGATTTGGGACCAGTGTGCAGTGCAAGGTTATCTTCATGATTCAACAAAATTTTGCCGTAAAAATAAAAAAGTACGAATTTGGAAAAATCTTTTGTGTTTGTCTATGGAGTCAGAGGAATGTGTACACCGAATTCCATGATTGTAGCTGCGTTCATTTAGTTGGTACTATTTTTATCCCCTTTTTCCCATTTTACCCCCTTAAAAGTACGAATTTCTAAAATCTCTTTATTTTACGTGTCTAGTTAATTAGAGGGATGTACACACCGAATTTCACCATTATGGCTGTAGCCGTTTAGTTGGTACCATTTTTATAACCTCTACCTAAGGATGTGGGTATATTCACTTTGTCATTCCGTTTGTAACACTTTGAAATATTCAACGGAGACCTCATAAAGTATATGTATTCTGGATCGTGGTAAAATTCTAAGACGATCTAGCCATGTCCGACTGTCAGTCTGTCAGAAAGAACGGGCGAAATCGGCCCAGAGGGAAAAATTGTTCCCTAACAAGAACTGAAAATTTCCCCTAAAATTTTGATTATTTAAACTAATTTTTTGAAAAATTCTGCTTTATGTGCACTTGAAATTTGTTGCGTACATTCCTCTAGTAGCGTGAAAGCACCAAAAAGTGAATAAAAGTTGTAGCAGGCGAAATGGGACAAAAAGGGATAAAAATGGTACCAATTATGCGACAACAACTAGAATCATGAAATTTGGAAGGTACATCCCTCTAATTGCGTATATACGTAAAATAGAGGGACTTTTCAAAATTCGTACTTTTATGGAATACAATTGGAAATAGCGTTTGCATTTCCCGTACTTTTTATTTCCCGAGAAACGGGAATTATTTTTTCAATTTCCCGGGATCCCGGGACAGCACGGGAAATCTTCAACATACTGTTTACCATGAGTTAAGCTTATTTTTTCCAATGAAATATTCACATTTTATTAAAGTAAAATAAGTATAGAGTGATTTTTTTGAGGTTAGGATTTTCATGCATTAGTATTTGACAGATCGCGTGGGATTTCAGACATGGTGTCAAAGAGAAAGATGCTCAGTATGCTTTGACATTTCATCATGAATCGTCTTACAAACGAACAACGCTTGCAAATTATTGAATTTTATTATCAAAATGCGTGCTCTGTTAAGAAAGTTCATTGCGCGCTTCCATTTTATGGTCAGTTTAATCGACCCACTGAAGCGGCTATTCGGGCTATTGTGACTAAATTTCGCACCAAATTTACATTGTTGGACATTAAACCACCAACACGCTTACGTAGAGTGCGAACTGAAGAAAATATCGCAGCTGTATCGGCCAGTGTTAATGATGACCACCAATTTTCGATTCGTCGCCGTTCGCACCAATTGGGTCTCTGTTACTCAAAAACGTGGAAATGCCAAAATTGGACTAAGCGGATGGACCACCTAAGACGCAGCCGCGGTCAACATTTAAATGAAATTATCTTCAAAAAGTAAATGTCATGGACCAATCTAACGTTTCAAATAAAGAACCGATGAGATTTTGCAAATTGTATGCGTTTTTTTTTTTAAAAAAAGTTATCAAGCTCTTAAAAAATCACCCTTTATATATTTCACAACGAACCTGTTACAGAATTCATATAATAGATGACACTGTGAGGTCAATTCAAAAATCTTTTCAAGTTTCAAAATTACTTAAAGATCAGATCGTTCACATTAATAGTGAGTAGAGCATTAAATTAAATGTATGTTCTTTGTCCGAAAACTTTAAATTCTTTATTTTTTGGCGTTCGTATACACGCCCAAAATATATTTTTTCCGGATTTTAATTTTTTTTCATATGGAGCTTGACAGAAAAATTCGAAAAAGAGGATTTGGAATCTACATCCGAACGCAGCTTAAAAATATTTTGTCATCCAACTGCAATATTTGACATACCTGATTAAAAGCTATGTGATCTAAATTTTTATACAACATTTTTAATTTTATTGTGGAAATGATGATCAGTAAAATTTTCTACTGAATTCCCGCGGGATTCCCGTATGAACTTCCCGGGATACGGGAAATGAACAATTTGCGAATTCCCGGGAATTTACCCGCGGGAAATCCCGGGATTGAAAACCTAATTGGAAAAGAGGGATACAATTCGTACCAACCAAACCACTAAAGTTGAAATCATGAAATTCGCTGTATACTGTGATTTATTTAAAATTTGTACTTTTAGGCGGAAAATGGGGCGAATGGGGATACAAATAGTACCAACCGAACGGCTGCAGCTATAATAATGAAATTTGGTGTGTACATATGTTTGACTGTGTAGACGCGAGAAATAAAGAGATCTTCGTACCTTCAGGATCTAAATGGGATTAAATTTGGCACCAAACAAGCGGCTATAGCAAAATCATGATATATAGTATTTGCACTCGTCTGACTGCGTCGACGTGGAAAATAAGAGGCAGGCGTTTTTCTAAATTCGTACAAACGGCTGTAGTTAAAATCATGGAAATAGGTGTGTATATTCCACTATTTTGGGTCTTCAATATTAAAATTTTTCCTATCAAAATGGTACAGACATTTAGGCTGTAGCTGGAATCAAGAAATTGTAAATGCGAAAATCGGGCTTAAGGGAATATTTAGGGCACATTTTTGAAGATTGCTGTCTATATAAAGTTTGATTTTTTAGCTACTATCTTTTTGGCAAAACTGGTTTAAACAGCTGACGCACGTTTCGTGTTTTGTTTCACTGTCAAACATCTTCAGTTTGGCCTATAATTTAACCATGAATCGTCTTACAAACGAACAACGCTTGCAAATTATTGAATTTTATTATCAAAATGCGTGCTCTGTTAAGAAAGTTCATCGCGCGCTTCTCCCATTTTATGGTCAGTTTAATCGACCCACTGAAGCGGCTATTCGGGCTATTGTGACTAAATTTCGCACCAAATTTACATTGTTGGACATTGAACCACCAACACGCTTACGTAGAGTGCAAACTGAAGAAAATATCGCAGCTGTATCGGCCAGTGTTAATGATGGCCATCAATTATCGATTCGTCGCCGTTCGCAGCAATTGGGCCTCTGTTACTCAAAAACGTGGAAATGCCAAAATTGGACTAAGCGGATGGACCATTTGAGGCGCAGTCAAGGTCAACATTTGCATGAAATAATCTTCAAACATTAAATTATATGGACCGTACTATCGATTCAAATAAAGATTTCATGAATTTTTCTGAATTTTATGTGTTTTTTTTTTGCAAAACTTTCCTATAGCTTTTAAAAAATCACCCTTTATTTAAATGAGTTGTTTTTTCGACTTTTATTTAATATTCCAATTAATATTCCTTTTAATATTCCAAGTGCAATATTTACGATGGCAGTGAACCTACGCTAGACTAAGTGATATTTGTATTGTTGTTGTCTTATATACATACCCCTGAGGATGCAATTCCATGAAATTGCGAAATATTGGAGTTAATAAAGAAATGTATACAAAATTACTAATACCTCGAGCTTGAAAATATTATTTATTTGGATTCCTGTCTATGTTCACTTTTCGATTACACTTGAAGTTTTATATTTATATAGTAGAGGACTATTAATATTATAATAATGAAGCATTGCTAATATGTTATGTCTCTAATCTGCCGGTAATACTGTGTAATGCACTCCGGCCCTGACGAACTTAACGCCTTTTTTACTTCTTAAAATAAAAATAGAAATACTGAGATGCATGAACATTTTCAACAGTTTTATTATATTTAAAGGACTTTACTAGATTTTTTCAAAGATAAAATATTACTTTTTTACAAAAAAAAATTCGAATAATTTATTTTTTGTCACCAAAATACCACTGTGCTCCGTCATGTAGTTAAAATGGGGGTGTACTTCCGTCTAAAACTACACAGCGGGAAAATTTGGAAGGCCTCCCCATAGAAGGCCTTCTAAAACGCCTTCTCTTCGGATCCGAAACACATTCCTGTATGCCTTCTGAAAATAGGCATTCCAGAAGGCCTTCTTCGCGCATGAAAAAAGATTCGGCACACATTCTCACCTCGCTTCTCTAAGAAGGCCTACCATAAGGCCTAATCATCAGCTTGACTGCCTTCTTTGAGAAGGCATTTAGAAAGGCCTTCACATTTCCTATTAGATAGATCCAATGTACATTCTTCATTGCCTTTCTTTAGAAGACCTGCTAGCATGCTGGAAGAATGAAGGCAGTACGGATGAAGTCGAATTTATTATTTTTACGAGTCTTATGAAAGATATTTTTACAATTCTCCTGATATGAACTCAATTAAAATACATTTATTTAAAATAACAGGGAATTATTAAAACATATTTGTTGTTGTTGTTGTCGTTATGCCTTTGTTTGTAACAACTAAAAGAGGCAATATAATACAGATCGATATAGATCCACTTTTTGAGTCGATTTAGCTATGTGTGTCTGTCTGTGCATCTATTCCTTTAATCAAACTACAGGTCGCAATTCTTGACCGATTCAAATGAAACTTTATATGTGGTTTTTGTCGGGGTAATACGAACGATATTTAATATTAAGCAAATCGGTTTAAATGTAGATATAGCCTTTATACAAATGTCTTTATACATGTTTTCATATAGACCCATTTATCAGAGATGAAACAGAAAAATATTTAACTCCTCTTCAAGAACAAACAACAAATTTTCTTACTTTATTACCAAAATATTTATCATATACTTCATACTTTCTTCAGAAATATTATTACACGTCCGACACCCATTCCTGAAGGCCTGTTGCGAAAAGGCATTTTAGAAGGCCTTCCCATTAGATGCTACACGATCGATAACTCATGCTTGCTTGCCTTCTTCGGATAGGCATGCTAGAAGGTCTTGCGAGAGAAGGCAGCGCGGAAGGTCTTCGATTTATCGATGGGTATTTTCTACACATTTTTTATTGTAAACGTATAACAATATTCTGTGGCTCTTTCCTACTTCCCTTCTTTCGCCAGGCATGCTAAAAGGCCTACCAAAAGAAGGCAGCAGCGAAGGTGTTCGCTTTGATTAAGGGTCGTGTGTTTCTATAAACTTTTTGACACAAACAGACAATAAAGTTCTGTAGTTTTGTAGGTAGCACTTCCGATTAACAATGCGAAGATCATGGGTTCAAATTCCAGCCGAGGCAAATAAAAATGTTGAAAGATTTAAATTGAAAAAATGTTGAAAGATTTAAATTGAAAAAATGTTGAAAGAAAATTGAAAATTAATATAATGCCAATAACAAGGCCAGAAATATTGAAAAAATTTTGGTCCATTGTTTTTTTATTTTTCGCCTTATTTTTGGACCTTCTAGAAGGGCTTTGATTGCAGGCCTTCAAGAAGGTCTTTGGTCTTCTAGATGGCCTTTGCCAGAGCTCTTCTAGAAGGCCTGCAAATAGAAGCGAGAGGGAAGGCCTTGCTCTCCAATCTTACCCTGCGTTATTTTAAATGAGTATAGAATGCAGCAAGCATGCCTTGCGCCTCCCTAAGAAGGCCTGCGAGAAGGCCTTGCGTGCGCCTTCCTTTTCCCGCTGGACATTATAAATTTTCAAAAAGCAAGCGGCGAGTTTTTCTATATTTAAAATCCTGAAGCTGTGTGGGAATTTTAAATTAAAAATGACTGAGAGAGTCTGATCAAACGTTGTTTAATCAGAATTTATTGCCGAGCAATATGCTCAATTTAAAGGTCAACATTCTTTATAAAAAATCAACAAAATACACCGCCTTCATCCAATCGATGTGGTCAGGCAATCAGTTTAGTTTTTTCTTTCAAATATTGAGTGATTTCAGTTGTTATCACAGAACGGTAGATTACGTGATTTTGCACTGGACACACCTGCCAATTATGGCATTCCAGACTTATTTTATTATATTTCATAAAGCATTAAAACATGCAAAATGAACCCGCAAATTGTTCATAATCACGCTCGCTCTTTATCACTGACATCTTTATGTTGCGTATTTTCCACTTGAAATGCCATAAAAGTAAAAGAAATTTGGAATATTTAAAATATATCTAATCAATAGCATCTACACCTGAACACTTGTTGTGCGCAGTATTAAAGGTTCTTTAAATTTTTGATTAAATTTGCAATAAATTTCAGGATTAGTGAAAATTTTCTTATTGGATCGTATAATTTTATTTTTCTCTTCAAGGGAAACTTTTGATATTCAAAAAAGGGGGCAATTGAAGATGACTCAAATTTGTCATGACAAATACATCGCAGCAAATACGATCTACATCAAATATTATTAAAAATTCACATTTATCAACTTCTTCCAGTGAAATCACGATTTTGCATTGATCCGTTTTCCAATCCCACTTTTACATAAATCTAGTAAAAAAACACCAGCAGCATCATCAATTATCAAAACCATTAACAAATTGATATGGTACAATAATGTCATAATAACTCAGTTGCGTCCTAATTTACTATATTTCTATAAATATTCATTTTATAATAGGTACGACGATTTTTTCCCGCCGCTGATTTATGAACTCATTTGTCGTCTCAAAACATTTGAAAATTCTTAAAAAAATCAAATCAAAATATTTTTTGCATCATAATTTAAAGAAGAACACTTGTGACTTGGCACCTTGTGATAGATATACCACCGTCCACCGATAGGCGTCATGGTCCAAAGACTTTGTGTCACTAACAACACAGCCATAGTCACCACCTTCGTCTCGTCGATCGTCTGAGACCACATGAGCTGTCATGTGTGGGTGTTAAATTGCTCGTAAAATTATTTGAAAGATTTGTTAGCTAAAAAGAGACTCGTCTGTCGTTATCCAATGAAAATGTGAAATATTTATTTATATGTATGCGTACTCATCATTGTTTCTGGCCAGTGGTAACATGAAATAGGTTGATCGTCAATAGGTGGTGGGTATTTATGTCTACCCTAAGAATAGTTGCAGAGCTAATATACTAACAGGATAAACTAGTATTTTAAATGAGAGTTATTCTTTTCCAAATGATTTCTTTTAGATTGAACATTTATAAAGAGTGATTTTTTTGAGGTTAGGATTTTCATGCATTAGTATTTGACAGATCACGTGGGATTTCAGTCATGGTGTCAAAGAGAAAGATGCTCAGTATGCTTTGACATTTCATCATGAATCGTCTTACAAACGAACAACGCTTGCAAATTATTGAATTTTATTATCAAAATGCGTGCTCTGTTAAGAAAGTTCATTGCGCGCTTCCATTTTATGGTCAGTTTAATCGACCCACTGAAGCGGCTATTCGGGCTATTGTGACTAAATTTCGCACCAAATTTACATTGTTGGACATTAAACCACCAACACGCTTACGTAGAGTGCGAACTGAAGAAAATATCGCAGCTGTATCGGCCAGTGTTAATGATGACCACCAATTTTCGATTCGTCGCCGTTCGCACCAATTGGGTCTCTGTTACTCAAAAACGTGGAAATGCCAAAATTGGACTAAGCGGATGGACCACCTAAGACGCATCCGCGGTCAACATTTAAATGAAATTATCTTCAAAAAGTAAATGTCATGGACCAATCTAACGTTTCAAATAAAGAACCGATGAGATTTTGCAAATTTTATGCGTTTTTAAAAAAAAAAAGTTATCAAGCTCTTAAAAAATCACCCTTTAAAAGACATAAACATTTTTTTTTCAATTATATATAAATAATATATATCCTCCAGCTCTTTTGGGTGAGATTACAAAAATATTAAAAATAAAATGTTTTCAAATAAGGGCGGTTAAAATTCAATACAACGAAGAATTATATCATTCAAATGTTCGTGGCTGGCTAAACTTGAGCGATGACTCGGGTTTATGTTGGCTTTGTGAGCCTCGATCGATTACGGCTTATTGTCAGACAACTACAACTTCAGCAAACCCAACAAGACAAACACTTGCGGGTTCGCGATCTCTTAATCTAATTGAAATCACAACCGCGAAAGATAAACCTCAATGTCGCACATTGGAACCACAAAGTGGTTTTCAAAACAATTCAAACATTTTTAATCGAGTAACTTAAAAAACATTGAGATACCTTATAAAAAAATCTAAAATTCCTAAAACGGGGAAAATAAATACCAGAAATGTGATTCATTTAGAAAAATGTGTTCCATTCCTATCGCAGATCATACGCGTGGATAAAATGTGCTTTTGTAATCGGTGAGAATTAATTTTATATATAAATTATTTTTAATGAAAAATTGTCATATATTACTGATCGGCTGGACAAGATAGTAAAAAGTCATGATTTTTGGAATTTGGGTATAAGCGGTACCGCTTAAGGTTTTAGTGGACTATCATTTTTTTCCTATAATCTGAAATTTTGAAAGTTAACAGTTACCGCTTGTGGTAAATACAACTCGACTAATCTAGTAATGTTTATTCTAAATTCATCTAAATTATCAGCGACTTTCCAGCGATCCTTTTAAGGCGGACCAAAAATGTGGAATTTATTTACTCTAGTAAATTTTTGTGAGTTAAAAAAAATAAAATTAGGCAAGGACCTAAGGATTTTGAGATATTAACATGGAAAATCCGGCATCCATTTATAATTTAGAAATTAGCCCAAATTTGCTATTTTCACCTTAAAAGTAAAATTAGATTTGATCTGGGATATTGACCTGGCTCAAATACCAAATGACAAATACCCGAACTCCTTAATTTATTTCTGACACAGATATATTAAAACATCTAAGATTGGTAATAAAAACTTGTATTGGGATAGAAAATGGAGATAACACCTTGAAATATCGACCTGAGACCCTATAAAGTATATATATTCTTGATCGTCATAAAATTCTAAGATGATCTAGCCATCTCCGTCCGTCTGTTAAAAGCACGCTACCATCTAAACGAAAGGAGCTAGAACGTTCAAATTTTCCATAAATGCGTCTTATAGTCGTAGATCGGTTGGGATTGAAAAAAATTTTTCCCTCACAAGGACTAAAAATACCCATAATAATCCTTAATATTTTAACGTATTTAAGCATGTGTTTTGAATATGCCTGTTTATATTTGATTGATATTTGGTATATTTGGTATTTTTCCAAATTGGTACTTTTAAGGGGTACAATGGGAATAAAGGGATTAAAATGGTACCAACCAACAGGCTGTACCTAGATTAAATTCGGTGTATACATTCCTCTGATTGCATAGACAAGTAAAATACACGGATTTTTCGAAATTCGTACTTTTTGGGGTTAAAATGAAAAAAAGGGGATACAAATAGTACCAATCAAATGACCGCAGCTAGAGTCATGAAATTCGGAGTATACATTCCTCTGACCGTGTAGACACGGAAAATAAACTAATTTTTCGAAATTCATACTTTTTGGGGTAAAAATAGAAAAAGGGGATAGAAATAGTACCAACCAAATGACCGCAACTAGAGACATGAAATTCGGAGTATACATTCCTTTGACTACGTAGACATGAAAAATAAAAGTTTATTTTCCAAATTCGTACTTTCAAGGGAAACCGGGGGTACGGAGGGATAAAAATGGTACCAAACCCAACGGCTGCACCTGGAATAATGAAATTCTGTGTATACATTCCTCTGATTGCGTAGACACTTAAAATATACAGATTTTTCGAAATTCGTACTTTTTGGGGTTAAAATGATAAAAATAGTACCAATCAAATGACCGCAGCTAGAGTCATCCTCTGACTGCGTCGACATGGAAAATAGACAGATTTTTCGAAATTCGTACTTTTTGGGGTTAAAATTGAAAAAGGGGATACAAATAGTACCAACCAAATGACCGCAGCTAGAGTCATGCAATTCGGAGTATACATTCCTCTGACTGTGTAGACACGGAAAATACACGGATTTTTCGAAATTCGTACTTTCAAGGGATACAATGGTACAGAGGGATAAAAGTAGTACCAACTAAACGACTACACCTAGAATGATAAAATTATAATTGCGTATAAACGTCAAGGGGGTAAAAATGGTACCAACCAAATGGGCGCAGCTGGAATCATGGAATTCGGTGCATACATTCCTCTGACTGCATAGACACGCAAAATAAAAAGTTTTTTTTCCAAATTCGTACTTTTCTTTTACGACAAAAATTGGTTAAATCTTGAAGTTAGGTTATTTTGCACTATGTACGTCTGATAATGAATTTTCAAAATTTGTACTTTTGGCATTAACATAGAATGGAAATACAACCAACTGTAGTACCCACTATCTATCAATATTTATGGTATTTAAGCTTTTTGAAAATATAAATATAAGAATATTTATTTCAATTTACATTTCTGATTTTAAGTTTGTATTTTTATACACTCCACGAGAATATTATGTCTTTGTGCATTTGTTTGTAACACCCAAAAGAAATGGAGATAGACCCATTGTTAATTATACCGATCGACTTAGAATCACTTTCTGAGTCGATTTAGCAATGTCCGTCTGTCTGTCCATCTATTGTTGTAATCAAATTACATGTCGCAATTATAGTCCGACCTTAACAAAAATTGACACAAGTAAGTTTTGTGGATCAAAGACGAACGCTATTTAATTTGAGGCAAATCGGTTCAGATTTAGATATAGTCCCCATACAAATGTCGCTCCCGATTTGACCTTTTCCGCCCTAAAAACCACATATTATACCCGATATTCTTCAAATTTGGCTCAACACCTTATAATCTAACTAGAAACACCTGCGGTGAAAGCGGGCTAGACCGGTTCAGATTTAGATATAGCCCCCATACAAATGTCGCTCCCGATTTGACATTTTCCGCTCTTAAAACCACATATTGTACCCGATTTTCTTTAAGTTTAGCACAACAACTTATAATACAACTAGAGACACCTATGCAAAAAGTGGGTAAGATCGGTTCAGATTTAGATATAGCCCCCATGTCGGTCCCGCTTTGACTTTTTCCGCTCTAGAAACCACATATTGTACCCGGTTTTCTTTAAAATTGGCACAATATCTAATAATACAACTAGAAACACCTATGCAAAAAGTGGGTAAGATCGGTTCAGATTTAGATATAGCCCCCATACAAATGTCGCTCCCGATTTGACTTTTTCCGCTCTAGAAACCACATATTGTACCCGATTTTCTTTAAAATTGGCACAATATCTAATAATCTAACTAAAACATCTATGGTGAAAGTGGGTAAGATCGGTTCAGATTTAGATATAGCCCTCATACAAATGTCGGTCCCGCTTGACTTATATATTGACCATATATTGTACCCGGTTTTCTTTAAAATTGGCACAATATCTAATAATCTAACTAAAACATCTATGGTGAAAGTGGGTAAGATCGGTTCAGATTTAGATATACATTTATTTACCTATACATTATATATACAAATGTTGC
The DNA here is from genome assembly GCA_947397865.1 of Polietes domitor. Classification (NCBI taxonomy): domain Eukaryota; kingdom Metazoa; phylum Arthropoda; class Insecta; order Diptera; family Muscidae; genus Polietes; species Polietes domitor. Next base: position 48,905,988 of record OX377621.1, read on the forward strand.
TCCCAAATGTTTAACCGATTGTGGCATATAATATTTCACCTATAAACATACATGGTGAAAGCGGGTCAGATGTTCTTCCGATTTATCATTTTTGTCAAACATATACATTTACAGGATACAAAAATCCTTCCAGATTTCACTTTTTTACCGAATTGAATTGTAATAGGATAGAAAGTGGAGTGTATCATATAGTCGACACCGCCCGACTTTAGCCTTTACTTACTCGTTTCAATTTCAATTTGCATTTTTCAATTTAAATTTGTATTTTCTAAATTGAATTTAAATTGAAAATGGTGTAGATATATTAGCATTGAAAATCGGTCATTCAGGCATATATTAAAAATTAGACCAAAGTTGACTACTTTGCATATTTTCCGATTTTAAAGAAAAGTAAAATTTTTAATTTTTGTTTTTATGTTTTTTTAACATATTTTTGTTCATAATGCACAAAAAAGGTATTTTTCGTATTATAGATTTTTACCTTTTTCAGATTTTGAAAATTGAAAAAAAGTAATTTTTTCGACTTTGTCGAACCGTACCTCTGACATTTCAAGAGATTTTGCACTCGAATTTGTTTTATTAGAAATTGTGGTTTCTTGCCTTAATTATGTGTTTGTGCTAAATAAAGTTTGTTCCCAAAAATATTTAAAAATACTCTTTTTGAAAAAATCTATGAGATTGGACCAACATAACTGTTTTTCTTTGAAAGCCTTTGAAGAATAAAATACATATTTAGAAAGGTTGAAGGGTTTCCCGTTTTCCGGGTAAATTTTGCCTGCTCGAAATTACACCCTTGGAATTACTCATTTTTTCTCATTAACTTTTGAAAAGTAAGTACACATCTTTTTCCTCAACCCAAACTAAGTTGCATGCATATAAGTGCGCAAGGTTGGCATTTACCCCTATTATAAAAAATTTGGAGTGGGAACTAAAAGCAAAAAAGAATTGTATGAGTAATGGTTTCTAGGGTATGTTCAAAGGCGGCTACGTAGATTAAACGTTACCTGTGTTGCACTTTCGGTTTGGAAATAATGCAATATAACCTTGTTTCTCAATGTGATGTGAAACATATTATAACCTATGATTTCATTAATTTCAGAAATGTATAGGTATATATATATAAAATGACTATACATATATTATTACTATTGGTATAGTAAATTAAATCGAATGGTATTTTGGCTCTGTCTGATGATGATGACTTTTTACTTTTCGCAGAAAAAAGTGAAAATTTTAATTCTTTGATTAGTAAATGCGTCATAAGAAATGGCGTCGCAGAAATTCAATTACCATCGTCATTCATTCGTATGTTTGTGACAAGAGCGTCATAACTCAAAAAGTCCTCACATTTCAGATTATCACAGCAAAATGTTCTATTTAAACAATTTCCCGCCATTTCGGCCGCTAGTACTATGGAACACTAAACGTTTCATGGCTTCCTACACAATTTTAAAATAATCCACTTGTTCTGTTAATAAATACCCTATTTTGTGTTATGGCGATATTCTTGCCATTATGTCCTCGTATTACTGCAAAAGCGATTACATTGACGACGATTGATATGACGATGACGGAGGCAGAGATTTGATACAAATTATGCTTGTTGAATTTATGACGGTGCGATAATAATTAATAATTTAAAACGAAATTAGTCTGATACGCAAAAAGAATTTGGCGCCATCGAAGTTGAAGAAAAAAAAAACCGTCCACATTCGCCGATGACTCTAGCACTAGCCCACTCTGACTAACAATATAAAAATGTGGGGTGGATGTGTGTGTGTGTGTGAGTGTTTGAAATATTACATATCGTTTGAAAATTGATAACAAATATAATGAATGAAAGGGGTGCGGCGGCGACTACAGTTCACTTTATCGAAAACTGCACACCTATTCCCAATAACTTTTCCACATTGTAGTAACTTGATTTTCTGGTAACACTGGTCGACAACAGAACACTCCAGGAAAATGCTACTGCACCATTTTCAATTGTAATTCAAAAGACATCACTTGAAATTAAAAAATATCAATTTGAAATTCAAAAATTCCATTTGAAATTAAAAAAATATCAATTGAAATTCAAAATTTCCATTTGAAATTAAAAAATTTGCAATCGAAATTCAAATTTGTAAAACAACAAAAATTATTCCATTTGAAATTCAACAAATAAAAACGGCGTTAAATTCGGCCATGTCGCACTTTATATACCCTCCACCATGGATTGCATTCCACAGATGCTGTCGATTTTCGCAGAAGTGCTGTAGTAAAGGGTGATTTTTTAAGAGCTTGATAACTTTTTTTTAAAAAAAAACGCATAAAATTTGCAAAATCTCATCGGTTCTTTATTTGAAACGTTAGATTGGTCCATGACATTTACTTTTTGAAGATAATTTCATTTAAATGTTGACCGCGGCTGCGTCTTAGGTGGTCCATCCGCTTAGTCCAATTTTGGCATTTCCACGTTTTTGAGTAACAGAGACCCAATTGGTGCGAACGGCGACGAATCGAAAATTGGTGGTCATCATTAACACTGGCCGATACAGCTGCGATATTTTCTTCAGTTCGCACTCTACGTAAGCGTGTTGGTGGTTTAATGTCCAACAATGTAAATTTGGTGCGAAATTTAGTCACAATAGCCCGAATAGCCGCTTCAGTGGGTCGATTAAACTGACCATAAAATAGAAGCGCGCAATGAACTTTCTTAACAGAGCACGCATTTTGATAATAAAATTCAATAATTTGCAAGCGTTGTTCGTTTGTAAGACGATTCATGATGAAATGTCAAAGCATACTGAGCATCTTTCTCTTTGACACCATGTCTGAAATCCCACGTGATCTGTCAAATACTAATGCATGAAAATCCTAACCTCAAAAAAATCACTCTTTATTACAGGAAAATATAATTTATTTAATATAGCCAAACCAAAACAAATACAAATATTGAAAAAAATAATTTTATAAATAAATATAATATTTTTATTATTTCAAGCCACTCTTATAAGACAAGGCTACCAATACGTTTACCCTTTATATATCGAAATAATACTTCAAGTCAATGCAAAAAATAAATATTTGTATATTTATATTTTCAAAAAAGCTTAAATACCATAAATATTGGTAGGCAGTGGGTGCTACAGTTGGTTGTATATTCCATTATATTTTAATTCCAAAAGTACAAATTTGGAAAGTCCATTATCTCACGTACGTACATACACAGTGCAAAATAACTTAACTTCATGATTCAACCAATTTTTGCCGTAAAGAACGAATTTGGAAAAATATTTTTATTTTGCGTGTCTATGCAGCCAGAGGAATGTATACACCGAATTCCATGATTCTAGCTGCGGCCATTTGGTTGGTACCATTTTTATCCCCTTTTTCCAATTTTACCCCCTCAAGAGTACGACTTTCTAAAATCTTTTTATTTTACCTGTCTACGCAATTAGAGAGATTTCATCATTCTAGCTGTATTCGTTTAGTTGGTACTATTTTTATCCCCTGTACCCAATGTATCCTTTGGAAGTACGAACTTGGAAAAAGGGTTTTATTTTTCGTGTCTGTATAATGTAATGTATAGTCCGAATTTCATGACTCTAGCTGCGGTCATTTGGTTGGTACTATTCTATCCCCTTTTTCCATTTTAACCCCATAAAGTACGAATTTCGAAAAATCCTTCTATTTTACGTGACTACGCAATCAGAGGAATGTATACACCGAATTTCATTATTCTAGGGGCAGTCGTTTGGTTGGTACGATTTTTATCCCTCAATTCCCAGTTTATCCCTTAAAAGTACGAATTTGGAAAAAATTATTTAAAATTATGTATCTATGAATTTAATATGTCCATCCCTTTTTGTCCCATTTTACCCCCTACGAATAAAAATAGTTTTATGGCGCACGTTTTTGTTATCGGGGAAATGCGCATACCCAATATCAAGTAAATAAAAGCAGACATATTGAAAAATATTCTTAAATACTCTAAAATATTATTGGTTATTATGGGGTTTTTTAGTCCTTGTGAGGGAAAAATGTTTCCCTTTGGGCCGATTTCGCCCAGTTTCAATCCCAACTGATCTACGATTATAAGACGCATTTATGAAAAAAACGTCCTAGCTCCTTTCGTTTAGATGCTAGAGTGCTTTCAACAGACGGACGGACATGACTAGATCGTCTTAGAATTTTATGACGATCAAGAATATATATATATAGAACTTTTCAAATTCAATTGATGTTTTTTGAATTTCAAATGATATTTTTGAATTTCAAATGATATTTTTTGAATTTGTTGTCATTTATTTTGGTTTAAGACCAAAGGTTGTGCTGAAGTCTTCAGCAGAACCCAAAATTAGCAAAAAGGCAAAGTGAGAACTTTATTGTTGCAGCTAAAAGTTGACTACGCAGTTTCGATGGGCGCTACCCCATCTCGTCAGAACTTTCGCAACGAATGTATGTCTTTGACTAAAATCAGGGTTCATATTAGTACCAGCGGTGACATACGACAAATGAGAAGCGCTGATAAACAAAATATTCCACCGAACTAAGTCGACACACTAAAAATCTCACTTTGCCAATTCAATGTTATGCATGTGCTCGCATCGCTCGCAACAATGCAAAGGTTGTTGTTGTACGGTATGTCCCGTCTTCACTGTACCTCGTGTGTATTGTTGTTGTTTGTATGTATTGTTGGTCTGTTATATTGTATGTGTTGTCATTTATTTTGGTTCAAGACCAAATGTTGTGCTGAAGTCTTCAGCTGAACCCAAAATTAGCAAAAATTTCGAATGAAATTCTTGAATTTCAAATGGTGTAGTATTCCACAATTATAACGAATTATGTCTCTCTTTTAACTGTGTCAGCATCTATTCTTTTAGGTGTTTCAGAATGAAATTGATTTTCAATTTGGTTTTGTTCGAGATGTAAGTAGTTCGTTTCCCCCCAATATGATAAATATCCCTCCCTCTGAATTTGTCGACCAGTGTAAATATTCTTTATTAACTGGCAGTATTTGACCAACGATACGATAATAAAAAACGTCGATACTCTGATTGCGGTAAATATATATGACAGGTGTCAAACTCCTTATAATACGAATACAATCTGTACGAGCTGTGCTATGGTCAACATTAAAAGTGGTGGTGGTGCCATCGTACTCTCCAAGAAACACGAGACTTTTGCTATCGCTGATAAGCGGCAGCTGGCTGCTTTAAACAATCAACGTCAAAGTATGTCATGTAAGTTTGAGTGTGTGTGTGCCCGATGATAAGACATAACTAAAACCTTTATTTGATTTCAATTTTGACTTTAGTTGGAGTCGATTTGTGATTTGATTTTATAACCCATCCGAAATGCGTACAATTCAATGCAATCGATATGATTATCACTTGTTCTCGTATGTACACTAGGGCGTACCTCAAAAAAAAAGTTCGCCGTACACCTTCAAATATGAAGTATTATTGAAAGGTAGTTTCAAAATAAATATTTTTATTTTTTTATGCCGAACGTAGGGGTCGCGCTTTTACATTTTTCTATATAACTTCTGCATTTATAAACAGATTTTAAAGTGTGATACATCGATGTTTTTGTCTCGACGAGGCCGATTTTTTTGTCTTTGAAGTCATTGAGCTCAAGCACCCCCTTCTGGTACTTGCCCATCATATCTCAGTTGCTACTACCCTAATGTACCACTCTAATATCAGAAAATTAAAGCTCACATAAAATCATGAAACTCTTCCTAAGGAAGTATGTCGATTTTCGCAGCAGAAAAAGTGTTAAACTAGTTTTTTTCTTATTTTACCGAGAGCATTGCATGTATTTATAAGTTGTTCTTTGTATCTTCGATGTTTACAGTCGGTTGTCAAAGTGTAATACATATATTGGTGTTTTTGGCCCATGCGTTGCTCATCGGTGACCGCCATAGCTGATTCATGCACAACATGAGCAAAACTACTTTGTCACATTGTTTCCCTATTGCAAATCGTTTTACCTGTGAAGTAACGGTCTATATTTTATTGTAACAATAAAAATTAGTTCAGTAATAAGGCGTTGGTGGCTCAACAAAGCATTATTAAATATTTCAATTTCCATTATAAAGGGTGATTTTTTAAGAGCTTGATAACTTTTTTTTAAAAAAAAAGGCATAAAATTTGCAAAATCTCATCGGTTCTTTATTTGAAACGTTAGATTGGTCCATGACATTTACTTTTTGAAGATAATTTCATTTAAATGTTGACCGCGGCTGCGTCTTAGGTGGTCCATCCGCTTAGTCCAATTTTGGCATTTCCACGTTTTTGAGTAACAGAGACCCAATTGGTGCGAACGGCGACGAATCGAAAATTGGTGGTCATCATTAACACTGGCCGATACAGCTGCGATATTTTCTTCAGTTCGCACTCTACGTAAGCATGTTGGTGGTTTAATGTCCAACAATGTAAATTTGGTGCGAAATTTAGTCACAATAGCCCGAATAGCCGCTTCAGTGGGTCGATTAAACTGACCATAAAATGGAAGCGCGCAATGAACTTTCTTAACAGAGCACGCATTTTGATAATAAAATTCAATAATTTGCAAGCGTTGTTCGTTTGTAAGACGATTCATGATGAAATGTCAAAGCATACTGAGCATCTTTCTCTTTGACACCATGTCTGAAATCCCACGTGATCTGTCAAATACTAATGCATGAAAATCCTAACCTCAAAAAAATCACTCTTTACAACGGTAAAAAAACTAAAAAAATGTCTTTTACGATCAGTGCATTAAACAACACTATGTTACCGACTAAGTACGATGTTATTAATTATTTCTTGTATCTGCGGCATAACACTAATCCCAATAGAAAATTGAGTGCTTTTAAACAAGAAGCTTTCAGAAGCATTACCCTTTTATGGGAGCGGGCAGGCATTCCAATTATATCGGTATCAGGTGTTCGTAAACGGTTGGATAAACTTCTAGACGATTACTATAAATTGGTTAAAAGTCCATTGAAATGCAATGTAAATGAGTGGAATAAATTGTTCTCAATTTCGCGTTGTAAGTGTGGCATAGAAAGAAATGTTCCATGCAGTTGCACCGCCTCTGATAAAATCCCAGACGATGCGAAAGACTTTTTCATCGATCAATGGGGTCCACGGCTGATGACTTTGGATAATGTTTATCATATGATGTCGATGAAAAATTGCGGTGTTCAAACGTGCTCAATTGTTGCACCATCAAAAGCGGTATATACCGAGTTCAACAGTATTGGGTATCAACCAGGCAGCGATGAAGAGCTAGAATTTGAAGAAAATGTTGGCGATTCCTCAGAGAAGATTAAAACAACATTTACGGTGGCGGACATTTCTTTGCGTAATTTTAGTTCGGCTTTGGATCGCAGCGATACTTCAGTTCGCTACGGTGCCTTGCTTGCGACCATGTTAATAAAAGATTTAAAATTGTCTATTGCCGCTAAAGCCAAAGAAGAGTTATCTGCAGAAACAGCCGAAAATATATGTCAGTTCTTTGAAGGGCTTATCATCAATAAAAATAAAATATTTCGAGAACGTGTGAAGTTCCGTAAGGAAGCAAAAGTGGCGGCCAAATGCCATCAATTATTAAAGTGTATCTCTTTCGATGGCAAGAAAGAGCCAACTTTGAAAAAAGTAACCGAGGCAAATGTGACGCGAAATATTGTTTTAAATGAAGAACACATCACCATTGTAAAAGAGCCTGACTCCAAATTCATTGGTTATGCTACGCCCACTGATAGCTCTGCTTTGGGGATCCAGAGGAGCATCGTTGATTACTTGAGTCGTGAAAACTTCAATTTGGATGACTTAGTTGCCATAAGTTGCGATGGAACTGCTACCAACACTGGGTACAAAAGTGGAGTCATTGTGAGAATGGAACGCCATTTACAGAGACCGCTGCAGTGGTTCGTGTGCCTTTTCCACTTCAACGAGTTACCATTTAATGCGCTGTTAAGATCATTGCTTGGAAAACAGAAAGGACCTGGAATCTGGCCCGGAAGTATCGGAGAAGGCATTCAAAATTGCATACACTACCCTGTAAGTTTAATATATTAATAGTGTTTCGTGTCCGTGTGTTCCGTATACTTTACTTGTGAGCATTTTATTAATTAATAATTCGCATATTTTGTTGCTTATTCCGTTTGGTCAGGTCAAACAAAATTTCGAACGCATTACAATGGGAGAAATGCCAGCGAACATAGATGGGTGGAATATTCGAGGCGACCAGCTTTACTTGTATCGTATGGTTCGAGCCGTTCATATCGGAGAATGCGATGAAAAATTAGCCAGCGAGAAGCCCGGCGCTATTTGCAAAGCGCGCTGGCTAACAACAGCCTCTCGAATTCTGCGCTTTTATATGACGTGTACGCAACCCTCGATGGTATTGAGAAAACTGGCTCAGTTCGTTGTGAAAGTGTATGCACCATTCTGGTTTCTTGTAAAAAGCCAACCACTGGCAATTCACGGAAGTCGGAATGTTTTCCTTTATATATGTTGGATTCGTCAGTTGCCAAAAGATATTCAAGAGGTCATCCGTCCGTTCATTGAAAATAACGGATATTTTTTTCATCCTGAAAATATTTTGTTATCGATGATAACAGACCCAGATCAACTAGTGCGTTCAGATGCCTATGATAAGATTTTATCAGCCCGCAATGAAGCCACGGGAAGCATTCGACAAATGTTCGGTCCACCAGTTCATAATTTTATCAATTTTGATAGTGACTCATATTTCAATATGATCGATTGGAAACAATTTGAATTGACTGAGCCGCCATGCTTGCAGTTTTTTTCGCAAGAACAGTTAGAAGCATTCCAATTTTCAGAAGAAATTATCGATTTACCAGGTTAGCACAAGAAAAACTTAATTTGATTGCTTTCTTTGCTGAACTCATTTATTTTCACAGATTATCCATGCCATTCTCAAAACACCGAGCGTTTTGTTCATGTTGTGCATGAATCAGCTATGGCGGTCACCGATGAGCAACGCATGGGCCACATCTTTTCTAAACTTGAGAGCCGCCAAAAATACACCCAACTTGAATCGCGTCGAAATATGGTTGATTAAAATTTTAATTGTACCTTAACTTTTATATTTATTGTTCTAAGAATTGAAATATGATGCATAAATAGTAGAAGGGGGTTGTTGAGGTCAACGACTTTAAAAACTGAAAATCTGGTATGTGCGGGACAAAAACACCAATATATGTATTACACTTTGACAACCGACATCGAAAATACAATAAACATCGAAGATACAAAGAACAACTTATAAATACATGCAATGCTCTCGGTAAAATAAGAACAAAAATAGTTTAACACTTTTTCTGCTGGGAAAATCGACATACTTCGTTAGGAAGAGTTTCATGATTTTATGCGAGCTTTAATTTTCTGATATTAGAGTGGTACATTAGGGTAGTAGCAACTGAGATATGATGGGTAAGTACCAGAACGGGGTGCTTGAGCTCAATGACTTCAAAGACAAAAAAATCGGCCTCGTCGAGACAAAAACATCGATGTATCACACTTTAAAATCCGTTTATAAATGCAGAAGTTATATAGAAAAATGTAAAAGCGCGACCCCTACGTTCGGCATAAAAAAATAAAAATTTTTTTTTTGAAACTACCTTTCAATAATACTTCATATTCGAAGGTGTACGGCGAACTTTTTTTTTTTACTTGTAACCTGGTACGCTCTAATGTACACCCATGTGTACATATACATATAAAGGGTGATTTTTTAAGAGCTTGATAACTTTTTTAAAAAAAAAACGCATAAAATTTGCAAAATCTCATCGGTTCTTTATTTGAAACGTTAGATTGGTCCATGACATTTACTTTTTGAAGATAATTTCATTTAAATGTTGACCGCGGCTGCGTCTTTGGTGGTCCATCCGCTTAGTCCAATTTTGGCATTTCCACGTTTTTGAGTAACAGAGACCCAATTGGTGCGAACGGCGACGAATCGAAAATTGGTGGTCATCATTAACACTGGCCGATACAGCTGCGATATTTTCTTCAGTTCGCACTCTACGTAAGCGTGTTGGTGGTTTAATGTCCAACAATGTAAATTTGGTGCGAAATTTAGTCACAATAGCCCGAATAGCCGCTTCAGTGGGTCGATTAAACTGACCATAAAATGGAAGCGCGCAATGAACTTTCTTAACAGAGCACGCATTTTGATAATAAAATTCAATAATTTGCAATCGTTGTTCGTTCGTAAGACGATTCATGATGAAATGTCAAAGCATACTGAGCATCTTTCTCTTTGACACCATGTCTGAAATCCCACGTGATCTGTCAAATACTAATGCATGAAAATCCTAACCTCAAAAAAATCACTCTTTATATGTAACAACTAATCATTGATATACAAGAAAAAGTCACGTGATCACTGGAAGGTTGATGTTTGATAATACATAATTATTTCGTCGGCTCTACTTAAGTCCATAACATTGTGTGTGTTTAATAAGAAATCATAAATGCTGATTATCAGTGCGTAGTAGTCGAGGGGACTGTACGAGTAAAGCAAAAACAATTAATGGAAAATGTTATTAATAAAAAAACAATTTTGCAATTAATGAGAAACCATTAATGAGATCACTTTTACGAAATAATTTGTATACAATTGACGTCGTATAGTGGCAGCAGACAGAAAGCTTATCTTCGATGGCAAGCTACAGAGTGACAATGCAACTTTTACAAATGGAAAATTATTTTATTAAGCAATATGATATGAAAGTTATTATCATTAGAAACGGATCAGGAAAAATAGGAACAAATACATATTTTGTTTACATTGAGGCATCATCAAATCATAAATCACAATAAAGATTTTAATGGTTAATTTTTGTACTTAAACTTCAATTTTCGTCAGGTTCCTTTATCTAATAGTTGTACTCGCTTTTAGAAAATAGAACAAAATATTCTGTTTTCTATTTCATAAAGGGGGTATTTAAATAAAAATTAAAATAATGTGATTTTTAAAACATTACCTTGCATCTACAAAGCGGGTGGGTGATAAAATCTACATTTATCCATAGATCTTTTAGATAGACATTGTTTTCGTCGTTAGAATTATAATTACAGTTGAACTTCGATTAACCGTGACTCTATTAACCGTGATTATCTATTAACCGTGAAGCTGAGTGGTTGATTTTCTACCTCTATTAACCGTGATTTACCTCTATTATCCGTGATGCACATGTCCATGTGACTGCTTGTTTGTTTTTTTCGTATAATACACACACATCTCTCATATTAAAATTCGGTGATTCCCCTTTTTCATGAAAGTGTAATTTTCATATCAAATTTCATATTCATTCATCAGTGTGAAATTTGATCTGTCAAGACGTGTTTTCCTTACATCATGCCACCGTCAAAAACTAAATCCGCGAAAAGAGCAAGAAAGGTTCTTTCAATTAAAGAAAAAATGGAGCTGATTAATGAATACTCAAAACGTAAAGTACCTTTTAAAATGTTGTCTGGAAAATATGGAGTTGGCATTCAAACTGTATCCGATTTAATAAAAAACAAAGATCGGATTTTAAAATTTTGCTCCGATACTGATTCAATGCTTGGCCTTAAACACAGATATACACTAAAAACATCCGAAAATCCAAAAGTTGATTTTGCAACATATGTATGGTTTCGGCAAGAAAGATTTAAGGGAACTCCAATTTCAGGTAAATTAACTGAAATCGAGATATTGTATGAACTTAAACTGAAATTTGCTTCTGAACTTCAGGCGAAATGATTGTCGAAAAGGCAAAAATGTTCCATTTGAAGTTAAACATGAATTCAGAGTGCACTTATTCATTTGGTTCAAAAAACGTCATGGAATCCGTCGACTGAAATCTACGGGAGAAAAGGAGTGTGCTGATTATGAGTCTGCTACGATGTTTGTGGACGACTTGGATGAAATCATTAAAAACGAACAACTTACAACTGAACAGATCTACAATGCAGACGAAACCAGTCTATTTTGGAGGTGTTTGCCTCAGAGTTCTTTGGCTAGTGGTAATGAATATTCTATTGAAGGGTACAAGGAATCCAAGGAGAGAATCACAGTGCTAGTTTGTTCAAATGCTGCAGGAACTCACAAGTGTAAATTGATGATAATAGGAAAAAGTGCCCATCCAAGAGCTTTAAAAACGTTGAACACCTTCCTGTGATTTATAAAGCAGCAGCAGCTTCGTGGGACTCTGTAACTCCACAAGTTTTAAAAAGAGTTTGGAATAACTTACACTCTCATAATGAAGATGCTCCAAATAGCCTTGTTGAGATACAAACAGATATAACCATACCGTCTGGATGTACGATTGATGCTGTCGAAAAGTGGATGGTGTGCGACTCTGATGTCGCTCCGTTTGCTATTATATCTGAAGGCGAAATCGTAGACATGGTTACCCAAAGCCAAGAAGATGAGCTTGATTCAAATTCCGAGGAATCAGATGGAGGAAATGCGGACGAAACGCCTACATTGGCTCAGGCAATAGAGGCAAAATACTACTTTGTTAGATTTTTTAGAAAACTTTAATTGTCCAAGTATTTCAGAACCAGATATATATATGCAAATATATCGCATACAAACTCATTTGTTGGAAGAACAAACAAAAGCTAAAAGCATAAGACAGACTTCCATAGAAGATTTTTTTAAATAAATGTATGTATTCCGAGAGATATGATAAGTTATTTATAGACACAGATTTACATGTTTTTGTCAAAAATAAATAAAAATAATAAAATTTATACATGTAAAATTTTACCTCTTTTAACCGTGATTTTCGGTTATCAGTGATTACCCCGGTCCCGAGAATCACGGTTAATCGAAGTTCAACTGTACTAAAATTTTTTAAAACAAAGTAAGTAATTTCATGTGAAGCGATCACACAATTTTTGGCGAATAAATCGGCATTTCCCAATTTTCAAAAAATCAGATGTCTTAAATACTAGAATGGATCAAAAATAAAGAATGTTTGTCATAATAAAGGGTGATTTTTTAAGAGCTTGATAACTTTTTTTTTAAAAAAACGCATAAAATTTGCAAAATCTCATCGGTTCTTTATTTGAAACGTTAGATTGGTCCATGACATTTACTTTTTGATGATAATTTCATTTAAATGTTGACCGCGGCTGCGTCTTAGGTGGTCCATCCGCTTAGTCCAATTTTGGCATTTCCACGTTTTTGAGTAACAGAGACCCAATTGGTGCGAACGGCGACGAATCGAAAATTGGTGGTCATCATTAACACTGGCCGATACAGCTGCGATATTTTCTTCAGTTCGCACTCTACGTAAGCATGTTGGTGGTTTAATGTCCAACAATGTAAATTTGGTGCGAAATTTAGTCACAATAGCCCGAATAGCCGCTTCAGTGGGTCGATTAAACTGACCATAAAATGGAAGCGCGCAATGAACTTTCTTAACAGAGCACGCATTTTGATAATAAAATTCAATAATTTGCAAGCGTTGTTCGTTTGTAAGACGATTCATGATGAAATGTCAAAGCATACTGAGCATCTTTCTCTTTGACACCATGTCTGAAATCCCACGTGATCTGTCAAATACTAATGCATGAAAATCCTAACCTCAAAAAAATCACTCTTTACAATAATTTTTTGTGGCATGAGACAGAGATATATTTTTCTAATTTCAAGCAAATTTCTTTTAGTTTTACAGAAAATTGCCCAATCTTAAAAAATATTTCTTTATGTTTTTCTTATTTATTTTATAAACAAAAAATATATGTGGACACACTCTGGATTTTAAAGATAAAAAGAGATATGTGATAGAAAGCCTAAGAATACAACAAAATATAGAAAAACAATGAACAATAAAGGATGGCACTGACAACATCATTTTGAGTTGCCGTGCTGCAATAAAATAACGAATCTGTGATATTTGGACTGTTTTTCTTTAAGACTGGACAACTACGCAAGTTGTGATAACAAAAATCTAAATAAAAATTCATTTCAATTTCACTTAAAATATTTTTTAAAATTGTCGCTAACAACAATATCAATGTGTGTATGAAAACAAATTTTGAAAAAAATGTATGTTACAAATTTTGGACTTAGCCTGGATAATTATCCAGTGTAAGTCAAAATTATGGTTATCGATGCTAAGTCCAAAAAGTCAACACAAAATATTTTTTGCAAATTTGTTTTGATACAAATATTTATATTGTAGTTGGCGACAATGCATTTTTTGGGTAAAAAATTACATTTTTATTAACATTTTTGTTATAGAAGCTTGTTATCCCGACTTCAATAAAAACAGCCCTATTATATTTAAGTTGTTTGTCTTGTTTGTATGTGTAAGGAAATTTAGACCCATTTTAATGTAATGTTTTTGATGTTAGTGTAAATCTAATATTGTTTTTGCAATTAAAATAATATTATTAATATTTAAGTAGACGAAGTCGCCAGAAGTAGTCACTAAATGTTGAAGAAAATGAAAGCAAAAACTGAAATAATGGAAATTTTATTTACATCGAAAACGTTAGGCCTAATTAGCTTGTTGATTAAAATATACTACATAAAATAGAAGTCTTGGCCAAAGAAAAACTGCAACATAAAAAAATTATTTCTATCTCATATTACGAAAAAGTTAAAATTTGTTAAAATTACCTTATGGCAAAAATACTTTATTTTCGATCCACCCTAGTGTGTACAATTTCTTGTTTTTTTTGAAAGTCGGGAAATGCAGCTTTATTCGCCTTATAGAAAAGTACATAATTGCAAAATCCAAACCACTTCACATGAAATAACTCAAATATATTTTACCGATTCTTTTCTATTCTATATGAGGTTGTTCGTGCCAGCAAAAAATAAATAATTTATACTCAAATTTTTGACGACTGTTCCTAAACCACTGTTTCTATTAGAGAGTGAAATTCGCAACATTTGTAGTCATCATAATCACATTTAATTTTTTTACAGGGCGTGATCACACGTATGTTTCCAAAATTAAAAGTACCCACGACGAAAATTGGAATTTATTATTTATCGCAGTGATGTGATAATATTCCCGACGCTCAAAATAATTTTTCAATAAAGATAGGCGGCAAACAATGTCTACTGTTCATGGGTGCTTTGTCATTTGACAAGTTTTGTACATACAATTATATTATATTGAAAAATTGTCAATCTTGGAGAGCGCATATGGGGAGGTCCGTTGACCAAAATGATTCAGGGAGGGCTTCTGATGGAAGTAACACATTTATTTAGAATTTTATACATACATAATTTAAAAACAAGTAAAAACGGCGTTAAGTTCGGCCGGGCCGAACTTTTTATACCCTCCACCATCGATTGCATTCCACAGTTGGTTGTATTTCCATTCTATTTTAATTCCAAAAGTACAAATTTTGAAAATCCATTATCAGACGTACATAGTGCAAAATAACCTAACTTCATGATTCAACCAATTTTTGCCGTAAAAGAAAAAGTACGAATTTGGAAAAAAACTTTTTATTTTGCGTGTCTATGAGGAATTCCATGATTCCAGCTGCACCCATTTGGTTGGTACCATTTTTACCCCCTTGACGTTTCTACGCAATTAGAATATCATAATTCTAGCTGTAGTCGTTTAGTTGGTACTATTTTTATACCTCTGTACCATCGTATCCCTTGAAAGTACTAATTTCGAAAAATTCGTCTATTTTCCGTGTCTACGCAGTCAGAGGAATGTATACTCCGAATTTCATGACTCTAGCTGCGCCCATTTGATTGGTACTATTTTTATCCCCTTTTTCATTTTAACCCCCCAAAAAGTACGAATTTTGAAAAATCCGTGTATTTTACTTATCTATGCAATCAGAGGAATGTATACACCGAATTTCATTATTCTAGGTACAGCCGTTTGGTTGGTACCATTTTTATCCCTCTATTCCCATTTTACCCCATAAAAGTACGAATTTGACAAAAATACTTTTTTATTATGTATCTACTCAATTAGAGGAATGTACACACCGAATTTCGTGTTTCTAGCTGTTGTCGTTTAATATGTACCATTTTTATCCCTTTTTTGTCCCATTTCACCTCTTACAAAAAAGAATCACTTTATGATGCACGTTTTTGCTATAAGGGGAATGCGCATACCAAATATCAAGCAAATATAAACAGACATATTCAAAAAACATGCTTAAATACGCTAAAATATTAGGGATTATTGTGGACATTTTTAGTCTTTGTGAGGGAAAAATTTTTCCCTTTGGGTCGATTTCGCCCCATTTCAATCCCAACCGTTCTACGACTATAAGACGCATTTGTGGAAAATTTGAACGTTCTAGCTCCTTTCGTTTAGATGCTAGCATGTTTTCAACAGACGGACGGACATGGCTAGATCGTCTTAGAATTTTATGACGATCTCTTGATCGATATATATACTTTATAGGGTCTCAGGTCGATATTTCAAGGGGTTATCCTGGAGGTGGAGGGTATAATAATATAACAAACTAATTAAAAATACGAAACAAGTCTCGTCAAAAATATAAAATTGTTTGTGATTCAAATATCTCTTAAATTAATTTAGATACCCACATATGTAAACATAACACTGTGGATCAAAATGAAACTTCTTCGTAAATAATTAGATTCTTTCAAGGTAATCTGATAGAGGGTTAAAAAGGGAATATATGTGTATCGGAGTTTTGAAAGATAAACGAAAAAATTAATACAAAATTTCTTTTTTTCAATTTTGTGGGAAAGTTAGCACCGAATTCGAAAAAATACAAAATTAACCTTAAAATAAATTTTAAGTTTTAACTTATTTCTTACATTTAAGTTGAGTTTTGAGTTTTGGTGCATTCGTAGACATAAAATTGAATTTTACGGCAAATATTTTTGTAGAATATTTTGACCCGTTAAACCGCAATTTTAAGGGTGTTTTTACTCTTTTGCATAAAAGGGACCAAAAAGTTGCAAAGAAATGTTTTTTCGTTGTGTTTTAAGTGATATTGCTGAAGACATCCTATACTTAAAATTTAAGAATCACAAGGTTTCTTATGCCGTTTCATCATAATAATATGCAAAAGGAGGAAATACACTTTCAAAACGCCCATGCACGCATTCGGACGCCAGAATTTCCTCTTGAAAAACACTAGATCTACATTGTCTTAGAATTTCATGATGATCCGCAATATAAATGTGTATGGTATGAATATTTTAAAGTTTTGCAAATTGCAACATGAATATATCACCGATATAAAAATAACGCACCACATAAAGGGTGATTTTTTAAGAGCTTGATAACTTTTTTTTAAAAAAAAAACGCATAAAAATTGCAAAATCTCATCGGTTCTTTATTTGAAACGTTAGATTGGTCCATGACATTTACTTTTTGAAGATAATTTCATTTAAATGTTGACCGCGGCTGCGTCTTAGGTGGTCCATCCGCTTAGTCCAATTTTGGCATTTCCACGTTTTTGAGTAACAGAGACCCAATTGGTGCGAACGGCGACGAATCGAAAATTGGTGGTCATCATTAACACTGGCCGATACAGCTGCGATATTTTCTTCAGTTCGCACTCTACGTAAGCGTGTTGGTGGTTTAATGTCCAACAATGTAAATTTGGTGCGAAATTTAGTCACAATAGCCCGAATAGCCGCTTCTGTGGGTCGATTAAACTGACCATAAAATGGAAGCGCGCAATGAACTTTCTTAACAGAGCACGCATTTTGATAATAAAATTCAATAATTTGCAAGCGTTGTTCGTTTGTAAGACGATTCATGATGAAATGTCAAAGCATACTGAGCATCTTTCTCTTTGACACCATGTCTGAAATCCCACGTGATCTGTCAAATACTAATGCATGAAAATCCTAACCTCAAAAAAATCACTCTTTATAAATGTATCGCATACTATATCAAACACTCGCTTTTACATCATGCTATAGAAAACATACTACTAACAAAACAAAAACTATAGTATATTTTCAGGGTTTTATAGAAAATTATTCCTACTTACCATGATACGATATGGTCACATACGATATTTGTACACAAAACTCGGTGCAGCCATTGGGTTTGAGAGTGCGAACAAACTGGCCATCCTGTATGGTGTAGACATTAACCGTGCCATCCTAAGAATTCAATAAATATCCATTAATTCAGCCACACTTATACGTATTAATTAATGTGTAGACTTACCAATGAACCAGAAACCACCACATCTAACTCTGTGTAAATGGCCACACTTGAAATCGAATCATCGTGGCCATATAATGTTGTCAGCGGTTTGGGCGAGAAACTATTCTGGGTATTGAGCTGCATAATCGATTGTAGGTTTGTTTGACTTGTCAGAGCATGTACGGGTATATTAGAAGATGTGGGGCCAGAACCTGAATGTGAACCTTGAATACTCCAGATAATGCAGGTACAATCACGTGAACCAGTCACTAGATACGAACCGCAATTATCTAAAGCCAAACAGGTGATGATATCTGAAAGAGAAAATACAAAATAAACTTAAGAACTGTTTGAAATCAGTGAAGAAGCTTAGCTTACCCAAATGTCGTGTAACCGAAGCCACTGACTTCCCCTTGTGCAGACTATAAACTCTCAGGGAATTATCCCATATACCACCGGCATATAAAAGTTTACCATCTGTGCTAACGGCAAACATTTGGGAATGTGACATTTGTGAGGGATGTAGGGGACCAAATATACGTTTACGATTTCTGAAAAATACGCGTAAATAAGATGTGGAATTATTTCAATTATTCAAATATACTTTTAAGATTTCTGGAAATATGCGAAAAAATGTAGAGAAATCTAAATTTCTTAATCCTGCAAATAGAAACTATAGGGACCATTCTGTAATTCACTTTCCAACGAGATAGACCCATCACCCATACCGACCAGATGAATCGTCATACAGATCGAGACTCGACGAAACCATCCCTGATCTCTGCCCTGCATGCGGTACAGGACCACATAATACAAACCATCTTTTCATTTGTCCCTCCAAGCCCACCTCACTGACTCCAGTATCCTTATGGACCGATCCTACTGATGTGGCCCATTTTCTGGAACTGGAGTTAGAAGAGGATTCGAATGAAGGAACAGAAGAAGACTAACCGAAAATTTGTATATTACAGCATACGTGGCTACAACAACAACCAACAACCAGCTGAATCGGTTCAGCAATGTCATTCCGTGTGCTCGTCCATCTAAAGCTTGTGATCAAAGTACAGGTCGCAAGTGTTGTTGAGTATTTTTCCTGGCAGCCGGTATTGACTATGAAGAAAATGGTATCAGATTTAGATAAAGCCCACATACAAATATACCGCCGATTTACTCTGGGTTTATTATAGACGCAGGCCTTTCCTTACTAGTTTTTTAAATGTACGCATAAGTAGCAGCTGAATAGTTGGGCTTTCAGATGAGCAATCTCACCTGATTTTGCTGATTTTTTTTAAATTCCTTTTTATATTTAACGGCGATAGATCGACTTGATTTTCATCATCATCCTGATATAATCTTTAAGCTATTGCAGGCGGAATGACAATCTCAATATACACAAAAAATAGCAACCTTATAATCTAGACCTAGATTAAATTCTACTAGAATTGCACCATTATACTTACTTCAGATTTGTGGTTGTCGCATCAATTTCCAATAGAAAACCACGATCTTTGTCGTATGACATCCATGAATTACAGCCTAATATACATGATTTCGATATGCTTATTAATGAATCGGGACTAAGTTGAAGAAACGAGCGTGGTGGCGATCTGGGGGGACTTAGATAGACAATGGGATCTTTGGGTGTGGAAATTTCACAATAATATTGCACAACCTTATCCAGAAACTGGGTAAGATCTGGACGTTTCAGTTCGGATCTCAAAAGTTTTAGAGTGGTTTCTTCCTGAGATAGGCGACGTGGATGAGGTTCCCGGAGTAGTTGTGAAGGCACTTGACCGAAGTTGTTAATCATGCCTAAAGAAAGAAAACATAATAAATGAAATGGAAAATACTAGAAAAAAGGAAGACAAATCTCTTACCTTCTACTGCTTCTCTTTCTACTGGATTTGTGATTTTATCCAAATCCACTGCTCCCTCGTAAGAGCAATAATAGAAAACATTTAAAGCCTCCACTGCCTTGGGGCCTTTCTGTTTGTAACTGTTGTGAATATAAAAAGGGAATTTATAAAATGTTTTTTTTTATAATCAAGAATTGTCTTTCTTAAACATCAACTCACCCAAATATTAAATCAATCCAATGATGTAGATTCTGACTCACATATTCGGATTCTAAGGCTCTTCTATGGATGGCTATAAATTCCTCAGGAGTTGTTGCCCAAGGTGGCAGTATAACATCGTCAACCTTTTCTTTGGTGATTTGCAAATGACCCAAATCAAATCTATTACAGAAAATACAATAATTTTCCTTTGTTCTCTTTATATTTTCGGGGAAAAAAGGGGGAAACTTACTTGTTCATATTCTTTAGGAATTCGGGAAAATAGAAAAATTCCGGTATCAGTTCTTTGACATCATTGGGATTGTCCATTAGCAGTTTCCATGTCTGCGGTATCGAATGAAATTGTCGATCGGCTACATCGAAACGTCCACTTTGCAATTCAATGTGCAACGAAGTGAACGGTTCTACGCGCAGCAGATAATGAAGTACCCCGGCCGAATTTGAGTAGTGGGTTCCATAATGAAATTTCGGTATACCACCAGAGGGATCTTCGAATGAATCGTATTTTGAGCGTGTTTCAGCTTCATTTTTGGGATTAATCTGCCAAAGAGAGAAGCGTATTTAGGAGAGATTAAATATTATTTCGCGAACGACAAGAAATTTTGTTAAGAAAAATCTATACACAAAAATTCTCAAGTATTGTAAAGGGTGATTAAAGGGGTCCAATCAAAGTTTCCTTTTGAAAAAATAAGAAATAGTATTTTTTCCACATGTTATTGGTTTATGGGAAAGATTAAACTGTCCACGATTTCATTAAGTGACTTCCTCAGATGGCTTCGAAGTAGCGCATGATGCGTCAACCGTATTTTCCAAGATCTTATTGACGGTTTCTCATGAACGGCTTGATCTATATTCGCCTTAAGGGTCCCAATGGATTGTTAACATAACATCCATACATAGATAGTACTTACCACACCAATGGGTTTGGACAAGTCCCTGAAGGATTTATTGGTTTATGGGAAAGATCAAACTTTCCACTATTTCATTAAGTTGATTTCTCAGATAGCTTCGAAGTAGCGCATCATGTCAACCGAATTTTCTAAGATCTTATTGACGGTTTCTTATGAACGGCTTGATCTATATTCGCCTTAAGGGACTGAATAGATTGTTGGCATAACATCCCTACATATATAGTACTTACCACGCCTATGGGCTTAGACAAGTCTCTGAAAGATTTAGGATCAGTTAGATCCAAAATATCACTAGTGTAATCGGCTAAAATCCAAGGGAAGACAGGATATTGACTTAAATCGTTATAAGAGCGACCTGAAATAGATTGTTGTTCACAATTGTAAATAAGTCAGATTTTCCCTTACAAATTTCAACTTACCCGCTATTGTATTCAAATACATAAGATATTCAAAATTTGATATTTCACGATTTAACCACTTTTGGGTTAACCCAGACGTTTTTAATAGTTCCGCTGGTGATCTGCCGGAACCATACAAAATATTAGGTGGTTGCAGACTTAAAATTTTAGAGAATATTTTATTGCGAGTCTGGAATGTAAGGGGGATTAATGATAATAAAAAATGAACAAAAGGGGAATTTAATTAACATACCTTAGTGGTAAAATTCAAAAAGTAACTAGTTTGATCAACTAAAAAGATTTCCAAAGCGCTCCTCCTCAAATTGTATTTCCTCAGATGAACTTCACGTATTTTGTTGAGCGAAAACCTTTTTTGAAAATTTAAATTAATACAAATCCCTGAGGAAGTCTTCTACAATAGAATTCTCACCGGAAATCATGTTTCGAACCATCTTCAGCCGGCGGACTTAAATCGATAAAGGTGAACAATGTCTGATTAACTTCTATCCGGCCCTTTACTTTGGTCATCAAAGTGATTAGCTCACATTCCTGAGATATAACCAACTTCTCCAGGGTATTATCCTGTTGCGATTGCTGTTCGATGGTCTGACGTAGATCTTCCTCCAGTTGGGAATTTTCATCGTTCGATAGAAAATCTCGTACTACCACATTCTTTATGGTCGAATCAAATTCGGATATTTCTCTGTTTGTGGAAAAAATAAATAGAAAAATGAGAAGCAGGAAAAATATAATTTTTATAATTTTGGAAGCATTACAGCCTTCTTAGCGCTGCTGAGAATTGTGCATGACTCGGAGGCAATAGTTATTTCTGAATGTTTTGATTGTAATAATAGCAAGAGAATGACAAACATCTCAAATTATCTGCTGATTTATTTTATTTATAGAGTGATATTTATTTATACAGCTGCGGTCAAAAAAATAGCAGCAACGAGATAAAAAAATGTCGACAAAGAAAAATATCAGTTTTACTTCGAAAATTCTAAAAGTTTTTACGGCGATTGAAAGGTGGTATTGTGCCATTCTTAATATGGCTTTAAATAAAAAATTATGTTTTTGTAATTTTGAGATAAAGCCTTTTGGCCCATTTATGTCAAAAATGAGACCAGTCAAAAAAATAGCAGCGCTAATAAAAACTAAAAATATTATGTTTCAATTCACTTTAATTGAAAACTTTTTTGAATAATTACTTAAATAACGACATTTTCTTGAATTTAACACTTAGTTGTAATGACTTTATTGCTTAATATTGCTACATAACGTCGTTTCTTGGAGTCAACTAATATTTTGAACCTTTCATGCGGCATTTTTAATAGGGTTTGCATCCCGGGATTTCCCGCGGGAAAATTCCGGGGATTCACATATTTTTCATTTCCCGTATCCCGGGAAATTCGTACGGGAATCCCGCGGGAATTCGGTAGAAATTTTTACATATTTTTTCCATCATTTCCACAATGAAAATGTTGTTCAATAATTTAGCTCATATCGATTTTAATTTGGTATGTCAAATATTGCAGTTCGATGACAAATGCGTTGGGATATACACCCAAAATTCACTTTTTCGGGTAATGGAACACCCAAAATAAATGAGGTCAGTCATTTAAAAATATTTTAAGCAATGCTATAGACAAGGCAAGTAACAATATTGTATTAAAAAAGTCAAGATAGCTGTATAAAAAAGAATATATAGTTTCCAAGGCGACACGACAAAGAACAGACAACTTAAAAATTTTATTTAATGCTCTACTGACTACATCTGTTGAATGTGAACTCCGTCGCGTCCACATTTCCCAATAAAATAAGAAATATCTGATGACGTCGTAAATGCATTGTCTGCTCTTAATTCGAACAGTCAACCAAATTTTGGCTGCAAATATTTAATTAATTTTGAAACTTGAAAAGATGTTTGAGTTAAATTCTGTAACAGGTTCGTTGTGAAATACATTTTTATTTTACTGTACTGGGAAGGTCAAGACCATCTATATTTAAAATCAATTTACAAATGTCATGTTGACATTTATTACTTGGCAGCAGACTACCACTATCAGATGGCTTCGCAGCGACTTTTCAACAACATACCCGGTCTCCTTAAGTAAATGATTTTCACAAATGAGAAGCACAGCTCACTTGCCGAATACCCGTTCGAAAAATCGCACACATCCCACCTTAATAAAATGTGAATGTTTCATTGGAAAAAATAAGCTTAACTCATGGTAAACGACATATTGACGATTTCCCGTGCTGTCCCGGGATCCCGGGAAATTGAAAAAATAATTCTCGTTTCCCGGGAAATTAAAAGTACGGGAAAATGCAAACCCTAATTTTTAACCTGCCTCTATAATTTCGTATCAAATATCGTTATTGTTTTTCAGCATTGCTAGTAAAACCTCATTCTAGTCATCACACTTAAAATTTTTTATTATTTGTGTCTGCCCGAACCATTCCATAACATCGATATTATTGACTTCAAACAACCTTTTTACGAGTCGGCTGGATTTTTCGGAATAATTGACCTGCTAGAAGACACATTTAAGGGACATTCTATATTCTGCATTCGTAAACATAATATTATGCAGTATTTTGATGTACTGGGCGGAGTCCATAGTAGTTCTGGGCCAATGTATTCAACAACTCCGTAATATGAAAAACACGCCCAAGCCATTATGCTTGATTCTTCCTATTTGACAGTTTTGGTACTATACCTGGAGATGTATTACGTGTTCTGTGGACGTCTTACAAACTGTCGAGGGACTGTCCCACCATATAAAACAATTTTTGATTCAATTGACCATAAAACCTGCACCCACTTTTTGGTTGGCTACTGCAGGTGTGTTTTTGCGAATTGCAATATTTTTGTGACATGTCTTTTATTTTTAAGTAGGACTTTTCTCGGACGTCTGGCTTACAGATTATGTTTTCTTAGTATTCTACGAACATTTTAAACTCTCAAAGATGAATAGACATTGTTTTTATTTCGGTGGCGGGCGTAAGTGGGTTTTTGTTCTAGACGTTACTATTCGGCGAATGGTTGCAGGTGATATAAACGGATTTTTTTTGACGTGTTTTTGTTTTTTCTTCTTATAATATCGAATTTCTGATCATTTTAATGAAACACTGAAAAAAATCGAACTTCATTATATGAGTTTCCCTCAAATTTCAATCTTTTTGTATGAACTCGATTTTATTCTCCACAATGCTCTCCCCGCCCTACTTATGAAGAAAAATAAAACAATAATATTTCAGAAACAGTGTACATTTATAATGGAAATATTGCAAATTATGATCCCTTATGGTGTATAGTCACAACCTCTTCTCCCTCCTGCTCTTACAGTTTTTCTACAATCAATGTTTGAATCAATGTCGAAAATCATATGTAACAATTTCTTCAATGTAATAATATTAATTACAATTATTTCATTTTAAAGACATTTTTTAGAGCGTTTTTTTAATTTATATAGAAATAAGTAATTAGATAGAAAGGGCTTGCTGTCAAACGAACTGTCTCATACTTTGACATTTATGGAAAATCATCATGAATAGATTTACGCGTAAACAACGCTACTAAATAATACAAATTTACTTTAAACAAGTAAAAACGGCGTTATGTTTGGCCAGGCCGAACTTTATATACCCTCCAACATGGATGCATTCCACAGAGGCTGTCGATTTTCGTAGAAGTACAGTAACATTACGGGAAAATATCAATTTTTTAAATAGGCAAAACAAATACTGAAAAAATAATTTAATAAATAAATATAATATTTTTATTATGTCAAACCACACTTATAAGGCAAGTCTGCCAATAAGTTTATACTATATATATGGAAATAATACTTCAAGTCAATACAACAAAATAAATATTTTTATATTTATATTTTCAACAAAGCTTAAATACCATATATATTGGTAGATAGTGGGTGCTACCGTTGCTTGTGTTTCCACTCTATTCTAAGTCCATAAGTACACATTTTGAAAATCCATTATCTGACGTACACAGGGCCAGATAACCTAACTTCATGATTCAACCAATTTTTGCCGTAAAAGTAAAAGGTACGAATTTGGAAAAATCTTTTTATTTTGCGTGTCTATGCAGTCAGAGGAATATATACGCCGAATTCCACGATTCTAGCTGCGGCTACTTGGTTAGTAACATTTTTATCCCATTTTACCCCCTTAAGAGAACAACTTTCTAAAATCTCTTTATTTTACGTGTCTAGGCAATGAGGGGAACGTATACACCGAATTTCATTATTCTAGATGCAGCCGTTTGATTGGTACTATTTTTATCCCTCTATTCCCATTTTACCCCCTAAAAGTACGAATTTGGAAAATATACTTTTATATTGTGTATTTACACAATTAGAGGAATGTACACGCCGAATTTCGCGTTTTCAGCTATTATCGTTTGATATGTACCATTTTTATCCCTTTTTGCCCCATACGGATAAGAATCACTTTATGGTGCACATTTTTGTTAATGCGCCTACCCAATTTCAAGTAAGTAAAAGCAGACATATTTAAAATGCTTTAATACTTTAAAATATTAGGGGTTATTATGGGTATTTTGAGTTCTTGTGAGGAAAATATTTTCCCCTTTGGACCGATTTCCCCAGGCGATCTACGTCTATTTCGTTTAAATGCTAGCGTGCCTTCAACAGACGGACGGACATGGCCAGATCGTCTTAGAATTTTATGACGACGATCGATATTTCAAGGTGTTATAAACGGAATGACAAAGTTAGTATACCCCTATCCTGAAGGTGGAGGGTATAACTAGTAAATCAAAAAAAATTTTTTTTTCAAATCCATGCTTTATGCAAGCAGAATTCTATTGTGCCTAGAAATTCTTTTTTAGTTATCTTTTGTAGAAGGAAAAATTACTGCGTTATCAGGAGCAGAAATAATAGATTTTTAATTTGTGGTTTGTATGGGAGGTACCACGGCCCTTTGTCCATTCCCGCTCATATTTGCAGCAGCACTTAAAAAATGCACACCAAACCGACGTACCAAATTTTGTTCAAATACCGTTATCAGGAGCAGAAATAATAGATTTTTAATTTGTGGTTTGTATGGGAGGTACCACGCCCTTTGTCCATTCCCGCTCATATTTGCAGCAGCACTTAAAAAATGCACACCAAACCGACGTACCAAATTTTGTTCAAATATCGTTATCAGGAGCAGAAATAATAGATTTTTAATTTGTGGTTTGTATGGGAGGTACCACGCCCCTTTGTACAATCCCGCCCATATTTGCAGCAGCACTTAAAAAATCCACACCAAACCGACGTACCAAATTTTGTTCAAATACCGTTATCAGGAGCAGAAATAATAGATTTTTAATTTGTGGTTTGTATGGGAGGTACCACGCCCCTTTGTACAATCCCGCCCATATTTGCAGCAGCACTTACAACATACACACCAAACCGACGTACCAAATTTTGTTTAAATACCGTTATCAGGAGCAGAAATAATAGATTTTTAATTTGTGGTTTGTATGGGAGGTACCACGCCCCTTTGTCCAATTGGTCAAATTTTTCCATTTCCTTGTATTGTCATCGAAAATGATTAAGTGTGCAAAATTTGAGCAAAATTGGTTGAGAAAAAAGCTTTCAAAAATTGATTTCAAATTTTGTGGCACACAAACATATATAGAAAGTAACCTTATATTTATAAAGCATGGAAAAAACAGTCATCATCAGTCGTTGACCGATGGCCGGCCTAACAAAAATGATTGACAAGTTGTTAAAACTATCCTTCATCGATTCGCGAAACTTATAGACGCCTTCGTGATTTTTTGTCACACGTAATCGTCAGTCCAATACGTGGGAAATTTTACGCAAAGATCCTGGCATACACCCGTATAAAATTCGCTTGGTGCAATAATTAAAAGCGTGAGACCATCATATGCTTTATTCTTTCGCCGATTGGGTTCTACAGCAGTGTGTCGATTTCATACAAACAAAATAAAACTAAACGGATTTTGATTACGTAGCAATCTAAAACCGAGGGCGAACGTCCCCAACGTGTTTGTTAAATTCCTTCGGACACTGGAATACGTTTTTTGAAAACTGGCACCAAATCAAAAGCATTCCGTGAAGCGTGTGATAATATTAAATGTGGAGAATTATTAAGTCACAAAGAAAACAGGGATATTTTCAATTATGGAAAACCGGTCGGGATAGACATAAAAACCCCGGTTTTCCAAAAACCGTGATTTTAAAAAACAGTTGAAAAAACCGGTTGACCCGGTTTTCGGTTTCGAGTTTGATCACTCTGCACAGAAATCATGGCCAACTACTTTTTCGGAGTTATTTTGTTAGAATATATGCAAAACTAGAATTATAAAGTTGGAACCACTCTAAAACCTATATTAGAAAATATATATTTTTAAAAATATGAAATGGTGTCATGTGCCGACAAGATTTGTTAATTTTTTTTGCATTTTTGGCCGTTTTTACCTCTGTGCAATGTAATGATGAAATTGAGATCGTTACTTACTTGGCATCATAGTGATTTGTTGCATTATCACGCAACTTTGAAGCATTTTCATGGGTATTGGGATATAGTTGCGGTTCCAGTTTCAAACGCATTCGTGCCACATTTTCATGATTCGATAGCGTCCAATATTCATTCATGATGTCACTGCAAATAAAGAAATGTAATGGTGGTATAAATTAGAAGGGTGTTAAGGGAACAGGTTTAAGTGATAAGATATGTTGTTTACAATACACATTACATTGTTTACATTACATATTACACTATGACCTAAAAGTTTATTTTTTTGTAATATTTGTTCTTCGTTTTGTTATTGTTCGGCTATTAGGCCACACAAATAAAATACGAATATCTTCTTTTAATTTAAAATTTTCAATATTTGGACCAATGTCTTTGGCCATCATCAGGGATCTATATATAATGAGCTGGAAATGGAAAAACAAATTTCAGTCACTCCAGGAAAATGAAGTTTAGGATTGTTTAATAATGATTTGCAAAATATTTTGCTCCTAGATCGAGCCTTCTTCTTCTTAAAAAGTTGTGAAACGGATTTGGTCCAAACATACTTAGGATCTTAAGTCACTCCTTCAATGCGTTACACTTTTTTCTGTCCCAAATGATATATACCCTCCTACTCTGTACAGAGAGGGTATACAAATGGAGTCAGTTAAGTCATTATACCCTCACTCTACAGAGTTCCTACTCTATATCATTTGGGACAGAAAAAAGTGTAACGCATTGAAGGAGTGACTTAAGACCCGAAGTATGTTTGGACCAAATCCGCTTCACAACTTTTTAAGGTGTTTGAACCATGTCTGTCCGTCCGTCCGTCTGTCTGGATGACTGATGTACACGATAACTCTAGAAAGGAGTTAAGGTATCGATTCAAACTTTGCATATCGTAATATTTATTCTCAAACTTAGTTTAAGTTCGAAGATGGGCGAAATTGCACGCCCCTTCTGGTATCTCCCACACAAATCACCCTAAACAACGTAACATTAAAGTTGTTATAACTCCTATACATATGATCGGAATACTATGAAATTTGAAATTTAGCAATGCTTTTATAGAAGATACATTCGCATGGAATATGGGCGATATTGCCACACCCCTTCTGGTACCCCACATACAAAGCGGCATAAACTTTGGTTACAATAATACCGACATAACATCCATACGGGTAGTCGGAATAATTTGCAATGCGATATTTGAAAATATTTGTTGTCATTTATTTTGGTTTAAGACCAAAGGTTGTGCTGAAGTCTTCAGCAGAACCCAAAATTAGCAAAAAGGCAAAGTGAGACCTTTATTGTTGCAGCTAAAAGTTGACTGCGCAGTTTCGATGGGCGCTACCCCATCTCGTCAGAACTTTCGCAACGAATGTATGTCTTTGACTTAAATCAGGGTTCATATTAGTACCAGCGGTCACATACGACAAATGAGAAGCGCTGATAAACAAAATATTCCACCGAACTAAGTCACACACTAAAAATCTCACTTTGCCAATTCAATGTTATGCATGTGCTCGCAACAATGCAAAGGTTGTTGTTGTAAGGTATGTCCCATCTTCACTGTACCTCGTGTGTATTGTTGTTGTTTGTATGTATTGTTGGTCTGTTATGTTGTATGTGTTGTCATTTATTTTGGTTTAAGACCAAAGGTTGTGCTGAAGTCTTCAGCAGAACCCAAAATTAGCAAAAATTTGAATTTGAAAATATTTTTATAATTACTTTAAACCTGAAAAATATTTACGCTTTAGCCACGCCTCTTCTCGTACCTCCCACACAATTGTGTCTATACTAGGTAATATTGAAGCCTTCATAACTTCTATACTGGCGCATAGAATCCACTGTGACTTGATATTTGATTGTGCTTTTACAATTTTTAACAAATGTGGAAGCTGGGATCATGTGACGCGAACCTACTAATACCTTCCACACAAATTATTCTGCCCTAAGTAAAATTTAATTCCTTATAACTTCCGCAAATATGTTCTCTGAGAGTGAAGTCGGTTTAGCCGACTGAAGCTTACTTTCTTGTTATAATCACTTTAAGTGTACAAAACATGGCGGGTTTTGCCACGCCCCTTCCAGTACCTTCTACACAAATCACCCTAAACTACGTAAAATTAAAGCTGTTATAACTTCTATACAAATGATCGGAATACTGTGAAATTTGATATGCGGACAATGCTTTTATAGAGGTTACATTCACATGGAATATTCGATATTGCCACACCTCTTCTGATACCTCCCACACAAAATGGCATAAACTTTGGTTACAATAAAACCGATGTAACTTCTATACTTGTAGTCAAAATCATTTTCAATTTGATATTTGAAAATCTTGTTATAATCACTTTAATCCAAAAAAATATTTACGCTTTAGCCACGCCCCTTCTGGTAACTCCCACACAATTGTCTATATCCTGAGTAAAATTACTTTACTCCATAACTTCTATACCAGTGCATGGAATCAACTATGACCAGATATTTGATATCAAAATTTTGCAATTGTTTTACAAATATGGAAGCTGGGATAATGTACCACGAACCTTCTAGTACCTCCCTCACAACTTATCCTGTCCTACGTAAAATTGAAGTCCTTATAACTTCAATGCGTATGTTCTCTGAGAGTTAGAGTATATATAAGTCGGTTTAGCCGACTGAAGCATACTTACTTGTTCTGGTAGCTATTGTCTGTATCTGAATCTGTATTTGAAATTTGCCAGACACCTCCAAAATCTTGATTTATGGGTGAAAATCGGGTTTTCGTACTTTTGTGCACTTATAAGCCTGTAACTTGTCAATCGACGTTCTTTCTCATCGGCTTTGAAAAGAAGAAACCTGGAGCTTTCGATAGATATATACCTAATTTAAGAAAACTTAAGAAATCTGTCCAGCAAACACATTTTTTAACAATTTTTAGCCATTTTAGCCAACATTGGCAATGTTTTTGCACATTATTTCGTTTGTCAGACTATTAAATAGGCTAAATGTTTTGAATCTCCGCTATAGAGTGAGAACCTCTAGAATATTATAATTTGTATAATTAAATAAATATTTCGAAACAAGAACCTCTAGAATATTATAAATTGTATAATTAAATAAACATTTCGAAACATATTGAAATGGGACTTCTTTATAGTATGAATAGAGTTTGTTTTTTTTCAGACTCGCTGAAGTTCAATATTTTATATATATTTTTTGAGATATCTTAACATTTGATTATTATTTTAGTTTTGTAAAATAGATTTCAAATAAAAATAATATTAAAAAATGAATAAAAAATGTTCTCTTCTACAACTCATCCATACAAAGATCTGAAAACCTTGATGTCTCAAGATATGGTCGATATAATTTTGAAGACTTACAAACAAGTCACAATCTCTAAACCTTTGACAGCCACTTTTTAATGTAGAGAAATAAATATTTTTAATATTATATTTTTTTTCGTTTGTTTTTTTTTTTGTTTGTAATCAATATTTGATTTGAACTGGGATATTGTCCGGGCTCAAGACCATTTTGCATCTATATTTAATAGAATTACAAATAGAATATTTACAAATGGCATGGTGACATTTATTACGTGACTGCAGACTACCACAACCATGATTACCACCCCGTAAAGGTTTTTCTCAAGTGGCTTCGCAGCGACATACCCGGCCTCTTTAAGTAAATGATTCTCATAAACGAACGAGAAGCACAACTCACTTGCCGAATATCCGTTTTTAAAAAATCACAACAAGTAATAAAGCACAGATGCCACCTTACAAGCAGCTCATTGAGTAAGTATGTGTATATGCAGGTATAGTTACCCCGCAATACTTTTGCCGTGTCCAACGCTCATTTGTGTTAGTTTTTTTATTTATATTTATTTTTAATATTTCTTAAAAACTTCACCAATAACCATTCAAAACGCTGTCATTATTTTCAAACGACAACTTCACTCTCAAGAAACGAAGTGTATTTCTTTTTGATTTCTAAAATAAATCAAATATCGAAACACAAAATGAATTAAATTAATTATTCACTTCACATTTTCATGTAAATAAGACTAGAAATAGAAAGTAAAAGATTTTGTGTGTTTTTTTTCAAATAACGTTTTTATTTAACAATTTTTTTCAATGTCTTGGTCATAATAAGTGATGAAAGTAATTTTACAACGACACGACAATGGTTGTATTGAATATTATTTACAAATGAAAATCGTTTTACATATTTTGCATTCCAGGCCATCAACATCTTGGGGCCCATGGACCGGAGGCTTTAGCAATGTGGCATAGAAATAGATAAAGATTAAATTTCCTAAAAGGTACTGAAGTCTGATGAGGTTTGGCATCACTACTACCGCAGGAGGTCATTCGGGGGAGACTGACGACTTAGGCAACAATGGGGGCGGCAAAGGTTTTGGCAACAACGGCAGCTGGGGCAGCTACGACGGGGGCGGCAGCAACGGGCACATCCTTTTGGACGACGGCATTGAAACCGTTGATGTCATCGGCATAGTAGTTGACAATACGACGAGAACCATCGGCTTCGATGAGCGAGTAGGAGCCACGGACAACATCGCCGTCACGGGTTTCTTCTTGGGTCTTGGAGTCACCGGTCAAAGCGTCTTGCACATTGTAGGCGAACTTGTATTGGGGATGGGCATCCACAATTTCGGGGGCAACGATGGCAGCCTTGGCGACGACGGGAGCAGCCAAAGGAGCGGCCACGGTCTTGGCAAAGACGGGAGCTGGGGCGGCGAAGTATGGAGCTGGGGCAGCAGCATAGGTCTTGGCTACCAAGGGAGCGGCAGCATAGGTCTTAGCAACTGGAGCAGCTACATAAGGAGCGGGGCCGGCAGCATATACGGGACCGGGGGCAGCAAAAGCTGGAGCAGCGGCGAAAGTCTTGGTCACCAAAGGAGCGGAGTAGGCAGCTGGGCCAGCGAAGTAAGGACCGGCAGCATAGGGTGCGGCGGCGAAGGGAGCAGCAGCATAGGGAGCGGCGGCGAAGGGAGCAGCAGCATAAGGAGCGGCTACATAGGGAGCAGCGCCATAGGCAGCAGCAGCGGTGTAGGGACCAGCAACGGGGGCCAAACCGGCGTTGGCAGAGAGGGCCAAGGTGGAGGCAACAGCGGCAACCTGTAAAAACATTGCGTGTTCAATTAATCATCCTTGCGTACAAGTTAATCCTTTGATGAAGATGGCGGGGAAGTGGCTTTTCAAAATCCACAGAGTGGTAATCCAAAGTGAAGTGGCCTGCTACCGCCTGCCACCACAAGTGAGGTTGTTGCGTGAGGAACTGAAATGGATACTTACGGTGAACGATTTCATTGTTAGGCTTGGGTTATTTTGGGGGGTTGGTAAGCACTGTCGGTTGTTTAAAATTGAACTGACATATCGTTACCAAAATCGTTTGGCTATTTATATTAGCCAAATGCCGGCCGCAAAAGACACTTTCCGTCGTTCGAAGGGAATCAAAAAACCAAATTCCACCAAAATTATTCACAACACCAGACGATGGACGACGATACCGGTGACGAATTTTATATGAGCGGCCCTCAAAAAATTCAAAATACCCTCGTGTTGTTGCCGCGCTTGCACTACATTTCAATTGCTGCTGTTGTTGTTGTTGTTGGTAACAGGCACATCAGAGTTTAATGGTTAAATTATAGTATTTACAAATTCCAATAGATACAGTTAAATAACGCCGTTTGGGTTTCTGGAAAATGTGGCATATGTGACGATAGAACAGTTTAAGCTGAAGTTTATTGCGTCGTGGAATTTCTTTAACCAACAGACATAATGAAAATGTATTATTTTAATAACATGATAAAGTAAAAGTTAAACATGAGTAGGAATTCATTCATTAAATGTGAATCATTGGAAGGGAAATTGTGACACGGCACGTGGTTTGTACGACTGACTACATTTCAATTTTCCTTAAATATTCAAAGTTTTCCAAATAGAGACTGAATGTGAGATATATCATTAAAAAATCATGAATTGTTTTCCAAAACATTTTTGTGGTACGTGGTATAAAAATCCCACAATTCATAAAACGGGGAAAATAAATCTGAAAAATTTGTTTTTTTTAGAAACATTTGTAAACGCTATTTAAACAAAAATTCAAAAAATTTGCTTTAGATAATTGTTATTTAAAAAATAAAATAAATTATTTTATAATAATTTATAATTTATTATATTCATAAGTGGCTATGAACAAAATCACAACTTTTCAGGAGAGCGAAAAACCACATATTTGATCAGATTTTCAACTAAAAACAGCTCTAGTGAGAATGGGCCAGATCGGTTCAGATTTATATACATATATCTCCCACACAAATTTCTCCTCCGATTTGGATCTTTCCGCTCTAGAAACCACATATTTTCTTCAAATTTGGCAAAAAAAAACTATATTTCAACTGTAAATAGCTCTGGTGAAAATGGGCCAGATCTAGAGTGATCAAACCCGAAAACCGGGCCAAATTACGGTTTTCGGAAAACCGGTTAAACCGGGTTGTTTTAAGAAAAACCCGAATAAAACCAGTCGGACCGGTTTTTTCAAAATCACGGTTTTCGAAAAACCCGAAAACCCAACATCATAGAAAAACAGGGTTTTTTATCACTCTAGCCAGATCGGTTTAGATATATATATAGCTCCAAAAAATAAAATAAATTATTTTATAATAATTTATAATTTATGAAGGCTATAAATAAAAACACAACTTTTCAGGAGAGCGAAAAAACTGATTTACTCCTTAATTTTAAGAGTAATTATGAATCATTCTTCTACAGAGGATAAAGAGGATTACTAATTGCTACGATTAAAAAGTTTTCGAAATTTCCTATTATTCGCGGTTTTATGGTTCATAGACACTTTTTCATGTTTAAAATTGAACACTATGAATTTTTTAAGATACAGACAATTGCGTGGGAGGTTCTTGAAGTGGCTTGGCTAAAGCGTAAATATTTTTTATGTTTAAAGTTATTATAAAAACATTTTTAAATATCAAGTTGCAAATGATTTTGACTACTCGTATGGACGTTATATCGGTTTTATTGTAACTAAAGTTTATGCCACTTTGTGTGGGAGGTACCAGAAAGGGTGTGACAATATCGCTCATATTTCACAGGAATGTAACCTCTATAAAAGCATTACCAAATGTGAAATCTCACAGTATTCCTATCATTCGTATAGAATATATAGCAGATTTAATTTTACCTAGTTCAGGGTGATTTGTGTGGCAGGTACCAGAAGGGGTGTCTCAATAACGCCCATACTTTACACACTTAAAGTGGTTATAAAAACATTGTCAACTAAAATTATATAGCGGATTCCGAATATCTGTGTAGAAGTTACAGCGGTTTTCATTTAACATAGGAATATGGGTCATTTGTGTGGGAGGTACCAGTAGGGGCGTGGCAATTTTGCCCATTTTCGAACATAAACTAAGTTTGGGAAAAATATTACTATGTACAAAGTTTGAATTGATTCCTTAACTCCTTTCGAGAGTTATCATGTTCAACCAGCCAGTCGGACGGACATGGCTCAAACAACTTAAAAAGACATGAAACGAATTTGGTCCAAACATACTTGGGGTCTTAAGTCACTCCTTTAAAGCGTTACACTTGTTTCTGTCCCAAATTATATATACACTCCAACTCTGTAGAGTGAGGGTATAACAAGTAAGCAAGCTTCAGTCGGCTAAACCGACTTATATATACTCTCACTCTCAGAGAACATATATACGGAAGTTATAAAGGCAAAATAATTAGTGTGGAAGGTACTAGAAGGTTCGTGTCACATGGTCCCAGCTTCCACATTTATAAAACAATTGTAAAAACATGATCAAATATCAAGTCGTAGTGGATTCCACGCACCTGTATGGAAGTATGAAGAATTTAATATTACCTAGGGTAGAGACATTTGTGTGGGAGGTACTAGAAGGTTAGTGACTATAGCATAAATATTTTTTTAAGTTTAATGCGATTATAAAAACATTTTTAAATATAAAATTGCAACTGATTTTGACTACCCGTATGGAAATTATATCGGTTTGATTTTAACCTAAGCTTATGCCAGTTTGTGTGGGAGGTACCAGAAGGGGTGTGGCAATATCGCCCATATTTCAAGTGTGTCAAACGTCCATAAAAGCATTGTCAAATATCAAATTTCAGATTATTCCGACTATCCGTATATAAGTTATAACAGTTTTAACTTTAGGTAGGTTGGGGTGATTTGTGTGGGAGGTACCAGAAGGGGCGAGGAAAACCCCGCAATATCATTCACGCTCAAAGTGCTTATAAAAACTTTATCGTATACCAAAATATAGCTAACTCCGATTATCCGTGTGGACGTTTCATTGGTTTTTTTAACATAGGAATATGTACAATTTGTGTGGGAGGTACCAGAAGGGACGTGGGAATTTCGCCCATCTTCGAACTTAAACTAAGTTTGGGAAAAATGTTACCATGTACAAAGTTTGAATTGATTCCTTAACTCCTTTCGAGAGTTATCATGTTCAACCAGCCAGTCGGACGGACATGGCTCAAACAACTTAAAATGTTGTGAAACGGATTTGGTCCAAACATACTTAGGGTCTTAAGTCACTCCTTTAAAGCGTTACACATTTTTTCTGTCCCAAATGATATATATCCTCCTACTCTGTAGAGTGAGGCTATAATAATTCGGGCTGAAATGGTTAACACCACTCACCCTTCAGTGTCTTAATTACTCCCTGATATGGAAGTTGGGAGTATTTCAAGCACCGATATATAAGATATTAAAGCTTTAATTTTACCTAGATTGGCGACATTTGTGTGGTCGCACAGTGGTTTAGAATAAAAATCCATTGGCCAAAATTCAAGAAACAAACCACAATTTCTAATAAAACAAATTCGAGTGAAAAATCTCTTAAAATGTAAGAGAAACATTTGATTTATGCTTTTTCAATTTTCAAAATTTACAAAAGGTGAAAATCTGTAATACAAAAAATTCAAATTTTTTTCTGCACTTTAATACGTAAAATAATGTTAAAAAACATAAAAACAAAAAAATAAAAATTGTACTTTTCTTTAAAATCGAAAAATGTGAAAAGTAGTCAACTTTGGGCCAATTTATAAAATATATTCGATTGTCTGATTTTCAATGTTAATATCTCAAAATAGGGTCGGTATTTGTATAATTTTAATTTTTTACAGAACTCAAAAATGTTTCCTAGAACAAAAGTTATTGCTATTTTGCGCAAAATCATAAAGTGGTGTTCATTCTAACAAATGACTTGATTATAAAAATGGGTTACTATTTGTATGTGAAATGGAAGCAATAGGCTTCTAAATCTATGGTAATTTAATAAAGAAAAAACGCATTGTGTTATTTTACAAAAAATTAGGTCTTTTTGAAAAAAAAAATATTTTTCAACTTTTTTCATTGTAAACTAAAATAGAGTAGAAACGATTTTATCTTTGGAAATATTGTTAAAACATGTATTTAAAATCAATTTACAGTACTCTGAAACTGACAAAAATGTCCACTCTAGCGAATGCTCCTTTTTGTCAATCCATAAGGATATTATCCTAAGATTTCCGTGTTCATACGACTGAGCTGCTCAAGCGAGCTACATTTGGATTCGGAAGAAAACAGTACTCGTGACCATTCCAAATATTTATTTATTTATTTCAATAGTCTATGGAAACATATCCTTACAGATATGTTTGTAAACAACGTATTCAAACAATTTGGAAATATTTGATAATTTAGAAATAGGCCTGTAATTGCAAACGTCTCCCTTAGGACCCGATTTATAGATCGGGGTAATGGAAGATATTTTCCAACAATCTAAAAATGTTCCTGATTCCAAAGAGTAATTAAAAATATACTTCAATGAACTACATTTTTTAAGAAAATGGGTCTGAGATACCATCAATATCAAGTTTAGTTGATTCTTTGAGATTTAAAAGACTCGAAACAATATCCATTTCAGATACATGAATAAATTCAACATCAATGTCAGAAGTATTTAATATTGTTTAAAAATATATTATTGACGGGTAGGTCACCGGACTGAAAATTCGCTTTAAAAAAATCCGCAAATAGATTAACTTGCTCACGAGAAGACTTAGCACGGTTACACCCATGGTACATTACTGAGGAAAAATCGCTATTAGATTTTTTAGATTTTATGAATTGCCAAAAAGATATCGGACTGCTATTAATTTTGTTCTCAAAGTTCATTATATATTGTTTATATGAAAACTTATTTAAGAAAGAAAATTCTCTTGAGTAGTGCTCATACAGACTTTTACTCTCAGGGGAGTTAGAAGATGAATAAGCTTTAAAATACTTATTCCTCAGATTCTTAAGCTTTTTCAAACCTGGCGTGTACCTCGGTAGTTTATAGGATTTTGGCTTCAATCGATATATACCTACTCCTTCGATGTGTTACGCTTTTTTGTGTACAAAACCTTATATACCCTCCTACTCTGTAGAAACGACAATTGGCAAAATTGTCGCATCTTGGCAATTGACGACAATCCCATAACCAAAAGAACACTGCCCATTTGAGATGCAGTCAAAAATGTTCCAAAGAAGTAATTGAAATTCAATTGATTATTCAATTAGACTAGGAAAATAATATTCAAAAGGTCAAGAAAGTAAAAGATTTTGTGTGATTTTTTTTTCAAATAAGTTTTTTTTATTTAACAATTTTTTTTTCAATGTCTTGGTCATAATAAGTGATGAAAGTAATTTTACAACGACACGACAATGGTTGCATTGAAAATTATTTACAAATGAAAGTCGTTTTACATATTGCATTCCTGTCCTGTCTCAGCACCCGGTTCGAGGGCCCCGTGGACCGAAGCAATGTGGCATAGAAA
Source organism: Polietes domitor (assembly GCA_947397865.1). Lineage (NCBI taxonomy): Eukaryota > Metazoa > Arthropoda > Insecta > Diptera > Muscidae > Polietes > Polietes domitor. Next base: position 48,944,886 of record OX377621.1, read on the forward strand.
TAGATAACCAAAAAGAAAAATATTCAAAAAAATAAACATATTTGTGTGGCAAAATTTGTTAATTTTCTAAAGGTACTGAAGTCTGATGAGGCGTGGCATCACTACTACCGACGGTGGTCATTAAAGTGTGTGTGGGGGGGGGGCGGCTGGCAAATTAGACAACGATGGGGGCGGCAAAGGTTTTGGCGGCAACAACGGCAGCTGGGGCAGCTACGACGGGGGCGGCAGCAACGGGCACATCCTTTTGGACGACGGCATTGAAACCGTTGATGTCATCGGCATAGTAGTTGACAGTGCGACGAGAACCATCGGGTTCGATGAGGGAGTAGGAGCCACGGACAACATCGCCGTCACGAGTTTCTTCTTGGGTCTTGGAGTCACCGGTCAAGGTGTCTTGCACATCGTAGGCGAACTTGTATTGAGGATGGGCATCGACAATTTCGGGTTCAACGAAAGCAGCCTTGGCGACAACGGGAGCAGCCACGGCGGCCACAGGGGCAGCCAAAGGAGCGGCCACGGTCTTGGCAAAGACGGGAGCTGGGGCAGCAGCTACAACGGGAGCTGGGGCGGCAAAGTATGGAGCTGGGGCAGCAGCATAGGTCTTGGCTACCAAGGGAGCGGCAGCATAGGTCTTAGCAACTGGAGCAGCTACATAAGGAGCGGGGCCGGCAGCATATACGGGACCGGGGGCAGCGAAAGCTGGAGCAGCGGCGAAAGTCTTGGTCACCAAAGGAGCGGAGTAGGCAGCTGGGGCAGCGAAGTAAGGAGCGGCAGCATAGGGAGCGGCGGCATAGGGAGCAGCAGCATAGGGAGCGGCGGCGAAGGGAGCAGCAGCATAAGGAGCGGCTACATAGGGAGCAGCGCCATAGGCAGCAGCAGCGGTGTAGGGACCAGCAACGGGGGCCAAACCGGCGTTGGCAGAGAGGGCCAAGGTAGAGGCAACAGCGGCAACCTGTAAAAAACGTTGCGTGTTCAATTAATAATCCTTGCTGCGCGAGATAATCCCGAGATGAAGATGGCGGGGAAGAGGCTCTTCAAAATCCAAAGAAGAAGGCCTGCTTCCGTTGCGAGGAGGCGGGGGGATACTTACGGCAAACGATTTCATTGTTAGGCTTGGGTTATTTTGGGGGGTTTGTGATCACTGTCGGTTGTTTAAAATTGAACTGACATATCGTTACCAAAATTGTTTGGCTATTTATATTAGCCAGTCTCTCAGCCGAGAAGAAGCTCTCAACGGCTCAAAGGGAATCCGAAATTCACAACGCCAGGCGACGGACAATACAGCTGACGAATTCTTTATGAACGACCCTCAAAAATTAAAAAAAAAATAATATATCCACGACGAGTTGTTGTGACGGTTGCACTACATTTCAATTGTTGTTGTTGGTGGGTAGAGCAGTCTTTTCAATTTTCAGTTTTCGTTGAATATATTTTTTCGGCTATTTGAAGGCAACAACATAGCAGCAGTTTGAAAAGAAGCATTCGCTCATCAAAAATAAAAATTGAATTTGAGCGAAAAATAATTCTTGGCACGTAAATCGGGTAAGCGACCACTGTATATGGCCACATTAGCATTGGTCTGGTCTAGCCTCAGCTCGAATTATGTTAAAAAAAACAGACCTCGCCGTATAGTCTCTTTTGTTGTTGTTGCTGTTGTTGAAGAAATAGTTTGTGTTGGTATTGTTTGTGTTGGTCTGTTTTTCAACGAAAGTGAAGACGCCTGCCAATAATTACAATTCCAAGCTCATCGGTTTTAACACTTGCCTCAAAAGTCCATCACATAAATACTAAGACTCATCGCCAAGTGTCGGCGCGGGAGGAGGTAGGATGAGACGGTGGGTGGATGGGTTTGTGTGCATGTATTTGTTTAAACGATCGATTTCTTCATTGTCGTTTTATTTTTAAATTGTTTTTTTTTTTTTTCAAAAAATATTTCCAATTCGTGTTCAATCAAATATTTAGCTCACCCACCACCGACTTACGCAGCGCGGCGCAGGGTGACAGCAGCGATTAGTGATTGTCATTGCATTCGACGTGAAATTATGTCAACATTTGTGCGGCTGTTGTTCTTCTCCGACATTCAAAGAACAACAACACAACGTTTGTCTATTCTGTCCATTGAAATCGTTCAATAAAAATGTCTTTTTTATTTTCAAAACTTATTTAGACTTCCTTATGGAGGAGCTCTGCGTTTTAAAATGTCATTTCATTATGTATTGTTTTTGTCTATTCTCATTTAATTGTGGCGATTTTCAAAACTTCCTATATACAATTCACAAATGATAAGTCAGTCGTCCACCAAACATAGGCTGTTTAGCATTTTATTTCAATTCTACCCCAGAAAGAAAAACGTGAAATAGTTTCTAAAATCGAAATCATTGTATTGAGGTATTTTGAAATAATATTTATGGTTGTACGAGTAAGAATTGTCACCACAATACGAGACGTAATCACAAAGTATTAAAAAATACAACTTAAATTTCGGTAAATTTAAAAATTATACAACTAAAAATAAATTCAGAATCATAGTAATAAAATGTACGAATTTAGATTTGTTAAGTTTTAATTATGCCTTGCATTTGCGAGAAACTTGAATCTGTGCACAGTGGGGGAATTCAAATATTGATTACAGGCCAAAATAAAACAAACGAAAAAAATGAAAGAATTTTTAAAAAGCAAGCTTTAAATTAAAGCTTTTTGCTGACACGAAAAATCCCATATTAATATGAAAAATTATAAAATTCTTTAATAGTCTCCTATGAGCTATTGAAGGCGATGAACAACATTGCCTTGTTAAATTGGAAGTGCCATTTTATGGACTATATCAATATTATATATATAAAACAAGTAAGAAAACGTCAGTCGGCTGACTTCTTTATACACTCACTCTCACAGAACATATCAATGGAAATTATAATAACTTAAATTTTACGTAGGGCCGGATGACTCAAATCATCCGGTAGGTACTAGAAGGTTCATAACATTTGGTACTAACTTCCACAGTTATAAAACAACTGCAAAAACATGAGCAAATATCAAGTCATAGTGGATTCCATGCACCAGTATAGAATTTATGAAGTACCTAGGATATAGACAATTGTGTGGGAGGTACAAGAAGGGGTGTGGCAATATCGCCCATATTCCATTCGATTCTAACCTCTATAAAAGCATTGCCAAATATCAAATGGCTTTAATTTTACGTAGGTTAAGGTGATTTGTGTGGGAGGTACAAGAAGGGGCGTGGAAAAACTCGCCATACTTAGTACACTTAAAGTGATTATAAAAACATTATCAAATACCGAAATATAGCCGATTCCGAATATCCGTGTGGAATTTACATTGGTTTTAATTTAACGTAGGAATATGATCATTTGTGTGAGAGGTACCAGATGGGGCGTGGCAAAATCGCCCATCTTCTAACCTAAACTAAGTTTGTGGAAAAAATACCATGTTCAAAGATTGCATTGATTTCTTAACTCCTTTCGAGAGTTATCGTGTATAAAAATTAATAAAATCTCAAATACGTATGCAAAAAATATGAATAACAATGATTTTATTAAATATTGAGATTTTGAAAGCATAAAATATCTGTTATCTGAAAATATTTTTAATCAATTTAGCTTCCAGATATATCAGGAAAAATCTATATTTAATTATCTTTGCGACGTCAAAAAGTTTCTCAAAAATTTGTTTATGATGAGTTTCGTATGCGGTTGTCATATGTGCTTTTTTGGAAAACTCAAAAGTTAAATTTTAAGTTGTGCGAATGAATCCACTTTTTCACTACATGTCATTTCTAGTTTAAAAAATCCGAAATAGCAACCAGAATGTTGCTACTACGGCACTCTAATCATCTCCGCTAAACCTCTTGTGAATGTAGAATTGACAATATGAAACTTGAAGTTAGTAAACAATAAATTTATAAAATTGTTAAATAGCACTGTTTAAATTAATAAAATAATACAAATTTAAACAATGTTTATTAATAAAAAATCTTCCAGAGGCAAGAATCGAACCCGAGACCTTCTGGCTGCAAAGTTGACACCTTACCTCTGTGACCCCAAATGAAAAATTCGTCCCCATTCACTTGAGAAAATGCAATTCTTAAAATGTTACGGGATGATATTAACTATTATCAACTTATTTGTATGTTGATCAAATACGAGAAATATACAAATTGGGATATTGGGATGACACTAAAATGTGTTTCCTGCGGAAGTACTTTCAATTTTTTTGCTAGGACTTGTTAAATAAGGGAAAAATTTATATTTTTTAAACTCATCCCTGCGAAAATGTTGAAAAATGGTCCGCGAGGTGACAACTCTGAGACGAATTACAATAGTCCTCAAGCATTTTCGACTGACAATGGTGTGACAATTTGTATACACTCCACGAGAGTATTATGTCTTTGTGCATTTGTTTGTAACACCCAAAAGGAAGGGAGATAGACCCATTGTTAATTATACCGATCGACTTAGAATCACTTTCTGAGTCGATTTAGCAATGTCCGACTGTCCGTCTGTATGTCCGTCTGTCCATCTATTGTTGTAATCAAATTACAGGTCGCAATTGTAGTCAGAACCAAACGAATCTTTGCACAACGAAGTTTTTCGGGATAAGGACGAACGCTATTTAATTTGAAGAAAATCGGTTCAGATTTAGATATAGCCCCCATACGAATTTCACTCCCGATTTGACTCTTTTCACTCTAGATACCACATATTTTAACAGATTTTGTTCAAATTTGGTAGAACATCTTATATTTCAACTAGAAACGCCTGTGGTAAAAATGTGTTAGATCGGCTCAGATTTATATAGCTCCCATACAAATTTCGCTCCCGATTTGACTTTTTCCGTTCTAGAAACCACATATTGTATCAGATTGTCTTCAGATTTGGCAAAACATCTTATATTTAAACTAGGAACATCTATGGTGAAAATTGGTCAAATCGGTTCAGATTTAGATATAGCCCCCATACAAATGTCGCTCTCGATTTGACTTTTTCCGCTCTAGAAACCATATATTGTACTTGATTTTCTTTAAATTTGGCACAACATCCTATAATCCAACTAGAAACACTTATGCAGTAATTGGGTAAGATCGGTGCAGATTTAAATATAGCCCCCATACAAATGACGTTCCCGATTTGACATTTTCCTCTCTAGAAACCACATATTGTATCCGATTTTCTTTAAATTTGGCACAACATCTTATAATCCAACTAGAAACACCTATACAGATTTGACTTTTGCGCTATAGAAACCACATATTGTACCCGATTTTCTTTAAAATTGGCTCAACATCTTATCCAATTAAACAAAACTATGGTGAAAGTGGGTAAGAGCGGTTCAGATTTAAATATAGCCCAAATACAAATGTTGCTCCCAAAAGTTTAACTGATTTTGGCCAAACTATACATTTTATATTTCACCTATTTAGTTCCAGGTTTCAATATATCCTCATACAAATATCCTTTCCGATTTATCATTTTTTGTCAAACACATACATTTACAGGATACAAAAAACCTTCCCGTTTTCAATTTTTCACCGAATTGAATTGTACTCGGATATAAAGTGGAGTGTATCATAGAGTCGGCCCCGCCCGACTTTAGCCTTTCCTTACTTGTTTTGCTAGGACTTGTTAAATTAGCGAAAAATTTATATTTTTTAAACTCATCCTTGAGATTTGGCATGAGAATGAAAAGGAATGAATTGAAAATGTTGCAAAATGGTCCGCGAGGCGACAACTCTGAGACGAATTACAATAGTCTTCAAGCATTTTCTCCTGACAATGGTGTGACAATTTTTTTAAACTCTAAACTCGGGGAAAAAAATTAAAATTATGGATAATTTTAGTTTTTTCGTTTGTATTTTTTTGGTCTGTAATCAATATTTGATTTGAACTGGGATATTTTCCTGGCTCAAGACCATTTTGCATCTATATTTAATAGAGTGAAAATTTATTTACAAATGGCATGGTGACATTTATTACTAGGCTGCAGACTACCACGATCATGATTTCGACCATGTCAAAAGTCTTTTCAAGTGGCTTCGCAGCGACTTTTCAACATCAAACCCGGCCTCTATAAGGAGATGATTCTCACAAACGAACGAGAAGCACAACCCAGGACAATATCCCAGTTCAAATCAAATATTGATTACAGACAAAAAAAAAATTACAAACGAAAAAAATAAACCAAATGAGCATTGGCACGGCAGAAGTATTGCTGGGTAACTATACCTGCAAATACACATACTTACATATGCAACTCAATGAGATGCTTGTAAGATGGCATGCGTACTTAATTACTTGGTGCGATTTTTTAAACGCAAATTCGGCAAGTGAGTTGTGCTTCTCGTTCGTTTGTGAGAATCATCTCCTTATAGAGGCCGGGTTTGATGTTGAAAAGTCGCTGCGAAGCCACTTGAAAAGACTTTTGACATGGTCGAAATCATGATCGATGAAATAATTGTAGCTTTTTCGCGACGGACTACATTATATGTTACAGGCGATATTGGGTCTTAATCGCGAGAAAATCACAAAAAAGTATGAACACATATGTTTGACTTTCATAGAATGTTTTTCTTAATATAATCTGCAAAATTTGAAAAACTTCTGAAGTAATATGTGGGTCCTAGAGGGATAATAATACAAATTGTGGCCATTTGTAAAGGCGCTACATTAAAAAGTGGGTCCATATAGATCACTTTCGAAGTATGTATTCTTACTTGAAATATAGTATAGTAAATATAATAGTGTAAACTGGGGCCCAATTGTAAAGGGGCTATACCAAAAAATTTACCTATATAGCTGGCTTTGAAAATAGGTGCTTCTAGTCTGAATGTAACATTGTGTGGGAAATTTGATCAAGATCCGAATGGACCCATGTAGTCCACTTTCCCTCTTGCTGTTTCTAGTTCAAATACAAGAGGTGTTATTTTGAATCACCCGGTATTTCGGTAGCTGTCACTATTGAAGCTTTTATTCTTTGACATTTGACAAGTAGAAACTACGCCATTACTAAAAATGGAATGATACACGCTTCAACAATGCATTGAAGTTATTAAAATTCATGAATGAAAATGATCCGCAATTCCATCGAAAAATCATCTTGACTGATGAGGCCCATTTCCACCTCGGTGGCTACGTCAACAAGCAAAATTGTCGCAACCCAAGAGTTATGGTTGAGAAGCCTCTCCATTCTCATCGTGTGACTGTTTGGTGTGGTTTATGGTCTGGCGGGGTCATTGGACCTTACTTTTTCGAAAATGAGGTTGGATCAACAGTTACGGTGAATGGATTGCGCTATCGAGAGATGATTAATGATTTTTTATGGTCAGAGTTGGATGTTATTGATCTGGACAACGTTTACTTTCAACAAGACGGCGCTACGTGCCCCACAAGCAACGAAAGCATTGGTCTTTTACGGGAAAAGTTTCCGGACTGTGTTATCTCTCGAAGGGGTGATCACAATTGGCCACCGAGATCTTGTGATTTAACACCTTCTTTTGATTTCTTTCTTTTGGGCCACGTGAAAGATAATGTCTACGCCAACAGCCCAGCGTCGATTCAATACCTCAAAGATAGAATTCGTGAGGCTATCGAGGGCATAGGGCAGTCACTTTGCGATTTGGTTATGAAAAATTTCATGAAAAGGATATGGTCCTGTAAGCGTGGTCGTGGTGGCCATTTGGCAGATGTTGTTTTTCATTATTAGCGGCATACCTTCATCTTTATTATGAAATAAACATCCGATCATTTATCTCAAAAAATGAAATTTTTCTTTGAATACCATAATAACACCTCTTGTTGGAAACCCCTGTACTTTTAAGGGTGAAGCGGGACAAAAAAGATTAATATGGAAAAAATCAAAGTGATGCAGGAGGAACTCCGTGTGTACATTCTTCAGAATATATAGACGCGCAATATAAAATAATTTCTAGAAATATGTACTTTTAAAAGGGGAAATGGGACAAAATAGGACAAAAAAAATACCAATTAAAGTTTTGTGGCTGGAATCGCGAAATTCGGTATTTAATTCCTCAGACTACGAAGACGCGCAACAAAAAATCATCTTTCGAAATTTGTACTTTTAAGGGGAAAGCGGGACAAGAAGGGATTAAAAATGTACCAATGAAAGTGTTGTATCGTGAAAATGTTCTGGAACACGATTCGACGAAAGGTTTTGTGGTTTGGCTGACATTGAGAACACTTTTGGGTCGCAGGACATCTGACAGTGCATTCCCTGTGGGAATTTCCGATTTTCAATCAATTTCTATTAATCAAATCTTAGAAGCCAGCTTTCAACAAGGCACAAATTATGACAATGTCTCATAAGCACTGTTAGGTATTTAGATTGTGGCACATAATTTATGGCTATAAATTGAATGGCTTACGCCGACATCTAACAACTGCGCTACGCACATATATCATGTGCGTCGCTCTAACTACGATACGAGTGTGTCGTATGTGGTCGTCGTAAGTATGTAAATATTATGAGTGCGAGTGCGAGTATATCACAATTAATATTCAAATTGAGTGAGAAAACGGTTTGTGGTAACAGGTAACTGTGCCAAAACACGTGATGACCTTGCCTTCTGTTGGCCAAGTTACAGAAAAACACACACACACACACATATCACACCTCTCTCCACCCCACCGCAGCACATATCAAGTACGCACAACACCACAGTGCAAAGACATCCGAATGGACAACAAGCGAACTGTGACAAGCGACAGCAACAACTAAACAGGCACATAAATTACCCCGGGAATAACGCCGCCAGCCAACACCTTGTTGTGCGGACGCGGCAAGACGGCGATCAATTCGCTTCGAAATGAATCGAACCATTTCAAATATTTTCCAAATTAAATTGTTTTTTTTTTTTTTTTAAACAGAGTCGTTGCTATTTTAATGTAAATAAACGCCGCTCGTTTCTCGTTCAGATGAACGAAATAAAAATTTGATTCCAATAATTTGTTGTTGTTGCTGTTGTTTCAAACCATTGCAGCCAATTAACGGTGTAACACAAGTGAGCCGATCTGATCTGATTTAATGAATTAAATACTAAAACATTTTGTGTGTTCGAGGAACACGAATGATTCTCAAAAAGATTTTGAGTTGAAGCTACGAATGCAGACAGACCAGCAGGCTCAGGCTCAGGCGCAGTCGCAGAAGCGGTTAACACGATTGGCACGCATGTGCGTTTCACCAAAATATCCACAGCCAAAGCCACAAAACGGAAAACAACAAGAGCAGATTGCCAGCCAGACAGCCGGCCAGTAGCCCGGCACTACAAAATATCTGTAGCGGAAATCTTGTTGTTGGTCCAAGCGTGCAACTACAAATGGGAGGCTGGACGCATTGGTGCTTGGCGGACGGACAGACGGACGAGTTTACAAATTTAGGCTCGTAATTCTATTACAATTTTTCGTCGTCTCATAAAATGTTGTATTTTTATAGCATGTTGTCGTTGTCGTTGTTGTCGTCGTCGTCGTTGGTCATTTGTTGTCGTTTGATTTTGCCATAGTTTTGGATGTTCGTTCAAATATCAAAGACAAATTCCAATGGACGAGTTTCCATGTACGAGGAATGTTTTTCGAGGATTTATTTGAAATCGGAAGCTAAAGTAAAGAAAAACGCCAGTAAAACCACATAAACAAAACCCAAAAAATGGAAACAATTTCCTCAAACATCCTCTGAGGGAAGCCATGAAGCAGTGGGTCAGTGTTCAATATAAATTTTCACTGAAAGGGACCTGCAGATTGAAGCCGCCTAGGCATTTTTTATACCCTCACTCTATAGAATATATATCATTTGGGACAGAAAAAAAGTGTAACTCATCGAAGGAGTGGTCCAAGTATCTTTGGACCAATTCCGTTTCACGACTTTTGAGTCTGTTGGAGCCATATTTGTCCGTCCGTCCGTAACTCTGGCTGTTGTATACGATAACTTTCGAAAGGAGTTAAGGAATCAAAATCAATTCAAACTTTGCAAGTGGAAATATTTTTCCCAAACTTAATTAAAGTTCGAAGATGAGCGTAATTGCCACGCCCCTTCTAGTACCTCTACCACAAATGACCAATATTCCTATCCCTATTAATATTATAAAAGCTTAGTGTAAGTCTGTCTGTCTGTTTGTTCCGCAATCATGCGGAACAATGTTTTTATAATCACTTTAATTGTACAGAATATGACGGGTTTTGCCACGCCCCTTCTTGTACTTCCCACACCAATCACCCTAACCATCCTAAAATTAAAGTTGTTATAACTTATATGCGGATGATCGGAATACTCTGAAATTTGACCTTTGGCAATGCTCATGTTTCATACACTTAAAATATGGGCGATATTGCCACACCCCTTCTGGTACCTCCCACACAAAGTGGCTTAAACGTTGGTTACAATAAAAACATACATACATCCATACGGGTAGTCCAAATCATTTGCAATTTTATATTGATTTTATAATCACTTTAAATATACAAAAAATTATCTACGCTTTAGCCACGCCCCTTCTTGAACTTCCCACACAATTGTCTCTATCCTAGGTAAAATTAAATGTTTTATAACTTCTTAACCGTTCGCCTCAAAACCATTATGACTTCACATTGATCATGTTTTTATAATTATTAACAAACGTGGCACAAACTTCTAGCACCTCCTACGCACATACTCCGGCGCTAAGCAAAATTTAAGTCCTTCCATACACATTTTCTTTGAGAGTGAGGGTATATATAACAGGTATTGTGAAAAATAAATAGAAATAATCAATACCTTTAGAATGGTGCCTAAAAGATGATGTGAAAGTGAAATTCGCAATATTTGTAGTCATCATAATTACGTTTAAGTGGACATATAAGTGTGTGTCCAAACTGACCTATATTTCCAAACTGAGAAAATTTTAATTTTAGTAAAAAAAACAAGTTCGGCCGGGTCGAACTTTATATACCCTCCAACTTGTGCAGTAACATTACAGAAAAATTTTAGATTTTTTAAATATAACCAAACCCAAAACAAATAAAAATATGGAAAAATAAATTTATAAATAAATATACAATTCTAAATATTTGAAATCACGCTTATAAGGCAAGGTTACCAATATGTTTATACAAGGTGGCGCAAAAATAACATTCCGATGTTTTTTTGGCTGTAATTTAAAAAAAAAATTAAAAACTTTGATTCTTCTTGTGGATTATTTTTATTTGGTCTTTTAATTTTTTTTACATCAAGTCGAGAATATGATGTCATGTAAATGGCCGCCGCCGCAGTTGATTGTCATTTGAGCCCTTTTTATGGCATTTTCCATTACTTTGACCAAAACTTCCGGCGATAGGTCCTCACATTCTTGACGGATACTGTCTTTAAGAGCTGCAAGAGTCTGAGGCTTGTTGACATAAACCCGCGACTTCAAAAAGAAGTCTGGAGCGGTCAAATCAGGCGATCTTGCTGGCCAGTGCAAATCGCCAAAACGGGAGATTAAGCGCCCGGGAAATACATCCTTCAGCACATCGGTTGTGGCACGTGCAGTGTGTGCCGTTGCACCGTCCTGTTGGAACCACATGTTTTCCAATCCCAATTCATCAAGTTGCGGCAAAAAGAACTCGTTGATCATTGCTCTGCAGCGCTCACCATTCACAGTAACCGTTTGGCCCGCGACGTCTTCGAAGAAAAAAGGTCCGATGACTCCTCCAGCGAAAACAGCACACCATACAGTGACTTTGAGCGGGTGTAATGGCTTTTCGTGGGTTACACGCGGATTTTCAGAGCCCCAGAAGAGTAAATTTTGCTTATTTACGTACCCGCTAAGATGGAAATGGGCCTCATCACTCATGATTATTTTTGATGAAAAATCATCTTCCTGTTGGTGGTGATTAAGGATGGCTTGAGCGTATGTTAGACGGGATTGGCGGTCAGCAGCTAACAGCTGATGCACCGTCTGGACTTTGTACGGAAACATCTTCAAATCTTGTACCAAAATTCGCTGTAAAGACCGTCGACTGATACCCATTTGCGTGGCACGTCGCCTGGTCGATGTCGACGGCGCTTCCATGACATCCTCGGCTACAACAGCAATATTCTCTGCAGAACGGCTACTCCGGGGTCTGCCACGCCTGGCAGCATCTCGTGTTGTGCCAGTCTATTCGAGACGAGCGGCTAAACGTCGCAGTGTTTCACCAGTAGGCGTTGGACGGCTAGGAAATCTGCGACGAAATTCACGTTGTGCCAAAGTCACCGACCGTTCTGGAGCAGTGTAGCGTAACATTGTTTTTTAACGTGTATTTCGCATGTGTTTACTACACAAATGTCAAAACAGAACTGACATTAGGAGCCAATCGCAAAATTTATAGCATTTTCTGATAGGAGGATTACTTTTGCGCCACCTTGTTGAAATAATAAAGAGTGATTTTTTTGAGGTTAGGATTTTCATGCATTAGTATTTGACAGATCACGTGGGATTTCAGACATGGTGTCAAAGAGAAAGATGCTCAGTATGCTTTGACATTTCATCATGAATCGTCTTACAAACGAACAACGCTTGCAAATTATTGAATTTTATTATCAAAATGCGTGCTCTGTTAAGAAAGTTCATTGCGCGCTTCCATTTTATGGTCAGTTTAATCGACCCACTGAAGCGGCTATTCGGGCTATTGTGACTAAATTTCGCACCAAATTTACATTGTTGGACATTAAACCACCAACACGCTTACGTAGAGTGCGAACTGAAGAAAATATCGCAGCTGTATCGGCCAGTGTTAATGATGACCACCAATTTTCGATTCGTCGCCGTTCGCACCAATTGGGTCTCTGTTACTCAAAAACGTGGAAATGCCAAAATTGGACTAAGCGGATGGACCACCTAAGACGCAGCCGCGGTCAACATTTAAATGAAATTATCTTCAAAAAGTAAATGTCATGGACCAATCTAACGTTTCAAATAAAGAACCGATGAGATTTTGCAAATTTTATGCGTTTTTTTAAAAAAAAAAGTTATCAAGCTCTTAAAAAATCACCCTTTATATTGAATATTGAAGTCAATTCAAAAAGTAAATATAGAAAGAGAAATCTTCAAAAAAGCTTAAATAATATAAATATTTTCCCCATTTACCCCCTTTCGAAAATCTCTTTATGTTGCGGGTCTACGAAATTTTAATCATTCTAGCTGTAGCCGTTTAGTTGGTACCACTTTATTCCAAATATATCAGAAAATGTTTTACAAGCCTAAGGCAACATTTTTATAGCAAAATCAAATATCGTCATGAGTTAAACAATGAGGTTGTGACCATCATGAATAATTTCGATCACAAATTGCATTTTGTATTATTATAAATAGTTAACCAGCTTAAGAAATAAAAAGATATCGTTTACCCCCACCATAAAAAAATCCGAAAAAAAATAAAACTTTCAAAGTGAGCCTCGAACATCTTTCACGCTTATTACCTACATACGTCGCTGCATGAACGTACGTATTTATGTATGGACATTTGAAATGATTTGACAAAAAACTTGAACGCATTTTCCTTTTTGAGATGTATTCAAAAAAACAGAAACAACAAACAACCAAACGCAAATTGCACAATATATACATGAATGTGTGGACACGATCGATCCATCGATGCCACGACCAGGCCACATATAGTCGGGCAACATAGTTTTGTGATATTTTGTTGCGATTTTTCCAAGGCTTCGTTTTCGTCTATTTAAAGGGAAAACGCCCGTTTATTGGCGTTTGGAAAATGCCTTTATGGCCTGAGTATGTGAGTCTGTGTGTGTGCGTGGGGCATTTCAGGCAATGATTTGATCAGTGGTATCAGACCAAATAATGTGGCGGAGGTGGATGAGGCTATAGCTGTAGCTGTGGTGGCGGCAACAGCTGGCTAAGGTGGGCCCCTTCACTTTTATTTTACAGCTTTCAAACAATAACGCAAAAAAAAACGACGAAAGAAAAATCTACGAATTCGAAACAAATCTCAAGATTTTTATTTGGATTTTAAGTCCTCGACGTTTTTTCGTGTGTGTGGATGACTGACTGACTAAATGTGAGTGCGTTGTCGTATGTGTCGTTTTTCTTGTTGCTCGTTTTTCCACATTTAATGAAGTCATGATAGGTTAAATATGGCTTTATTTCGAAAAATGAATTGAATTTATATGTTCAATAATTGTTAAAGCATGATTTTATGTTTAAGCAAAAGAAAAAATAGAAAAAAATCGACTAAAATTGAAATTGTATTGCAAAATGCATAGTCACAGTGCAATAGTTGTATGTATTTGGATATTAGCGCTAATGAAATGAAGCCATATGCAATTTCTCAAGAAATCTATAAATGTAATGATAGGTATCATTGAACAAAGTAAATAGAATATCCTTTTCCCAAGTCATTTGACTTAAAACATTGAAAATATTTTCACTCACTCTAGAAGGAGGATATATGACGCGCTTAAAGCAAGAGTGGCCTAATCAACAAAACAAAAAAATTAGACCCATAGTGTAATCATTTGTTTGGTTTAAGACCAAAGGTTGTGTCCAAGTTTTCAGGAGAACACAAAAAACGCAAAAGGCAAATGAGGCCTTTATTTGTTGCAGCTAAAAGTAGATTGCGCAGTTTATATGGCAACACCCCAGAACGTGTCCTTAATTTAAATCCCATTTTACACATATACAATTGATTTTTTATTGATTACAATTCGTTCGGAAAAATATAAAATACTTCCCACACGAATGATCCATATATAAGCTCATGTATCAAGAATCAATTAGATTTTGGAAATTGATAACGTTTTTATAATTATTTTAATTTAATTATTTCCCTCCCGCCCCTCGAACAATTAAAGCATTTATAACCTCTACGCGGATTATCGGAAACCTCTTCGCCTGGAGAGTGGGCGATATTACCACATTCCACACGAATTGTTAAAATATACTTAATTAACTTCCATCTTGATACTCGGAATCATATATATTTTGATATTTGTAAACGATTTTATAATCCGATGCCTGAAATCCATTGTGACTTCACATTTCATCATAACCATATGCGGACATTACTACGTGATAATATGTGTATATATATATATAAACTTAAAAAATCAAAAAAAAAACTTCATCTTCATGTTCAGAATCGCAAAAGTCTTAAAAAAAATCGATTTTTTAAACCTTTTTTCCCCTGTTCAGATCCATAGGTAGCAAAATTCAAGGAAATAATCAACTACAAAAATGTACCTAAGATCTCAATAAACAACTTTCTAGAACATATGAACTTCCTAGGAATGATTCTTAACACCGTTTA
This sequence comes from Polietes domitor, assembly GCA_947397865.1. Lineage (NCBI taxonomy): Eukaryota > Metazoa > Arthropoda > Insecta > Diptera > Muscidae > Polietes > Polietes domitor. The sequence continues at coordinate 48,960,176 of OX377621.1, forward strand.
GGTAGGAAAAATATATCTTGGTCAATCCGACGACAGGGCGTATGAGTGATATTATCATTAATCAACGCACGTATACGCTAACTACACACACTACAGCCTATAAGATTTGTTCGATGACATTTGTTTTTTTATAGCCTCCACCTCCAGGATGGGGGTATACTAACTTTGTTATTCCGTTTGTAACACCTTGAAATATCGAACTGAGACCCTATAAAGTATATATATATTCTTGATCATCATAAAATTATAAGACGATCTAGCCATGTCCGTCCGTCTGTTGAAAGCACGCTAGCATCTAAACGAAAGGAGCTAGGACGTTCAAATTTTCCATAAATGCGTATTATAGTCGTAGATCGGCTGGGGTTGAAAGTGTGCGAAATCGGCCCAAAGGGAAAACATTTTCCTTCACAAGGACTAAAAATACCCATTATAACCCCCAATATTTTAGAGTATTTAAGCATATTTTTCCAATACGTCTGCTTGTACTTACTTGTTATTGGGTATGCGCATTCCCCCTATAACAAAAACGCGCACCATAAAGTGATATTTATTCGTAGGGGGTGAAATGGGGCAAAAAGGGATAAAAATGGTACATATTAAACGACAACAGATAGAAACACGAAATTCGGTGTGTACATTCCTCTGATTTAGTATATACATAATATAAAAGTATTTTTCCCAATTCATACTTTTCAGGGGTAAAATGGGAATAGAGATGGGATAAAAATGGTACCCACCAAACGGCTGCAACTAGAATAATGAAATTCGGAGTATACATTCCTCTGACTGTGCAGACACGAAAAATAAAACCCTTTTTCCAAATTCGTACTTTCAAGGGATACAATGGGAACAGATGGATATGATTAAATTCGGTGTGTACATACCTTTCGGTGTGTACATACGTAAAATAAAGAGATTTTCAAAAGTCGTACTTATAAGGAGGTAAAATGCAAAAAAGGATAAAAATGGTACCAACCAAATGGAAAAAAGCTATAATCATGAAATTCGGTATATACATTCATCTGACGAAAAATAAAGAGATTTTTCCAAATTCTTACTTTTTTACTTTTATGACAAAAATTGGTTGTTAGGTTATCTTGCACTGTGTACGTGAGAGATAATGGATTTTCAAAATTTTTTACTTTTGAAATTAATGTAGGATGGAAATATAACCAATCGAACGGCTGAAGTATTATTTCCATATATAGTGTAAACATAGTGGATGCCTTGCCTTATAAGAGGGGTTTAAAAAATTAAAATTTTATATTTATTTATAAAATTATTTTTTCAATATTTTTATTTCTTTTGGTTTGGCTATATGAAAAACAAGTAAGGAAAGGCTAAAGTCAGGCGGGGCCGATACACTCCACTTTGTATCCGAATACAATTCAATTCGGTAAAAAGTGAAAATGGGAAGGTTTTTTGTATCCTGTAAATGTGTGTGTTTGACAAAAAATGTTAAATCGGAAAGGACATTTGTATGGGGGTATATTGAAATCTGGAACGAAATAGGTGAAATAAAATATGTATAGTTTGGCCAAAATCGGTTAAACATTTGGGAGCAACATTTGTATTTGGGCTATATCTAAATCTGAACCGATCTTACCCACTTTCATAATCCACATTTGTTGGATTATAAGTTGTTGTGAAATCGGGAAGGATTTTTGTATGCTTCCTAATCATCGGCTGATATGACCTGACCCAGTTTGTCAAATCGAGAAGAATATTTTTTGTTATCGGGGCTATATCCACTTTCACAATAGGTTATTCCAGTTTGTTATGTTATGCTCAATTTGAAGAAATTCGGGGAAAATACGTTGTTTCTGGGGCGGAAAAAGTCAAGCCGGTATCGACCGAAATGACCAATTTTTACCATGGGTGTTTCTGGTGGAAATATAAGATACTTTGCCAAATTTGAAGACGATCTGATAAAAAAAAGTGATTTCTGGAGCGGAAAAGATCAAATTGAGAGCAAAACTTGTATGGGAGCTATATATAAATCTGAACCGATCTACTACATTTTTTACCACAGCTGTTTCTAGTTGAAATATAAGATGTTTTGCCAGCTAATTTTGAAGATCCCACATATTTTAGCAGATATATGTGGGATCTGGAGTGAAAAGAGTCAAATCGGGAGTGAAATTCTTATGGGGGGCTATATCTAAATCTGAACCGATTTTCTTCAAATTAAATAGCGTTCGTCCTTATCCCGAAAAACTTCGTTGTGCAAAGTTTCATTTAGTTCTGACTACAATTGCGCCCTGTACTCTGATTACAAGAATAGATGGACAGACAGACAGATAGACGGACATTGCTAAATCGATTCAAAATGTGATTTTAAGTAGATCGGTATACTTAACAATGGGTCCATCTCGCTTCCTATTGGGTGTTACAAACATATGCACAAATGCATATTACTCTCGTGGAGTGTATAAAAATATTTTACTGTAATGTTATTGCACTTCTACGAAATTCGACAGCCTATGTAGAATGCAATTCATGATGGAGGGTATATTAACGCCGTTTTTACTAGTTTTAATTTTAAAATAGTTTAGCTCGATAGTGGAAACAACCCGGATTTTTAAAGATTTCGCTACAAAATGTCCTTTTGTGTGAGAAATCGAGTGGATGCATGAATAAGTGGATTTTTAAACATATTCGAACGTATCATTAGGCATAAGGTTCACCAGCATTCATAAAATATTGCATCGTCATTTAGCCTTAAAATAAATTTCTTCTAGTTGGATATCTTCAAATTTAAAAAATTACCAAAAAGATGCCGGTTAAACTATGATGGTAGTGTCTCAAAAGACGTGTATAAGCCGAACTTACAAAGGCTATTTATTATTTTTAATGCATTCATATATTGGAGAAATCTACTACCGTTGTTGCCAAAAATCAATAATTAATTTTTCAATGCATTTTTAAACACCATGTGAATATGTTTATTACTGGAAATTACTCATACATTTTTGTGTTCAATATATAAAAACAATATGTGTAAAACATATACAATAGGATGGGTCACGAAAATAAATTGCAGCTGTCACCCCCCCTTAAATGAAGATTGGATTGTTTAATGATGATCTACAAAATATTTCGTGACTGGGACAAGCCATCTGTGATCTTAAACGCTCCTGAACACATCTCTAAAAATCATGTTTTTCCCGTGTAATATTTTTTATGTTGCATTTTTGCCCAACATTTTTTTTTCTGAATTAGAAGACCCTTGGAAGCATTTTAAATAAAAATGTGTATTCTTGTCTTAGAATAACTCATTAATAGAATAGAATTGGGCGTTTATATTGATTTTTTGCGGGTTTTTAAGGTGACATATAAAAATTCATATTTCTTAGAAACATTTTGTAAGAGATGTATTGAAAAATAAATAGAAGGAATCAATACCTTTCGAATGATGCCTAAATGGTGAATATCGGACGAAAAATAAAGTCACTGACTCGATTTTTGGCAGCCGATGGTTTTCACAGCCAAAATGTTCAAACGCTTTTTACAAAAATGAGCTTTGCAGCGTCAATTTCATTCCGATGTTCATCATTTAGGCATCATTCGAAAGGTATTGACTGCAGCTATTTACTTTTTATAAAAATCGACCAATAAGTTACTCTAAGACATGATTTAAAATTTATATTTAAAGTTCTTTTAAGCAACTATTATTTCAGGAAAAAAATTTGAGAAAAATGTAAAATAAAAATATACACCGGAAAAACATTATTTTTAGGATTATTTGTAGGAGCGCATAGCTCACAGATGGCTTGATATAGAAGCGAAATATTTTGGAAATCATCATTAAACAGTTCAACCTTTATTTTCGTGGGGTGACTGGAACTTGTATTTCCATTTGAATGGGCGGCGACCCAGCCTAATATACAATAGTGATTGTCTTTTAAAATTGATTTTTTGCTGCTTTTCTTCATTCACACCACTAATTACTGACGTTAAGCGTTTAGCCCACTGACGATTTTCGATTGTGAGTCAACCATCAGAAATGAGGTGGGCTAACTTCCGCCTCTATAACATGGCTATCTAATGTACGTCAACAGCCAACAGGGCGACGAAATGAAACACACGCATATCCGCTGAGAAATATGATATTTCATTATCATGACAGAGACAAAAGCGAAAGGAAAAATATATTCATGAACTAGAAACAAGTTATTTGCGCTCTTACCCTATTAATGACTTAATAAATATTCTAAGTTTCTTTAAAGGATTCTTGGCCATAGCTGTAGTACGAACACAATAATCTCCGAAAGGAGGTATCCAAACTTCACGTATTAATAAAAGTGGAGACTTTTGGTTCTTTGGGAGGTGTGAAGTCAAGGATTTATGACAACAAAACTACGACCACCCACACCTTGAAGGATGAAATTGAATGACATGTAATCTAAACCAATGATAATAACATGGAATATAAACCAATTATCTCATTTCCGATAAGAACTCAAATATTCTACTGACCTTTCTCCTTATAGTTTATTTTCTTTCTCAATCTCATTCTCAAGTTGGCCACTCATGAAAACGAAAATGTCATGGAACCTAAATCAATTATCTCATTTCCGATAAGAACTCAAATATTCAAGTTGGCCCCTCATGGCAACCTTATTTGAATGCCAAACAAAAAACCTTACAAATCACAACATTATCGGTCATAATCAGTTCATAATAATTATCAATAGATACACCACATTTATGTTGAACAGTAAAAACCGGAATTTCATAATTACGGAAACAGCATTCATCAGTGAGGATCAAGGCTACATTCAAATTTTATCTCCGCTTGCTACTCCGCCACCGCTCATGAGCAACATGCAAACGTAAGTTTTGCATCGGTTGGTTGGCTACATTTTCTCATTTAGCTGTCAAGCCGTCACTTCTGCGATTGAAGTTGCAATTACACGAATGTGGACTTTAGATTTTGGATTAGGAGGCCAAAGAAACAAAAAGACAGACGGACAGACAGAAAGACAACATTCACATCAAAGGAAACAAACTCTTGGCTACCAATTGGCAATTGGTGTTAATGCATTCGGTGCATTCAATTATCAGAGCAAAAATAACTGAAAAAAGAACTTGATTAACACAAATAATCGTCGTCGTCAACTTAAATCGAGCAAACGATATAAACGTACGTATGTATGTACATATGTATGTATGTATGTATGTAATAATTTTGACGTTTATGACAATTGAAGGTATGAAATGAAAACCAGAATGAATATCGCTCATTTTTTGTGGTTGTCAGATATGAATGGTCGGTCCCCGGTCAATCAATCGCGAGCAACCGGCCCAATCATCTGGAAACATGGCTTGGCTACATGGTTGGCTATTTACAGATATTGGACAAAAAGAATTGCATCAGCACTGGACCAAATAAATTGCATTGAATTGAAGTTGAAGTTACGATTTCGGGTGTGTGTGTGTGTGTCGATGTTTTTGGAGCACTAAATTTTAAGGAGGTGAAGTTGTGTGTCTTGACAACATATAAACGATATACTCTCATGCTGTGCTAGCCAACTCATGGCACGATACTGATGTCAGTCAAATGTTGGAAACCCAAAACATTTTCACAATGTCCCTTTTAACATTTTCTGTAAGTTGAAAATGATTCGAAAAAAAAGTGCCTATGTTCCCAACAAAAATGAAAATTTGGTTCGCTTTATATCTTCTACCAAAATATTTCGCTTTTGTCCATTCGTGACCTGGAAGCGCTCAAAATAACCTCTATTAATCAGGTTTGCTTGAAAATAATACACGATGTGAGCGCCCTGGTGGTCGAGTTGGTAGCGTGCTCGGCTATCAGCGTGGGTCTTAGTCAACCGGCTCAATCCCTGGACCCAAAATTAGAATATAAATTTACTTGATTTGAACTGGGATATTGTCCTGGCTCAAGACCATTTTGCATCTATATTTAATAGAATGCTAATATATTTACAAATGGCATTGTGACATTTATTAATTGGCTGCAGACTTCCACTATCATGATTTCCACCCTGTCTAAAGGTTTCGTTCAGGTGGCTTCGCACCGACTTTTCAACATCAAACCCGGCCTCTTTAAGGAAATGATTCTCACAAACGAACGAGAAGCACACCTCACTTGCGGAATTTGCGTTTAAAAAATCGCACCAAGTAATTAAGCACACATGCCATCTTACAGGCATCTCAATGAGTTGCATATGTAAGTATGTGTATATGCAGGTATAGTTACCCAGCAATACTTCTGCCGTGTCAACGCTCAATTACTTTACGCTAATTTTACTTTGAATGGTAATTCATAATAAATAAATAAATTCACGATGCTTGTGTATTTATTTTTATACCCTCCACCTCCAGGATGGGGGTATACTAACTTTGTCATTCCGTTTGTAACAAATTGAAATATCGACCTGAGACCCTATAAAGTATATATATTATAGATCGTCATAAAATTCTAAGACGATCCATGTCCATCCGTCCGTCCGTCTGTCCGTCTGTTGAAAGCACGCTAGCATCTAAACGAAAGGAGCTAGAACGTTCAAATTTTCCATAAATGCGTCTTATAGTCGTAGATCGGTTGGGATTGAAACGGGGCGAAATCGGCCCAAAGGGAAAAAATTTTCCCTCACTAGGACTAAAAATACCAATAATAATCCCTAATATTTTAGAGTAATTAAGCATATTTTTTCAATATGTCTGCATGTACTTGCTAGATATTGGGTATGTGCATTCCCTCGACAACAAAAACGTGCACCATAAAGTGATTCTTATTTGTAGGGGGTGAAATGGGGCCAAAAAATGATAAAAACGGTACATATTAAACGACAACAGCTAGAAACACGAAATGTGTACATTCCTCTAATAGAGTAGATACATAATATAAAAGTATTTTTTCCAAATTAGTACTTTTAAGGGTAAAATGGGAATAGAGGGATAAATATGGTACCAACAAAACGGCTGCCCCTAGAATAATCAAATTCGGTGTATACACACCTCTGATTGCATACACACGTAAAATACACGGATTTTTCAAAATTCGTACTTTAAAATGAAAAAATGGGATAAAAATAGTACCAATCAAATGACCGCAGCTAGAGTCATGAAATTTGGAGTATACATTTCTCTGACTGTGTAGACACGGAAAAGAAACGGATTTTTCGAAATTCGTACTTTTTGGGGTCAAAATGGAAAAAGGGGATAAAAATAGTACCAACCAAATGACCGCAGCTAGAGTCATGAAATTCGGAGTATACATTCCTTTGACTACGTAGACATGGAAAATAAAAGGTTTTTTCCAAATTCGTACTTTCAAGGGATACAATGGGTACAGAGGGATAAAAATGGTACCAACCAAACGGGTATATAAAGTTCGGTCCGGCCGAACTTAACGCCGTCTTTACTTGTAACGTTTGGTACATTTGACTCCCCTAGAAAGTATTTTCAGAAAGTAATAATGGCAAGTTGTAGTCAACACTTTAAAATGGCAAAATATAAAAATTTGGAACCAGGTGGCAAATCGTTTCTTCAAACCTTGCTGCTAAAGTTACTACTTTTTTCTTGTTTCATTTTTGATATTTCAACCTAAAGTAAAGGGTGATTTTTTAAAAGCTATAGGAAAGTTTTTCAAAAAAACACATAACAAATTTTTGTAGACGACTTTGGTAAGAATCATAACTGCATGTACGAAATTTCAAAGGCGTAGCTACCTCCAATTCTTTTTTGTCTCTAAAACTGGTCATCTGCCCCATCGTGGAGTGGTGGTAGTAAATTTTATACAAAGTTCGCATTTGTATGGGAACCCCCTTTAAGCATTAGCAACTTTTCCTCTTAAGGATTGGTGATAGGGGGTAGGTATGTTTAGGGAAAATGTTAAGGAGAGAAAATTAATTAATTAATCAGCCGTACACATTAGGCCTGGTCATACATTTGACTCCAATTTGGGGCTCGTTGGGGTTGTTAGAGCGGTGGGGTGGCAAATTTTATAAAAATATACTTTAGTATGAGAGCCCCATTAAGGAGTGGAGATAGGGGACAGGTATGTTTGGGGGAGATAAAATTAGTGGGTACCAGTTTTACATGTCTTCCCTCTAGGGGTGATTAGGGGGCAGTTTTGGGCCTTTTCTTCATAAAAAAATTTAAAAAATGTGTGAGGACCACCTTAAGGGCAGTTTTGTTTCTTTTCCTCATAAAAAATTAAAACAAATGAAAAAATGTGTGAGGACCACCTTAAGGGTTGATGATGGAGGGTAGGTACGTTTTTGGGCCTGAAAAAATATTGTGGGTTGGTACATTTGACTCCCCCTTGGGACAGTTAGAGTTGTGGGAGCAATTTTTATAAAAATTTGTTTTTGTATGGGAGCCCCATTACGGAGTGGAGATAAGGGGTAAGTTTGTTCGAAAAAAATATTGGAGAGGGAAAATTAATGGAGGTCGGTCTTACATTTAACCCAGCTAGGACGACTCCGGGGCAGTTTTGGGCCTTACGGTAACAAAAAATATAAAACATAAAAAAATCGTATGGGGCCACCTTAAAGCCCCTACGATAGGATGTAGGTATGTTCAGAAAAAGTGCGAGGGTTGAAAAAATACTGGGGGTCGGTCATACATTTAACGCCACTAGCGGCCTCCTTGGGCCAGTAAGAGCGGTGGGAACAAATTTTATAAAAAAAAAATATTTTTGTATGGGAGCCCCTCTAGAGAGTGGAGATAGGGGGTAAGTGTGTTCGGAAAAAATGTTGGGGAGGGAAATTAATGGGAGTCGGTCTTACATTTAACTCTTCTGGGGATGACTCCGAGCCAGTTTTGGGGCTTTTTGTTTATTTTTACCCCTTTTCCTCACTTCACCTTTGACCCCGATGAGGACCTCGTACACTCACCCCACAACCCCCCGTTTTTTGGCTCATGAATATTTTTTCCTAACCTCAAGCAATTAAGAGTTCTAGCATATCAAAATCGAAAAGTCGTGCACTATCCCACTCCTAATGTAGGTAGGTTCTAGAGCAGTAATAGTGTGAACTGGGTGCCCATTTGTATGGCTGTTATACCAAAACATGGACAGATATATTCAATTTTCATTAGCTGGTATTCCTAGTTGAAATATAACATGATCTGCTAAATTTTATCAACTTCTGATGTAAAATGTGGTTCCTAGTGCGGAGCTAGGTTGCAGACCGATTGGGATTGAAAATGGGCGAATTCGGCCCAGAGGGAGAAAATTGTCCCTAACAAGGACTGAAAGTACTCCCTAATATTTAGAATATTTAAGTATTTTTTTTAAATTTCTGCTTTATATGCACTTTAAATTTGTTGCGTACATACCTCTTGTAGCGTAAAAGCACCAAAAATACACGTTTTAGCGGGCGAAATGTGACAAAAAGGGATAAAAAGGTGCCAATGATACAATAACAGCTAGAAATATGAAATTTGGAATGTACGTGCCTCTAATTGCGTAGATACTTAAAACAGAGGGATTTTTTCAAAATTCGTACTTTTAAGTGATACAATTTGAAAAGAGGGATAAAAATGGTACCAACCAAGCCGCTGAAGTTGAAGTCATGAAATTCGGTGTGTACTTTCATGTGACTATGAAGATGCGAAATAAAAAGGATTTTTTTTCGAAATGTTTACTTTTAGCCGGAAAATGGGGGATAAAATTTGAAAAGAGGGATAAAAATGGTACCAACCAAACCGCTGAAGTTGAAGTCATGAAATTCGGTGTGTACTTTCATGTGACTATGAAGATGCGAAAAAAAAAGAATTTTTTTGAAATTTTTACTTTTGGCCGGAAAATGGGGCGAATGGGGATAGAAATGGTACCAACCAAACGGCTGCAGATATAATAATGAAATTCGGTGTGTACACTTCTCTGACTGCGGTGACGCGAATAATAAAGAGATCTTCCGATATTCGTAGCATGAGGATCTAAATGGAATTAAATTTGGCTACAATGGTTGTAGCTACAATCATGACATTCAGTATTTGCACTTGCCTGACTACGTAGACGCAGAAAATAAGAGATACGATTTTTTTTAAATATGTTAGGGTAACAATGGAAAAATGAGTGAAACTGGTACTAATAAAACTGCTGTAGCTAAAATCATGAAATTAGGTGTGTACATTCCACTCTGAAAAAAATGGATCTTCTATATTAGAACTTTTCCTATCAAAATGGTACAGACATTTAGGCTGTAGATGGAATCAAGGAATTGCAAATGGGAAAATCGGGCTTGAGGGAAATTGTTTCTACCCAACAATATTTAGGGCACATTTTTGAAGATTTCTGACTAATAATTATATCAATATTTATATAGTACAGGACTATTTATATTATAATAATGAAGAATCACAATTTTCCTAAAATGGTAGTGCACTTCTGTGTAATGTCGATTGAGCCTCTAATATACCGATAATATTGTGGAATATACTCGGCCCGGCCGAACTTAACGCCTTTTTACTTGTTTAATTTTTTTATGGTTTTCCATAATCAACCAGAAATTCAGTTAAAAATCAACGGAATGATAATTTTTTTAAAAGTTCGGTTCTTCAATATTCGCCATAAACATCTCACTTTCTTTAGTATTTCTGCGGTTAATAAAAACTGAGAGATACACAAATTAACAATTCTAGAGCAAAAATTTTAGCATTTAAATTTAAAAATATAGTAATTGATATTATCTGCAGCGAACGTCAAAATTGTCGCATTTGGGCTTCAATGAACACCCATCCGGAATGTGGAGGAGGGCAGTTTGAACTGGAGGCGACTCCGGACCATACATCTATGAAAAAGGAGCTGGTATAAATTGAGTACCCATAATCGATGTATTCCCGATTAAATGCGTGCCAGCAGTTGGTTGAACCTTTAAATGTTCACAAATGTGCGTCTATAACGGAAAGCGAATATATCAGTGCGCAAGCGCGTATGTGAGTTGGGTTGGTTTAGGCATTTTAAAATTGATCTAAAACACAGTCGTCGAACTAAACTTTAAATGGCTGAGAAACAAAACGAAAAAAAAAACAAACAAACGAACGAACAAAGTGCTCGCGAATCACTAGCACTCCAAGAAATCGAGCGATCGATGAAGAAATCATCCGCATTTTAGAAAAAGACAAAACCAGATCTTGAAATGATTAGATTCGTTCGTTCATTTGTTCGAAAAATGAAAACAAAACACCGGTCGGCCGATGGCCGATGTCGTTGTTGTTGTTTTTGTTTTTGCTGCGACCATATCAAAGAGTATTGAGAGTGCCACTCCGCGTTGAATGCAACAAATCGTTACATCCATCCATCCATCCAAGCATCCATCAAAACGCACGGCGTGTGTGCGTTTGTGTCTGCGCACAGATGACTGTGTGGCAAATTCCTCGGCATATATAAGTGGAGACTTCTTTCAGAATGTATCTCAAACCAAAGTTAGATAGTTGCTAGCAAACAGCAAATTTTCACAGAGGAAACAGCTCCAAGCGTTCAAACGTTCAAGCCTTCAAGTCAATCTTTAAACGAAACTAAAGAAAACCAACCACAACAAAAAGCGACAATGTTTTCCAAGGTAAGGATTTCAGTTAGTTCGTTGTGATGACAGCGAGGATTCATACATTGCTTCATGCATTCTCCTTAGGTGATCTTAGTACTCAGCGTGTCCTTGTCGATGGCCATCTCGGTGCCCATTCACTCCTATGGCGGCCACGGCCATGGTCCAGCCATATCTTATGCGGCGGCACCAGCCATATCGTATGCGGCGGCTCCAGCCATTTCTTATGCCGCCCCTGCTGTGTCCTATGCCGCTCCTGCTGTGTCCTATGCCGCTCCTGCCGTGTCGTATGCCGCTCCCGCCATCTCCTATGCCGCTCCCGCTAAAGTCGCCGTGGCTGCTGCACCCACCTATATAGCTGCTGCACCCAAAGTAGTGGCCGCTCCCACCATTATTAAGACCATTGAACCCGAGCCATTCGATCCCAATCCTCAATACAGCTTCGCTTATGGCGTGTCCGATCATTCTACCGGCGATTCCAAGTCTCAAGAGGAATCCTTGGTGAACGGTGTGTTGCATGGCAGCTATTCTTTGACAGAAGCCGATGGTTCCATTCGCAAGGTAAGGAATTGACCCTCATTCCATTTCCATTCAAATGCTTACAATCATACATTTGCTAGGTCACCTACACCGCTGACAAAATCAATGGTTTCAATGCTGTGGTGGAGAAATCCGGCCAAGCTGTTATCGCCAAGCCTGTTGTAGCCGTGGCTGCTGCCCCCGCCATTGCCAAGGTAGCCGTGGCCGCCCCCGCCATCACTAAAGTGGCCTATGCCGCTCCTGCCGTTGCCAAAGTAGCCTATGCTGCCGCCCCCGTCTATGCCGGTCATGGTTATGGTGGCTATCATCACTAAATTCCAACCACCACCACCACCAACCGACAATTACCAACCAGGCATTTCTAGTTACCCGACGAGGCATTCGTATTTTGGACTTGATGTGATTCTCTCTGAAAATGAGACCAGCAGTCTCATCGTCGTTATACATTCATAAGTGTTAATACTTAATATCTTAACTTATTTTTTGTGTTAGGTTCATCTCTCACTCTCATAATATCACCCCTTACGCTCTCTTGCTCCCACCTTCGGAGTGTGTCGCTGGACACTCTCCCCCCCTCTCTCTCTCTCTCTCTGTTTGTGTGCAATTGTGTTTCTCTCTGCAACGCTTTTGTATGCTCACAAGGGGGGCGTGGCATTGATTGCCTCTCAAACGCCCCTCACTTATCGTTGTTATCTTAATTATTAATTTGATTCTTTCTGCTCATTATTGTTGTTAATATTGTATATATATAGAACGTAGAACGATTTGTATATACTATTTACTATCATCATCCATGTACATATGTAACAATAATCGTGTGTGTTTTTAGCATGTAAGTGACCCGAAGTTCTCGTAGAATGATTCGATAGAAAAGATGAAACTACACCAAGAGATCTGTCGTGTGCATTTACTGAATAAAAAGTTCAGTACAAAAATATATAAACTTTTTGATTGTAATTATTTCACAACAGTTGAGAAAGGATGTGGTTAACAAGGGATAGGGGAAAGGCGGCAAACCAAAAAGTGACTCGAAATAAAATAAAACTTGTGAAAAAATTAACTAAAAGTGAGTAGAATAAACAAAACAAATATTTGTGCACAAAAATCCTCGCATCGTGATTTTCCTGCCTTCCTCGGGTACAGGATCCTCGGAAGTTCACAAAACCCTAACCTAAGAAGACCAAAAACTTTCCACTGTTCATTGAAATTTAAGAATTTTATTAAAAGCGAATAACGAATTACTTTAAGAGTTTCCCAATAAGGACGAGTATACAAATCACCGTGGTAAGATGCAGCGAAATGCAACAAGTGAAAATGATGATGTGAATGCTGCTGTGGATTTTTTGGAGTCTCCTCTTCATTGTCGCAGCTTCGGCAGTGATCATTGAATTATGGCATGGTTTGCAAATGTTCAATGGCTACGAGATCAACTTCTAATATGGTTGAGAAGTTCTCTGATACGTTTTGGTTATATGCAGGCCAGGTTTGTCTGGATACTTCGCAACTGTCAAATGTTTTCCACTTGAAATTAGCTATAGCTCGTACATGAACTGAACTACTCGTTCTTTCCCATAAAAGTTGCATAAGAAGTGCTCGACTGTCTATTCTCCCACTTCGTTGGAGCAGCATCGGCAATGATCGTTGGTTTTCAATTGATCAATGGCTAGTCAGCACTGCAATCACTCTATATAAATTCCTGGTGTTTCTATATTCTTTAGTTCGTTCCACGATCTGTTGACTTTGGCTGTTTCGATGTTCAGCTGTCGACGCCAGGTATGACTTGGGCGGCCTTTCACCCGTCTGTCCTTTGGCTTCCAGTCGAATGCATTTCTGGTAATTTCGGATAGGGGTCTCGCAAAGCATGCGAAGGATACATTCCCTCAGCTCAGAAATTCTCTGGTGAATTTTGGTTATAATCAGGTCAGGTCTGTGTAGATACTTCACAAGTCGGTCCACCATGGTGGATTTTCTGCATCCACAGAAAGTCACCAGTTCCTGGAATTTATTCGGAATTTATTTTATTTATTTGATCGTTAGTTTCTTTTAATTTATTTGCTTGCTATTGAATCTGCTCCTTTGGAGCCCAACAATATTATTTGGAGCCTATCTTATCTCTTAATTGCAATTAAGCAATTGCAAGAAAACAATGTGTTATCGGCATCTAAGGAGATCGATCTGTATTAACTCATCTCCTTTTATCAAAATTGGATGATGTACATGTGAACATCATGTGGTTCCAACAGAACGGTGCTAATTGCCAACAGCTGATATCACTATGAAAATGTGGCGTACGGCAGATGCGACATGTATTGGTAAAGATGGCTACAGCTGATCCGCAATCCAGTACAAAACCCAAATATATACAGTCAGAAATAGACGCGAATATAGCAGGTTCAGCTCCGGTGCACTGGTAAAATTCACGATATGCCGGTCAGTACGGCGTCAGAGTTGTCTGGAAATAAAAGGGATAGGAAGTGAATAAACCATCCAGTTGCACATCCTCAGTGGGCCATCTACATGAGTAGTCAAAACATCATCGCTCCTAGCGGAGCTAGGGTCTCTATAAAGATTTTCCATCGTACACGGTTTTGCTAATAGCTTTACTTCATTCCAAGTTCTGCCAATAAGCAACGCCTCCACGTTGTTTTTGTCCGTCCACGTTTTCTGCTGCCTTGTGGATTCCAGCCTAAAGCTTGGCGACATGGTTCGTTGGAGTTCTTACGTAGTGTGTGTTCTACATTTTATCATTATGTGCACCGGGTCAATGTTGCATAGAATCGGAGTATAGAAATCGGAGTTTGTGATCAGGTTTGGCCTAAATATTCTTAGAATACGACGTAGACAACGGTTAATGAGCTCTGTAATTTGGTAACCAGAGTATCAGTTGTAAGCCGAGTTTCGCAGGCGTATAATAATGAAGTCATTACATTTGATTTGTAGACATTAAGTTTTATTGAGAAGGACAGCATGTTGAAGTTCCACACCGGGCGTAGTTGAGTCTTTCGAATTCTGATGAAATTGTCATTTTCTGGGCTGTCTTTTGCGCATACGATACTTCTGAGATATGTGACGTCAAAAACAAGTTCGATCTCGGTAGACCAACTTGTTCAGATTGAAATACAAGATTTAGATTGTATATCAGAATATTTGTTTTTTGATAGGAAGCAGATAGTCATGTTATCCAAGCAGTAGCTAATCATCCAATAAGGAACGAACTCCAGAATAAAGAGACAGAAGACCAGAGGCATACGAGAGAACTTCTATATCAGCAGGCACATCAGGCTAGACGTAACAAGTATTCATCATGATATAAACATCTTCACCGTGAATATCTTTCTCGCGAATATCTGAAGAGATAGAATTGCCACAACGAAAAACAAGGATTCTGACATAATGGACATCTGGATGATAAAGTGACCTCTATTCGCACCCGATACGACTTGATGGTAACGTGCAGACTATCGGCCTCATGCAAACAGGTGCCGCTTTTCAACATAAATTCAACTGCATTTGGTACCCAAGGCCGTCCGGAAACATCCTAAGCTGGTGAACATCTTGAACCTGCAGACAGACTATGTAGTTCACATAGAAGAAGATGATTATAAAGATTCCACAGAAGAAGATGATGTGTTATCATCATCACGAATTTATATAATTATACAGCTATGAAAAACCTTGTTAAGCCACATCAAGTTCTGGATAGTTTCTCACAGTACTTGTCACTTAAGTATTCTTGACCGCATCGAAAATATTCCATAATAAGAGTTCTTGCGATTGGACAGTGAACCGTGGTCCCTGCGGTTTAACAGGCAGAATAAATTTTCGTATACATTTTTTGACCTAAGGACCATAGTCCATGAGGTTTGAATAGTGGACAGTAGTTCATGTTGTTGTCCAGAAGGAAAATACTGATTGTATAGTAGTCCATAGTTCCTACTACAGAACATTTGAGAACAATCCTCCCTATGGTGGAACATTCGGAAAAATTGTCTGCGAATAAACAGTGGACTAATATCGACCCTGTGATTGACAAGACAGAAACGAGTCCTTGATGGCTGTTCTCCGACTGAGCATTTTACCGAAATCACTATGGTTCTTAAGATACTCAGTAATTGTTAGAGCGGAGTTCCGATGGCATATGTGGCGGTTTCTGATAGGGTCATGTTAATGTTAAAAGTGATTAGAACATATCGATAGGTTCATTCCATTCATTCCGATTTAAAGGGGAGGCAAGTTTACTTTTTATATATGATAATTATATGAGTTGGAAGATTTTTGAGCATAGAATTGACCTCGGAACTTAAGGTTTCGTATGTACAAACAAACTGAATTCAAAAAAGTTATCTCTTTAAAAAGTGCTAAGTCGAGTTATTGAATGAAATCATAGATATTAAGAGATATAAAGCATTTTTGGTTTTACTTAAAAGACCTATTAAATGACAGCGTGGTGTCTCCTGGTGGAGCTTCGCATAAGTTCTATTTTGGGTGACTCTGGCACAAACACGGCACCACTTGTTTAAGACATATTCCTGCGACATGAGGAAACATCACAAGCAAAGTCGAACGTGGTCATATCGCACTATCTCGATGGTCAATTCATGTCGATTCTAATTTAAACTAGTAAATCAAAAAAAAAAATTTTTTTCAAATCCATGCTTTATGCAAGCAGAATTCTATTGGGCCTAGAAATTCTTTTTTAGTTATCTTTTGTAGAAGGAAAAATTACTGCAAAATTTCAGTTTTTTATCTGCCATAGAACGGCATATATTCGAAAATGGGTTTTAACTTCGTATGGGAGGTGCCACGCCCACATTTCCATTACCGCCCATTTTTGTCACAACTACGCACATTAATGCTAGATGCACTTACACAAAATTACAGTAGGTGTAATTTTGGTTTTAACTTCATATGGGAGGTGCCACGCCCACTTTTGCATTACCGCCCATTTTAGGCGCAACTACGCACATTGAAGCTAGATGCACTTACAAAAAATTTGAGCACTATACGTGTCATAGAACTGACACTATTCGATAATATGTTTTAACTTCGTATGGGAGGTGGTACGCCCACTATTCCAATACCGCCCATTTTTGGCAGAACTATGCGAATTGATGCTAGATGCACTTACACAAAATTTCAGCACTCTAGGTGTCATAGAACTGACAATATTCAATAATAGGTTTTAACTTCGTATGGGAGATGCCACGCCCACTTTTCCAATACCGCCCATTTTTGGCACAACTATGCGAATTGATGCTAGATGCACTTACACAAAATTTCAGCACTCTAGGTGTCATAGAACTGACAATATTCAATAATAGGTTTTAACTTCGTATGGGAGGTTCCACGCCCACTTTTCCAATACCGCCCATTTTTGGCACAACTATGCACATTGATGCTAGATGCACTTACACAAAATTTCAGCACTCTAGGTGTCATAGAACTGACAATATTCAATAATAGGTTTTAACTTCGTATGGGAGATGCCACGCCCACTTTTCCAATACCGCCCATTTTTGGCACAACTATGCGAATTGATGCTAGATGCACTTACACAAAATTTCAGCACTCTAGGTGTCATAGAACTGACAATATTCAATAATAGGTTTTAACTTCGTATGGGAGATGCCACGCCCACTTTTCCAATACCGCCCATTTTTGGCACAACTATGCGAATTGATGCTAGATGCACTTACACAAAATTTCAGCATTCTAGGTGTCATAGAACTGACAATATTCAATAATAGGTTTTAACTTCGTATGGGAGGTGCCACGCCCCTTTGTCCAATTGGTCAAATTTGTCCATTTCCTTGTATTGTCATCGAAAATGATTAAGTGTGCAAAATTTGAGCAAAATTGGTTGAGAAAAAAGCTTTCAAAAATTGATTTCAAATTTTGTGGCACACAAACATATATAGAAAGTAACCTTATATAAAGCATGGAAAAAACAATACCCTCTTCTTTACTAGATAATGTCATTTAAATATACCTTACGTTATACTTGTATTCATATTTGATTTCTATTTAAAGTCTCCAGCTGAGCAATTTCCTTGATCCTTCTAGTGAAATTGAATGAATTACTGACAAAATTGTTCCTTTTGACGCGCTTGTGAGAAAAACAAATGTTCATTATTATATGAAATATAAATATATAAATTTGAAATAAATCTACAGTTTTCCATTTATAAAGTAAAAATTTAATAAATTTATTTATTATATTTTATTATTTTAATGTAGGTGGAACCGCTACTAAATATCCGGGTAATTGACCGGAGGAGCACTTTAAAGATTTGTATAGGAAGAAAATGAGCAATTGGGCAAAATATTAACAAATTTAATCCGATATAAATGCATCAAACTTTTGCAATTACCCTCGCACAATACAAAAACATAATTTGTTAAGTATTAAAACGATAACTTATAATAAAAATATTTTGAAATTTATACATCCTATTAAGCAAAAAATTGCAATCCGACAGTCTAAACACGTCCACCATCAACACAACGCCTGCCATAGCTACCGGCGAATGATGACTCTTAACGGTGCATTTACACGGGTAGACGACACACTTGTCATGTACACTCGCTAACCATGTCCGAAATTCTGTCGCTGATGATTAATGATGATGGTGATGATGAAAAAGAGTAAACACTCACAACTGTTGGAAATGCCTTGGACTGCCAAGAAAAATACGTTATTATAGTGACGTCACAACACTTAATCGGCCATAATATGGGGAAATTATAATGAAACGGTTTAAACCGTTTCCACTTAAATTATATTTACACTCGCGGTAAGTAAATATGAGCGAGCGTTTGAATTGCAACCATGAATAGTGGCGATTATTAAAACAATGTAGCAGCCCATTTGATTTGAGTTGGCACGTTTTCTCAGGTAATACATAATTTTGTGTCCATCGTTTGCGGTGGACAATTATTTGGGTGAATCGTTCCCAATTATGGCAAATGTTGGGTTGTGGCGGAGGCCGGCGCTGGTGCTTGTACATATTTATGGTCTTAGATATTATATAATATTTTTGGGTATTGATCCATCCATGCACCCGCCGCGCTTATAATTTTGGCAAACGTTAAAGACTAGCATAATGCAATAAACTTTAAATTGTATGGTAACTATGAGTGGGTGGGGTTTTTCCTTGTTTGTTTTTGGAGGGAGAGCTTTTGTTTGTTTCTTTGCTTCTTCTTTTGAAAGACAAGTTAACATTTTTAAGTTTTCTTTAAAAGCCTGTCTCTGTCAATGGAAATTATCAGTCAATTAACACCATTAAAGTGATCAACACTTAACAGTTTCAGTTTTTTCTCCAAACAACATCAACAACAATTCCCTAAACAAAAAATGGCTTTCCTAAAGGTGAGTGTAAACGGGGAGGGAGAGAGGAGAAGAAATCCTTCAGGATGAGGTCTTCAGTAGAAGAAGAAATAGTAATGGAAGCCCAGAAACTTCCCGAATGGAACTCATCAATGAGCTGTGCGCGTTATAATTTTATATTCACTCAAAGCGATAAGTTACAGTTGGATACGAGGAGCTAATCCCTATTTTAGGATGTATAGAAGTCATCCGAAAAGCTTCTTTATTTTTTCTTTGTGCGAAATAGTTTTGTATTAATTCAATGGGAACTAGTGTTTATAGTGGAATACGCAGCGGATAAACATCTATTCCCACCAAAACGCCGCCATGAGAACCATTCGGTTGCAAGTCCTCAGAGGATCAGTGCATAACGTCATGTTACTTAATCATCCTATAACGGACGACCTTCGGAATAATTAACTAGAAGACCAGAGGTGTATGGAGGAAGCTCTAGATCAGCAGGCATGCCAGGTTAGCCTGAACAGTATTCATCAATGTATTAACAACCTCTCTCGACGAATATCGGCTTTCATCGAACCGTTTGGATCGATTTCCGACACCGCCATATCACTGCCATCTATTTGTCGATGATATGTAGATGGCGCCTTTGTCGGCTTTGGTGTTTTCTAGATGGCCAGCGATAAGCACGTTGGGACAACAAATTCGGTTGTAAATATTTCGGCGCAGAAAACAATATTTCTCTTCGTTAAAGTTTTTACGAAATATATATAACCGAATTTGTTGTCCTAACGTTGTTGTCCGGATTTCTGTAGCGGCTATTTTTAAAATGGTCATCAGAAAAATAACTCCCAAAGATCGTATATATCTATTGAAACCCCTTAAGCTTATTCTTTCGGTTCGAGGTATAGCTATGGACCCTGTCCTTCAGAATGGATGTTAATTCTAAAGGTGGGCGCTTAGATCTAAAAGACAAAAGAACAGCTTGATTGTCTACATAGATTCCATTGTACATAATGAGGCTAGTTTACTGCATGTTTCCTCTAATTGCGAAGACTTCCGCCTGAATGTCGCTACGGCTCATGTCAGGAAGTCGGAATGAACATTTTAGACCAGATTTTTCTGAGAAGACTCCGGAATCAACTTCACATCACATGTCGCAGTCATTCGTCCATTACCTCTGTTTCATATTTGACAAACGGGTATGCCCTGTCACATCGAAGGAAATTTCGCCTCGAATGGCTTTGAGTTGGATGGTTGTTCAAGTGAATGCGAGCACGTCGGTCCATCTTCTATTCCCCCCATGATCCGGTAGCAGACAGCGGATACGTCTTTTGTAAAAATTGATATAACGACTTAATCAGTCCATAAGGAACGACCTCCAGAATAAATAAGTAATAAGACCAGGGACATACGAGAGAATCTCTAGATCAGCAGGCTTATCAGACTAAACCGAACAATATTCGTCAAGATATCAACAACCAAACCATGAATATCACTCTCGACGAATATCTGAAGAGAGAATTCCCACAACGAGCAATCTCAATCTCAAATGCGACAATTTTGAAGTTTAACGAAGCCATCAAGATGAAATTGAGCAGGGAATGGTCTTATACGAGAAATATGTATTATTTTAAAAATAGGAATGGAAATTTCACCTCGAATGACTTTAAGTTGGATGGTGGTTCAAGTGAGTGCGAACATGTTCGCCCAAGTTCTATTCCCCCATGATCCGTCTAATCTGACTGGTCAACTTTTAAATTTCCTGAGTCATCAGCTTTATGGTTCGACCATTTTCTGTAGATCGCACCAATGCGTTCTGCCTGAGCTGATGGGACATACCTATAGGATGGATTTACTCCAAGCGTTTTAAGTTAGATACTCCCATACCCTCTCATGGTGGGGGAATAACCAGCCATCAGATGGAGAACCACCCAAGCGCCCCTGTACATTTCGAGATAAGGCCAATGTGGATGGAAGTTTGAGCAGGAAATGGTCTTATACGAGAAATATGTATTATTTTAAAAATATTTATTTTAAAAGGAAATTTCACCTCCAATGACTTTAAGTTGGATGGTGGTTCAAGTGAGTGCGAACATGTCCGCCCAAGTTCTATTCCCCCATGATCCGACTAATCTGACTGGCCAACTTTTAAATTTCCTGAGTCATCAGCTTTCAGTTTGGAGAACCACCCAAGCGCCCCTGTACATTTCGAGCTTTAAATCATCAAGGGCAATTTTAATAAAACATATAAGGCCAATGTGGAAAGATTTGTCCGAGAGCTCATATAGATCAAAGATGGTCTTGAATGTCACATCTAAGGAAACTCCAGCAATTCCTTTTTAAGTTACTTTGGCAATGAAAATAATTTTCTTTACATCGGAACGCCTGCCACAGATCTCTCACTTTTATTTTTCCACCCCAACTTCTTATTAATTATGATTTATTTCAAATTTCTCACTTCCAGATCACTTTCATCTGCTTGGCTTTGGTAGCTGCCATGGAGTGCGCCCTGTTGAGAACCGCCGCTCCCGTTGGCTTTGCCGCCCCCGTAGCCGCTGGCGCTGTCCCCGTCAACACCGATTTCGATCCTCATCCCCAATATGCTTTCGCCTACAATGTCCAGGATGCTTTGACCGGTGACAGCAAGAGTCAGCAGGAAGTAAGAGATGGTGATGTCGTCAAGGGTTCCTATTCGGTGGTCGATGCTGATGGTTCATTGCGTACCGTCTTCTATACCGCCGATCCCATCAACGGTTTCAATGCTGTCGTACAACGTGGTCCCGTGCCCGTGCCCGTTGCTGTGGCCAGACCCGCACCCGTGGCGGCTGTGCCCACTCGTTTCTTTTAAATGAGTTGATGAGTTATGGCGTTTCCCTTCTTCCTCCCATTACTGGGAGTTCTGTCTCTGCTTTATATGTTAGATGTTATTTGATTTTTAGTTAAATGTCATTGTTATTTAAAAGTAATTTTAATTGTTGTCTGTAGTTTGTATTTAAAATGAATCGAAAAGAAATAAAATATTATCGAAAATCATTTGATTATATCAGTCACACAAGCCGCACGCGAAATGTTGCTCACGCTCAAACGTTTCTGTTTTGGGACGTACAGTGGGCTGGTGCTATGACAATGATTTAAGGCTGTAAACTATTTAAAAAGAAACGAACGTTATTCTTGTTGTTTTCAGTTGTTTGTGTTTCGTATCTTTGCAATAAATCAAATTGTTACCAGTTGTCAGAAAACATACATACAGTACGATGTTTAGGTATATCACATGTAGCTGGTGGTGGTGCCTTTATGTGTTGCTAATACTTGGAGAATTTAGACTACATTGCCATACAAGGACCGACCAAATATACATACTACATTCCTTCGCACATGCGTTCATGCGTTCGTGAAATCCAATTGAAATACCAGATTGATACAATGTTTCAAAAGTATTTGCTGGGCGCGAGCAACGTACAGTGTTTTGGATTTTTGGACTTTGTTTTTTTTTCTTACTTTCGATATATTACTTGAATTTAAAAACAAATGCGCAAGAAATCAGATACGAATGTGTTGAAAGTATATCACTTGAGTCAGACATAGCCAGGTTAAGGAATAATAAAATAGTTGGAGTTGATGGATTGCCGGCAGATGTATTTAATCGGCCAACTTTAGAATTAATTTCCATTTTGAAGGACAAGACCCTTAACATATTCCTCGATACGAAACAATATCAATAAGGGGTTTCAATAATTATGTACGATCTTTGAGGGTTATTGTTCATTAACGTCTGACGTTTTAGTCAATCATAGTTACCATTTTGCAAAGAGCCGCTACATTATTCGACAATCTGTCGTAAGTGTTAATAGTTTTCATAAAAGAGTATGTTCTCTTCGTTGAAGTTTTCGTGAATTGGGAAATATTTACAATCGAAATGATTAGAAATCACAATGAAGTTCGATAAAAGCCGACAAAGGCGCCATCTACATATCATATGCTTTTCATTGACAAATAGATGGCGCTGATATGGTGTCGAAAGTCAATCCAAACGGTTCGATCAACGCCGAAAAAGGCGCCCTCTATATATATCATCTGCTTATTATTGACCAATAGATGGCGGTGATATGGTGCCGGAAGTGGATCAAAACGGTTTAGTCCCTCTACGGCAGAAAATAAGAGACGTCAAGCCAGAATATGGCTGCTGTCGCTGAAAATGTGGCGGAAGACCCAAAGCCACAAGCAGTTGGTACTCAGCTTGGTGAATTTTCCGAAGAGCCGTTGGCGTGCAGACGTATAAGCTACAAGTGATACAATAACTGAAACAGCTTCCTGATAGCTGCAGCATTTTTCACGTGGAAGTCTTCACAATTAAGGAAGCATGTCAAATATGAGACTGAGGTATACACAGACGCCTCGAAAATGGATTGTGGAGTTGGTTCCGGAGACTTCTCAGAAAAAGCTGGTCTAGCATGTTGATTTCGACTTCCTGACAGCTGCGGCGTCTTTCAAGTGGAATTCTTCCCAATTAAGGAAACATGCAGTAGACGCTCTTCGTTAGGCACAACGGTTCGCACAACGGTTGGCATAGGAATACTTATAGACAGTCTAGCTGCCCTTTTGTCTCTAAGATTTAACAGTATTGATGAGCTGTCCAGACAGAGCTGTAGCTGAGTTTGAATTCACTCTTAAGTGGATACCTGGACATAGGGACTTATGTGGGAACGAACGAGCGGACGAGATTTGGCGAGGATGCACAGCTCTAATAAGTGATTCCCAGGGCCTTTGGGAAGCACTTACCCATTTGTCAAATATGAGACTGAGGTATACAGGGGCGCCTCGAAAATGGATTGTGGAGTTGGTTCCGAAGACGTCTCAGAAAAAGCTGGTCTAGCATGTTCATTCCGACTTCCTGACAGCTGGAGCATCTTCGCAATTAAGCAATCATGCAGTAAACTATCCTCTTTAGGTACAACGGGTCGCATAAAAAATCTTTGGAAACAATCAAGATGCCCTTGACATCACACTTTGGTAGGTCAGGGTATTTGATGAGCCAGACAGACTGAGCTGAGTTTATCTCCAGTCACTCTTATATGGATCCTTGGACATAGTGACTATTGTGGGAACGAACAAGAAGTCGAATTGGCGAGTACGGGCTCTACTTTAAGTACCTTCGCTATGTGTTTACGTGGGTATAAACTGAGACACTTGTCAAATATCCAGAAAAACTGAGAATGCAAGCTATAAAAACACACGACACAGGATCTTTGGGATGCACTTACTACACTTTAAAGAGTTATCGAAAATTGATATCACAGATCTAATCAAACATCTCAATCCTTCATGCTGGATATAACAGACCTTTCCGAGTGGTGTGATCTATTCAAAACGATGCCTTAAGGCATCCCTTGAGAGCGGCCACGTAAACCAACCAACTATAACAGAAACGTCAATACCATCAATCTCATGTACGATGTTCACCGAAGGGCTTCTGATGCTTTTGAAAGCGGATCATTTTTGTTTGAAAGGTTTCCTGAACGAGCAAAATTGTTGCATTTGGGGGAGAGAGATTTTATTACATCCGGGAAAAATTATTCTTGGGCGTGGTTTATAGTCAGGGAGGCTTTTTTGGTAAACACCTCTTCCGATGCCAGAATGGCTAGACATTGACGTACGGTATCGGGTCATGATAACGGATTTTTTTACTGGCATCAATTGAATGACATGGACCTGAACGACATGTTTAAAGATTTGTTATTTCCGCTTTAAACTTAAATAAAAGAGAAGCTTATTTTAAGATTTAAGAAGTCTTTACTGGACACAGATACACTTTAGAAAACGACGATGATGGATGATGGTCATCATAATCCAAGATAGCGTAGGAGAACAATTGTTGTTTCAATAATGGATTTCAGGCATGGTCAATGGTGAGCGAACCGAATGCTGTTCCGATATTGGCACAGGAACCGAAACTACATCGATTGCAGCAGCACCAATGAATTTAGTCGCTGTCAATGTTGATTGTGGAGGCCAAGGTTTCACTCTGCGGAAAGTGTCAAACATCGGAATCGGAACAACAAAAGTTCCCACAATGTCTTTTTTTTAGAATAGTTGTTGTGACTGCTAAGATTTTTAACGGTATTCGAAGTTTTTCTCTGAGAGCTACCTTAACTGGGTTAAACTATGACAATTGATTGATCAATTGATCAACTTGTGAACACAACTTCATTAAAACCATGGACTTCATAAACCATATTGACTTCTCTCGATTTATATCGAGCTTCCTCAGAGATCGCACTAACAGGGCTCTGTGCTTTTCCCGCGTTTGATGAATGAGTCACTCAACCAGGATTTACTGGCCATTTCCTAATAGGGTCAAGTGAATGGAGTAGATTTTAATGTACGTAGGAACCAGTGCTCCTTGTTGCCTCACTAGCGATTCACTGACCTAACGGTGTCGTCGATTTCTATGAACGGTGTAGATATTGAGCAATCGGTCACTCTTGATGTTCTGGGCATGAAGATTCATTACGATGTTCGTTGGAGAAAACATGTATTTGATGTGTCGAAAGAAGCATCCAGGTGTGTTGACGGTGTAAGAAATACTTCACTCTCAACGATCTTCTCAATATCTAAATTACATACATCAGACCTAAGATGGAATACAACTCCCATATATGGTCAGGTGGGATGTGTGTCGCTTATTTTATCGATACTTTTATGGTGTTTGTTCTTCGGATTTTCGTGATCTCATACCGGACGTGAGGAGATACGCGACTTTCATGGAACTCTCGCCCATTTTTTGTCGATTGGACAGCTGGCCGCACTACAAATTACTGAAAGACTTCGTTCTTTGCTCGCGCAACTCGTATGTGGAATCGACTTCCGGCAAATATCTTTCCCGCCAATTATGACATCCTGAGATTCAAAACATATGTCAACAAATACTTCTCCCTTTTTCCTACATCCAATCCCTTATCATCCGTTAGCCAACGCAATGCACTATGTTTATAGGGGACATCCTCTGAGTGTTGGTTCAGTGAAAAAATGTTCAAGTTTTTACAGGTGACGAAGATGGGATCTATGCCTATGAGCCTGAAACTAAAGAAAATATTACCGGCATCTGACCAATTCGATCAAACCTTCAATGAAAAACGAACCAAGTTTAAATTTACCCCCTATCCCACTCCTTAATGGAGCTCCCACACACAAACTATTTTTTATAAAATTTGCAGTTTCATGTAGTTTTACTCCTTTTCCCTCACCTTTGAACCTGATGAGCGCCCACTTGCACTCGCCCAACCACCTCCATATTTTGGCTCTTGAAGTTTCTTTCTGAACCTCACACAATTGGGGGTCTAGCGTATCCAAATCGAACTCCTAAAATTCCTATACAACACTATCTCACCTTTAATGCTACACCGTCATTTGTTTGCCAAAACAGTTCCGAGAAATTATGAAATCCAAACGCCAAAGAAGGATAATTCTCCACAACAACTGTGTGGACAGCCAGAGCGTTCAAGATAAATGAGGTGTCTCCAAAGGAATGATGAAAAAATGCAATGATAAATGATTCCAACACATGCAAAAGTTTTTAGATTTTAATGAATCATACTTCGACATTTAATAAAGCCAATTTCAAATAGAAATTACATTTATTAGCATTGGCTCACAATATAAATAGTTAGTCTCAATTAACTGCGATACTGTGCCATAATCTGCGACTAGCTGTGTATCTGAACACATAGACTTTTATTGATAAATTACCTAGAGTGTCTTATCGTGACAAAGGGGCACTGAATAAATCAAGGATTACGCAACTCTTATCAGAGTGGTTTAATTAAGGCCCCGATTGTGAGCTTTGATTTGAATTTGAAAAGTGCCGTGGCAAGTCCGTTAAAAGTTTATCCGTTTCTAGACAAGCACAGCAATCGCTGATAAACTTTTAACTCAATCTCAATGATAGTCTTTGGCTGGCTGGCTCTGTACAATGCTTTTAGCTACCAATTGTGTCAATTGGGAGGCTGAACTAGAAAGAGATGGAGAAGAAGAAAAGCCCAAAAACAATAACTTGCAAACTTGGTTGAATTAAAGCGGCATGTGCTGTGCACAAGTTGCGTGTGTTTGATCACACGATCACTTCGAATCAACAAAACGTAACTAACACAACAACCCCAACGATCAAACCAGACGCACTCACTCCCAATTCTGAGCTAAAACCACACCTTGGCGTAGCGTTCACTAACAATTGCATACGTTTTTTGCTTTTGTTGTTGCCTTTGCACATTTTGTTACTTTTAAACTTTTGAACATGCACCAAATAAATGGGGTTCCTAAATCCAACAAATCCAACGAACGAACGGGTGGACCACTAGCAAACAATGGCATGTCGCGGTGGTCAAACATGTGTATGCACTCCACTGCTACTCCACTACCAACTACGTGGACACAATGTGTCCATGACGAACAGACGGACGCTGGACGACGGGCAACGAACGGACGGCATGACACTCTGTACATAGGCTTAGTAGTTTGAACTGTACTCGCATGTGTCACTCACTCACTCCATCGGCCGTTCGTTCACATATTTCGAGGCCCTCCACCACCACCTCCTCTTCCCATTTTTTGCCATTTAGTTATTGGTTGGCCTTTTAATAATTCCAGTTTCGTTTTTCCTTCACTCTCTCAAAAAAAAAAAAAAAACTGTTCTATCTTAGCCAGCCATGGCAAAATCTTGACTAACCAAAGTGGTCTAGTTTTCGGCAAGACACACACACGACAAGAGTGCAAGCTACGAGGGTTGATTGAGAATTTTCTAAACTGTATTTTCCAAAGTCCTTTAATAGAAAGAAGAAGAAATAGGAGTTCACGTGTGAATAAATTCGAGCTACAACATCGTGCGGTGCATCTATGATGTCTGCTACCGGATCTTGGAGAAACAGAACATACGAACATGGCCGCATTCTTGAAAAACTTCCGCAGATGACATTCGTAAAGCCACTCGTGATCAAATTCTCTTCAAGAATGGAGTGGGAAAGGGGATAACCATCGGTCGAATATGAGACAGAGGCATACACAGATGGCTCCAAAACGGATTGTGGACTGGGTTCCGTTGTCATCATAGAAAAAGCTGACCTAGCATGTTTATTCCGACTTCCTGACAGCTGCAGCGTGTTCCAGACACAACGGGTAGCATAGGAATCTTTGTAGATAATTGAGGTGTCATTTTGTCTCTAAGATCTAACCGCATAACATCTACATTAGTAGGTCAATGTATCGATGAGCATGATGGAGTCATTCTTATATGAATCCCGCAATACCGATAGGGCCTGCTAAAGGCGGTCATGCGCTACCTGACCCAGCTAATTTCATGTGGAAAAACGTAGGCACATGTCAAATATCGATACAAACCTGACCTCATTATAACAAAAAATGTACCAGGGACCTTCAAAGCCAGAGTAGAAGAAACGTATCAAACGTACCCGTCAATGCTGACGGGTCATTGGTCAGTTGGAAACCATGCGCGACGAATGAAGCTGAAATTCAAGGATCACTGGCGTAGCTGCAACAATGAAGAGGAAAACAAGTAAGCAAACATCAGTCGGCTAAACCGACTGATATATACCCTCAATCTCAGAGAACATATATACGGAAGTTTTAAGGAATTAAATTTAACGTAGGGCAGGATAATTTGTGTAGAAGGTACTAGGAGGTTCGTATCACATGGTCCCAGCTTCCACATTTATAAAACAATTGTAAAAACATGATAAAATATCAAGTCATAGTCGATTCCATGCACCAGTATATGAAGTTATGAAGGATTTAATATTACCTAGGATAGATACAATTGTGTGGGAGGTACAAGAAGGGGCGTGACTAAAGTATAAACGTTTTTAGTCTTAAAGCGATTATAGAAACATTTGTAAATATCAAATTTCAAATGGTTTTAACTACCCGTATGGATGTTATGTCGGTTTTATTGTAACCAAAGTTTATGCCACTTTGTGTGGGAGGTATCAGAAGCGGTGTGTTAATATATATATATATATTTGTGTGTGTGTGTACAGGCCCCATCGACCAATTCCGTAGCGAAGGTACTCAAAGTAGATCCCATCCCCTCCACTTCATCCGTTCGTTCACATAAAAGCTCATATGTCCAGGGATTAGCGGGTCTGTATATAATGGACCTTATCGAGTGGTGTGGTACATTCACAACTAAAACTGAAACGGATTGGCTTAAATCTTCGCTCAGAAGACTTGATCCGAATGTTTCAATTTTGTACGACTCTGTTATATAGGTTGATTCTAAGCGGTGCTTTGAAGAACTACGTGAAGCTCCCATGACAGCAGCCAAAACGTAAACCAAAAATGTTACCAACGTCGGGCCAATTCGCCCAAATATTCAATGAAAACTGCAGGTAGTATCATTAAACGTCTTACATCAACAGCCGGGCAGAGGCAGAGAAGGTTCAACGCTCTCAATCTTCTCATCGTCCCCTTTCTTCTTTTCTAAGAGGATTATCGCAATGGACCAATCGGTGTCAGAGTGGACTAGCAGTCACATTTACGGTGAACTGTCTACATATCCTTTAATCTAACCATGGCTCGATGCGGTTCGTCACTGGCTTTCAGAGTCTAGCCATTCTCCTCAGGGACTTTTGTTTGTTCACGAAACCTTTCAATCAATTTGGATCCATTGCCAACAGCTCGCCAATTTCGTCGGTATACTTGCACGAGTTTGGAGGACATGGGGCTTCAGTTCTGCTGGATTTCTACGGATGCGTACATTTCGCAAAATTCGCCAAGATAAGTTCGCATAGAGGACATCAGCTTGTGCACGACGATAAATCGAGAGGTCTAGTATTTCAGCCACATTCTTACTTGAAGATGTGCAGAGACTAATCGATCATAAACTTAACCATTTTACCCGAATATCACGATAATTCGATGAATTAATCGCTCGGTTGTAAAATATCGATTTAAAAATTCCACGGTTGGTGTTTAAGCTCTAGGTCTGTGGACAAAACAGCATATCACCGCCATCTATATGTCAATGAGATGTAGATGGCGCCTTTGTTGTTTTCAATAATTTAATCGAACTGCATCGTAGGTCGTATGGAGGACAAAAACAGACATATTCTCTATTGAAGTTGTGCAGAGACTATACGATCATCTACTGAACTATTTTGCTTCAATTGCACTATAATTTGTTGAATGAATTAATCACTCGGTTAGACAATCGTTTCGACTGTAAAAATTCCTCGATTGGTCTTTAAGCTCTAAGCCTTTGGACAAAGCAGCATATCGCCGCCATCTATATGTCAATGAGATGTAGATTGCATGTAGTTGTCGTCCTTGTTGTTTTCGAACACTTAATCAAACTTCAACTCAGACCAACTATAAATATTTCGCAGTTCGTGTAATGTTTGACGAACAGAACACGATTTTTTTATAATAAAGTTTTTGAATGGCATATCACCACATGTAGAATATTAATGATACGTGAAAGGGCAACGTCAGATTAATATGGCGTCAAAGTTTGAACATATCAATTAAGAACACGTTTTTAATACTGAGTGAGACATGCGAAAAAATGACATGTAGATGGCCTAAAAGGATATAATTAATAAATTGAACTTTTCAGTAAAACCTTCATGTCATGTACAATATATATACCCCAATCCCGTTCTTTATTCCCCAGGTCTTTAGACAAATGAGCATACAACCACCATTTATATATCTATATGATACGTAGATGACATGTAGATGGCGTCTTTGTTGTTCTTGATAATTTAATCGAACTTCAACTTACATATTTTAAATAACAAAGAGAGAATGACCATTGCGATGGATTAAAGAAAGTTAGCTCCGTCATTCTAATGACTTTATATATAAATGTCAAATTATAAGTTATTCATCGAATTGCAAACTTTTCAATTCCACCTCGTAAAAGCGAAAAGAAACAATTTAACATTCTCACATTCATTTTTTTTTCTTTATCACGGAGTCAGACTTTGGCAAGGTGCTTTAAGCATTCAAGATTTTTTGGGATTTTTCTCGATATATTGCTGGTGGTGGTGGTAGGTAAGGTACCACCTTAGAAATGCTGCATCAAAAAGTTTTGGTGTTAATAGCCGACGCATGGGCGTTGATAACTGCGATCGCACACGTACCTTTTTTTGTTGTTTGCTATTTTGCTGCTCGCTGTTGTTCGATGCATTTTCGGTGCATTCATCAGAGCATGAATAAGCCAGCCATGAATGATATAATACTTGTACTTGCTGCGTACATAGTGCATAGGCAGGCAGGCTGGCAGGCAGTTATCGGGGTAAACGCATTCTTAATGTCGCTAATAGCATTTGGTGGGAGGTAGAGGGGGGGGGGAGCAAACGACAAGAGCGATATCGCGCTAGACAGACAGCCACGTATTGTATTTGAATGTAATGCTGTTAACAGCATGTTTTTTTCTCTTCGAATAAAACATTTTCAATGAAAATTAATCTTAAACGCATATTTTCGGGGAGGCAATTAACAGAACGGACAGTGGAACAGAGTGGCAAATAAATTTGCAAGCGTTTTTCTGTATTTATTGCAATTTAAATAGTATAAAAATAATAAACAATATGAGATTACAAAAAAAATTAACTAAAAGGGGTGGAACTGGAACAGACTATGATCCCTAAATAAAAGAGATTGTACTCCCTACAAAAATTGGCTAAAACTAAAGGTCACTACACTAAAAGAATTATCTTCATAATATTTATGATTTTGTCTTAACCTCAGTGAAAATTTTCATTAAAAATCGCCTAAGAAACACTTCATAAATGTTTCATAAATCACAAGCTCTTCATTCGATGAACTTATGTCATACACGTTCATTATTTTTCATAATATGATTTATGAAAATTTTCATAGATTTTATAAAGAAACTTCATTAATTTTATGAAAATGTTTCATAAATATTAATAATATATACTGAAGGTGCCAATATAAGCAAAAAAGGTCTGACTTTTTCACTAACCGATCAACACACACCATCATTGAGACAGTCTTTGCAATGAATATGTCTTTGACCTAAATCAGGGTACAATCATATGTCAGAGTTAACAGAGAAGAAATGAGAATTCAACCGATAATTCAATCGAATAATGAGAATTCAACCGAATAAATCGACACAGTAAAAATGTAGTTGTAAGTTATGAAACATTTCATAAAAACTATGAAATCGTTCATTATATTTATGAAGAGATTTCATAACACAAATATTTTATTGGCTTTGACATTTTTCGTAATCTTTAAGAATTGTTTATTTAATAAAGGGTGATTTTTTAAACGCTATAGGAAAGTTAAAAAAACACATAAAATTCAGAAAAATGCACGAAATCTTTATTTGAATCGATAGTATGGTCCATATAATTTAATGTTTGAAGATTATTTCATGCAAATGTTGACCTTGACTGCGCCTCAAATGGTCCATCCGCTTAGTCCAATTTTGGCATTTCCACGTTTTTGAATAACAGAGGCCCAATTGCTGCGAACGGCGACGAATCGATAATTGATGGTCATCATTAACACTGGCCACTACAGCTGCGATATTTTCTCCAGTTCGCACTCTACGTAAGCGTGTTGGTGGTTTAATGTCCAACAATGTAAATTTGGTGCGAAATTTAGTCACAATAGCCCGAATAGCCGCTTCAGTGGGTCGATTAAACTGACCATAAAATGGGAGAAGCGCGCGATGAACTTTCTTAACAGAGCACGCATTTTGATAATAAAATTCAATAATTTGCAAGCGTTATTTGTTTGTAAGACGATTCATGGTTAAATTATAGACCAAACTGAAGATGTTTGACAGTGAAACAAAGCACGAAACGTGCATCAGCTGTTTAAACCAGTGTTGCCAAAAAGATAATAGCTAAAAAATCACCCTTTACAATGAAATCTTTCTTTGATCTTATGAAACTAAGTTTCACTAATTTAACAAATTTGTTTTATGAAATATGAAAAAAATGCATGCAACATTTCATTTATGAAATTTTCATATATAAAGAGTGATTTTTTTGAGGTTAGGATTTTCATGCATTAGTATTTGACAGATCACGTGGGATTTCAGACATGGTGTCAAAGAGAAAGATGCTCAGTATGCTTTGACATTTCATCATGAATCGTCTTACAAACGAACAACGCTTGCAAATTATTGAATTTTATTATCAAAATGCGTGCTCTGTTAAGAAAGTTCATTGCGCGCTTCCATTTTATGGTCAGTTTAATCGACCCACTGAAGCGGCTATTCGGGCTATTGTGACTAAATTTCGCACCAAATTTACATTGTTGGACATTAAACCACCAACACGCTTACGTAGAGTGCGAACTGAAGAAAATATCGCAGCTGTATCGGCCAGTGTTAATGATGACCACCAATTTTCGATTCGTCGCCGTTCGCACCAATTGGGTCTCTGTTACTCAAAAACGTGGAAATGCCAAAATTGGACTAAGCGGATGGACCACCTAAGACGCAGCCGCGGTCAACATTTAAATGAAATTATCTTCAAAAAGTAAATGTCATGGACCAATCTAACGTTTCAAATAAAGAACCGATGAGATTTTGCAAATTTTATGCGTTTTTTTTTTTTTAAAAAGTTATCAAGCTCTTAAAAAATCACCCTTTATTAAAAAAAAAATTATGAAAAACCTTTATGAAATCGCTTCATAAATATTATGAAGGAAAGTTCTTTCAGTGTATCGTTTGGTCTGCTAGAAGATTTTTCCTGATCGATATCGATACATTTGTGGTGTTTGTTCTTCGGATATTCGTGATCCCATCCCGAACGTGAGGACGTTCGGTAGAAATATGGGACTTTCAAGAAACTCGCACCCAATTGTTGTCGATTGGACAGCTGGCCACACTACACTTCTTTGTTCATGCTAGTCGAATATAGAATCAACCTTAAGCAAATATCTTTCCCGTCAAATATGACATCCAAAGATTCAAAACAGATGTCAACAAATACTTCTCCATCTTTGCTCCCTCTAACTCCTTATTTTTTCAGCTATCATAATCTATAAATATGAAAGAGTTGCGTTACTGACTGACTGACTTACTGACTGACCGGACCCAGGCCAAACGGCTGAAGCCAGGGCCATGAAATTTTCAGGGTAGTTCCCAAATATGACGTAGACGTCGACTAAGAAAGTGTTTTACGAAATTCGTACTTTCAGGAGGTAAAATGGGACAAAAAGGGATAAACATCGAACCTTCGCCCTGACTAAACGGCCGTAGCTAGAAACATGGAATTCGGTGTGTTCCTTGCCATGACCATGTAGACGAGCTACAAATAGGGATTTTTCGAAATGTGTACTTTTAAGGGAAGAAAGAGACAAAAAGGGATAAAAATGGTACCAATTTAAGAATTGCAGCTAGAATCGTGAAAATCGGTATTTACATTTCTCTGACAACGTAGACTTGCAATATAAATTGATTTTTCGAAATTTGTATATGGTGATTTTTTAAGAGCTTGATAAATTTTTTTAAAAAAAAACGCATAAAATTTGCAAAATCTCATCGGTTCTTTATTTGAAACGTTAGATTGGTCCATGACATTTACTTTTTGAAGATAATTTCATTTAAATGTTGACCGCGGCTGCGTCTTAGGTGGTCCATCCGCTTAGTCCAATTTTGGCATTTCCACGTTTTTGAGTAACAGAGACCCAATTGGTGCGAACGGCGACGAATCGAAAATTGGTGGTCATCATTAACACTGGCCGATACAGCTGCGATATTTTCTTCAGTTCGCACTCTACGTAAGCGTGTTGGTGGTTTAATGTCCAACAATGTAAATTTGGTGCGAAATTTAGTCACAATAGCCCGAATAGCCGCTTCAGTGGGTCGATTAAACTGACCATAAAATGGAAGCGCGCAATGAACTTTCTTAACAGAGCACGCATTTTGATAATAAAATTCAATAATTTGCAAGCGTTGTTCGTTTGTAAGACGATTCATGATGAAATGTCAAAGCATACTGAGCATCTTTCTCTTTGACACCATGTCTGAAATCCCACGTGATCTGTCAAATACTAATGCATGAAAATCCTAACCTCAAAAAAATCACTCTTTACTTACAAGGGGTGAGCGGGACAAAAATGGTACCAATTAAAGTATTGTAGCTAGAATCGTGAAATTTGGTATGTAAATTCCTCTGACCATGTATAAGTGAATTGAAATTGGACTTTTCAAAATTTGTACTTTTAAGGGTTGCGAGGGACAAAAAGGGATAAAAATGGTACCAACTAAAGTATTGTAGCTAGAATTGTGGAATTTGGTATGTAAATTCCTCTGATCACATAGAAGTGCAGTAAAGTGGAATTTTTGGAAATTTGCACGTTTATGGGGCGCGCGGGACAAAAAGGGATACAATTGGTACCAACTAAAGTATTACAGCTAGAATCGTGAAATGTGGTATGTAAATTCCTCTCACCACATAGAAGCGTATATATTGCGCTTCTATGTGGTGACACATTTTTGTACTTTTAAGGGGCGAGCGGCACCAAAAGGGACACAAATTGTACCAACTAAAATATTGTAGCTAGAATCGTGAAATTCGACGTGTACATTCCTCCAACCACGAAAACTTTTTTGAAATTTGTACTTTTAAGGAGTGAGCGGGACAAAAAGGGAGAAAAATGGTGCCAAATAAGTTTTAAAGCTAGAATTTTGGTACGTAAATTCCTCTGACCACGTAGAAGTGCAGTAAAATTGGATTTTTCGAAATTTGTACATTTAAGGGGCGCGCGGGACAAAAAGGGATCAATTTAATTACGTAAACGCGGAACATAAATGGATATTTCAAAATTGTTCAAAATATGTACTTTTTGGGAAAGATGTGCAAAAAGTTATAAAATGACCGGCGGCATGAAATCGAGGATATAAAAGTCTCTGCGGTTGTAATTTTTTGTTTGAAACCGGATTAGAAAATGATAAGTGAGTTCAGCTAAAATGAAGCAATTCGACAAGCATATTCCTTTGACTGTGTATGAGTGCTATCTAACAGGAGGTTTCCAACTTACTATTTTAGATTTATCTATATCCAAAAAAGAAAATCAAATAAATACAATCCAAATATATCTGGCTCTTTCGCGTGCGAAGCAGCGGGTACTGCTAGTAAATTATAAAAAAGTCGTATGGGAACCACCTTAAGGTTGAAGATAAGTATGTTCAGAGAAAATGCGCGGGTTGAAAATATAATGGGTGTAGCGATGGGAGCAAATTTTATAAAATTTTAATTTTTGTTTGGAAGCTCCCTTAAGGTGTGCGGATAAAAGGGGCGACTCAGAGCTAGTGTTTGGGCATTTTGTGTATTTTTATCTCTTTTCCCAGCTTTACCCCTTTTCCACGATGAGCGGCCACTTACACTCACCCTACCACACCACTTTTTTGGCTCATGAATCTCTCTTTTCGAAATCAGTCTTTCACCATACCACCCCTACTCTAATATTTGTTACCCCGTTCTAAGCTTGTTGGTCATACTGTATGTGGTTGCCAGTTGATTGCCAGAGATATTGTCTTGCCATTGAGTAGAGGCTGCAGCCAAGCTGCTCCTAATTGCGGTATAGTTATGAACGCTGGCGTTGTTGCGACGGCTGCTGCTTTTAGGCCTACTTGCAGCCATCGTTGAGAACATGACGCGTTGTACAAACACAACAAGAAAAAGAAAAAAAAACGTCTATGGGCGACGACGATTTAAATTGAGATTACTATGAAAATGAAAATGAAAATTGTGCTGTTGTTCGATTTTTGCGTGAACCAAAAACCAAAGAAACAGAAACAACAAAAGACTTTTCTGCTCAGACAATGTTAGAGGTGCCCCGGTCGGATTGTTAGAGGCTGTTATAGGCCGCATAGGCATGTTGTTGTCTTAATTTTTGCATAAATATTTACCAATTTTGTTTGTGTCAGCAAGCAACAAGCTGGCTGGCTGGCGGGCGGGGGGGCGTTTACAGCAGCAGCGCGTAAACAGAGCAGCTCCAAAAAAAACAGTTTCATGTGAAACGCTTTTTCATTTCAGTATATAAGGCATAGTTACGGCCATAAAGAATCACACATAGCATTCTGCACTTAAACGGATTAAAACGCATAACGCAACGCTCAAAGGTTTAGCATAACGGTTCCACCACACACACACACACACACGCAAAAATGGTTCAAAAGGCAAGTGTCCTGTCGCCTCGTTAAGGGTAACTAATGGAAGTGGATATTAATTGTTTGTCTGTCTCTCCATCTCCTGCAGTTTTTAATTGTCAGCGCCCTGGTGGCTGTGGCCTCAGCTGTGGTCATTCCTGCGCCCGCCTATCCTGCCTACCATGGCCCAGCGTATCCTGCCTATCATGGCGCCGCTGTTTTGCCCGCCGTGGCCAAAATAGCTGTGGCCAAAGTAGCCGCTCCTGAGCCATACGATCCCAATCCTCAGTACAGCTACAGCTATGATGTCCATGTAAGTCATGACATTCCTGTCATTTTATCAAAAAAATAAAAATTTCCCTTTCTCCCCGCCCTGCAGGATGCCTCAACCGGTGACATTAAGAGCCAACATGAGACCCGCAACGGCGATGCCGTTCAAGGTGCCTACTCCCTGATTGAACCCGATGGCACTCGTCGTTTGGTCGAATACACTGCCGACCCCGTCCATGGCTTCAATGCTGTCGTCCACCGTGAACCCGCCGCCGTTAAGGTGGCTCCCGTAGCCAAGGTCTTGGCTCCCGCTCCTCTCTATCATGCCCCACTTATTGCCAAGCCCGTGATTCCTGCCTACCCAGCCATTGCCAAAATAGCTGCTCCCGTAGCCTATCATGGTCTGCCCGCCTATCACGGCATTCCCGCCTACCATTAGGTCTTTCTCAATTCCACCTCTCCCCCTCCAACTTTGAAAGACTTTCACTGATGTTGACGGACTTGCCATTCATTCTACTGGCCATGCTAAAACCCCAGGTTTAACCTAAACTGAGATCACACGCGCCCACTCACCACACACACACACATACTCACCGCACACGCAGAGGGACAGTCATCAACCCCTATACACACGCATGCGCGAAACGGACCTCCTATCATTGCCTGATAATTGCTTCTGTGCTGCTCTCCCAGGCTGTGGGTGTTTGTGTGTGTGTGCTCTGTGCTCCTGTGCCGTGTGTTGTTGTTATAGTCATCACCAAACGAATAATAAGAGTTTTTCTTAGAAACTGTTTTCGTAATTTTTAATGAATTTATTCTTTTGTTTTATGTTCTTATTTTCTCTTTATTTTCCTCATTTCATTATTATGATTTTCTTTTTTTGTAGTTATTTTTAAGGCTGTTTGACCGCGATAAAGTTGTTTAATTAATTAATTAATACCTATGTGTAAATATGTAATTTAATAAAAAAAATCGAGGGAGTTTTTTTTAATGTATGAATGCAATGAAACTATTCCTGGTATTTTATTTATTGGAAGAAAGTGGCTGAAGTATCAGACTTCGCAGGGCATCATTTGATGATAATTGAAGGGAAAATATAGACATTTGTGTCCCCCATATTAACTCACTAAAATCAAGTTCAAATTCTGACAATATCGCACTAAAATATGTTGATTACAGACCGAAATAAAAGGAAAAAAATCTGAAAAATGTTTTGTGTTGGAATTATTTTAAATCTTTACGTTGCATGCATCTCGTTAGCTAAAGTAACAGAATTTAGGGATGACTTAAAATAAAAAAATTTCGACGACATCTTTGAACAAATAAAAATATGTTCTAAATTTGATGCTATACAGAAAATGTAGTCAGTAGAGATTTATCGGAAGTAAATATTTCTATATAACACACCGTGCGACATATGCACATGAAACTAGAGATAGTATATCAAACTAGCGAGAGTATATAAACTGTGTACTCAGTTTTCCTAAAATTACTTTGCCTTTCTTAATTATTTGTTAGTTTTACAAATATTTGGCATGAAACTATCTTATAATGTCTGTACATTATTCTTTTCTTCCTTTTCTTTTATTTGTTGTGAAGAAGACATAAAGGGTGTTTTACTTCTAGCTGCGATACGATACCATCGCTACCATCAAGGCTTAAAGAAAAACGCAAATCCTTCATCGAGTGTTAGCAGAGTAAAACTTGGCAGCATTGTATTGCAGTTAGCTATTCCGAAATATCAAAACAAACACAAAAGTTAGCATTAATAAATTATTTTATTTTTAGTTCCATCACATTTTATTAATAGAATGTTTGGAAACAATCAAAAATGTTTTTTTTTTACATTTCTCAATTGTATACGTTTCCGGATTTTTTTATTAAATAAAATGAAATAGGAATCTGCAAATGTAATTATTTAAATAAACACCGAGCTATTTCTACAAGTCTTCTTCCTTTTACTTATTTTATTGAATTACTGGCTAAAATCTTACTATCTATTCACAATTCATTTTATCATTCTCTGTATCGTGTTTGATTTTTATACCCTCCACCTCCAGGATGTGGGTATATTCACTTTGTCATTCCGTTTGTAACACCTTAAAATATTCATCGGAGACCACATAAAGTATATATATTCTGGGTCGTGGTAAAATTCTAAGACGAGATGGCTATCTCCGTCTGTCGAAAGCACGATAGCGGCCGAACGAAATGAGCTAGGAGGTTCAAATTTTTCCTAAATGTGTCTTATGGTTGCA
Source organism: Polietes domitor (assembly GCA_947397865.1). Taxonomy (NCBI): domain Eukaryota; kingdom Metazoa; phylum Arthropoda; class Insecta; order Diptera; family Muscidae; genus Polietes; species Polietes domitor. The sequence continues at coordinate 49,000,247 of OX377621.1, forward strand.
GATCGGTTGTTATTGAAAGTGGGCGAAATCGGACCAGAGGGAAACATTTTTCCCACACAAGGACTGAAAATACCCCTAATATTTAGAGTATTTCAGCAAGTTTTTTGAACATAATAGCTTGTATTTACTTGATATTTGCAATTCGCATTCCCTTTATAGCATAAAAGGGCACCATAGAGTGATTTTTATTTGTAGGGGGTGAAATGGGACGAAAAGGGATAAAAATAGTACCTATCAAACGACAACAGCTAGAAACAAGAAATTCGGTGTGTACATTAGGGCGTACCTCAAAAAAAAGTTCGCCGTACACCTTCGAATATGAAGTATTATTGAAAGGTAGTTTCAAAAAAATTTTTTTTATTTTTTTATGCCGAACGTAGGGGTCGCGCTTTTACATTTTTCTATATAACTTCTGCATTTATAAACGGATTTTAAAGTGTGATACATCGATGTTTTTGTCTCGACGAGGCCGATTTTTTTGTCTTTGAAGTCATTGAGCTCAAGCATGATTCATGATTTTATGCGAGCTTTAATTTTCTGATATTAGAGTGGTACATTAGGGTAGTAGCAACTGAGATATGATGGGTAAGTACCAGAAGGGGGTGCTTGAGCCCAATGACTTCAAAGACAAAAAAATCGGCCTCGTCGAGACAAAAACATCGATGTATCACACTTTAAAATCCGTTTATAAATGCAGAAGTTATATAGAAAAATGTAAAAGCGCGACCCCTACGTTCGGCATAAAAAAATAAAAAAAATTTTTTTGAAACTACCTTTCAATAATACTTCATATTCGAAGGTGTACGGCGAACTTTTTTTTTTTACTTGTAACCTGGTACGCTCTAGTGTACATTCCTCTAATTGACTAGATACATAATACAAAACTCTTTTTTCGAAATTCGTACTTTTAAGGGGTAAAATGGGAAAAAGGGATAAAAATAGTACCAACCAAACGGCTGCACCTAGAATAATGAAATTCGATGTATACATTCCTCTGATTGCGTAGACACGTAAAATAGAAGGATTTTTCGAAATTCGTACTTTTTGGGGTTATATAAATGGAAAAAGGGGATAAAAATAGTACCAAACAAATGACCACAGCTGGAGTCATGAAATTCGGAGTATACATTCCTCTGACTGTGTAGACACGAAAAATAAAAGTTTTTTTCTTTCAAATTCATACTTTCAAGGGATGCAATGGGTACAGAGGGATAAAAATAGTACCAACTAAACGACTACAGCTAGAATGATAAAATTTGGTGTGTACATCATACAGGGGAAAAAATGATACCAACTAAATGGTCGTAGCTAAAATCAAGGTATTCGGTGTATACATTCCTCTGACTGTATAGACAAGCAAAATAAAAAGTTATTTTCCAAATTCGTACTTTTTCTTTTACGGCAATTGGTTGAATCATGAAGTTAGGGTATTTTGCACTATGTACGTGAGATAATGGATTATCGAAATTTGTACTTTTGGAATTAAAATAGAATGGAAATACAACCAACAGTAGTACACATTCTCTACCAATATTTATGATATTTAAGATCTTTGAAAGTATAAATATAAGAATACTTATTTTTTGAATCGACTAGAAGTATTATTTTGATATGTAAACGTATAGGTAGCCTTGCCTTATAATCGTGGTTTGAAATAATAAAAATATTATATTTAATTATAAAATTATTTTTTTTTTTAATATTTGTATTTGTTTTGGTTTGGCTATATTAAAAAATTTATATTTTCCTGTACTACTTCACTTCTACGAATATCGACAGCGTCTGTGGAATGCAATCCATGGTGAGGGTATATAAAGTTCGGCCCGGCCGAACTTAACGCCTTTTTTACTTGTTTTATGTTGCATTTTTGTCCAATTTTTTCTGAATTAATAGACCCTAGGAAGCACTTTAAATAATTTTTTTATTCTCTTCTTAGAATAACTCATTGGTAGAATTATTGGGCTGTTATATTGATTTTATTTGCGGGTTTTCAAGGTGACAGCTAAAGACTCATATTTCTTGGAAACATTTTGTAAGAGGTGTAATGAAAAATAAATAGAAGGAATCAATATCTTTCGAATGATGCCTAAATGAAAAACTGAAAATTAACGTCACTGACTCCATTTTTGTGAAATAATTTAATGCAAGAGATGGTTTTCAGAACCAACATTTTCAAACTCTTTTTACACAAATGAGCGCTGCGGCGACAATTTCATTCCGATGTTTATCATTTAGGCATCATTCGAAAGGTATTGACTGCAGCTATTTATTTTTAATAAAATACTACCACCAAATACGAAAAAGTTTTCAGTAGTCACTGTGAAAATCCACAAAAAAAAATACTATAAACGTCCAATAAGTTACTCGAAGACAAGAATCAAAATTGTTATTTAAAGTGCTTTCAGAGGTGTATTATTTTAAGAAAAATTTTGGGAAAAAATGTAACACTGTGTTTAGCTCACAGATGGCTTGATCTAGGAACGAAATATTTTGCAAATCATCATCAAACAATCCAAACTTTATTTCCGTGGGGTGACTGGAACTTGTTTTTCCATTTGTATGGACGGCGACCCAGCCTAATGTACATGAAACTAGAGATAGTATATAAAAATAACTGTGTACTCAGTTTTCCAAAAATTACTTTGTCTTTCCCAATTATCTGTTAGTATTATAAGATATTTAAAATGCCTGTAAATTCTAATTTTCGTCCTTTTCTTTTATTTGTTGTGAAGAAGGCATAATTAAGTTTTTTTAATCCCATACGATTTCTTCTTACTCAGAAAGTATTACCACTGCGATAAATAAAGAGATGGCGATCATTTCAGCAAAAAAAAATCAAAAATTGTGGAACATATTTTCCCCACTTTGGGAATTTGTTTTTTTTTTTTTGAGGAAAAAAATGTAAAAACTTGTTAACCAGGGAAATATGAAAAATATTTAATATTCGATTTCAACCGAAATATTGTCTTGGCTCATATCTATGTTTTATTTTTTCCAGAATGAAAATTTATTTAAAAATATCGCCGTGTCCTTTATCTTGATTTTTGGTCGGTGACGACCATAATCAAAAGGTTTGGCTGACTTTAAGACAGAAAAGGAATTATAACAAAGATAGGAAAAAGCAAATTTCATCGTCAAAAGAGAATTTTGAAAGAAAATGTAATAAAGTATTTAATAATATATTATAAAAATAATATTATAAATTAAGCAAGTCTTTATAGGTTGGCTGAAGACAATTAACGAGGATCCAAATTCCAATAAACATTCGCTTTCACCAACAAAGCATCACCCGATACATCACGATATTGATATATTTATATATATATTTTTCTTTTTCGGCATTGTTCTTATTTCTAATGATTTGGAAAAAATTGGATTTATAATTACAGTATTAAGAGCCAAATACACGCACTCGAAACAATTCAAATAAAAAATTTACTTATAATTGACTAAAAAATTACTAATTTCCTTAAATTTGTATCCCAACATGCCTTTATTCATTTTTTTTTTATTTTTATTTATTTATTATGAATTACAATACAAAGTAAATTTATATTCTAATTTTGGTTCCAGGGATTGAGCCAGGGTGACTAAGACCATTGTAGCTAGATGTTGCAGCGACAGACCAGAGCCTCTGATGGGAATCGAACCCACAACCCCCACGCTGGTAGCCGAGCACGCAACCAACTCGACTATCGGGGCGCTTAATCAATTTATTTTTATACCCTCCACTTCCAGGATGGGACCATATAAAGTATATATATATTCTTGATCGTCATAAAATTCTAAGACGATCTAGCCATGTCCGCCCGTCTGTTGAAAGCACGCTGTTGAAAACACGAAAGGAGCTAGGATGTCCAAATTTTCTATAAAGGCGTCTATAAATAGTCGTAGATCGGTTAGGATTGAAAGTGGACGAAATCGGCCTAAAGGGAAAAATTTTTCCCTCACAAGGACTAACAATACCTATTACAACCCCTAATGTTTTAGATTATTTAAGTATATTATTTCAATATGTCTGCTTGTACTTAGTTGATATTGGGTATGCGCATTCCCCCTATAACAAAAACGTGCACCATAAAGTGATTTTTATTCGTACGGAGTGAAATGGGGCAAAAAGGATAAAAATGGTACATATCAAACGACAACAGCTAGAAACAAGAAATTCGGTGTGTACATTCCTCTAATTGACTAGATAGATAATACAAAACTATTTTTTCGAAATTCGTACTTTTAGGGGGTAAAATGGGAATAAAGGGATAAAAATGGTACCAACCAAACGGCTGCACCTAGAATAATGGAATTCGGTGTATACATTCATCTGATTGAGTAGACACGTAAAATAAAGGGATTTTTGGAAATTCGTACTTTTTGGGGTTAAAATGGAAAATGGGGATAAAAATAGTACCAACCAAATGACAACAGCTAGAGTCGTGAAATTCATATACATTCCTCTGACTGCGTAGAAACGAAAAATAAAAGTTTTTTTTTCAAATTCGTACTTTCAAGGGATACAAAGGGTACAGAGGCATAGTAATAGTACCAACTAAAAGGCTGTAGCTAGAATGATGAAATTCGTTATGTACATCCATCTAATTGCCTAGACACGTAAAATAAAGAGATTTTACAAAGTCGTACTCATAAGGGGTAAAATTGGAAAAAGGGGATAAAAATGGTACCAAACAAATGGTCGCAGCTAGAATCATGGAATTTGGTGTGTACATTCCTCTTTTTCCAAATTCGTACATTTTACTTTTACGGTAAAAATTGGTTAAATCATGAAGTTAGGTTATTTTGCACTATGTACGTGAGATAATGGATTTTCAAAATTTGTACTTTTGTAATTAAAATTGAATGGAAATACAACCAACTGTAGCTGTAACCAATATTTGTGGTATTTAAATATATGTAAGAATATTTATTTTTTTGAATTGATTTGAAGTATTATTTCGACTGTAAACGTATTGGTAGCCTTGCCTTGTAAGCGTGGTTTGAAGTAATAAAAATATTATATTTATTTATAAAATAAAATTATTGTGTCAATATTTGTTTTGGTTTGGCTATATTAAAAAAAATATATTTTCCTGCAATTCTACGAAAATCGACAGCCTCTGTGCAATGCAATCCATGGTGAAGGGTATATAAAGTTCGACCCGACCGGACTTAACGCCATTTTAACTTGTTTTAATTGGTAAATTTCTTTATGGGAAATAGCGATCTTTTTGAATGAACATTAGAGTGGCCCAAAAAATTAAAAAAGGTTTGGAAATGGCTTATTTTTTCATCTTTCATCAAAATAGCAGAAACAAAATTTGATAAACATTTTTTTAAAGCCGCTGCCGTACAACTGATTCGTGTTTTTTCAACTCAACAAATACGGTTTAGAACTTTAAGGAGCTAAGTGTTTCCTGTGTAATGATATTTGAAGCACAAACTACCTACAACTTGTGTATTAGAGACTGATAAGCTTGTGGCGTTGTTAGATTTTTGCGTGAACCGAATAACCAACAGCAGCGTTTCTGTTCGTTCTGTGAAAGCAGTCGCAGCAGCCGCTACAACGACTGCGGCAATAACCGGGAGTTGTTGTTCTTGCGGCTGCTGCAGCGGCTTTCGGGTTGTTGCTAAGCTACGGCTGTTATAGGCCGTAATGTTGTTTTAATTTTTGCATAAATATTTGCCACTTTTTGTTGCGCGAAAAACGGGCGGGGTTACAGGCGCGAGACTGGCAGAACCTCCAGCGCAGCCAAAACGTTCTTTTGACGGTATATAAGGCATAGTTACGGCCTGAAAGAGTCACAAACATCAGTTTGCACTTAAACGGATTAAAACGCACCACGCACGCACAAAGGTCGGAATAGTTCTACAAAAAGCCACAATGATGCAAAAGGCAAGTTTGGGAAAGCCTGCGTCCCGCCAAGGATTGTGAATAATTGTGGATATCCACATTGTGTTTGTTTTTTCTTTAGTTTTTAATTGTCAGCGCCTTGGTGGCTGTTGCCTCAGCTGTGGTCCTTCCCGGTCCAGCATATCCTGCCTACCATGGCCCAGCGTATCCTGCCTATCATGGCGCTGCCGTTTTGCCTGCCGTGGCCAAAATAGCTGTGGCCAAAGTAGCTGCTCCTGAGCCATACGACCCCAATCCTCAATACAGCTACAGCTATGATGTCCATGTAAGTCATATCATGCCTGTCATTTGTCATTTAATTTACCTTTCTCCTACCCCAGGATGCCACCACCGGTGACATTAAGAGCCAGCAGGAGACCCGCAACGGCGATTCCGTTCAAGGTGCCTACTCCCTGATTGAACCCGATGGCACCCGTCGTGTGGTTGAATACACTGCCGATCCCGTTCATGGCTTCAATGCTGTCGTCCACCGTGAACCCGCCGCCGTTAAGGTAGCTCCCGTAGCTAAGATCTTGGCTCCCGCTCCTCTCTATCATGCCCCAGCCATTGCCAAAATAGCTGCTCCTGTGGCCTATCACGGTCTTCCTGCCCTGCACGGTCTTCCCGCCTACCATTAAGTAAATCATCACCTCATTTAAAGGCTTTCGCTTATGTTGACGGACCTGGCTTTTTGATCTGACCACGCTGATACCGGGTTTAACCTAAACTGAGATCACATGCGCACACACACACGTTCAGGGAGTGAGATGCCCATGCGCTACTTGTTCCTGTCCCTGTGCTGTGCCGTGTGTTGTTGTTATAGTCATCACCAAACGGATAATAAGAGCTCATCTTAGAAAATGCTTTCGTAATTTTTAACGAATTTATTCTTTTGTTTTATTTTTTGTGTATTTCTCACCTCTTTCCTCACTTCCATATTATTATTATTATTAAAATGCTATCCTTTCTATTAATTATTTTTAAGGCTGTACGACCAGTTGTTTATTAATTAATTATAATGATCCATGTAAATATTTCAATAAAAATCGAGGGAGTCTGTTTTTGTGAAATGTATGAATGCAATGAAAATATCCCAAATCTTTTAATTTCGGTCAAATGTACCTTGCATATCTATGCAAAAGGAATGGAAAAAGAAGAAGAAAAAATGAGAATAAAAAGGAAATGTAAGCAAATGATTTTTGTGGGAGTCGTCTCGATTTAGCAATTGTTCGGATGCAATAATGGCCTTTCTATTTTAACCCTGCCAAATTTGTTTCGGTTGTGTAATTTTTTTAATTATATACATAAAAAATAAATATTATTATAATTAGTTTTTTTTGTTAGAAAAAATAATATTTAAAATCACATGCATTTAGAATATCTTTTTTCCATTCACACCATCCCACACTGTGGTAAATCACAAATCTAGCTGGACAAAATAAAAAAAAAGTCTGGCAACATTCCTTCTGATCGTTTAATGAGCTTGTCAATACAATAGATAACTGTAATTCATGTTTTGTTTTGTTTGTTTTTAGCTCTGATTAGAAAAACTAAACTTTAAAGTCACTTGTTGTCAACACGTGCATTCAGATTTCAAAGAGAAGCGTATTTGTTGTGTGACTTTGTTTTGTGATTGAAAAGGCTACGGTGATTTTATTGTCATAATTTTTTTTATTATTATTAAGCATATTTCAAGGAAATATATTATAAATTGCATTTAATTATTTCCATTGTAAGTATTAAAACAATTTTATTTTTGTGAGAAGTTCAGAAAGTGAAAAAAATAAAACATTTTCTTTTTTCAAGTAGAGTTAAAGCTGTTTATTACGCATAGTTCCGGTGTAAAACTATATTTGGGTGAATCTTTCAAGTGTTCACTTTAAGGTAAATCAAAAACCCATTGCGATTTTTTGCGACCGCCATACATTTTTTTTCACTTTTCCAGTATGACCTCCACTCTTTCGCGAAAGGAAATTTTTGAAGAATGGTTAAAAACTCCCAAAATACAGCGCAAAGATGCCTTATTGACATTAATAATGGATAGATATGGTCTTCAAGATATACCAGAAGAAGTGAAAACAAATCTTAAGGCAAATATAAATATTATTTGTTTTAAGCTAGGCGAAAAATGGATAAAAAGTGGAAGACATCATGGCCGTTTTTTTAAATCAAATTCAGTTTGGCTTGATGAACCGTATGTATTGCCTGAAAGTGTACAACCGAAAAGATGTGAAAAAGCTGGAAGAAAACCGAAAAACTTTGATGACTGCAGTGAAAAATCGAAAAAAAGAAAGATACAAAGTCTTTTAGATTCAACTGACCATCGAGAAATTATTAAAGCTAGCGAGATAGTGTTTCGCAAAATGGGAAAGCGAGATTCAGCCACACTTGTGAAAGATCTGTCGGAAGCTTCATCCAGTAAAGGTACGGAAGTGAAAAAAATTTGTAAGAGATTTAGCTCTGAGCCTGTGCCTTTAGTGAGCCTTTCTCCCGATGAAGCCTTATCTTTAATGGTTGATGCTAATTTGTCGAAACATCAATACGACGTTATTCGGCAAAAAGTCAACGCAAAATGCAAAAATCTTTTTCCCTCCTACACTAATGTTCATAAAGCTAAGAAAAATTGTTATCCAGCTGAAACAGTAATCAGTGAGATGTATGCAAAAAGTTCACTCCAGTCATTAGTGAATCATACTGTTGAAAGGCTTTGTTTGGCTCAAAAAGAGGTTTTACTCGGTATTGATGAACTGAAAACTGATGAAAATCGCCTTAATATTTTGATAAAATGGGGATGCGATGGGGCTCAGCAAAAGCAGTATAAACAGAAGTTTTCTTCGGAGGAGGGCCATACAGATGAAAGTTTATTTAGTATTTCAATGGTTCCTATTCAAATGAATTTAAGTTCTACACAAAGAAAAATTATTGTATGGCAAAATCCTGCTCCTTCATCTACAAGATACTGCCGTCCTATCAAGTTTGTTTTTGCCAAAGAGTCCACTGAGTTAATTACTCAAGAAGTTAATTTAGTACAGCAAGAAATTAGAGATTTGTCTCCAACTCTTATCAGAAATGGCGAACAAAGTTTTCTTGTTGAGTCTACATTTATGCTTACTATGATAGACGGTAAAATTTGTACTGCACTATCATCTTTAACTTCTTCTTCTCAAACGTGTTTCATATGTGGAGCGAAACCGAGTGAACTAAATAAACCTTCTGTGATTTTAAACAAAATTGTCGATGAACGATCTTTAACCTTTGGAATGTCTCCGCTACATTCATGGATCCGTTTTATGGAGTGTGTATTACACATAGCATATAAGCTTCCTATAATGACCTGGCAAGCTCGAGGACCGGAAAATAAAGCAAAAGTGGCTGAAGTAAAAAAAAATATTCAACAGAGATTTCGAAATGAGATGGGGTTGCTTGTAGACATGCCAACAAAACACGGAGGTAATACGAATGACGGTAATACTGCTAGACGGTTCTATAGAGCAGCAGAAAAGAGTGCAGAAATCACTGGTGTCAATAAAGAATTAATTGAACGGTTTCATATTATTTTGGAAACTTTAGGTAGTGGTTACCCTATTGATGAAGATGCTTGCGAAAGTTTTATTGTTGTCACACGAAATTTATACTTAAAGGAATACCCATGGTACATTATGCCAGTTAGCGTCCATAAAATCCTTTTTCATGGAAAAGACATAATAAAGTCTTGCATTCTTCCTATAGGACAGCTGTCAGAAGAAGCTCAAGAAGCAAGAAATAAGGACACGAGGAAATTTAGAGAGTTGTTTACGATATACAGATTGATACAGATCTTTTCAATCGTCTCTTAATTTCTTCAGATCCCTTTATCGCAAGTTTGCGTCACACTCCCTTTCGAGTTCAAGGTTTGATAACAAAAGAAGTTCTTTCATTATTATCTGTTGATGCTTTTGAGGAGGAAGAATCTTAACGATAAATATGAAAGTGAATAAATTAAAATCTCTATGTGTATTTATGTGTTATTATCTGTATTATTAATGTAATAAAGGAAAAATAAGTAACGAAAACAATTATTATCAAATATTTATTAAAAATATTAAAATTATTTTAATACTAAAAATTAATTTTTGACCTCAATTTTATTTAAAAAAATCTTCTTTTTTAAAAAAAATTGATTTTTGATAATAATTTATATATTTGAACTCATTTTTTATATAATTCATAAGTGAGAAGTGAACCCAACGCGATTTATTAATTTTGTCCAGCTAGATTTGCGATCTACCACACTGTGCATCCCCCTAAAATTCAGTTTTGTGGGACAGTTTAGCCCCAAATCGGAAAAAATACGAAATTAACCCTAAAATTAATTTTTAATTTTGACTTTTTTGTATCAGTTAAGTTGAGTTTTGAGATTTTGTGTATTCAGAGACTCAGAGTAGAATTTTATGGCAAATTTTAAGTAATATTCCTGAACACATCCTATACTTAAAATGTAAGGGTCACAAGGTTTCGTATGTCGATTCATCATAAGAATGTGCAAAAGCGGAAATATTCACCCGCTCTAAAATGACCCCCCTATATCAGAATCTCCCCCTCCGTTGTCAGATCCTTGTTATATTCGAAAAAGTTTAATTTTTTTCCACAGTGTAATTGTTCAAGCACGAGGTCAGTTTTTTCTTTCTTAAATTCCAATTAGCGCTACTGCAATATTTACAGCTGAAAATGGTAGTTTAATTACAATAGTTTTAAAGATGCAATTCATGAAATTGCGAAATTGACCTCGAACATGAACAATTATTATTTAATAGTCGAATGTGGAATTCCTACATTAACTAATATATATATATAATATAAAATATTATCCTCGCATAGAAATCGGCCCAGATTTTACTATTCTAAACTGCGTACTCTTAATTTAACTGCATACTTGACCACTGCACACTGGTCCCAAATCAATTTTTTTGCCACAAATTCAATATATTCAAATAAAATTGAAAATTGTTAAATGTGAATATAAAGGGTGGCTAAATTGTAAGGGCCAATGTTGAATGTGAACAACACCTAAACATCAAGTTGTTTTCTGCATTTCATTTGACATTTCTCAATTTCAGACTAACTCAATTTGAACCATGGAAAGATACACAATCGAGCAACGCGTTAAAGTTATTCAGGCTTATTATGAAAATGGCCAAGAAATGGCAACAGTGGATGATAAATTTTTGGAAGAAAATCATCTTCAGCGATGAAACACATTTTCAATTCCGGGGTTCGTCAATAAGCAGAATTGCCGCATTTGGGTGAATGATTATCCACACAAATGATTGTCTTAAAACCAATGCACCCACAAAGAGTGACTGTTTGGTGCGGTTTATGGGCTGGCGACATCATCGGCCGTATTTTTTCCAAAATGAGGCCGGTCAGGCAGTTAATGTGGATGGTCTTCGCTGTCGTGAGATGACAACGTACTTTTTATGGCCCGAATTGAAAGATATGGTTGTGGACGATATGTGGTTTTAACAGGACGGTGCCACTTGCCACACAGCTAACTAAACAATGCACTACGGCCCCAAATCCATATTTTTTGGCAGAAATTAAAAAAATTAAATTGGAATTTGTTAAATGTGTATATATTTTCTTAATGGTAACACTCCAAGCTATCAAGAAAATGTATTTACAAGTGGGATTAATTCGGGTCTAAAGCAATTATACAAAATACTTAAAATTAAGGCGTAAAAAAGAAAATAATGAAGTGACTATATTATTGAAATTGAAGGCCGGCGTAAGTAGTTGAAAAAATTATATTTAACATTTTGTTATTACTGCAGTCTTGTCAGTTTTCTCAAGTGTTGTAATTTTTGATTCGTAGTGAGAAAAACCAAAAGGGTGTTTTTTATTGGGGTATAGAACTTTAAGTTGGCATCACTTTTTTAACTGGCGGCCATTTTGTCAGCTGTCAAGTGATTAATATTTAGTTTGGTTTGCCATTTCATCATGAACAGGTTGACAAAAGAACAACGCTTGCAAATCGTCCAAATTTATTTCGAAAGTAATGGTTCAGTTCGCGAAGTTCACCATTTTATGGTCGACATAATCGTCCATCAGAGCAATTAATTCGGTTAACCATGGATCGTTTTCGCACTACGTTTACTCTATGTGATAATACGCATCCGCAGAGACGTCGAACAGTGCGCACCGAAGAAACAAGAGCAAAGTGTTGAAGAGGACCCGAATGAATCGATTCGCCACCGTGCACAGCAATTGGAGCTTTGTCCATCAACTTTATGGAAGATTTTGCGCAAAGATCTTGGCTTGCGACCTTACAAGATCCAGCTTGTGCAAGAATTAAAGCCGCGAGACCATGCAATGCGTCGTGATTTTGGTGTATGGGCCGAAAATGAGATTCATCTCGATGGTGATTTTCATCACAAAATTTTGTTCAGTGATGAGGCTCATTTTTGGTTGAATGGCTACGTCAACAAGCAAAATTGCCGCATTTGGAGTGAAGAGAATCCACATGAGACCCTTGAGACGCCATTACATCCTTAAAAACTGACTGTTTGGTGTGCTCTATGGGCTGGTGGAGTCATTGGGCCATACTTCTTCCGAAATAATGCTGGAGAGTCAGTTACCGTTAATGGAGACCGGTATAGAGCCATGATAACCGACTATTTTGTTCCCGAATTGGATGGCATGAATGTGGATGAGTTGTGGTTCCGACAAGACGGCGCTACATGCCACACAGCGCACGTCACAATCGAATTATTGAAGGAAACATTCGATGAGCGCATAATTTCGCGAAATGGACCTGTCAATTGGCCACCAAGATCGTGTGATTTGACACCATTGGATTATTTTCTTTGGGGATATGTGAAGTCGCTCGTCTACGCCAACAAACCAGAAACGTTAGGGGACTTGGAAGCCAACATTCGTGGCGTTATTGCCAACATACGGCCCCATATGCTCGAAAAAGTGGTTGAAAATTGGACCTGTAGAATTGGCTATATTCGAGCCAGCCGCGGCGGCCACATGCCCGAAATCATATTTAAACATTAATGGCATAAAATTATCCTTCCAATAAAGGCAAATTGATGGACATTAAAACGATTTTCTTGTGTTTTATTTCAATTCGAAGTTCTATACCTTAATAAAAAACACCCTTTACTTAAAACTGCACCCCCAAGAGTTTAACTTAGAGGGGAGACATGTAAGACTGACCCAAATAATTTTCCCTTTGTCAAGAAGATGACAACGTCTTCCTGTACAAATTTATTTTATTTTTCGTAAAGAAGACATAATTTAAATGCGTTTAATGTATTGTTTGAATTAGTTTAGTTTACGGACCATCAGGTTCCATCAGGTACCTTCTCAAACTTGGCTATTTTTCAATACAAAAAAAAAATCAAGTGACAACGCACCCACTTATATAATAACACTGTGGAACAAAATGAAACTTTTTCGAAAATAACAAGGTTCTGACATCGGCTTCTAATAGAGGGGGTAAACAAAGAATATACATGTAACGTGTAAGTTTTCGTATGGAAATTGTTTAATAACGGTATAGAATTAACACGAGCCAAAAAGAAAATTTAATAAATACTTTCTTATTTAAATATCCAAATTGGTACTGATATTTTATTTAAATATACATATATAGGGTGGACCATTTTAATTTGAACTACCGATTACTTTGACTATGAAAGGTAGAATAACATTCATTTTTATACCCTCACTCTACGGAGTATCATTTGGGACAGAAACAAGTGTAACGCATTGAAGGAGTGACTCAAGGCCCTAAGTATGTTTGGACCAAATCCGTTTCAAGGCTTTTAAAGATGTTTGAGCCATGTCCGTCCGTCCGTCTCTCTGGCTGGTGTACACTATAACTCTCGAAAGGAGTTAAGGAATCAATTCAAACTTTGCTCATATTAATATATTCCCCTAACTTAGTTTAAGTTCGAAAATGGGCGAAATTGTCAAATTAAAACTAATGTAACTTACACTCGGATCTTCGGAATCAGATCTATTTTGGTATTGGTTAATGTTTGTAAAGAGTGATTTTTTTGAGGTTAGGATTTTCATGCATTAGTATTTGACAGATCACGTGGGATTTCAGACATGGTGTCAAAGAGAAAGATGCTCAGTATGCTTTGACATTTCATCATGAATAGACTTACTAACGAGCAACGCTTGCAAATCATTGAATTTTATGATCAAAATGCGTGCTCTGTTAAGAAAGTTCAGAAAGAAAGAAATTGTGTTCAGCGACGAAGCTCATTTTTGGCTCAATGGGTACGTAAATAGGCAGAATTGTCGATTTTGGAGTGAATATCAGCCAGAAGCATTGCAAGAGCTACCAATGCATCCAGAAAAAGTCACAGTTTGGTGCGGTTTATGGGCTGGTGGCATCATTGGACCGTACTTCTTCAAAGATGATGCGAATCGTAACGTAACTGTGAATGGTGAGCGCTACCGTGAGATGATATCCAACTTTTTTTTGCCCAAAATGGAAGAACTGAACTTGGTTGACATGTGGTTTCTATGGCCATTTTGAGGGAAAACTTCGGAGAACAATTCATCTCAAGAAATGGACCGGTAAGTTGGCCACCAAGATCATGCGATTTGACGCCTTTAGACTATTTTTTGTGGGGCTACGTCAAGTCTAAAATCTACAGAAATAAGCCAGCAACTATTCCAGCTTTGGAAGACAACATTTCCGAAGAAATTCGGGCTATTCCGGCCGAAATGCTCGAAAAAGTTGCCCAAAATTGGACTTTCCGAATGGACCACCTAAGACGCAGCCGCGGTCAACATTTAAATGAAATTATCTTCAAAAAGTAAATGTCATGGACCAATCTAACGTTTCAAATAAAGAACCGATGAGATTTTGCAAATTTTATGCTTTAAGTCACTTTAAGTAGATAATTTTCTTCGACACCAAAAAATCGACATACTTCTTGTCTCAGAGACACATTTTACTATAAGGAACTGTTTTAGAATAAGCGGATATTGTACTTACGACACAAAACACCCGAGCGGTAGAGCCTGTGGTGGCACAGCTGTTATTGTGCACAATAGGGTAAGGCATTGTCCAATACAGGAATATAGAACAGAGCACATACAGGCTACGTCAATCAACCTCACAAATATGAACATTGTGATATCAGCAATTTATTGCCCTCCGAGATATAATATAAACAGTGCTCAATTTGTAGACTTCTTCTCTACACTAGGGTCGAAATTTATAGCAGCTGGTGACTATAACGCCAAACATACCTATTGGGGTTCACGAATTACCCTTCCAAGAGGTAGGTAATTATTAAGTGCGATGTCACGCGCTAAACTAGACGTTATTTCTAGCGGCCAGCCGACACACTGGCCCTCAGACTTAAGCAAAATACCTGATTTAATCGACTTCGCTATAGTCAAGAATATAAGACGTGATCAAAGTTCCATATATACTTCATTCGATCTTTCTTCTGATCACTCCCCTTCAATTATGACATTGTTCAATATCAAGTCAGAAAATGAGAACGAAGTCCATAACTTTCCTAACAGACGCACGAACTGGATGAAATACAAAAAGTATGTTAGTACACATATTCCTCAGGACATTTGTTTAAAATCTGAGGATGAAATAGAACATGCCGTTAACCTCTTTACTGATATTGTGAATAATGCAGCTAAGGTGGCAACACCGAAAGACATTAATGGAGGTGGCAACCCTGCAAACTGCCCAAGGGATATTGAAGCCCTTATTAGAGAGAAAAGAAAGCTTAGAAGGGAATGGCAGAGATATCGCTCCCCAACTCTGAAGTGTCGACTCAAGCATTGCCAGAAAAGATTAACGTCTGCCCTTAAGGCAAAGGAGGAATCTGCCCTCAAAATCTACCTGCAGAATTTAGATCCAACAGAGAGAAGTGATTTTAGCCTCTGGAAGGCCACAAAAGATATGCGAAGCCCTATTGCGCATGAATCCCCGCTACGCCTTCAGAATGGCAGTTGGGCAAAAAGCACTGAAGAGAAGGTCAATGCATTTGCCAACCACTTGGAAGAGGTATTTACACCAAATAGTGGACCATCTTCTCTCAATCCGCCCGAGATAGACGAAATGGTCCCTCACCCACTGCGTCTCAGGTTTAAGATCATAGAAGAATCTATTAAAGACCTCGAAACTAAAAAATCCCCTGGTAAGGATGGAATTACAGCGAGAATGATTAAAGAGCTTCCTCATTCAGCAATGAAAACTATTCTATTTATCTTTAATAGTATATTGCGTACGGGCTACTTTCCAACATCTTGGAAGAGGTCTGAGATAGTAATGATTCCAAAACCCGGAAAGGACTTAACTCAGGTTAAGTCATACCGTCCGATAAGTCTACTGTCGATATTGTCAAAAATGTTTGAGAAAATTCTATTGATGAAGATTACACCATACATAGAAAATAGCGGAATTATACCCGATCACCAATTCGGGTTTCGTAAAAGCCACAGTACCATAGAGCAAGTACACCGTATTGTTACTGTTATTAGAAGGGCGTTTGAGAACAAGCAGTATTGTTCCGCCCTCTTCATAGACATTTCCCAGGCGTTTGACAAAGTTTGGCATGATGGACTTGTGCATAAAATAACTCGTTTGCTGCCAAATAACACACACAAATTGCTCAAAAACTATTTAACAGATAGATCGTTTGAAGTAAGATTGAAAGGCAAATTTTCTAGCCCTAAGAAAATAACTGCAGGCGTCCCTCAAGGTAGTATTCTGGGACCCATCTTGTATATCTTATACACGGCAGATATGCCGACGAGTTCTCTTACACATACTTCCACGTTTGCAGATGACACTGCTTTCGTTAGTGTCCACAAAGACTCAACAATTGCGTCTTATCAATTGCAGTCACACGTCCGTGTGCTTCAAACGTGGTTAGTGAAATGGAGGGTAATGGTAAATGCAACAAAGTGCACACATGTCACGTTTACCCTAAGAAGAGACACTTGTCCACCAATTGATATATTTAATAACAGTATACCTCAAAAGGCAAACGTAAAGTACCTTGGAATTCATTTGGACCGCCGTCTTACATGGGCATACCATATTGATTCCAAAGTAACCCAGATAAAGCTGAAATTGCTACAGCTACAATGGCTTATTGGACCACGGTCTGCTCTAGACCTTGAATATAAAGTCCTTATTTACAAATGCATTATAAAACCCATATGGACATATGGTATCCAGCTTTGGGGTTCAGCGTGTGCATCTAATGTCAATAAGCTACAGAGAAGCCAGTCAAAAATTCTACGATTGATTACGAGCGCCCCTTGGTACATCAGAAATGGAAACATTCATAAGGACCTTAACATCCCAATGATCAAAGAAGAAGTCAAGAGATACTGCCGGAGCTACGTTTCTAAGCTACACATCCATCCAAATACACTCGCTCGAGAGCTGCTAAATTATGAAGGACACAGCCGTCTGAGGAGAAGAAATACCCTAGATCTAGTTTAGAATTTTGAATTGTCACAATGCTAATGTAATATTTTGATAAAACTTTTATTACATACTTTTGCAAACTCTTGCTGGTTATATACTGTAAATAACCTTTAGAATAAGAATCCTAGGTTAAGATTTGAATACTTATTGTTATTTTCACAAGTTATGAAAGATACAATAAATAACAAAAAACGTAAAAAAAAAAAAAAAAAAAAAAAAAAGTCACTTTAAGTGTACTAAGTGTGTTTTGCCACGCCCCTTCTAGTACCTCCCACACAAATCACCCTAAACTACGTAAAATTAAAGCTTTTATAACTTCTATACAGTTGATCGGAATACTGTGAAATTTGATATGTGGGCAATGTTTTTACAGTAGTTGCATTCGTGTGGAATATGGACAATATAATTATTATTACACCCCTTCTGGTACCTCCCATACAAAGTGGCATAAACTTTGGTTACAATAAAGCCGACATAACATCAATACGGGTAGTCCAAATCAATTGCAATTTGATATTTGAAAATGTTTTTATAATCACTTTAAACCAAAAAATTTTTATGCTTTAACCACGCCCCTTCAAGTACCTCCCACACAACCTATGAAATATTAAATCCTTCATAACTTCTATACTGGTGTATGAAATCCACTATGACTTGATATTTGATCATGTTTTTGCCATGGGACCATGTGACACGAACCTCCTGGTACCTTCCAAACAAAGTATCCTGTCCTAGGTCAAATTAAATTCCTTATAACTTCCGTATGTATGTTCTCTGAGAGTGAGGGTATATATAAGTCAGTTTAGCCGACTGAAGCTTACTTACTTGTTGTTTATGAATTTTGATTATGCAATTTCTTACAAGTGTAGTCTTTTCTTGAGTAGAGACTTAATATTGATGTCATTTTGTTTATTGCTTCTTGGGAGGTAATAGTATATTTTTTTAATATATTTTTTAAGTTAATTTTATTGTTCATAATATAAGATGGAGGTGATATGTAACCATATATGGCTCGGTTGGACTATAAGTTTATTCCACAAAAATGATATTTCATAATTATAAGGTCGCTTTTCCATAAATGTTGTTGGACTCTGTAATTAGCCTTATTTTGTTAATCTCAACGTTAAGAACAAACTGTTGTCCCCATTGCAGCCGTTTGGATGTCAGAAATGGGTTTAAACTATCCAAAGTTATGATATTCTTGAACAATTTATTCCCATATTGTTCAAAATTGGGATATTTTCACATATATTAACTTTCGCCTTCTAACATTTTTAACATAGAAAATAATTTGTAATATTTCTGTTATTCTAACAGTTTATCATTTGCACTATAGTGCAAAACCTGAAAAATGCAAAAAAATTTAATTTATTTTGAAAGGACCAAATAAATAAAATGTTTCTTTCTTCAAAATCGAAAGGGGAGCAATGACCCCCCTTGACCGATATTGCCCGTCTAGAAACCGAAACTACCTACAACCACAAGACTAAGAAAACTTGTACTCTTGTTTAGTTTAGTTTTTTCGTGAACCAAAAAAACGAAAGAAAAAAATCAAAATCAAAAAAATACAGATTTTGTTCTCTGTGTCGGGGTAACGCAATTGTTGTTGCTGTTCTGGGTGCTGCTATCACTTTCAGGTTGTTGCTGCGCTACGGCTGTTATAGGCCGTAATGTTGTTTTAATTTTTGCATAAATATTTGCCACTTTTTGTTGCGCGACAAACGGGCGGGGTAACAGGCGCGAGACAGACAGACCTCAAATGCAGCCAAAACGTTCTTTTGACGGTATATAAGGCATAGTTACGGCCTGAAAGAGTCACAAACATCAGTTTGCACTTAAACGGATTAAAACGCACCACGCACGCACAAAGGTCGGAATAGTTCTACAAAAAGCCAGAATGATGCAAAAGGCAAGTTTGGGAAACCCTGCGTCCCGCCAAGGATTGTGAATAATTGTGGATATCCACATTGTGTTTGTTTTTTCTTTAGTTTTTAATTGTCAGCGCCTTGGTGGCTGTTGCCTCAGCTGTGGTCCTTCCCGGTCCAGCATATCCTGCCTATCATGGCCCAGCGTATCCTGCCTATCATGGAGCTGCCGTTTTGCCTGCCGTGGCCAAAATAGCTGTGGCCAAAGTAGCCGCTCCTGAGCCATACGATCCCAATCCTCAATACAGCTTCAGCTATGATGTCCATGTAAGTCATGTTATGCCTGTCATTTGTCATTTAATTTTCCTTTCTCCTCCCCCAGGATGCCTCCACCGGTGACATTAAGAGCCAACAAGAAACCCGTAACGGCGATGTTGTTAAAGGTGCCTACTCTCTGATTGAACCCGATGGCACCCGTCGTGTGGTTGAATACACCGCCGACCCCGTTCAAGGCTTCAATGCTGTCGTCCACCGTGAACCTGGCGCAGTTAAGGTAGCAGCCGTAGCTAAGGTCTTGGCTCCCGCTCCTCTCTATCATGCCCCAGTTATTGCTAAGCCTGTCATTCATGGTCTGCCCGCTATCCACGGACTTCCCGCCATTCACGGTCTTCCTGCCGTTCACGGACTTCCTGCCCTGCACGGTCTTCCCGCCTACCATTAAGTAAATCATCACCTCATTTAAAGGCTTTCGCTTATGTTGACGGACCTGGCTTTTTGATCTGACCACGCTGATACCGGGTTTAACCTAAACTGAGATCACATGCGCACACACACACGTTCAGGGAGTGAGATGCCCATGCGCTACTTGTTCCTGTCCCTGTGCTGTGCCGTGTGTTGTTGTTATAGTCATCACCAAACGGATAATAAGAGCTCATCTTAGAAAATGCTTTCGTAATTTTTAACGAATTTATTCTTTTGTTTTATTTTTTGTGTATTTCTCATCTCTTTCCTCACTTCCATATTATTATTATTATTAAAATGCTATCCTTTCTTTTAATTATTTTTAAGGCTGTACGACCACAATAAAGTTGTTTAATTAATTAAATATTATAAACTGTGTAAATATGTAAACATTTGAATAAAAAATCGAGGGAGTTTTTCTTGAAATGTATGAATGCAATGCAATTATTGAAAATGCTTAATTTATTTGAAGTGTTAGGTTAAGACTCACTGCTGCTCATTCGAAATTTCTTTCTAGTGATTTATTTTTGCATCTAAAATGTCAAGGATAACCTTTCCAGTACACAAATGTACCAATTTATTGCAGTGAAAATTGAAAATAAAGATTACTCCAAATACAAAAAATACAGTGATTTGGCACTGTCAAGATTTAATAGGGTTAAGATTTGATTTTAAGTGTTGTGTTGTTTTTTTAAAATACAAGTGTAAAAAAACACAAAAGACGGAAGTGTAAACAGACCATCAAAAAATCAGAAAACAACAGTGTGAAATCGTCCAATAGAAATGAAGTAAGTTTGTGTCTTAAGTCTTTCGACACAGTCTACGCCGACAGCCGCTGTCATTCGTGTAAAGTTTGTGTCTTAAGTCTTTCGATCCGAATGCGACCCCCACAGACGCCATTCGTAGATGTTTGTGTCTTAAGTCTTTTGTGATATACGGAAATGACGTTTGCGTCTCAAGTCTTTCAATTCCTTCAAGTTGTAATGTAAGTAACTGTCATTTAATTAAAATTGGTGAACATTAGGGTGGGGCATTGAAATAATCGAAATGAAAATGATGATTAAATAAATCAAAACACATTTCTCAATCTATGTTTCACTGTTTGTTTGTTGCATACATTTAGTCTTAGGAATATGTACAGCGCGCTTAACAATCGATTAATTGCAAAATCAATATGGTGACAATATTTTTTCCCATTCACTGACCCCTCCTAGTCCCTGCGATTTAACACCTCTGAATTACTTTTTATTGGGGCTACGTCAAGTCAATGGTTTATGGCGAAAAACCAGCAACTCTTGAAGCATTGAAAGCCAATATTCAAGACACCATTGATGCCATATGGTCAGATTTATTGAAAAAAGAAGTAGTTTGGCTGATCGAATGGACCATATAACTCGTAACCCGACATATGACGGAAATCATATTTAAAAAATAAATGTCATGAAATTCTCTAGCAGAATGTAATAAAAAGTGTCATGACAACAATATTTTTGTACTTAATTTTCTAAGGGTAAGTAACGTAAAGGCAGAGGTTTGGGAACAGTCAACAAAACTTAAAATTAAATTATATTAATTATAAAAAAACAATGAATTAAAAAAAATTGGCAAAACAGGAGTTATCGGTCAGTTTTTTTGAGTTTTTTCTGATCACTCGTTAAAAAGATATAGCTTTTTAAAAATCGTTAAATAGTAGTTCTTTTTTCAGTCTTTTGCTCCTAACTTCGTCAATAATGGTCCGAATTGGATATTCTTTTTTCCTTTCAATAAATCCCTAAAACGTGTTCCAAATATTCCACTTGAACTTCACGGAAATACCATAGAATTAAAGAATCTAGTAAGTACTTGGGAGTAATTTTAGATTCCAAACTGACGTTTGGACGGATGCACATTCTGTGCAACATAATTTTATTTTTTTAAATTATGTTTTGATCTTCTAATAATAAGAGCTAATAAGAACTATATTTCCGATACTTAATAGAAGATCAAAACTTAATTTAAAAAATAAAATTATGTTGTACAGAATATGCATCCGTCCAGTTATGACATATCCTTGCCAAGCATGGTACAGAAAAACCGCAGCATGATACATTAAAAGATAATAATCTTAGGTGGAGACATTCCACACATTATAATGCGTAATCTGACACTGTCATTCGATGAACGATGCAGAATGTTTAATTTTAACATCATAAGAAATTTACTTTAAAATGTATGTATTACTTCTTTTTAAACTAAATGTAGTTTATGCATATTTTTTTTACAAATTTCTTTAACATAGCTGTGTCTCTCGAAGGTTTTTCATAACTATTTTTTTCTCCTTAAACTATGATATTATTTTGTACACATAAGGCCTAGCCAATCTGATCTCAATTGTTGTAATACGTATATTGTAAAATCTCATAAAATGTATATAAATCAAATTTACCATGAATAAAGGATAACTATTTTAATGTAATGTAATTTTTAATTGTAATTATTTTTTTTTTAATATTTTTGTTTTTTGAAGTACTTTTCAGAAGAAATATTGAAAAAATATTCACTTTAACTTTATTTTTTAATTGTTTTTACTCTTCGATTTTCTTTATTTAAACATCTATTTATTCTGTAAATTTTGAGGTTTGGTTGAAAGTGGGCCTATAAAAATTACTAAGTTTTTTTTAATTTTTTGAAAATTTGGAAACACGAAAAAACATAGTAGCTATAGCTATATCTTTTTAACGAGTTATCATAAAAAACTCAAAGTATACCAGGGGGGTTTTTTAGCGGGTACTAAAAAATGTAAAAAATTGGAGGAAATCAAAAATATTTTTTTTCAACTGTCCGATTTGTCGTGGAATGCCCCATATATAAAAATCAAATCAATATGTTCCGTATAGGACGCCAAACCGGTGGACCGATTCGCCTGAAAATTTTACTATAGCTAAACAGGGGGCAAATCACGGGATCTGATATCGAGAAGTTACGATCGAAATCAATTTTTAATTTCTATGAAAGAAGTGGAAATTTCCAATAAAACCTAATAGGATGTTGGAGATAATCTAATTAGTTTTTTTATAATTTTTGTTCAAATTTATACCTTGTTTACAATAAATAAAAGCACTTTTCGATCGTAACATTCTCGTTTTCGAATGCTGTGATTTGGCCCCAGTTGACAGAGAATGGTTCCTGGATATACTAGGTCATGATAGGAAAAAGTGGGGGGGGGGAGTGGTAATGTGTAAAGTGATCAAATATCAAGTCATAGTGGATTCCATGCACTTACCTATGGGATAGACATTTGTGTGAAAGGTACAAGAAGGGGAGTGGCTAAAGCGTAAATATTTTTTAGGTTTAAAGTGATTATAAAAACATTTTTAAATATCAAATTGCAAATCAATTGCAAACCGACATAACATCTATACGGGATGTTATGTCGGTTTTATTGTAACCAAAGTTTACGCCACTTTGTGTGGGAGGTACCAAAAGGGGTGTGGAAATATCGCCCATATTCCATGTGAATGTCACCTCTTTTAAAGCATTGCCAAATATCAAATATCATAGTATTCCGATCATCCGTATAGAAGTTATAACAGCTTCAATTTTACGTATTTTAGTGCGATTTGTGTGGTAGGTACTGGAAGGGGCGTGACAACATCCATCATATTTAGTTTACTTAAAGTGATTATAAAAACATTATCAAATACCAAAACATAGCTGTTTACGAATATCCGTGTGGAAGTTATATGGGTTTTAATTTAACATTGGAATATGGGCTATTTGTGTGGGAGGTACCAGAAGGGGCGTGCCAATTTCGCCCATCTTCGAAATTAAACTAGGTTTGGAATAAATATTACCATGTGCCAAGTTTGAATTCATTCCTTAACTCCTTTCGAGAGTTATCGTGTACACCAGCCAGACGGACATGACTCAAACACCTTAAAAAGTCGTGAAACGGATTTGTTTCAAACATAATTAAGGTCTTAGGTCACCATTTCAATGCGATACTCTTTTTTTCTGTCCAAAATGATATATACCCTCCTACTCTGTAGAGTGAGGGTATAAATATTGTCAAAATTGAAAAAATTACTAAATTGTTTAAAAAATGTGTTTGCTGGACAAAAGCACACAGATTTCTTAAGTTTTCTTAAATAAGCTATATATCGATCGAAGGCTCCAGGTTTATTCTTTTCAAATCCTATGTGAAAGTGAAAATCAGTTGGTAACCAACTAAGTTATATGCTTATGAGTAGACAGCGGTATATATGCAATTGCATATTTTGATTGGATTGTTGTATCGACACAAACTAAAATACGTAAAATTGAAGCTGTTACAACTTCTATACGGATGATCGGAATACTATGAAATTTGATATTTGGCAATGCTTTTAAAGAGGAGACATTCACATGGAATATGGGCGATATTGCCACACCCCTTTTGGTACCTCCCACACAAACTTTGGTTACAATAAAAACGACATAACATCTATACGGGTAGTCAAAATCATTTTCAACTTGACATTTAAAAATGTTTTTATAATCACTTTAAACCTAAAAAATATTTACGCTTTAGCCACTCCCCTTCTTGTACCTTCCACACAATTGTCTATATCCTAGGTAATAATAAATCATTCATATCCTCTATACTGGTGCATGGAATCCACTATGACTTGATATTTGATCAGTTTACATTTACAATTATTTTATAAATGTGGAAGTTGGGACCTTGTGATGTGAACCTCCTAGTACCTTCCGCACAAATTATCCTGCACTACGTTAAATTTAATTCTTTATAACTTCCGTATATATGTTCTCTGAGAGTGAGGGTATATATAAGTTGGTTTAGCCGACTGAAGCTTACTTACTTGTTTTGAAGTCACTTGAAAAGACTTCTGACATGGTCGAAATCATGATCGTGGTAGTCTGCAGCCAAGTAATAAATGCCATTTTTTCGCTCTAGAGATCACATATTATAACCGATTTTCTTCCAATTTGCCATATCTATGTTAAAAGTTAGTCAGATCGGTTTAGATTTATATATAGCTTCAATACAAATTTT
This sequence comes from Polietes domitor, assembly GCA_947397865.1. NCBI lineage: Eukaryota > Metazoa > Arthropoda > Insecta > Diptera > Muscidae > Polietes > Polietes domitor. The sequence goes on from OX377621.1 coordinate 49,025,245, forward strand.
GGCTCGGATTTGACTTTTCCGCTCTAGAAACTAGTTAATTTAACCAATTTTCTTCAAATTTTCCACAACACTTTATTTCAACTTGAAACATATATATATATGTATATGGTGGAAGCGGTTCAGATTTATATACAGCTCCCATACAAATGTCACTCCAGTTTTGACTTTTCTGCTCTAGAATAAATATTTTCACTAGATTTGCTTCAAATTTATAATTGATCTAGAAATATCTATGGTGAAAATGGGTCAGATCCATACAAATTTCGCTCTTGATTTGACGCTTTCCGCTCTATAGACGGCATGCATACAAAAATCATTGCCGATATCACTTTTTCCCCAAATTCAATTGTAATAGGATAGGAAGTGATTTTTTATTGCGATGATTTTGTATAAAAAATATCGAAAACTGTGATACATTCGTAAAAATTCATTATTAGAAATATTTTCTTAATAATTATTTTGTAACTTTAGGTGAATATCCGATAGAAACAATTGTACATAAATTGGATATTTTTGCCATTGGAATCTTTAGTTTAAAAGACCATGCTGTTCAATATGAAAGAAAAGAAAAAATGAAAAGGACTAACTAACTCTTATTTTGCTAAAAAAATAATGTAATGTATTTTTAATTTGTTTAACCATCTATGGCAAAATTTCATTAATGTTTTTTAAAACAAACACAAATATTTTCTTCTGTCTACCAAACTATTCAATACAGAATCATTACGTTACGTCAGAGAAAGAACACTGCGTTCTAAGCCAAATGTGCTAAGTGATCTAGATTCATGTGATAGATTTTTACATGTTTATTTTTTTAATTTCTTAAAGAATATGCACCCATACATTCTCAAATGAAAACAACTTTTCTAACCTTCAAAAATTAAAACTAAGCTCCGGATTTCGATTACTGCCTTTGACTTGACACTTACGCGGGTAGCATGTCTTTGAAACGAATTTCAATTTCATTAAGATTTTCTGTGCTCTCTGGCAATTCAAGGTGCGTTACTTTGCCGGCTATTTAATGTGAGCAGTTGGTTGGTTGGTGGCGTTGGAAGGTTTTCTTCGGCCAAATCAATTTAATAAATAAAATGTTAATAATGTTGTTACACATTTTGATAGCAGAACTTGTTCAAGAAAAACAAAATCCAAAAAAAAACGAAAGAGAGAGAGCACCTCAAGGTTGTCCAGAGTTAGGTGAACCACGCCACGACACACTACACCTCACCACAAAGAAAAAAACACGCAATTTTTGTTACATTTACGATGAATTATTAAAAGTTTAATTTTCGCACACGGCAGATAACACGAAAATCAACCACAAATTTATGATCGCATTCAATATCTAACTATCTATGGTAGGGGAAGGGGAAGGGGAGGAGGGTTTACACTCCAAAAACCAGCTATAAAAATTAGTCATAAAATTCTTTGGCTTTGGCTTTTTATTTTGGCTCGTAATCATAAATAAATATCAATTAAAGTTCAATTAAAATGGCTGGCAGACATGGCAGCACTTTAAATCATTTCCAGAGATTTGTGATTTCGAGAGTTTTTCACAGTTGCTGTTTTGACTGAAAAAGGAAATAAACAAAGCGCTGGAATGGAAATGACACTGGAGTTGATTGTTTTGTTTTTCCTTCTTTTTTTGAGAGGAATGGAATGAAGTTGAATGTGAATGACTTTGAATTATGGTTGTCGATTGCAACTTTAGCCAAATATGGTGTTGCTGTTGCATATTATAAAATATTTTTTAAATTTACTTTCGCTATTTTGGTGGTTTTTATATAACAATCGTTGTCGTCGTCCGCGTCGTCATAGTTGTTGTAATGCAAGAAATTGTCACGTTTGTAATACACAGTAATTAAAACACGACATACAGCACAGTGGGATGAAATTAAGTTAAAGAAAACGGTAGCACTTCAAAAGATTCATTAAAACAATATTGGGGGTTGGTCATAAATTTGACTCTCCGTAGGACCTCCTTGGGGCAGGTAGAGCGGTGTTAGCAAATTTTATAAAAAATTGTTTTTTGTATGGGAGCCCCCTTAAGGAGTGGGCATAAGTGGTAAGTATGTTCGGAAAAAATGTTGGGAATTAATGGAAAATAATTACACTTAACCCAGCTGAGAGCGACTCCGGGTCAGTTTTGGGCCTTATAAATTATAAAAAATAAAAAAAATCGTATCGAGACAACCTTAAGGGTTGAAGATAGAAGGTAGGTATGTTCAGAGAAAATGCGAGGGGTTAAGAAATATTGGGGGTCGGTCCTGCATTTGACTCCTCTAGCAGCCTCCTTGGACCAGCAAGAGCGGTGGCAGAAAATTTTATAAAAATTTAATTTTAGTATGGGAGCACCCTTAAGGAGTGGATATAGGGGGCAAGTATGCTAGGGGCAAATGTTTGGGTCGGAAACCCTTCTAGGAGCGGGAAGTTTTGGCCTTTTTTTTATAAAAAAAAAAATAAAAAAAATCGTATGGGGACCACCATAAGGGTTGAAGATAGAGGGTAGGTATGTTCTGAGAATGTATTGGGGCTGACAAAATATTGGGGGTTGGTCATACATTTGACTCCCCTATGGGCCTCCTTGGACCAGAAAATATTTTTCTATGGGAGCCTCATTAAGGAGTGGAGGGGTATGTGTGTTCGAAAAAAATGTTGGGGAGGGAAAATTAATGGCAGTCGGTCATACATTTAACCCAGCTAAGGGCGACTCCGGGGAAGTTTTGTCCTTTCCCAATAAGCACAAAGTCGGACTCGGATCCGATTCGGATCCGATTTGAGTCCGACATCTCGGTTTCTCGCTTTCTCTGTTCCGATTCGGATCCGATTTGAGCCCGAGATGTCGGACTCCGCTTTCTCTGTTCCGATTCGGATCCGATTTGAGTCCGAGATGTCGGACTCCGCTTTCTCTGTTCCGATTCGGATCCGATTTGAGTCCGAGATGTCGGACTCCGCTTTCTCTGTTCCGATTCGGATCCGATTTGAGTCCGAGATTTCGGACGCTTTCGATTCAGGTTTGCAGTAAAAATTTGGAGTTTTATTTTTATATTTATTAATGAATTTATTTATTATTTTGAATTTATTACTTAGTATATATGTGGTGAAATAAGCAACATTTAGATGAAAAGTAATATGACATTAAAATTTAATATATTAATAAGTATATGACTCACATGTAACAGACATCATATTAGTGTATAAGTGGTACAAAATACAATTCGTTTGTCAATTTTGTTTTGAAAACCTTTTTTATATGTAATAAGTTGTGCTCATTGGGCAAATCTTCAAACTCAATATTATTAGTCTTGAATATACAGTTTATATTAATGGTAATTGAAGAAGAAATGTCTTCGACTGATTTCAATGGATAGCCATGCACAATATAGTCCTATCAACTCGTTTGATATCAGAATTCATTTCGTTTTCGGATACGAAATCATTTGGAGATCGGATTCGAACTCATATCTATTTGGTTTCGAGAACGGGTCCGATTTCGGTTCGAGATCGAACCGAAAACGATGTAGGAACCAACATCGAAGTGAGTTCGGATCCGATATCATTTCGAAATCGGACTCAATTCTCGGTCCGATATCGAAGAGGGAATTGCTCCCGTTCTCGTGACCGATCTCGAACCGAAATCGGACCCGTTCTCGAAACCAAATCAGAGAAGTCGGATCCGATTCGGATCCGATTCGGATCCGATGTGCTTATTGGGTTATGAATGTTTTTTTTTTATGGGAACTTCTTTAAGGAGTCTAGATAGGGAGTATGTTCGAAAAAAAATATTGGGGAAGGAAAATTATTGGGGGTCGGTCATACATTTAATCCCTCTGGAGGCGACTCCGAGGCAGTTTTGGAGTCAGAAATTCTTCAAGAATCGTTGGATACCATCCTACCAATGATACGAGCGACTTTAACTGCAAGTCTTCGATGGTCAAATATAACCAAGTCATGGAGAGAAGTCAAGGCGGTATTTATTCCCAAAGCGGGAAAAACAAACCAGTGCTATGGTTTGTTTTTCCCGCATCCATACTCAAGTATGAACGATGGTAAGACAATGAAGCGAGTTACGAGAAGCAGCTCGCTGGGGGTTCATTTTTCATTTCCCGTATCCCGGGAAATTCGTACGGGAATCCCGCGGGAATTCAGTAGACAATTTTACATATTTTTTCCATCATTTCCACAATAAAATTAAAAATGTTGTAAAGGGTGTTTTTTATTGGGGTATAGAACTTTAAGTTGGCATCACTTTTTTAACTGGCGGCCATTTTGTCAGCTGTCAAGTGATTAATATTTAGTTTGGTTTGCCATTTCATCATGAACAGGTTGACAAAAGAACAACGCTTACAAATCGTGCAAATTTATTTCGAAAGTAATGGTTCAGTTCGCGAAGTTCACCGCAAGCTCCGTCCATTTTATGGTCGTCACAATCGAATTATTGAAGGAAACATTCGATGAGCGCATAATTTCGTGGAATGGACCTGTCAATTGGCCACCAAGATCGTGTGATTTGACACCATTGGATTATTTTCTTTGGGGATATGTGAAGTCGCTCGTCTACGCCAACAAACCAGAAACGTTAGGGGACTTGGAAGCCAACATTCGTGGCGTGGTTGAAAATTGGACCTGTAGAATTGGCTATATTCGAGCCAGCCGCGGCGGCCACATGCCCGAAATCATATTTAAACATTAATGGCATAAAATTATCCTTCCAATAAAGCCAAATTGATGGACATTAAAACGATTTTCTTGTGTTTTATTTCAATTCGAAGTTCTATACCTCAATAAAAAACACCCTATATAAAAATTTAGATCACATAGCTTTTAATCAAGTATGTCAAATGTTGCAGTTGGATGACAAAATATTTTTAAGCTTCGTTCGGATTTAGACTCAAAATCCACTTCTTCGGATTTTTCCTGTCAAGTTCCATATGAACAAAATAAAATCCCGGGAAGATAGATTTTGGACATGTATACGAAAGCCAAAAATAAAGAATTTAAAGTTTTCGAAGCGACAGTACAAGGAACAAACATTTCATTTAATGCTCTACTCACTATTAATGCGAACGATCGTTCGTGGACGCGGCCACATTTTCCAATAAAATAGGAAATATCTGATCTTTAATTAATTTTAAAACTTGAAAAGATGTTTGAATTGGTCTCACATTGCGCTTTATTATATGAGTTCTGTAACAGGTTCGTTGTGATATATATATTTATTTTACTTTAATAAAATGTGAATATTTCATTGGAAAAAATAAGCTTAACTCATGGTAAACAGTATGTTGGCGATTTCCCGCGCTGTCCCGGGATCCCGGGAAATTTAAAAAAATCCGTTTCCGGGCAAATAAAAAGTACGGGAAAAGGCAAACCCTAGTGTGATCTCACCGCCACTCTGGAGTCTAGTGATACATGAAATCCTCATTGATCTCGACAGATCAGGCACATCCATTTATATTGTCAAATTAATTAATAGGAATGTTCTTTGCAAAAGTCGAATTGTTTGTCTCACATTCATATCATATACTAGCAGCGCCCGCAACTTCGCACGCGGAAAAGCCTGTTATTTGTTATCAGTTTTATTCATTTCTGTTTTTGGATAGTATTTAATTAATTTTCTTTTGGTGGATATAAATAAATCTAAAATAGTAATTTCGAAACCTCCTATTAGATAGCACTCATACACTGTCAAAGGAATGTGCTTGTCGTTGTGTAATATTTTAGCTGAACTCCCTTCCCGAGCACATCTTTAAAGTACATATTTCGAAAAATTCAATTTTACTGCACTTCTACGTGGTCAGAGAAATTTACGTACCAAATTTCACGATTCTAGCTACAATACATAAAGGGTGATTTTTTAAAAGAACACATAAAATTCAGAAAACTGCATGAAATCTTTATTTGAATCGATAGTACGGTCCATATAATTTAATGTTTGAAGATTATTTCATCCAAATGTTGACCTTGATTGTGCCTCAAATGGTCCATCCGCTTAGTCCAATTTTGGCATTTCCACGTTTTTGAGTAACAGAGGCCCAATTGCTGCGTAGGGCGACGAATTGATGGTCATCATTAACACTGGCCGATACAGCTGCGATATTTTCTTCAGTTCGCACTCTACGCAAGCGTGTTGGTGGTTTAATGTCCAACAATGTAAATTTGGTGCGAAATTTAGTAAAGGTGCAAAAATGCATTTATATTGCACTTGCTGTGGTGAGAGGAATTTACATAGCAAACTTTACGATTTTAGCTGTAATACTTTATTTGGTATCCCTTTTTGTCCCGCTCATTCCTTAAAAGTACAAATTCAAAAACATTCACTTATGTTGCGCGTCTACGTGGTTGGTACCATTTTTATTCTAAAGGGTGATTTTTTAAGAGCTTGATAACTTTTTTTAAAAAAAAAAACGCATAAAATTTGCAAAATCTCATCGGTTCTTTATTTGAAACGTTAGATTGGTCCATGACATTTACTTTTTGAAGATAATTTCATTTAAATGTTGACCGCGGCTGCGTCTTAGGTGGTCCATTCGGAAAGTCCAATTTTGGGCAACTTTTTCGAGCATTTCGGCCGGAATAGCCCGAATTTCTTCGGAAATGTTGTCTTCCAAAGCTGGAATAGTTGCTGGCTTATTTCTGCAGACTTTAGACTTGACGTAGCCCCACAAAAAAATAGTCTAAAGGCGTCAAATCGCATGATCTTGGTGGCCAACTTACCGGTCCATTTCTTGAGATGAATTGTTCTCCGAAGTTTTCCCTCAAAATGGCCATAGAATCGCGAGCTGTGTGGCATGTAGCGCCATCTTGTTGAAACCACATGTCAACCAAGTTCAGTTCTTCCATTTTGGGCAAAAAAAAGTTGGATATCATCTCACGGTAGCGCTCACCATTCACAGTTACGTTACGATTCGCATCATCTTTGAAGAAGTACGGTCCAATGATGCCACCAGCCCATAAACCGCACCAAACTGTGACTTTTTCTGGATGCATTGGTAGCTCTTGCAATGCTTCTGGCTGATATTCACTCCAAAATCGACAATTCTGCCTATTTACGTACCCATTGAGCCAAAAATGAGCTTCGTCGCTGAACACAATTTCTTTCTTTCTGAACTTTCTTAACAGAGCACGCATTTTGATAATAAAATTCAATGATTTGCAAGCGTTGCTCGTTAGTAAGTCTATTCATGATGAAATGTCAAAGCATACTGAGCATCTTTCTCTTTGACACCATGTCTGAAATCCCACGTGATCTGTCAAATACTAATGCATGAAAATCCTAACCTCAAAAAAAATCACTCTTTACTTTGTCAGAGAAATTTATACACAACATTTCAGGACTATATTTTTAATAATTTAGTTGGTAGCACTTGTATCCCTTTTTGTGCCGCTCACCCCTTAAAAATACAAATATCCATTTATATTGCGCTTATATGTGGTGAGAGGAATTTACATAACAAATTTCACGATTCTAGCGCTTTAATTCTCTAGTTGGTACCATTTTGTCCCTTTTTACCCCGCTCGCCCAATAATAGTACACATTTCGAAAAATCCATTTATGTTGCAAGACTACGTGTTGTCAGAGAAATGTAAATACAGATTTTCACGAATAAAGCTGCATTACTTAAGTTGGTACTATTTTTATCCCTTTTTGTCTCTTTCCTCCGAAAAAATACAAATTTCGAAAAATTCCTTTTTGTAGCTCGTCTGCATTGTAAATGCAAGGTACACAACGAATTTTATGTTTCTAGCTATTGCCGTTTAGCCAGGACGAAGGTTCGATGTTTATCCCTTTTTGTGCCATTTCACCACCTAAAAGTACGAATTTCGTCATATTTGGTCTGGGCTCTGATCAATGATAAGTCAGTCAGTCAGTAACGCAACTTTTTTATATATACAGATGATATACCCTCCTACCCTGTTGGGTGTTTCTATATCTTCACTCTATTATCTTCACCCAAAAACAGTTCATTCGCCCACTGTGCAAACGAAAGTAATGTCCGTCTTTGCAACTTCGCAAAAACCACAAAAGAAACTTTTTTTGTTAAATTGACGGCTTTTTTCGCGCGCATCGTTTTGTTTTTTGATGTTTTTTTAACACTTTCGAGTTATTTTTATTTCACTGCTGTTGGTTGGGTGGGGAGAGAGGGCTATGTGGCAGGAAAAACAAAAAGTACATTTCTTCTTTCACTTACCCCGTAAACCAGGGACCACGAGGTCCGTACAGGAATCGCTTGGCACATTTCCATTTTTTCTTGATGTGACTGCTTTTGCGTTTATGCTGCAGTGCAGCTGCATTCAGACGTGTCGTTTCTTCAACTTGACGCACCTTCCAGGGTATGACAATATTTTTCTGCACACACACACACATAGACAACAAGATAAATTTTAAATTAATATTTTTTGTCGTTACATTGCATGGCATTGCATTGCATTGCATGTTAGAGTCACACAAATCTTCCTACTCTTACCTGAAATACGGTTCTGTTCTCAGCTTGGAATGTACTACGCTTTTTCGATGCCACTTTGCATGCCTCATAGCATTCGGCCCAATAGCGATTGATGGGCTCCCATAGATTGATTTCAACGTCACGCTGATAAGAGTCATAGAGAGGTTGAATCTAGAAAAAAGAACAAAAAACAAAACAAAATATGTGTTAATACATATAAATACATAAATTTTCAAATATTTCATTTAGAATTTTTATTGTTATTTTCTTAAGATGTTCGACAACAACTGATTTAATGAAGTATGCAGCGAGTGAGTTCGATGTTCTCCAAGCTATAAATACGGTTTGAATTTAATTCTAAGAGTTTTAGTACCGACTGTTTTAATAAAATTCCCTTAGGAATGAATGGATGACTTTGAACAGAGGAGACGATGCGGGGGGAAACTCTGCAATGATTGCTTGGTTCTAACCGCATTTCCTTTTCTGTTGTTAAGGTGAGATCAGTTGACAATAGAGAATGAATACTTCGAGAGATTGGAGACTTTACGGAACTATAGAGCAAACAAAAATTAAAACTGTTTTGTCTTTCATATAATTTCTCATTGAGTAGAGAAATTGTCACAAAATAATGGTTAGAGAAATAAATCGAGAAAGATAAAAAACCAAAGACAATTAATTGTTAATTCAAAAGATAGGGTTTTATTTCGTAGCTCACCTTCTGAGTGTTGATGGAAAAGTGAGAGTTCATTTCAAAATATATTCTTAGGAAACATATCAAATTCGTATTTTGTAGTTTGTAGTTTATAATATTTAGTACAATATTCAAATAGATTTTCCTTATAATTCACAGTAAGGACGTACATCGATGTACTGCTCAAATATATGAATTCGTATGTTGTATTTTACGATGATTCACAATAATCTGTTTTATTCGAAACTATAGTATTCAAAAACTTAAAGAGTTACGTTAATGTAATATTGTCTAAAATATGATTTTAGACATACTTTTTACTTAGAATATGTACATTACATTTTCCATTGACAACGATTTTAGAAAAAATTAAAAATTTTGGAACATATTTTCCCCACTTTGGGAATTTGAGTACTTTGTAGGAAAGAAATATCTGAATTCCTATAGATTTAATCGAAGATTAATTTTTTGTAAACTTTTTACTTTTACGCGAAATGAATTACAAGAAGTAAAAAAGGCAATAAGTTCGGCCGGGCCGAACTTTATATACCCTCCACCATGGATTGCATTCCACAGAGGTTTCGTAGAAGTGCAGTAATATTACAGGAAAATATAATTTTTTTAATATAGACAAACCAAAACAAATACAAATATTGAAAAAATAATTATATAAATAAATATAATATTTTAATTATTTCAAACCATTATTTATTTCAAATCAAAAAATAAATATTCTTATATTTATATTTTTAAAAAGCTTAAATACCATAAATATTGGTAGATAGTGGCTGCTGCAGTTGGTTGTACTTCCATTCTATTTGCATTCCAAAAGTACAAATTTTGAAAATCCATTATCAGGCGTACATAGTGCAAAATAACCTAACTTCATGATTCAACCAATTTTTGCCGCAAAAGAAAAATTACGAATTTGGAAAGCAGTCAGAGGAATGTATACACCGAATTCCATGATTCCAGCTGCGCCCATTTGGTTGGTACCATTTTTATCCCTCCGTACCCATTGTATCCATTGAAAGTACGAATTTCGAAAAATCCGTTTATTTTTCGTGCCTACGTAGTCAGAAGAATGTTTATTCCGAATTTTATGACTCTGCTGTCTTTGGTTGGTACTATTTTTATCCCCTTTTTTCATTTTAACCCCAAAAAGTACGAATTTCGAAAAATCTGTTTATTTTAAGTGTCTACGCAATCAGAGGAATGTATACACCGAATTTCTTTATTCCAGGTGTAGCCGTTGTGTTGGTACCATTTTTGTCCCTCCGTACCCATTGTATCCCTTGAAAGTACGAATTTAGAAAAAAACCTTTTATTTTTCGTGTCTACGCAGTCAGAGGAATCTGTACTCCGAATTTCATGACTCTGGCTACGGTCATTTGGTTGGTACTATTTGTATCCCCTTTTTCTATTTTAACCCCAAAAAGTACGAATTTCGAAAAATCCGATTATTTTACGTGTCTACGCAATCAGAGGAATGTATACACCGAATTTCATTATTCTAGGTGTAGCCGTTTGGTTGGTACCATTTTTATCCCTCTATTCCCATTTTACCCCATAAAAGTACCAATTTTGAAAAAATACTTTCATATTATGTATATACTCGATTAGAAGGGTGTACACACCGAATTTCGTGTTTCTAGCTGTTGTCGTTCTATGGGTACCATTTTTATCCCTTTCTGCACCATTTCACCCCCTACGAATAAATATCACTTTATGGTGCTGGTTTTTGTTATATAGTTATACAGGGTGATTTTTTAAGAGCTTGATAACTTTTTTTTAAAAAAAAACGCATAAAATTTGCAAAATCTCATCGGTTCTTTATTTGAAACGTTAGATTGGTCCATGACATTTACTTTTTGAAGATAATTTCATTTAAATGTTGACCGCGGCTGCGTCTTAGGTGGTCCATCCGCTTAGTCCAATTTTGGCATTTCCACGTTTTTGAGTAACAGAGACCCAATTGGTGCGAACGGCGACGAATCGAAAATTGGTGGTCATCATTAACACTGGCCGATACAGCTGAGATATTTTCTTCAGTTCGCACTCTACGTAAGCGTGTTGGTGGTTTAATGTCCAACAATGTAAATTTGGTGCGAAATTTAGTCACAATAGCCCGAATAGCCGCTTCAGAGCACGCATTTTGATAATAAAATTCAATAATTTGCAAGCGTTGTTCGTTTGTAAGACGATTCATGATGAAATGTCAAAGCATACTGAGCATCTTTCTCTTTGACACCATGTCTGAAATCCCACGTGATCTGTCAAATACTAATGCATGAAAATCCTAACCTCAAAAAAATCACTCTTTATATATATAGGGTTATTATGGGTATTTTTAGTCCTTGTGAGGGAAAAATTTGTGCCTTTGGGCCGATTTCGCCCAGTTTCAATCCCAACCGATCTATGACTATAAGACGCATTTATGGAAAATTTGGACGTCCTAGCTCATTTCGTTTAGATGCTAGCGTGCTTTCAACAGACGGACGGACAAGGCTAGATCGTCTTAGAATTTTATGCCGATCAAGAATATATATACTTTATAGGGTCTCAGGTCGATATTTCAACGTGTTACAAACGGAATGACAAAGTTAGTATACCCCCATCCTGGAGGTGGAGGGTATAAAAACATATTTTGGTCAACAGGTCCTTTCCAAAAATGGCAATTTTTCAATAAATTAATATTCACCTTTATGGGTAATAAAATGAAAATTTATTCAAGTGGAATCTTCTATTCTTTTGTAGGTACAAGGTGGTAAAATGAATATAATTCGGGAATTGTTTTTACTTTGTGGCCTTGCAGTAGAAATAAGGCGATCAAATCGAAGTGAAAAAGAAGAAGAAACTCTAAAAATGTCACAAATCACGATTGGAAATTTAAGGGAATAATTTATTCCCAGGGAAATTTTATTCGCGATCGAATTACCCTTCGATACATTCATGATTTACAAAAAATCTAAAATGACAAAGCACCAATTAGAACAAGTAAGAAACCGTCTTATATATTCCCTCACTCTCAGAGAACATATCTTTGGAAATTACTTAGGGCCGGATGATTTGCTTCCTAGCTTCCACATTTATAAAATAATTGTAAAATCATGATCAAATATCAAGACAAGATGTTTGACAGTGAAACAAAACACGAAACGTGCGTCAGCTGTTTAAACCAGTGTTGCCAAAAAGATAATAGCTAAAAAATCACCCTTTATACACCGGTTTAATCGAAACTTACTTACTTGTTATTCAAAGAAATCGTTTAAAGTGAACTAATAACAAAATATTTTTAGTTTTTTTAGCACTGCTATTGTTTTTGAGCTCATTTTTGATATAAATGATTCTGAATACTTAATCTCAAAATTACAAAATCTTTAGATTTGTTGGTTTGTTATATTTCGATCTCTAATCAATATTTGATTTTGGATACTATCCTGGCTCAAGACCATTTTGCATCTATATTTTATAGATTGCAAATTTATTTACAAATGGCATATGACTGCACACTACCACTATCACGATGGCTGACATGTGAATGCCTTCGTCAGGTGACTTCGCAGCAAACGAATGAACGCGGCACAAGTATTGCTGGGTAACTATACACATACATACATATGAGATGCTTGTAAGATGGCATGTGTACTTTATTACTTGGTGCGATTTTTTTAATGCATATTCGGAAAGTGAGTTGTGCTTCTCATTCGTTTGTGAGAATCATTTACTTAAAGAGGCCGGGTTTGATGTTGAAAAGTCGCTGCGAAGCCAACTGAGGAAATCTTTCACAGGGTGGGAATCATGATGATATGGTAAATCAAAATAAAATCTTTATTTATTTTTTTTTAAGTCAGATTATGAATGGTGCAGTATCACCTTCCAATCACGGTAAATACTTTTAAGATTTTCGAAGTCAAATTAATATTTTTCTTTGTCGGCATTTGTTTATCTCGTCGCTGTTATTTTTGACCGCATTTATATATTTAAGATGACCATCTCGCTTTTTTATGGCCAGTCCCGCTTAATTTTTTTCATCCCGCATAATCCGCTTCTGTCATACGGTCTTATAATTGCACAAATTTAGATTTGAGTCTAGTACTATTTACCACAATCTCTAATTGTGAACTACCACCTGTCGGCCAAACTAGCAAGCTCTTGCTAAATGGCATTTTTGAACTTCAGAGCAGGTGTCAATTTTTAATGAGGCAGTTCATCAAATTCTGAATTTCACCAGAGATTTATAACAACACACTTTGAATGTTTTGAATTCAAACATAAATTAAAATTTTAATTAACATTAAACAACAGGTGCATGTAAGTAAGACATCAAAAGAAATACAAAGTAATGAAAGTAAAAATAGCCGCCAAGTTCCAAGTACAAACAAACAAACAAAACCTTTCACCAAAAATTCCCTCCAAAAACTCAGGTTTACATTGAATTCTTGGCTGTAACGCCACGAAAAAAATTATATAATTTCATATGTCTGGTGGTCACGAACCCAATCCACTGCACAGACAAGTTGAATGCGAAGAAGAAAGCCCAAAATATTTAAGCGAAGAAAATAAACAAAAGCTAAAATTGCAATAAAAACAGACAAACGGACAGAGCGGACTTCATCCATAAAAAATACAAACAACAGTGCGAACGAGTACAAATAATTTAATCAAGACACACATAAAACAAATTTCCCCACTTAATACACTCACTCCACATTTTTCCACAAACGCCGAAAAATTACCCACAGCAATAACTCAGTTAGCCCCTCGCTACCTCCCACCATCCGCCTCTCCCACCAGCAAACACACCATAGAAATGAAGAAAGAAAGAAAGAAGCTTGGAGACCAAAATTAAATAAAGCGAAACGGCCAGAAAACTGTGCAAAAACCGGCAAATCAAGATTGTTTGTTTTTCTCTTCATTGTATGTGTGTGTGCACATTTCCCTGAGCAACAGCAGTTCCAGCTTTAGTTCCAGCTTTCAACGTCAACGTCTACACCGGCAGCATCATCATTACCTTCCATTTCATTTGAAAATCGATTTTAAGTGAAACAAAGTGGAAGAAAACACACGCCATGGAATGAATGGTGGCGGCTGCTGGAATCGATGGTGGTTACCTCTGTGTTAAACAACAGGGGCCACAACCGCAACAACAACAATGACGGCACGACGAAGACCGCGATGAAGATCATCACGCTCCAGCTTCAGCTACATTGGCCAATGCGCAGCTGCCTGCATCAATAAACAAGTTCAAGTTCAATACCAAAAAAAAATCAGGAAATCCAAACGGAATGATGGCCAAATACTGGTACATTGTGTACACACACTGCCGAGGATGGAGCCTGTTTCATAATTACCACATTTCCCACCAACGGCCATAATAAATGCAATGACGATGTGAATAGTGGGAGGAGGAGGTGCACGACAGATGAGACATTCAACATTAGCTCATTGCAGCCGACAGACACATTTTTCCACGGCTACCGGAAACCGTTTAACGAGACATGTGTACGAAGAAGAGGCCTTAAGTGACGACTTAATGCAGATAATATTTGTAAGCGCTGAAATTACTATTAAATATTTATTTATGATTGATTTCATTAAATGGATGACAAAACATAAAAAAAACAACATCAGCAACAAAACTAGTTATTTGTACCCTACACTCCGCTCTGTGGAATGGGTTATAGATGTTTGTAACAACTGGAAATAAAGAAGTTAGATCCAGATTCGTCTCAGTTATATATGCATATAGGGTGGTAGGCTATAGGGTGGGCCATTTAAAATTTTAAACCATAAAACCAGAAATTTGAAAAAATAATCAGTACTTTTTTATAGCCGATTCTAATTTAAAATAATAAATATAAATAAATATAATAATAAATTTTAGTTTTTTCGTTTGTATTTTTTTTTGGTCTGTAATCAATATTTGATTTGAACTGGGATATTGTCCTGGCTCAAGACCATTTTGCATCTATATTTAATAGAATGCAAATTTATTTACAAATGGCATGGTGACATTTATTACTTGGCTGCAGACTACCACTATCATGATTTCCACCCTGTCTAAAGGTTTCATTCAGGTGGCTTCGCAGCGACTTTTCAACATCAAACCCGGCCTCTATAAGGAGATGATTCTCACAAACGAACGAGAATCTCAACTCACTTGCCGAATTTGCGTTTAAAAAATCGCACCAAGTAATAAAGCACACATGCCATCTTACAAGCATCTCATTGAGTTGCATATGTAAGTATGTGTATATGCAGGTATAGTTACCCAGCAATACTTCTGCCGTGCCAACGCTCATTTGTTTTAGTTTTTTCGTTTGTATTTTTTTTGGTCTGTAATCAATATTTGATTTGAACTGGGATATTGTCCTGGCTCAAGACCATTTTGCATCTATATTTAATAGAATGCAAATTTATTTACAAATGGCATGAAGCCACCTGAATGAAACCTTTAGACAGGGTGGAAATCATGATAGTGGTAGTCTGCAGCCAAGTAATAAATGTCACCATGCCATTTGTAAATAAATTTGCATTCTATTAAATATAGATGCAAAATGGTCTTGAGCCAGGACAATATCCCAGTTCAAATATAATAATAAATGTCGATTTTCGTAGAAGTGCAGTAATATTACTAAAGAGCGATTTTTGTGAGGTTAGGATTTTCATGCATTAGTATTTGACAGATCACGTGGGATTTCAGACATGGTGTCAAAGAGAAAGATGCTCAGTATGCTTTGACATTTCATCATGAATAGACTTACTAACGAGCAACGCTTGCAAATCATTGAATTTTATTATCAAAATGCGTGCTCTGTTAAGAAAGTTCAGAAAGAAAGAAATTGTGTTCAGCGACGAAGCTCATTTTTGGCTCAATGGGTACGTAAATAGGCAGAATTGTCGATTTTGGAGTGAATATCAGCCAGAAGCATTGCAAGAGCTACCAATGCATCCAGAAAAAGTCACAGTTTGGTGCGGTTTATGGGCTGGTGGCATCATTGGACCGTACTTCTTCAAAGATGATGCGAATCGTAACGTAACTGTGAATGGTGAGCGCTACCGTGAGATGATATCCAACTTTTTTTTGCCCAAAATGGAAGAACTGAACTTGGTTGACATGTGGTTTCAACAAGATGGCGCTACATGCCACACAGCTCGCGATTCTATGGCCATTTTGAGGGAAAACTTCGGAGAACAATTCATCTCAAGAAATGGACCGGTAAGTTGGCCACCAAGATCATGCGATTTGACGCCTTTAGGTTTTTTTTTGTGGGGCTACGTCAAGTCTAAAGTCTACAGAAATAAGCCAGCAACTATTCCAGCTTTGGAAGACAACATTTCCGAAGAAATTCGGGCTATTCCGGCCGAAATGCTCGAAAAAGTTGCCCAAAATTGGACTTTCCGAATGGACCACCTAAGACGCAGCCGCGGTCAACATTTAAATGAAATTATCTTCAAAAAGTAAATGTCATGGACCAATCTAACGTTTCAAATAAAGAACCGATGAGATTTTGCAAATTTTATGCGTTTTTTTTTTAAAAAAAAGTTATCAAGCTCTTAAAAAATCACCCTTTAGAATATATAGAATATAGACAAACCAAAACAAATACAAATATTGAACAAATAATTTTATAAATAGATATAATATTTTAATTATTTCAAACCACGCTTATAAGACAAGACTATCAATACGTCGATTCAAAAAATAAATATTCTTATATTTATATTTTCAATACCATAAATAATATTAGATAATGGATGTTAGATAGTTGGTTGTATATTCATTCTATTTTAATTCCAAAAGTACAAATTTTGAAAATCCAACTTCATGATTCAACCATAAAGAAAACGTACGAACCAAGAATAGAAAGCGTAAAAGAAAAAGTAGGAATTTGGAAACAACTTTTTATTTTGCGTGTCTATGCAGTCAGAGGAATGTATACACCGAATTCCATGATTCCAGCTGCGGCCATTTGGTTGGCACCATTGTTACCCCCTTAAGAGTACGACTATCTAAAATCTCTTTATTTGACGTTTCTGCCCAATTATAATTTCATCATTCTAGCTGTAATCGTTTAGTTGGTACTATTTTTATCCCTCTGTACCATTGTATTCCTTGAAAGTTCGAATTGTATCCTTTGAAAGTACGAATTTGAAAAAACTTTTATTTTCCATGTCTACGTAATCAAAGGAATGTATACTCCGAATTTCATGACTCTAGCTGCGGTCATTTGGTTGGTACTATTTTTATCCCCTTTTTCCATTTTGACCCCAAAAAGTACGATTTTCGAAAAATCCGTTTATTTTCCGTGTCTACACAGTCAGAGGAATATAAACTCCGTATTTCATGATTCTAGCTGCGGTCATATGGTGGGTACTATTTGTACACCCTTTTCAATTCTAACCCCAAAAAGTACGAATTTCGAAAAATCAGTTTATTTTACGTGTCTACGCTATCAGAGGAATGTATACACCGAATTGCATTATTCTAGATGCAGCCGTTTGGTTGGTACCATTTTTATCCCTCTGTACCCGTTGTATCCCTTGAAAGTACGAATTTGAAAAAACCTTTTATTTTCCATGTCTACGTAATCAAATGAATGTATACTCCGAATTTCATGACGCTAGCTGCGGTCATTTGGTTGGTACTATTTTTATTCCCTTTTTTCATTTTAACCCCAAAAAGTACGAATTTTGAAAAATCTGTGTATTTTACGTGTCTATGCAATCAGAGGAATGTATACACCGAATTTCATTATTCTAGGGGCAGCCGTTTGATTGGTACCATTTGTATCCCTCTATTCCCATTTTACCCCTTAAAAGTACGAATTTGGAAAAAATACTTTTATATTATGTCTCTACTCAGTTAGAGGAATTTACACGCCGAACTTCGTGTTTCTAGCTGTTGTCGTTTAATATGTACCATTTTTATCCCTTTTTGCCCTATTTCACCCCCTACAAATAAGTTCACGTTTTAACTATAAAGGTAATGCGCATACCAAAGGTAATGCGAATTTGGAAAAAATACTTTTATATTATGTCTCTACTCAGTTAGAGGAATTTACACGCCGAACTTCGTGTTTCTAGCTGTTGTCGTTTAATATGTACCATTTTTATCCCTTTTTGCCCTATTTCACCCCCTACAAATAAGTTCACGTTTTAACTATAAAGGTAATGCGCATACCAAATATCAAGCAAATATAAACAGACATATTCAAAAAACATGCTTAAGTACGCTAAAATATGGTTTATTATGGGTATTTTTAGTTCTTGTGAGGAAAATTTTTTCCCCTTTGGGCCGATTTCGTCCCAACCTACGACTATAAGACGCATTTATGGAAAATATTTACGTCCTAGCTCCTTTCTTTTAGATGCTAGCGTGCTTTCAACAGAAGACGGACGGGCATGGCTAGATCGTATTAGAATTTTATAACGATCAAGAATATATATATTTTATAGGCTCTCAGGTCGATATTTCAAGGTGTTACAAACGGAATGACAAATTTAGTATACCCCCATCCTGGAGGTGGAGGGCATAAAAATGTGCGAGAATTCCCGCGGATATCCCGTACAAATTCCCCAGGATACGGGAAATAGAAAATATGAAAATTTCTCGGATTTTTTCCGCGGGAAATCCCGGGATGTTTTTTCATCAAAATACAAAAATTCAAAAATTTCTGATTTTTGACTAGAATGTCCGCCATTTCAACAGGGATATTGTAATACTTTCCCAGTAAGAAGTCAACATTTGTCAACCTTAAAAATATATTACCAATTCCTAATCTATGCTAGACGATTTGATAATTTTTGCAAATGTTTTTTTATATTGAAAAATTTGCAATTAAAAAAATACTTTATTTATACAAAATAAGAGAACAAAAAAAGCGAAATAATGTTATAGCATTTTTGTAAAAATGGGACCTTTTTGGAAGTTTTGTCTTTAGAAGTGTATAACTTTTGATTAAAGTTACACATTAGCACCAAACTGTCCAATAGATTATTAATTTTTTTTTTTATTTTTTTGTTTTCTGTAAAAATCCTGTATACTTTAAAGAATATTTTAAGCGGCTCCGCGTAACGTAAATTCAAGTTATTTCCGATGTTCCAGCTCTTAGAAATTGGCGCGGTAGAGTGGATACAAAGCAGTATATTTTTTATTTTGCTCTTTTCTCGAATAGTCTTTTTTCAAACTTGCGTACATAATATCTCCGAGTGTACTGAATAGATTGGGCAGATTTTTTTTTTATTTATTCGTAACAGTATTGTCTATCCTTCATCGTAAGTTTTTTTTTGATTTAAGGCCCTGTTCAAAAGTTATGCAATATTTTTGCTCAAAATCCTTCTAGTTTTTTCGTTTGTTTTACTTTGGTCTATAATCAATATTTGATTTGAACTGGGATATTCTCCTGGCGCAAGACCATTTTGCATCTATATTTTATAGAGTGCAAATTTATTTACAAATGACATGGCCATAACCTTCCTGAATAAAAAATAATTTTGTTTGCCTAACGGAGGGGCACACCACTAGCAAGGGTTTTCAACTGAGAATCTATTAAGTGCGCACAAAAGTCTGCGATTTGAATTACAGCAATGGCACATATATTTTAGGATGAATTTAAACAAAAAAATTTTGTATGAACATTTTGTAAACCGAATCGTAATTTTCGTATTTAATTATGAGAAACATTCCCTCTCAACGCTTCGTATCCTATTTGAGCGAGCGAAAACTGTCTTTTAGCTAATGCAGTCATTACTTAGAGAAAGTAATTTTACATTATTTCGTAAAACGACAGTAATTTAAAATTAAGTCATTTTGTGCAAAAAATATCACCAACCTGAAGAACAGCTTCATCGTTAAATATGATATCACAATAAAGCTAAAATAGTCTTGAACGAAAACCATCATCGTGAATAGATTCGATTTTCTCGTTCGTTCAAATGGATTTAGAGCATTTCATAGTCTTACCACACAGCGTAGTGTTGTAGGATATAATAAAGTCGGATGCAACCGTTTTAAACCATACTAATACTCCCGATGCAGTCGTTGCAATGTTTGAATCTATGTAAGACAATCAGAGACAGACAGACAGACAGACAGCCACACATGCACACAAACTATCTGATGTTCATAATAAGTACAAGTGGGTACTAACAGAAAAACATCAGCGAATATAAATTGTCTGGTTCTGCTTCAGCAATTCAAGTGACAGTCGTTTAAAAGTATTTTCAAAAAATAAAAATAATAATAAAACCGGAGAGGAAACATTCGAACAAAAACGCAACCCAACTAAAAATACAAAAAACTAAACAAAACTTCAGCAACAAGCGAGTGGATTGAACCTTACAAATGTTATAAAGACACGAAAAGACATCATAGATTCCAATTCGATATTAATATGAATATTTTTGTGGACAGTGGGTTCAAATAAGAAAAATAATGGAGCAAATAGGATATCTGAAGTAATTTGTCAGTGTTCTTAATTTTTTTTAATTCTTAAAAATCTTATAATAATTTATAAATATTGAATTTTGAAGTTTATCTGATCCATACAGAAGACTCATAATATGACTATTTCGTATCATTGGAAATTTAAGAACATTTTCTATTGATGGGACAAAAGTATTTACAACCTACGATACCGGCATCAAAATTACAAATATTTCAAAAATTATTTTAAATACTTATTGTCACACTATGTTAGCGGTATATCTATATTAGTTTAGTATTAACCACCATTTCCAGTTTTCCCTCTTCAAAAAAAGTAAAATATGAATAAACTAAATAAAATAAGTGGTAAGCTTGGAATGGTTGTTAATACTAAACTAATATAGAAAGAAGCTTGCATTTTTAACAGATATACTCCTCTTTTATTTGACATATATATACCGGTAACATAGGGTGAAAATAGGTATTTAAAATAATTTTTGAAAAATTTGTAGTCCTGTGAAGGGGGCAACAAGATGAGGAAGTATTTCGATCAAGTTTTTCTTACAAAGTTTCAAAGGAAATTTTGTGCTTCGTAATGGAACTATACACATATTGTCTATGTGTTTGCATTTCATATACTGTGTGGGATAACTCATCAGTGGACCTTCTGCATAGAAAGCTTGTGTTACCATGTTGTCATCAGTCGTAAATATATTTATAATTTGGCAAATTTATATAGCCGAAAACCTCTAGAACCGTTTATGAAATTGTAAATTTTGAAAACGAAGTATAAGCTGCTCTGATTAAATCCACTGTACTTGGCGTTTCAAAATAATGCATACACATGCGCACAACCAAGCCAGCACGCAGGCAGGCCGACAGGCAACAATTTCCCATTGTTTGGAGTGGTGGCTGCTTCACCTGAAGGTGCTGGAGCTGGTGCCGCTGCTCTTCCAGCCAGCCAGTCAGCCAACCAAGCATTTACTCGCTTTTTTTCTTTCAGCTTTTTGGCGTGTGTCTGATTGTTGGTTAGACGCTGCCAATGGTCGGACGGTCGGTTATACAAGTTTCAAAGAAATTTTCATTAAAACAAGATCTCTTTCGTGGCGAACGGTTTAGTCGGCAAAAGAAAGTCTAACGCAATGTTTGCACAGGAAACCACCTAAAACGAGACGGACGGGACTCTTGTACGGAAAACGTTTTGTGGAAACTGTAACGAAAATCAGAAACCAAACCGCAAAAAAAAGAAAGAAGCAACAAAAGCATAAAAAACAACAAAAACCAGTAACCAAACAGCAACTCTCAAAACATGGCCCAGAGAACAGTGTTGGCCGCAAATAAAATAGTGTTTAAACGTAGTTGTTATTGCATTGTTATAGTAAGTTGAAAATTCAGAAAAAAAGAAAAAATCATTTATGCGTACTTAGTTACTTACTAGGTAGAGTAGGCACTCCACTCTCCCACCCTCCCTTCTTTCTGCCTAGTGTAAGTAGCATAATTATGGCAAGTTGGTTGAACAAAAAAAAAACTATTTAAAAAACGCTCATAACATCATAACATGAAAGTAGTCACAACATTTGTTGAAAACAAATTAAACGGTGAATGAAATTGAATTTGAAAGAAAAGAAGAAAAACATTATGAAATTGTGGGTGCATCGAGGCAAACTAATCACCGAAGTTATGCGCACGCGCGTGTTTCTTATATTAAATAATGAATTTATGATCTAATTTGTGTTGTGTTGTGATGAAATACTGGAAAAAAGGAAGAGAAACATCGGAATGCAATGGGAATTTCCAAGTGAAAGTGACAGTGACACATATAACTAAGTAACTCGAAAGTCGGGTCCTGCCATTTAACAAAAGAGAGCCAAAATCCAGGAACTGTTAACAAATTATATTTTTATTTTGAAGAACTGATTAAATATCTATAAAAACAACAATATTGTGACAACGAAACGATATTAAAGAGTACATACACAGATACAAAGTTTCCAGGACTAAAAAAATATTGTTTATGTGCTCTAAAGCATACAATTCCATAAAACCAATACCAAAAATTTTGTTATGTATAATTTTTGTTTTTAATTTTCTATTAAATTGGCATTTTTTCAAAGATAACTTTAATATTTGTAGTATAATTTTTTGGGTATAAACTCAATAGAGCTTTACTTTAAATTAATTGAATTAATTATGAGGTCTGCAAATATAGAAATTGTGGTGATTTTGAAAAATGTTTTTTGCTGGCTCGAAAAACTCCCATAAAAAATATAAATATAAAAAATTATTTTTATGATTTCAAAATCTATCTACAATTATAATAAGAACAAGTAAGAAGGCGTTAAGTTCGGCCGGGCCGAATCTTATATACCCTCCACCACGGGTGCATTCCATAGTATTACCAGCAGACTTTACATAGAAGCACAGTACCATATTACGAAAATTGTGGTATTTTTATGCACATTACTATATTTGTTTACTATTTCAAACTATAATGTATACTTATGCGCACTGTTTAAAATCTACTACTATATATAAATAAAATGCTGTAATTGTGAAAGTGAACATGCCTAAATATTAGGCGATTGTCAGTCGCCATTAGGGAGAAGCATTTTCAGATACAGACAAAGTGATAAGAAAAAGAAAAAAATAAAGATATCCCCATTCGCCCCATTCTCCGCCCAAATGTACAAATTTCGAAAAAACCCTTTTTCGAGTCTTCATAGTCAGAATGTATACACCGAATTTCATGATTTCAACTTCAGCATTTTTATCCCTCTTTTTAATTATATCTCTTAAAAGTACGAATTTCGAAAAATCCCTCTATTTTACGTGTCCATGCAATTAGAGGGATGTCCACGCCGAATTTAATGATTCTAGCTGTTGTCGTATCATTGGTACCATATTTTATCCGTTTTTGTCCCATTTCGCCCGCAAAAACTTTTATTTTCTTTGTGGTGCTTCCAAGCTACAAGAGGAATGTCCGCAACAAATTTCAAATGTATGAAAAGCAGAAATTTAATTAATAAGCCAAGGCTACCAATATTTGTATACTATGTATATATATTATGGAAATAACACTCCAATTAATAAAGTAAATATAAGGCAGCAATCATAAATACCCTAAATATTGGGGGATAGAGGGTGTACTTTCAGCTACAGTCGTTTGGTTGGTTGTATTTCCATCCTATTTTAATTTAAAAAGTATAAATTTTGAATATACCTTATCTCTCACGTACGCAGTATAAGACAACTTCATGATTCTACCATTTTTTGTCGTAAAAGCAACAAAATAAAGTACGAACTTGGAAAAAAATATTTTACGTGGCTATGCAGTCAGAGGAATGTATACACCGATTTCCATGATTCTATCTGCGACCATTTTGTTGGTACCATTTTTATCCTATCTAAAATCTCTTTATTTTACGTATCTAAACAATTAGAGGGACGTACTAACTGAATTTCATCATTCTAGCTGTATTCGTTTAGTTGGTACTATTTTTATCCCCTGTAGCCATTGTATCAATTGAAAGTACGAATTTGGAAAAAACGTTTTATTTTTCGTGTCTACGCAGTCAGAGGAATGTATACTCCGAATTTCATGATTCTAGCTGCTGTCATTTGGTAGGTACTTTTTTATCCCCTTTTTCCATTTGAACCCAAAAAAGTACGAATTTTGGAAAGTTCTTTTATTTTACGTGTCTACGCAATCAGAGGAATGTATATATCGAATTTCATTATTCTAGGTGCAGCCGTTAGGTTGGTACTATTTTTATCCCTCTATCCCCATTTAACCCCTTAAAAGTACGAATTTAGATAAAATACTTTTATATTATGAATCTACTCTATTAGAGGAATGTACACGCCAAATTTCGTGTTTCTATCTGTTGTCGTTTGATAGGTACCATTTTTATCCCTTTTTGTCCCATTTCGCCCCCTACAAATAAAAATCACTCTATGTGCCCTTTTATGCTATAGAGGGAATGCGCATTGCAAATATCAACTAAATACAAACTAATATGTTCAAAAAACATGCTGAAATACTCTAATTTTCAGTCCTTGTGAGGGAAAAAATTTTTCCCTCTGGGCCGATTTCGTCCACTTTTAATCCCAACCGATCTACAACCATAAGACACATTTAGGAAAAATTTGAACCTCCTAGCTCATTTCGTTCGGCCGCTATCGTGCTTTCAACAGACAGACAGACAGACGGACAGACGGACATGGCTATATCGTCTTAGAATTTTACCACGACCCAGAATATATATACTTTATGGGGTCTCCGATGAATATTTCAAGGTGTTACAAACGGAATGACAAAGTGAATATACACCCATCCTGGAGGTGGAGGGTATAAAAACGCTAGTTTAAGAATTTGATTCTTGTTTTAATTCATTAGTGGGAGGATATTGGAAGAACTTGTACGTTGTCTTGAACTAATTCGAATACCGCAATAATGCGAAACCTTGAGTAGAAAAATATTGTGTTTCATTTACTAATAGCAGGAATCCTAACGAAGAATCCTATTGAATTATTCCATTGGGGTGTTATGTCGTTGTGCATTTGTTTGTAACACACTTAGAATCTCTTTTTGAATCGATTTGACCATGCCCTTCCCAGCAAATAGAGAGCACCCAAAGAAGTAAAAAAGATGCTCATCTTGTTATTCGGAAGTAGTGGAAATTGGGATCTTCACCAATGAATTTAACATTGAGTTGTCATAGTAGGGATGTCCTTTACTTTGAAAGACTTAAAAGTTATTATGCTAGTGTGGCAAAGGAAACACTTTTTTATTAGTTTCCATTTCTGTTTTAAAAAATCTGCCGCTACCGGGGGTAGAACAGCGGACCTTCTGGTTGCTACTACGGCACTCTAACCATCTCAGCTATCCTCTTTCAATATTTTGATTTCAATATAAAACGTCACTTTTGAAAATGCGTACAAAAATTGCAATCGTCCGCTTCGAAGGCTTATTATGAGCTAACGCACGCTGCAAGCCCGGCGAAACAATATTTGAATGAAACGAAATATTGTCTGCTTCAATTTAACGTATTCGGTATTTCATTTCGGGTTGACTTACTACAATAGCACATGATTAAAGATGTGTACCATATAAGGTACGCTATGCATTTAAGGGTTAAGTGACTTGGATTATTTGAAAAAAAAAAAAACATATAAAATGTCTGTATTTGAATAGTAAATAATAATTTCAATATAAAGTTTGTATACCAACAATTTGTAAATATCCGAAATAAATATTTATTTTTTAAATTCTGTCTTCAAATAAAATATTTTCTTCTTTCTTTCATCTTGAGTAAGGAAAAATATTTTCCATTGACTCAAACATACTAACTGGCACATATGATCTATAGTTTCATGTAAAGGGTGATTTTTTAAGAGCTTGATAACTTTTTTTAAAAAAAAAACGCATAAAATTTGCAAAATCTCATCGGTTCTTTATTTGAAACGTTAGATTGGTCCATGACATTTACTTTGAAGATAATTTCATTTAAATGTTGACCGCGGCTGCGTCTTAGGTGGTCCATTCGGAAAGTCCAATTTTGGGCAACTTTTTCGAGCATTTCGGCCGGAATAGCCCGAATTTCTTCGGAAATGTTGTCTTCCAAAGCTGGAATAGTTGCTGGCTTATTTCTGTAGACTTTAGACTTGACGTAGCCCCACAAAAAATAGTCTAAAGGCGTCAAATCGCATGATCATGGTGGCCAACTTACCGGTCCATTTCTTGAGATGAATTGTTCTCCGAAGTTTTCCCTCAAAATGGCCACAGAATCGCGAGCTGTGTGGCATGTAGCGCCATCTTGTTGAAACCACATGTCAACCAAGTTCAGTTCTTCCATTTTGGGCAAAAAAAAGTTGGATATCATCTCACGGTAGCGCTCACCATTCACAGTTACGTTACGATTCGCATCATCTTTGAAGAAGTACGGTCCAATGATGCCACCAGCCCATAAACCGCACCAAACTGTGACTTTTTCTGGATGCGTTGGTAGCTCTTGCAATGCTTCTGGCTGATATTCACTCCAAAATCGACAATTCTGCCTATTTACGTACCCATTGAGCCAAAAATGAGCTTCGTCGCTGAACACAATTTCTTTCTTTCTGAACTTTCTTAACAGAGCACGCATTTTGATAATAAAATTCAATGATTTGCAAGCGTTGCTCGTTAGTAAGTCTATTCATGATGAAATGTCAAAGCATACTGAGCATCTTTCTCTTTGACACCATGTCTGAAATCCCACGTGATCTGTCAAATACTAATGCATGAAAATCCTAACCTCAAAAAAATCACTCTTTATAAGGCAGCAATCATAAATACCCTAAATATTGGGGGATAGAGGGTGTACTTTCAGCTACAGTCGTTTGGTTGGTTGTATTTGCATCCTATTTTAATTTCAAAAGTATAAATTTTGAAAATACCTTATCTCTCACGTACGCAGTATAAGACAACTTCATGATTCTACCATTTTTTGTCGTAAAAGCAACAAAATAAAGTACGAACTTGGAAAAAAATATTTTACGTGGCTATGCAGTCAGAGGAATGTATACACCGAATTCCATGATTCTATCAGCGACCATTTTGTTGGTACCATTTTTATCCTATCTAAAATCTCTTTATTTTACGTATCTAAACAATTAGAGGGACGTACTAACTGAATTTCATCATTCTAGCTGTATTCGTTTAGTTGGTACTATTTTTATCCCCTGTAGCCATTGTATCAATTGAAAGTACGAATTTGGAAAAAACGTTTTATTTTTCGTGTCTACGCAGTCAGAGGAATGTATACTCCGAATTTCATGATTCTAGCTGCTGTCATTTGGTAGGTACTTTTTTATCCCCTTTTTCCATTTGAACCCAAAAAAGTACGAATTTTGAAAAGTTCTTTTATTTTACGTGTCTACGCAATCAGAGGAATGTATATATCGAATTTCATTATTCTAGGTGCAGCCGTTAGGTTGGTACTATTTTTATCCCTCTATCCCCATTTAACCCCTTAAAAGTACGAATTTAGATAAAATACTTTTATATTATGAATCTACTCTATTAGAGGAATGTACACGCCAAATTTCGTGTTTCTATCTGTTGTCGTTTGATAGGTACCATTTTTATCCCTTTTTGTCCCATTTCGCCCCCTACAAATAAAAATCACTCTATGTGCCCTTTTATGCTATAGAGGGAATGCGCATTGCAAATATCAACTAAATACAAACTAATATGTTCAAAAAACATGCTGAAATACTCTAATTTTCAGTCCTTGTGAGGGAAAAAATTTTTCCCTCTGGGCCGATTTCGTCCACTTTCAATCCCAACCGATCTACAACCATAAGACACATTTAGGAAAAATTTGAACCTCCTAGCTCATTTCGTTCGGCCGCTTTCAACAGACAGACAGACAGACGGACAGACGGACATGGCTATATCGTCTTAGAATTTTACCACGACCCAGAATATATATACTTTATGGGGTCTCCGATGAATATTTCAAGGTGTTACAAACGGAATGACAAAGTGAATATACCCCCATCCTGGAGGTGGAGGGTATAAAAACGCTAGTTTAAGAATTTGATTCTTGTTTTAATTCATTAGTGGGAGGATATTGGAAGAACTTGTACGTTGTCTTGAACTAATTCGAATACCGCAATAATGCGAAACCTTGAGTAGAAAAATATTGTGTTTCATTTCCTAATAGCAGGAATCCTAACGAAGAATCCTATTGAATTCTTCCATTGGGGTGTTATGTCGTTGTGCATTTGTTTGTAACACACTTAGAATCTCTTTTTGAATCGATTTGACCATGCCCTTCCCAGCAAATAGAGAGCACCCAAAGAAGTAAAAAAGATGCTCATCTTGTTATTCGGAAGTAGTGGAAATTGGGATCTTCACCAATGAATTTAACATTGAGTAGTCATAGTAGGGATGTCCTTTACTTTGAAAGACTTAAAAGTTATTTTGCTAGTGTGGCAAAGGAAACACTTTTTCATTAGTTTCCATTTCTGTTTTAAAAAATCTGCCGCTACCGGGGGTAGAACTGCGGACCTTCTGGTTGCTACTACGGCACTCTAACCATCTCAGCTATCCTCTTTCAATATTTTGATTTCAATATAAAACGTCACTTTTGAAAATGCGTACAAAAATTGCAATCGTCCGCTTCGAAGGCTTATTATGAGCTAACGCATGCTGCAAGCCCGGCGAAACAATATTTGAATGAAACGAAATATTGTCTGATTCAATTTAATGTATTCGGCATTTCATTTCGGGTTGATTTACTACAATAGCACATGATTAAAGATGTGTACCATATAAGGTACGCTATGCATTTAAGGGTTAAGTGACTTGGATTATTTGAAAAAAACATATAAAATGTCTTTATTTCAATAGTAAATAATAATTTCAATATAAAGTTTGTATACCAACAATTTGTAAATATCCGAAATAAATATTTATTTTTTAAATTCTGTCTTCAAATAAAATATTTTCTTCTTTCTTTCATCTTTAGTAAGGAAAAATATTTTCCATTGACTCAAACATACTAACTGGCACATATGATCTATAGTTTCATGTATATATGGTCTAAGTACTGTCGCACGGTGTTCTAAGCAATATAAAAATATAAATTATTTGAAAATCGAGTTAATAATGAGATCGGAACGTTAAAATACGCTAATAAATATGAAAAAAGCAACTCAAATATCTCTTAAACTAATTGAGGTACACTCATGAAAGCATTCTTTTTGTTAGATATTCACGAGCACTATCACTGTGAAAAAAATTTGACATGGCCGAGGTGACCAACTTTGATGGAATTCAAAATTTCATCATAATCTAAAAAACAACTCTACTCTTAGAATGTGATGTTTCGCCAAAATAAATTTCAAAAGTTGCTGAATTAATTTTAAAAAAATCGCTTCTTCTGAGAACAAAGGTATACCAATTTGGATTATCAAAGCTCATCTACATATTCCAGATTTAAGCTCAAAAACGCGTCTACGATTCTGCAAATCCGACCAGCCAGTTAGAAATGACATATTTAATTCAAAATTTGCCGGCTATGAAGCATTTCTCCAATTTCATTACATGCAATCTCACATGAAATATTTTATTTTTAGTTTTGCAAAAAAAAATGCCCAACAAAATTAAAAATGGTCCACATTAAAAAGTGGCCAAAAAATGAGAAATTACCCAAAATGAAAAAAGAAATTATGCCCAAAAATAAATAGAAAATCACCCAAAAACAAGTAATTAAGCTTCAGTCGGCTTAACCGACTTATAAAGGGTGATTTTTAGCTATTATCTTTTTGGCAACACTGGTTTAAACAGCTGACGCACGTTTCGTGTTTTGTTTCACTGTCAAACATCTTCAGTTTGGTCTATAATTTAACAATGAATCGCCTTACAAACGAACAACGTTTGCAAATTATTGAATTTTATTATCAAAATGCATGCTCTGTTAAGAAAGTTCATCGCGCGCTTCTTCCATTTTACGGTCAGTTTAATCGACCCGCTCATTTTTGGCTCAATGGATACGTAAATAGGCAGAATTGTCGATTTTGGAGTGAATATCAGCCAGAAGCATTGCAAGAGCTACCAATGCATCCAGAAAAAGTCACAGTTTGGTGCGGTTTATGGGCTGGTGGCATCATTGGAACGTACTTCTTCAAAGATGATGCGAATCGTAACGTAACTGTGAATGGTGAGCGCTACCGTGAGATGATATCCAACTTTTTTTGCCCAAAATGCAAGAGCTTGACTTGCATGTCATGAGGCAAGTTCGGTGAACATTTTATTTCACGTTCGGGACCGGTCAATTGGCCGCCTAGATCGTTCGATTTAACGCCTTAAGACTATTTTTTGTGGGGCTATGTTAAAGCTCATGTCTATACAGACAAGCTCGCTTTAATTGACGGATTGGAAGACAACATTGAAGCATTTATTCGTGAGATACCGGCGAAATGTTGGAAAGAGTATGCCAAAATTGTACTAAGCGGATGGGCCATTTAAGGCGCAGTCAAGGTCAACATTTGCATGAAATAATCTTCAAACATTAAATTATATGGACCGTACTATCGATTCAAATAAATATTTCATGCATTTTTCCGATCTAACACATTTTTACCACAGGTGTTTGCAGTTGAAATATAAGGTGTTTTGCGAATTTAGAGGAAAATTTATCGTGATTACAACAATAGATGGACAGGCGGACAGACAGACAGACGGACATTGCTAAATCGACTCAGAAAGTGATTCTAAGCAGATCGGTATAATTAACAGTGGTATATCAGTATATCTCCCTTCCTTTTGGGTGTTACAAACAAATGCACAAAGACATAATACTCCCGCGGAGTGTATAAAAATCGCACAAAATATATATAAATATATATTTATATACATTTTTGATATTTGAATTTATATTGGAATTTAGAGTAATTTTTTATATTGAATGAAAAATCGACCAAATGACAAATATGAAATTTTACCCAATCATTGAGAATAATACCCATTTTTGGGTGATTTTTCATATGAAATACTGCCCATTTTTTGATTTTTATTTATAATTTTTTGGTCGATTTTTTTGTTATGGAAGATTTCACTGTATTACTTTACGATAGGTTTGTTATCTTTCATTTGTAGCCCATCGATATGCTTTAATGCACAGAAAGCTCGTTATAATTTATCTCTTCAAGCCAACAGCTTTAAAGGTTTTCCGAGCCTAGCTCCATCACTAGAAATCCTCCTCCATATGTTTTATTTTGAATTTACTTCTGTGGAAATTCATTTTGTTATGTCATTACCAAAACCATGATTTACATGAAAATACCATATAAATGCAATTATGGAATCTTCTGCCGTGCTTTTGTGAAATTTCTTCAAAAATCAGGCTCTCGCCAGAGACTGTTTTATTGTATAATTTACACCTCTGATCAACTAGAGGAAGTCTAATCACGTGTATGGAAGAAATGCCTTTCTATAGCTTGTGGCAAATTCAAAATTCAAACGACCAGAACGTTATGCAATGAACAGACACCTGCACAAGCACAACTCATTAATGCCCACTAATCCAGATGTTACAGACATAAGACAGACTTTGAATAATTAATATCATGTTTTAATAACACCTTGTCCATAACAAAAGTGATTTATAAATTAGAAATGGAAATTAGTTGGTCTGCAGAAAGACTAACTTCAACATGGAATGGTGAAATTAAAATCACCATTGCTTGCATGTGATTGAAATTATATTAATCCCCTCCCACCTTTTGCTCTTTACAGATCTTCCTCTACCACCAACTGAGCGTGTGCTACGCTGCTGAGGTTCCAGAACCCACAGCGGCGGCCAATACAACAGATGCCGAATCGAATGCAACCTTCTTGGAGCCTATAGCCGAGCAATTGGTACGTTTCCGGCGGCAACCGCCCCGCACCATTGTCAAGCACATTATACGGCCGAAACGTGTGAAAGTGAAGCGTTTCAAGAGGCCCAAAATCAAGTACAGCTTTGCGGAACCACCCAGTATCTATTACCGCAAGAGCAATAGCAAACCGATGCCGGCCATCTACAGTGGTCATCATGCAGCACCACATGCACCCACATTTGACTCTTCGATATTCGAAGATTTCTCTCATCTTAATGTGGAATCGGCGGACTTTGACTTGCCACCGTCCAGCTATGAAGGCCATAGCATGGACTTGGACCTGTACAAAAATTATGAATCGGCAGCAGAAACCCTGTACAAGGAGGAAGAGAAACCCTCATCGTATTCACACACGGCAGAGGAGGAAGTCTCCTACAAGGAGACATATGCAGCACCACCTTCTAAGCCGGAGAGAACGCCTCACGCCGAATACGGGGTGCCAACGGAGTTTGTTTACAGCAGCGGCTATGACAAACCGAGCGGTGGCGGCCTTGGTTATTCATATGAGGAGGAGAGTCACGACAAACCCAGCAGCGGCGGCCATGGTTATTCATATGAACATCCCGCGCACGAGGAGCCCAGTAAAAGCCCAGTGGAGAAGCCTTCGTTATCTTACCCCAGCAGTGGCCATAGTTATTCCTATGAGGAGCAGGAGGTTCACGACAAGCCCAGCAGCGGCGGCCATGGTTATTCATATCAACCACCTTCACACGAGCAGCCTAGCAAGCCTTCGTCATCGGGGTATGACCATCCCAGCAGTGGCCATAGTTATTCCTATGAGGAGCAGGAGGTTCACGGCAAGCCCAGCAGCGGCGGCCATGGTTATTCATATCAACCACCTTCACACGAGCAGCCCAGCAAGCCTTCGTCATCGGGCTATGATCATCCCAGCAGTGGCCATAGTTATTCCTATGAGGAGGCCAGCAGTGGCTATTCATATCACGAACCTGAAGAGCACAGTAAGCCAGTGGAGAAGCCGTCGTCCTCATACTCCGGCGGTTACTCATATCAGCCGCCCAGTAAAACTGCGCACAAACCTTCGTCCTCATACTCCAGACCGTATAGCAAACCAAAACCTCATTCTCCTCCTCCACGTATACCGGCTACCAAATACGGAGTACCAGATCTACACATACCTCTGCCCAATTACGGAGACTATAACAAATATTCCCTGATAGAACATAAGGCCCCAACGTCCTATGAAAACTTCGAGAGCGCCAACCAAAATAAACATCACTTCGCTGAACCACCGGACGTCCATCACGATCCCAGCGTGAAGATAACCTATTCCCCTTCATATGAGATCAATATTCCGGCCGCTGATGAACACCAGCATCACGACATCGAATCCGTTCCACCGCAGCAATATGATCAGGCACCGCCCTCGAAACACCACGGTTATCAGGAAAGCTCCGATACCCATCAGCCACCTAAGTATGAACCAGCGCCGCACCAAGATTTGCCCATAAATCACAATCATCGGCATCCCAACTATGATTATCCCAAATCGAGTTATGAGGTGCCCATCTACGATCCCATACCCTTCGATTCGTCGACCAATCAACAGCAAGAAGTCTATCCGCCGCAACCCTTTGACAATGCGTCGTGGAAAGAAGCTTCCCAGACGGACTACACAGCGGAACCCAACAATGTGTCGGAACAGAAGCCCTCGCAGGACATGGACTCTCAATCGGAATCGAATGAACGGCCGCACGAAGATACACACTCGGCGGGCACCCGTCCCCTCGGCCAATCGGCGGCGGATGTGACGGCGGCAACACGTCCACGGCGCACACACAAACGCAAGCGCACCAAGGGCACGTCCGCCATGCCCGTTGCCACCACCAAGCACATTTTGGATGTGCCCGAACTGGAGGAGGCCTTTGAGAAGGAGAAACGCCACAACAACCAACAACAGACAACGGATGCCGACATCAATGAATCGCACAAAATCAAAGTTAAAATCAATAATGGACCCTGGAATCCGATGAGAATAAGAACGCCAGCCTTAAGTGCGGCCACAACGCCGGCCACCACGTTGGCCATGA
Source organism: Polietes domitor (assembly GCA_947397865.1). Classification (NCBI taxonomy): domain Eukaryota; kingdom Metazoa; phylum Arthropoda; class Insecta; order Diptera; family Muscidae; genus Polietes; species Polietes domitor. Next base: position 49,059,286 of record OX377621.1, read on the forward strand.
ATCATCACAATCAGAACCTGCAACAGCAACACCACCAGCAGCCCCCTGTCAGCCGGAATCCCTATCAGTATAGGCTGCGTACTACCACCACAACCACGCAATCACCACCTCCCCCACCTCCTCCTACAGCCCCACCTCAACCTCACGCGCACCCTCAACATCCACAACACCCTCACCATCATCAATCCACCAATCACATACCCAATGTGGAGATAGTCTCGATAGAAAAATCAAGATCGAAAACCTACTACGATGGCATATTGTCCACGCCGAAAATTTACAACACCAACTTTTATAGGAATCGCTATAAAACTGCTGATCCGTCCCAAGTCACCTCCACGGTGTTGCCACATGCGAGTGTGTCAGCAGCCAGCCGGGAAAGATTTGCGAAGCGTACCACCAAGAATGTCTTCGATACGACCATTTTCAAAAGTCCCCTCACCGACAGGGATATTTATCGTAATCTGCCCAAAAATCATAAATTATTTTGATTCAATTAAATGTTGCCGTCGACGGCGACAGCAACTTAAGAAGGTATTTATTTCATTATATAAACAAAAGTGTAATATTAAATAAATTATATTTATGTAGATACTGACGATGTACGAGTATGTGTGTGTATGTCACATTGTAAAATAAAAACAAGCTTTGTCCATTTAGTAAATAAATGATGTGAGTTTTTTTTTTTGAGGACAATAAGGGACAATGAGGACAATCATGATGAAGAATTAAGTAATTATTAAAAAAGCATCTCGCCAAATCTATCATATCACACTAACAGGGGGTGAAATGGGACAAAAAGGGATAAAAACGGTACCAACGGTTCAACCACAACAGCTAGAAACGTGAACTCTAATTACATAAATGGATATTTCGAAATTCGCACTTTTAAGGGATAAAATGGGAAAAGAGGGGTAAAAATGGTACCAACCAAACGGCATTACTCTGACTGTATAGTAGGGGTGCTAGAACCCCTAAGGTTAGGGAAAACATGTAAAAAACTACTAAGAACTTTATATACCCTCCACCATGAATTCCATTCTACAGAGGTTGTCGGTTTCCGTAGAAGTGCAGTAATATTACAGGAAAATATATTTTTTTTAATATAGCCAAACCAAAACAAATACAAATATTGAAAAAATAATTTTATAAATAAATATAATATTTTAATTATTTCAAACCATTATTTATTTCAAACCAAAAAATAAATATTCTTATATTTATATTTTCAAAAAGCTTAAATACCATAAATATCGTTAGATAGTGGGTGCTACAGTTGGTTGCATTTCCATTCTATTTTAATTCCAAAAGTAAAAATTTTGAAAATCCATTATCAGACGTACATAGTGCAAAATAACCTAACTTCATGATTCGACCAATTTTTGCCGTAAAAGAAAAATTACGAATTTTGACAAAACTTTTTATTTTGCGTGTCTATGCAGTCAGAGGAGTGTATACACCGAATTCCATGATTCCAGCTGCGCCCATTTGGTAGGTACGATTTTTACCCCCTTGATGTTTCTACGCAATTAGAATTTCATCATTCTAGCTGTAGTCGTTTAGTTGGTACTATTTGTATCCCTCTGTACCATTGTATCCCTTGAAAGTACGAATTTCGAAAAATCCATTTATTTTCCGTGTCTACGCAGTCAGAGGAATGTATACTCCGAATTGCATGGCTCTAGCTGCGGTCATTTGGTTGGTACTATTTGTATCCCCTTTTTCCATTTTAACCCCAAAAAGTACGAATTTCGAAAAATTCATATATTTTCCGTGTCTACGCAGTCAGAGGAATGTATACTCCGAATTTCATGGCTCTAGCTGCGGTCATTCCAGGTGTAGCCGTTTGGTTGGTACCATTTTTATCCCTCCGTACCCATTGTATCCCTTGAAAGTACGAATTTGGAAAAAAATCTTTTATTTTTCATGTCTACGTAGTCAAAGGAATGTATACTCCGAAATTCATGACTCTAGCTGCGGTCATTTGGTTGGTACTATTTTATCCCCTTTTTCTGGTTTGACCCCAAAAATTACGAATTTCGAAAAATCAGTTTATATTCCGTGTCTACACAGTCAGAGGAATGTATACTCCGAATTTCATGACTCTGGCTGCGGTCATTTGATTGGTACTATTTTTATCCCCTTTTTTCATTTTAACCCCAAAAAGTACGAATTTTGAAAAAATCCGTGTATTTTACTTGTCTATGCAATCAGAGGAATGTATACACCGAATTTCATTATTCTAGGTACAGCCGTTTGGTTGGTACCATTTTTATCCCTCTATTCACATTTTACCCCTTAAAAGTACGAATTTGGAAAAATACTTTTATATTATGTATCTACTCAATTAGAGGAATGTACATACCGAATTTCGTGTTTTTAGCTGTTGTCAAAAAACATGCTTAAATACTCTAAAATATTAGGGATTATTATGGTTATTTTTAGTCCTTGTGAGGGAAAAAATTTTCCCTTTGGGCCGATTTCGCCCCGTTTCAATCCCAACCGATCTACGACAGCAAGACGCATGTATGGAAAATTTGAACGTTCTAGATTCTTTCGTTTAGATGCTAGCGTGCTTTCAACAGGCGGACAGACGGACGGACATGGCTAGATCGTCTTAGAATTTTACGACGATCAATAATATATATACTATACACGGTCTCAGGTCTATATTTCAAGGTGTTACAAACGGAATGTCAAAGTTAGTATACCCCCATCCTGGAGGTGGAGGGTATAAAAATCAGGAGCCAAAAAAGTGAGGGAAAAGGGGTAAAAATACACAAAAAACCCCCAAAACTGCCTCGGAATCATCCCCAGAGGAGTTAAATGTAAGACCAGGGCAGGTTTGAGCCTTTCCTTCATTCAAAAAATTATAAAAAATAAAAAAATGTGAGAGGACCACCTTAACACATTGAGTGCCAAGCGGTTTTGACGCAAACCTTCACAGGAGGCCAAAAATTTTTTGGGTTATAAGTACAAACAATCACTGTCGTACGGAAACGTACGACGTGGAACCCCACGACGGGTTAGGTATCGTACGAAAACGTACGACGTGGCACTCAATGTGTTAAGGGTTGAAGATAAAGGGTAGGTACGTTCTAAGAAAATATTGGGGCTGAAAAAATATTGGTGGTTGGTCATACATTTGACTCCACTAGGAGCCTCCTTGGGGCAGTCAGAGTGGTGGGAGAAAATTTTATAAAAAATAGTTTTAGTATGGGAGCCCATTAAGGAGAGGAGGATATGGGGTAAGTTTGTTCGGAAAAAATGTTGGGGAGGGAAAATTAGTGGAGGCCGGTCTTACATTTAACCCAGCTAGGGCCGACTCCAGGGCAGTTTTGGGCCTTACTGACATAACAAAAGTTATAAAAAAAAGTATCTATTACCGCCAAAGCAATAGCAAACCAGTGCCGGCCATCTATAGTGGTAATCATGCAGCACCACATGCACCCACATTTGACTCTTCGATATTCGAAGATTTCTCTCATCTTAATGTGGAATCGGCGGACTTTGATTTGCCACCGTCCAGCTATGAAGGCCATAGCATGTACTTGGACTTGTACAAAAATTATGAATCGGCAGCAGAAACCCTGTACAAGGAGGAGGAGAAACCCTCATCGTATTCACACACGGCAGAGGAGGAAGTCTCCTACAAGGAGACATATGCAGCACCACCTTCTAAGGCAGAGAGAAACGGAGTTTGTTTACAGCAGCGGCTATGACAAACCGAGCGGTGGCGGCCTTGGTTATTCATATGAGAAGGAGATTCACGACAAACCCAGCGGCGGCGGCCATGGTTATTCATATGAACCTCCCTCGCACGAAGAGCCGTATAGTATGGGGACCGCCCTATGGGTTGACGATAGGAGGTAAGTATGTTCGGAGAAAATGTGGAAGTTGAAAAAATATTGGGGGTCGGTCATACATTTAACTTGTTTACTTGGGCCAGTAAGAGCGGTGGGAACAAATTTTATAAAAAATTAATTTTTGTATGGGAGCCCCCCAACGAGTGGAGATAGGTGGTATGTGTGTTCAAAAACAAATTTGGGAAGGGAAGTCAATGGGAGTCGGTCTTAGATTTAACCCATCTGGGGACGACTCCGAGACAGTTTTGGGACTTTTTGTGTATTTTTACACCTTTTTCCTCACCATTTACCCCGATGAGCGCCCACTACCCCCATTTTTTGGCTCATGAAATTGTTTTTCGAACATCACAAAATAAAGGGTTCTAGCATTTCCAAATCGAACTCCTGAAATTCCCATACAACACTATCCCACCCCTACTGTATAGGCGCGCAACTTGAAGGTTTTTTTTTCGATTTAGGAAATTTAGTAGGAAACGGGGCGCAAGGGGATAAAAATGGTACCAAAAACAAAGCAAACCTAGAATCAAGAAAATCGATAAATACGTTTTTTTTTTCTAAAATTGTACTTTTAGTGTTAAAATGAGAAAAAAGGGATAAAAATTGTACCAACGAAATGGTTGTAGTTGGAATGTTAAAATTCTGTGTGTAGGCTACACGTGGATGTGATTGTAAGTTGTGGGTAAGTTTACCAGATCCAGAGATATAAAGTTGTTCTAACAAGTAGAGAGGATAACCCCAATAAACCATAATATTTACGGTTCTTAAGCATATTATTTGAGTACACTTGAATATTCACCATAGGGGTGAAAAATTAAAATTTCCCCGGGAATGAATTGTTCCCTTGCAATTGCAATGAGAATTTCTACTTGATTTTCAAGAATATTCTGTCTGTTTATGCAGCGATATGACGCCGTCTAAACATTTTGATAACATCTCCAAACTGCCCTTTATACTGTGGGATTCTCTCCATGGTGAAGGGCCGGCCGAACTTAATACCTTTTTAATTGTTTATTTTCATATTTTTTGAATTCCTCAATTCAGGTGTATTCTATGGAAGAATCGGAGAATGTAATGTAATGTAGAGGATTAAACTGAAACAATGTGGAACAAATTGGGAAATATATAAAACTTACTTCCAAAGTAGTGAGTCTTTAACGCAAACTGTAAGAAATGTACGCGGAAAATTTTTCGTGTTTTCAGATGAAACTCATTTTCATCTCGGTGGCTATGTCAATAAGAAAAATTGCCGCGTATATAGTTCAGAGAATCCTCATGTGACTATTGAGATGCAAATGCATCCACAACGAACGGCATCATTGAGCCATGTACATGAATGATATTGTGTTCCATTATTAAATGACAAAGTTCAACATTTTCAATAAAACCAGAAATTTGAAAGTATAATCAGTACATTTTTTATAGCCGATTCTAATTTTAAATTTTAAATGGCCCACCCTATACTAATAATAATGGTATCTAAGATATTTTATTTGTGTTAACGTTTTCTTATCATTTACCGTTTTTGTAGTTTTTCATTCGCCACTTCGTTAATTTATTAACTTTGATTAAACTAAACAAGTAAGGAAAGGCTAAAGTCGGGCGGGGCCGACTCTATGATACACTCCACTTTCTATCCGAATACAATTCAAAAAGTGAAAACGGGAAGGATTTTTGCATCCTGTAAATGTATGTGTTTGAAAAAAGTTAAATCGGAAAGGACATTTGTATGGGGGTATATTGAAACCTGGAACGAAATAGGCGAAATATAATATGTATAGTTTGGCCAAAATCCGCTAAAGATTTGGGAGCAACATTTGTATTTGGGCTATATCTAAATCTGAACCGATCTTACCCACTTTCACCATAGATGTTGTGCTAAATTTAACGAAAATCGGGTACAATATGTGGTTTCTAGAGCGGCAAAAGTCAAATCGAGAGCGACATTTGTATGGAGGCTATATCTAAATCTAAACCGATCATACTTATTTTTTGCATAGGTGTTTCTAGTTGGATTATAAGATGTTGTGCAAAATTTAAAGAAAATCGGGTACAATATGTCGTTTCTAGAGCGGAAAATGTCAAATCGGGTGAGAGATTTGTATAGGGGCTATATCTATATCTGAACCGATTTGCCTGAAATTAAATAGCGTTCGTCCTTGATGCACAAAACTTATTTGTGCCAATTTTTGTTAAGATCGGACTATAATTGCGACCTGTAATTTGATTACAACAATAGATGGACAGACGGATTTTGTTAAATCGACTCAGAAAGTGATTCTAAGCCGATCTGTATAATAAACAATGGGTCTAACTCGTTTCCTTTTGGGTGTTACAAACAAATGTACAAAGACATAATACTCTCGTGGAGTGTATAAATATGAAAACACATGGATAATTACATGTTTGTCGTCAATGTGGTTATCTGGCGATATCCCATTTATATCTTCAGGGTGATATTTTGGCGATATCACCCAGATTTCTTTCTATGATTATCTTGTAAAATTCACAAAAATGAATGCAACAGCCCAGCAAAGGACCATATATATTTTTATTCTCTCATAATATGTAATATCAAAAGTTTATTTTTTATTTTTAGGGCTTTTGAATGAATTTAATAAAATTGGCCAGGATGATTATAATGTTTAAATTTTTGCCCAACGATGATGATGATATACTCATACCGTTTGTCTTTTGAAGTACATTTTGTAATCTTGTCCAACTCTACGTCTCCATTACAAAAATACACAAGAAAAGTTATATTTTAGAAAAAATAATTATTTTAATATAGATGATTGTGAAATGAATGATTGTATGTGGAAAATATATATGTAAAATACACATTACATTTTGTATATGCAATGTTTATTTCTAATTTTATTGTCAATTTCTAGGAAAACGTACATTTCTAATAGCAAACGAAATTTGTTGACAAATTTTGTGACTTCGTAGTCTTAAGAGTGTCGAATTTGACTCGAATTGGATTGCAAAACATAGACGTTACCCATTAATTTGTAACTATCCTATTTGCTAAATAACGATCTGTGTCTACTGATTCTGGCGACCGTTTCAAAATCTTCTACCAACATGTTAGTAGTTTTAGGAGAAGCTTTATGGCATGAATGGACCAAACTAATAATAAAACGCAAACAATTAGATATAAATATTTTTGAAGTTTTTTATTAGAGCATCCTAATGAAGCGATTAGCTATAGTTAACTTATTCATATCACAGTTTAGCACATGTGGTTAGAGAACATTATATTAAAATCTGTCAAATATCCACCAAAACTTTTTAGAAGTTGTGGTGAAAATTTTATGATTTGGATGGTTTTGATTGGGTAGAGCTATCCCAGTCGTATATTACCAATAGTACAAGAAACAAGTGTCTTGAACTCTTTCACATCTTCAATTTACGATTCTTCATCTAATACGAATTCGTCGTCTGTCTATAGCTTTTGCAGTAGTCTGATAACTTGAATTTGCATTTGTTGTATTTTTAAAACTTGCATAGTTTATTTTTCACACTGTTATGTTTAAAAAGATGAGATTTGCTGACAGTTCCTCCTCAACCATCACCAAAATTGTGGTCGATTCAATAAATAAAATAAAATAAAAATGTGTACTTACTATTCGTTCCATGAAATTCTTCCATTTTTTGCTGGTGCTGTACATTTGAAAGTCATTGAAAAAGACGGGACCCGAGGATGTCGGTGGTAGATCGGGTAAAACTGAGTCGAGATTGAAAACATTGCGACATTTTTCAATTAAAGCTTTCATAACGGGCATAAGAAATGAGTATTCCTCGGGGTTGCCAACTGCAAATAATAATAGAAAAATAAAATTCCTCTCTTCAAATATGAAAGTTTGACCTGTTCCGTACCTTCAATGGCTATATCCAAAGCTTTATTAATCGAAAATAACAAATAGGCCAATTCACTGGGGTTGGCCGCTGTACGACACTGCAAAGTGGCATGTAGCTTAGCGGTGGCCATAGCCACCACACCTGGATTCGGATGGTGAGAACATTTCAAAAGTAAACCCAAACACAGACGTATCATGTCGGACCAATCATCCGAAGAATCTGATTGGAATATCATCAGAGCATCGAGTAAAGCTAAGACACCGTCCAAGAGTTTGGTGGAACATTTCTTCGATTCATCTTCGTTGGAGCCCAAAACTACCAGATCGTAGACCATGCGCAGAATATGAGAGGCATTCTGTAAAGGAGATGACGAAACAAATTATAACTAAACCAACTTAATTAAGATGATTATTTACCTCCTGATTAATTAAAGTTTGATTGCCATGCTCGGCCAAATCGAACAGTGAAGCCTGTACAGCCATTTCCAAAATCCTCAATCTCAGCGATAGGTGTGAGGCCACCAGTTCATTGTTCAAAGCCAGCAGATTGATGCAACCCAACACTTGACCCCTTTCCTTCCAACAGTCGGGGTGGTCATTGCCCACACCCCGCCAAAATATGGTAAACAATATGTTCGACACCAAATAGACCAACTGTTCCTCACTGTCCACATCGCCGTCCGAGGAAAACTCCAAATTACTTTCAATTGAATCGCCTTTCTTGGCGCCTCCACCACCACCACACACAGACTGTGTTGAACTGTCCGAGCTGACTGATTCGGTGCGTTGTTTGTTCAGCGGTGGTGAAGCTATGGCATTGACATTATCCGTGGAGGAGCCCTGGGTCAGGGACTCAAAAGTATCTTGCAAATCATGAGTAGTTTGCCGTATAACGGAGAATACAGAGCTGACATTTTCTACGACTACTCCCGAGACAGACTCGGCCAATTCTTTGATTTCGCTTTCGAGCACATTGGCGGCCTCCGAGACGCTTGCCTGTATCTCGTTCAGTATAAGACCACTTTCGCTTTGCTCTCGCTCCTCCATTTGTTCTATGTGCTGCTCACAGAAATTGATTAAATCACCCTGGTTGTCGAATTTGTTTTCATCCTCGAGCAGAACATCCAAGTTAATGCCGAAACTTTTACGTTTCTCTTCGTCCGGCTGCACATTTTCGATGGGTCGGCGTATTAGCAATCTGGCTATGGATTCCTGCCAGCCCGGCTGCTTGGCTATAGCTTGAGCTGAATTCTGTTTGGTGAAGGTGCATTGCAGCAAACGTTTGGCCACCTCCAGCTTTACCGGCAGCTCACAACTGCTGACGCTGTGCACGAGAAATATCACGCCACAGTAGTCGACTTCGGAACTCAACATTTCATCCAGCAAATGGAATATTATGGTGGAGCTCAAGACCATGGGTATGGTGTAGGAAAACAAGCCCGGAAAGAGAGAAGTATCGGTGAGTTGGTCATGCAAACGCATAATTTGTTTGTATTTGGGTTGGACACGTGAAGTGGACAACAGGCTACTGATGAACTGAAATGGAGGCGGGAGGGGAAAAGAGACAATTATAAATGAGTAATGGAAAGCAAAATGATAGCCTACAGCATTATATGTGCCTTAGGGGTGGGATAGTGCACGATTTCTCGATTTTGATATGCTAGAACCTCTAATTGTGTGAGGTTCGGAAAAAAATGAATGAGCCAAAAAATGGGGGTGGTGGGGTCAGTATAGGAGGATCCTTATCGGGGTCAAAGGTGAGGGAAAAGGTGTAAAAATACACAAAAAGCCGTAAAAGTGCATCGGAGTCATCCCCAGAGGAGTTAAATGTAAGACCGACCCCCATCAATTTTCCCTCCTCAACATTTTTTTCAAACACACATACCACCTATCACCAATCGTTAGGGGGCTCCCATACAAAAATTATTTTTTTTATATAAAGAAAATGTCTTAATTAATTAATTCCCACCGCTAATATTTAGAGTATTTCAGCATGTTTTTTGAACATAGTAGCTTGTATTTACTTGATATTTGCAATTCGCATTCCCTCGACATTCTTTAATCTACTGGTAATACTGTGGAATGCACTCCGTGGTGGAGGGTATATAAGATTCGGCCCGGCCGAACTTAACGCCTTCTTACTTGTTTTTTATATTTCTTTGTTATGATAATAAGGCCTAAAACTGCCTTGGGTTGCCCCTAGCTTTTTTTAAATGTAAAACCGGCCTCCACTAATTTTCCCTCCCCAACATTTTTTCCGAACAAACTTACCCCATATCCCCACTGCTTAAGAAGGCTCCCATACAAAAACTAATTTTATAAAATTTTCTCCCACCACTCTAACCGCCCCAAGAAAGCCCTTGTGGAGTCAAATGTATGACCAACCCCCAATACTTGTTCAGCCACAATATTTCTTAGAACGTACCTACCCTCATCTTCAACCCTTAAGGTGGTCCCCACACATACTTCTAAATTTTTTATAATTTTGTTTAATGAAGGAAAGGCTCAAAACAACCCCCTAGATTGAAGACATGTAAGACTGGCCCCCATTAATTTTCTCTCCCCAACATTTTCCCCAAACATACCTGCACCCTATCTCCACTCCGTAATGGGGCTCCCGTACAAAACCTTCATTTTTATAAAAATTGCTCCCACCACTCTAACTGCCCCAAGGAGGACTCTAGTGGAGTCAAATGTATGACCGACCCCCAATATTTTTTCAGCCCCAATATTATCTCAGAACACGCCTACCCTCCAACTGCAACCCTTAAGGTGACCCCCATACATTTGCCTATTTTTTATATTCTTTATAAAAGAAAGGCCTAAAACTGCCCCGCAGTAGACCCTAGAGGGGAGAGGTGTAAGACTGTCCCCCATTAATTCCCCCCTCAATATTTTCTCCAAACATACCTAACCCCTATCACCACTCCTTCAGAGGAAGTTGATATACTTCCTATAATGCTTAAGAGGGGCTCCCATATAAAAGCAAAATTTGTATAAAATTTGCTCCCACCACTCTAGGGTAGTCAAATGTACCAAAAGTTACGGCACAGCACAGCACATTGTTATAGTCGTCTATTAATGCAACGGCTCTTTCGGTAAACAACACTATCCCACCCCTAATGCGCCTATACATGGAAATGCAATATCATACCCTACACCACTTGCTGCTCCTATACATACGAGAGACATTTGTAAAACATGGACCCATATAGTTCACTTTCACGGTACGTATTCCTTGTTCAAATATAAGTTGGTCTAGAAAAGTTGATGAAGGTCCCACGATTGTATTCTACAGCCGAAATTGGATATATATGGGAGGGACATTTGTATGGGGCTATATCAAAACATTGACCCATATAGTTCACATTCACGTTAGGCGTTCCTAGTTTAAATATAACATGATCTAGCAAATTTGATGAAGATGCCACGAAAAATGAGGATTCTACAGCGGTAATTGGATAAATCGGAGTTAAATTTGCATGAGGGCTATATCAAAAAATGAACCCATATAGTTCACATTCACGGTAGGCGTTCCTAGTTTAAATATAACACGATCTAGCAAATTTGATGAAGATCCCACCAAAAATTTGGTTTCTATAGACGAATTTGGATATATGGGAGGGACTTTTGTATGGGAGCTATATCAAAACATAGATCCATATAGTTCACTTTCACGCTAGGTATTCCCTGGGCAAATATAACATGATCTTGTAAATTTGATCAAGATTCGATGAAAAATGTGGATTCTACAGCGGTAATTGGATAAATCGGAGTTACATTTGTATGAGAGCTATATCAAAAAATGGACCCATACAGCTCAAATTCACGGTAGGTGTTCCTAGTTCAAATATAATATAATCTGGAAATTTTTATTAAGATTCTATGTAAAATGTGGATTCTACAGTCGTAATTTGATATATGGGAGAACAATTTATTTGGAGCTATACTAAAACATGGACTCATATGGTGGATATTCACTGTAGGTTTTAAGAGGACAGATATAATATGATCTAAAAAATGTCGATCAAGATCTTATGAAAAATGTTGATTCTAAAGACGATTTTGGATATATGGGAGGGACATTTATATGGGGGCTATATCAAATTCCATTTCACGGTAGATATCATTGGTTCAAATATAACAAGGTCCAGATATTTTGATCAAGTTCCAATGAAAATTGTGGATTCTACAGCGGTAATTGGAAAACTCGGTTGGGGACCATATAGAAATCTTAACCGATTTTCTCGGAATTCATAGCGATCGCCCAAGGCCCAAGCAAATTGCTTCTGCCAAATTTCAAGGTCAACGTACAACAACATTGCAACATTCACTCTGATCATAATCAAACGAACGAACGGACATACATACATCGTTAAATCGTCCCGGGTGGTAATTCTAAACCGATCGGTCTACTTAAAGCAATTCCTAACCCGCTTAGTTCTTGATGCAAACATTTGACATGGAACTAACTATTCCACGCAGTGGTGTAGGGTATTAAAATGTAAAAAGTATAATGCTTAATGCACTTCCGCTTACCCTTATGGCAGCTTCCTGCAATTCACAGCTATACGTCTTGTCGATGAAATAGTTGTAGATCAAATTGGCCGCCTTCGGTTCGTGCAGCAGCAGAATCAATTGATCACGACAATTTTTACCCTTTATATGCATGCTCATAATCTCCAGGAATTCGATGAGCACATGATCCTGCTTGACCGAAGCCAAAAAAGCTATGATCGAACCAATCTCTTTGATATTCACCTCATTTTGCAGATAGAAGCGTATTATGGCAAACATGGTGGAACGTATGGTCTTGGCATCCTCCGGTGTTATGTTCTCCGACGTACCGTAGTACTGACGTATGACATCGAGGAAAAATTTCACACCAAACTTTTTGCGAAAATACTTGCGGCCATTCTTAATCATGGCACCCAAATACTGGACATGACCCAAGGTAATCTGGAAGGGCATACGAACCCAAATTTCAAAATTAAATGCAATCGATGTGTAGAGATCTTCCAGCAGGGCGACATTAGATTGTCCCGTGGCCGATTTATGGCCCTGCAGAGACTCCATAAACAAGTGGGTGGCCATTAAAGCATTCACATCGAACATTTTCGCTGGACACTTCTGCAGCATCATGCCCACCATGGACAGACATTCGGAATGTAATAGATTCTCCTGGTTATTATCATGTTCGTGGGTCAGATAACGCAGGAAACACAAGAAGCTGGCCAGGGGGAATTGTATCATTTTCCATTCGGTATACGAATTCGTCGATAATATTTCCCAATCGGCAAACTCTTCGGCCATGGGAGTCTTCAGGGACTCCCCGCCCGCCTCCAAGGACTCATTGTCCGCTGTCATCAGGGTGAAATCACCATTGTTCTCCTTAATTAGGCGATGGAGTATGGGCAAAATAGCCTGGACACCACCCACACTATTGATGGTATCTTGAATTTTCACTATGCCGCAGTGTTGAGCCTGTACCAGGCCCAGATATTTGCCACTGGGTATCAAATCCAGACAGGTATTGTGCGAATAGGCGCCGGGCGAATAGCAGAATACAAATCGGGAGGTTAACTCGAGAATATCATTGTCTTGGGAGAATATCGAAGAGAAGTTAATGCCAGCATCAAAGATTGTCTTCAAACTGGTGGTGGGTTCGGCCAAAAGCACACCGCCCACTTGGCCACCCAGGCACTGCTGCTCGCCAAATACAGTTTCTTGCATGCCCACCGGGAAGTTCTTAACATTCGGATCGAAGGGCGCCGATTGAGTTCTCAAGGGCAAGGTGAAATAATTGGAGACCTTAACAAAAGAAAAAGGCAAAAATAACAATAATCAATAAATTAAGAAAATAAGAAAATCTCACTCCCGCACACACTTACATTGGACGACAATGTCTTTTCCAGCAGGCTTGGCAACATGCTGCGGTAACCCTGATTTGTGTCTTGTGACGATGATCTTGGCAAAATTCCTGTATTACCACCACCACTTGTCGTTACATTTGCAGCCGCCGCCGGTGACTTTATTTCTTGCAAAGCCGAACCCACCGAACAGTACAAGAAAGGCTGTAGGGGACGAGACGAAAAAAAAAACGCACAACCAATAAATTATTAGAATTATTATTTATGGACGATGTTTATTTAAATTAAACATGCGGTGGTGGTTGGTTGGTATGTACATACCTCGTTTATTGCCTGCACTTTCAATGTTGCGCTGATTTTCTGCATGAAATCTATGTAGACATTTATTTGGCTATAAGAGAAAGGCCTTTTGGGTGGTGTTATCGCCACGGTTACATAATGCCACTGGCCATCCAGGAGTGTTGTGGATGCCACCGATGAGGTCAAATATTCACGTTTTGTTAGAGCGGCAACCACGATGTTACCATTGTTTTGTATGAAGATTTCAAAACCTGTATTGCTGCCGGTACGCAAACTGCAACGAAACGGAGAGAGTAAAAGAAAATTAGATATTGTCATGAATATTAAATAATGATGCAAATTATATGACAATGTTTATAAAAGCGAAAATATATTTGAATGAAGGTATTTAACTCTTCTTAGGTATCTTTCATTTGTAACGTAACAAGTATGCCATTTTGAATATTTACGTGTTTGAATGTTTTATATTTAATAAGATTTTCTAAGAAAATTCTGATGATAAGTTATGTATTTACATTTAATCAAAACTATAAAAATATTAATATGACAGAACAGTCATTTTATCTGTGTGAAATATCTCGCTGACGACCTCCCAAGCTTATTCCTGCTGAAAAAATATTATTTAATTCAGATAATGAATGGATATTATTATATTTTAGGAGTACGGCCGTTAAAACTTCAAAAAATCTTCCTTTCTTCTAGTATATAAACAATTATATACATTAATAAAATTAAGTATTTATTTCTGAATGCTCTGACTCGAGGTCATAAACAAATCAAAAAAGTTATTATTTTTTTTAATTTATAATTTTTCCGCAAATAAAAATAAAATTAAAATAAAAATAAAAATAAAAATAAAAATAAAAATAAAAATAAAAATAAAAATAAAAATAAAAATAAAAATAAAAATAAAAATAAAAATAAAAATAAAAATAAAAATAAAAATAAAAATAAAAATAAAAATAAAAATAAAAATAAAAATAAAAATAAAAATAAAAATAAAAATAAAAATAAAAATAAAAATAAAAATAAAAATAAAAATAAAAATAAAAATAAAAATAAAAATAAAAATAAAAATAAAAATAAAAATAAAAATAAAAATAAAAATAAAAATAAAAATAAAAATAAAAATAAAAATAAAAATAAAAATAAAAATAAAAATAAAAATAAAAATAAAAATAAAAATAAAAATAAAAATAAGAATAAAAATAAGAATAAAAATAAAAATAAAAATAAAAACAAAGATAAAAATAAAAATAAAAAAATAAAATAAAAACAAAAATAAAACAAAAATAAAAATAAAACAAAAATAAAAATAAATGTAAAAATAAAAATAAAAATAGGACTGCGAGCCAGCCTAATTGTAGTCAGTCGCAATTGAATTTATTTCGGCTTTGTCTATCTGGGTTTCTGCAACTAATCTGTCACAAATGCTCTGTATTTATTTCATTTATTTTCTCATGACTTGTAATTCTAAGCCCATTAGCCGATATAAAGTAAATTACAAAATGCATATATAAAAATCTTTTCTAACAAATTAAAAAAAAACTACTCAACAAGATGTAATAAAGGGTGATTTTTTAGCTATTATCTTTTTGGCAGCACTGGTATAAACAGCTGACGAACGTTTCGTGTTTTGTTTCACTGTCAAACATCTTCAGTTTGGTCTATAATTTAACCATGAATCGTCTTACACACGAACAACGCTTGTAAATTATTGAATTTTATTATCAAAATTATCTGTTAAGAAAGTTCATCGCGCGCTTCCATTTTATGGTCAGTTTAATCGACCCACAGAAGCGACTATTCGGGCTATTGTGACTAAATTTCGCACCAAATTTACATTGTTGGACATTAAACCACCAACACGCTTACGTAGAGTGCGAACTGAAGAAAATATCGCAGCTGTATCGGCCAGTGTTAATGATGACCATCAATTATCGATTCGTCGCCGTTCGCAGCAATTGGGCCTCTGTTACTCAAAAACGTGGAAATGCCAAAATTGGACTAAGCGGATGGACCATTTGAGGCGCAATCAAGGTCAACATTTGCATGAAGTAATCTTCAAACATTAAATTATATGGACCGTACTATCGATTCAAATAAAGATTTCATGCATTTTTCTGAATTTTATGTGTTTGTTTTTTTGAAAAACTTTCCTATAGCTTTTAAAAAATCACCCTTTATAACATAAAACTAAAAATTATAATTAAAGAAACCAAAATAATGATAATTTAAAAAATAATAATACAATGATATTATTAATTGTTGAAATATAAACTAAAATAAAAAAACATTCATAACAAATTATCACAGGTTTATTTTGTCAGCAATCAATTATATGATAAAAAGTTACGTGGGTTTTACTAAAGGCACTTTCACGATTTTTAATTTTACAGCCAACATTTATTTATCCTATTTGGTTCTTATTTTAGCCTGATAACTTGGGAAGTAAAATGTTTTATTCTTTTTTCTATATTTAGCCAGACATAAGGGTATAATTCCTTATGAAATTAACTTTTAACCTTTAATTTGTCTTGAAAATATACTTTTGTATTCCGACACGTAATTGAGTCTGTGAATTTGATTTAACCGCTATTATTTTCTCATTTAAAATTTCTCATTTTCTTATTTATATACAAATACTTACTTCAACAGCATTCTCCGGCACTCCGGTCGATCCTGTTTCTTAGCATCTGCACCCGGCTGAGATTTCACATTTGGCTTCTTGAATGTACTATCCAAACGCAATAGAATGTGAAAAATGAAACCATAGGCACCGGACATAGACCAATTTTTGATATCGGTGACAACGATACCATCGCCAGCTTCGCAAAAGTTAAAGTACTGAGAACACAGGTTTGTGCTTGTCAAGGATTGCAGCGAAACACTAACTAGAGTCTGCAAAAGATGAAATAAATAATACAATTTTCAAATTTCAAAATGGAAAGCAACAGCAAAACTTACTTGCAACAGCTGCTTGTATTGAGGAAATTTACTTTCTTTGCGTAACAAACTGAAAATACTTTTCAATTCTATGGGTATAATACTTAATTTACTCAGCTCTTCGATCAGTTTAATGTAATTTTGTATACATTGATCGGAGAGTTTGTCGGAACGATGAAGACACAAACAAATACATTTAATAATACGAGTTTCACAAGCAACGGTTTTGCTGGAAAACAAACAAAAAAGAAAAATTAATATGAATATGAATTCAGTAGATTAGTAGATATTGATATTCGAACAACTTACGTTCCGTAATTGTCGGTGCAGGCCTTTAAAATCTTTACACTTAAATAGGCTTGCTCTCTGGCATCCATTTCCGGCAGCCACTCGATGAGTTTTGTCAAAACTTCCGGCAGCACGATTAGGCCTTTGGCCTCGTCATACGCCAACTCTATGCAGGCCTCCAAAAGACCCACGGCCGGCAGGCCCACCTCCATTAGGCCCATAAATAGTTTGCCTATCTTATCGTAATAGCGTATGTGCTCGGCAATACGCACTGAGTTGCGTGTTATGGAGGCCAAGGCCCTAATGACTTTAATTAACAGTTGACTATAATCTAAATTCCATTCTTTGACCGATTTCGGTATGGAAATTAAAATATCCACCAAATTGGTATCCTCTATCGCTTCACAAATGTGTGAAGAGCTCGTCGCATCGGATAAAAATATATTAATATTGTCTACGGATGAATCTAAAGCGTTAACATCTATTGTCTGATCGTTCGAATCATTGTCATCGGAGGCTATATCGAAGGTATCACCGGCGGTTTGTTGGAAATTATCGGTTTTTAAGAGTTCATCCAAAACATCACAGTACAGCTTGATAAGGGTAACTAAATCTATTTGGCGCTATAATAAAAAAATAAATCAAATTAGTTGGGAAATATTGTTGAATGTTAAGTGAGTGGCTACTTACTTCTTCCGGACTAGATTTTTGCAAAACAATAAACATTAGAGCGCAGCATCTTAATGTAACGCTGCGTAGACTATTTGAGGTTTCCCATTGAGAGAGAATTTTCATTAAAACCGATACAGTAGCCGGGCATATAGCTCTCATGCCATTACGCTAAATGAAAGGAAATGCAAGAAGAATTTTATTAAATGATTTAAGAAAAGGACAGTGATCGACAAATTACACACAACATTTATTCTCTCCATATTAAAATATTTGCTTTTCATAGGATGTGAGCTCCAGAAACTAATTTGTTTTGTTTCCAAATTTTCAAAATATAACAATTTTGGATAATTCGATAATGATTGTTTCAATTCAAATCGAGTGAAGAAGGGTTGAAGCAGGGCGGGAACCCATTACAAAATTTTCTTCAGTGACTGTTGCCCACATTCGACATGGGTTTCCGATATATTAATGGAATCTAACACCTAATCGGGCGCTACATCTGTATGGGGACAATGGCAGAACAAGGATCTACATGTTCTACTTCCACAACAAATGTTCCTGAAGGTAAAATATAACACGTTGAGTCAATTGATACAATACCCGGTTGTCATATGTGGGAACATATGGAACTATGAAGTCAAATCGGAAGGAGCCTATATCAAAACATGGACCGACGTAGTCCAATTTCACTATAGATATTTCTAGGTGCAATAAAGCAATGTAATATAGGAAATCTGACCAATATCGAATGTAGTATGAGACTTCTAGAGCAGAAAACGTCAAAACGGGGAAGGACATTTGCATGGGAGGTATACGAAAACGTGAATCGATGTGATCCATTTCACTATATATGTTTCGAGGCGAAATATAAGGAGTTGAGCGAAATTTGAACAAATTCGGTTAAAATATGTGGTCTCGCGGAAAAAATCAAATCGGGAAGGACATTTGTGTGGGAGCTATATGAAAACGTGGACCGATGTGGTCCAATTTCAGCACAAATGTTTCTGGATGAGATATAAAGTGTTCTCCCAAATTTGAATCGAATCGGTTGGAATGTGTGATTTCTAGAGAGGAAAAAGTCAAATCGGGAAGGACATTTGTATGGGGGCTATATCAAAACATGGACCGATGTGACCCATTTTCACCACAGATATTTCTAGGTGAACTATAAAATGTTCTGGTAAATTGGAACAAAATCGGTTGGAAGGTATGGTTTATAAAGCGGAAAAAGTCAAATCGGGAAGGACATTTGTATGAGGGCTATATCAAAATGAGGAGCGATGTAACCCAATTTCACCACATATATTTCTAGGTGAAATATTAAATGACCTGCCAAATTTGAAGAGAATCGGTTAAAATATGTGGTTCCTAGGGCGTAAAAAGTCAAATCGTGAAGGACATTTGTATGGGGGCTATGTCAAAACATGGACCGATAAGACCCAATTTCACTACAGATATTTCTAGGTGAAATATAAAGTGTTCTGCCACATTTGAATAGAATCGGTTGAAATGTGTGGTCTCCAGAGCGGAGGAAGTCAAATCGGGAAGGACATTTGTATGGGAGCTATATGAAAAAGTGGACCGATGTGGCCCAATTTCACCATTGATATTTCTGGATGAATTATAAAGTGTTGAGCCAAATTTGAATATAATCGGTTGGAATGTGTAGTTTCTCGAGTGAAAATAGTCACGTAGGGAAGAACATTTGTATGGGGGCTATATCAAAACATGGACCGATGTGACCCATTTTCGCCACAGATATTTCAAGGTGAAATATAAAGTGTTCTGCCACATTTGAATACAATCGTTTGGAATGTGTGGTTTCTAGAGCGAAAATAGTCTCATTGGGAAGGACATTTGTATGGGAGCTATATGAAAACGTGAGCCGATGTGATTCAATTTTAACATAGATGTTTCTGGGTGAAATATAAAGCGTTCTGCCAAATTTGAATAGAATCGGTTGAAATGTGTGGTCTCCAGAGCGGAGAAAGTAAAATCGGGAAGGACATTTGTATGGGAGCTATATGAAAAAGTGGACCGATGTGGCCCAATTTCACCATAGATATTTCTAGGTGAAATATAAAGTATTCTGCCAAATTTGAAGAGAATCGGTTAAAATATGTGGTTCCTAGAGCGGAAAAAGTCAAATCGAGAAGGACATTTGTATGGGGGCTATATCAAAACATGGACCGATAAGACGAATTTCACTACAGATATTTCTAGGTGAAATATAAAGTGTTCTGTCAATTTTAAATAAAATCGGTACAAAAATTTGATTTCTAGAGCGAAAATAGTCACATCGGGAAGGACATTTGTACGGAGGCTATACTAAAATCTGAACCGATGTGTCCCAATTTCATCATAGACATATCTATGTTACATTTATAATGTTATGTACCAAATTTGAACAAAATTGGATAAAATATGTGGTCTTTTTACAGGAAAAAAAACAAATCTAGAAGAACATTTGTATGGGAGCTATATGAAAACATGGACCAATGTGGCACAATTTTACCATGCATGATCCATTTTGAAATATATCGTGATGTGCCAAATTTTATTATGTTTCTAGAGCGCAAAAAAGTCAAATCAGGAAGGACATTTGCTTGGGAACTGTATAAAACTCATTTTCGCTATACGTGTTTTTAGTTGAATTT
The DNA here is from genome assembly GCA_947397865.1 of Polietes domitor. Lineage (NCBI taxonomy): Eukaryota > Metazoa > Arthropoda > Insecta > Diptera > Muscidae > Polietes > Polietes domitor. The sequence goes on from OX377621.1 coordinate 49,079,745, forward strand.
AAAAGTGATGTGTAAAATTTCATAAAAATCGAATAAAATATGGATTTCTAGAGGAGAAAACGTCAAATCGATAAACACATTTGTATGGGAGCTACATTTAAATTTGATTATAAGAATAGACAGACAGAAGGGCATGGCTAAATCGATTCAGAAAGTTATTCCAAGTCAATGTATATAATATGGCTGTTTTTCTTTAAGACTGGATAACTAAGCTGCGATAACAAAAATCTAAATAAAATGTTAAAATTTCACTCTAAATAAAAAATTATTTTTTAAAATTGTCGCAAAAGCAATATCAATGTGTGTGTGAAAACAAATTTTGAAAAAATAATTTTGTGTTAAAAATGTTTGACTAAGCCTGGATAATTATTCAGTGTTTCTTTTGATACATATATTTATATTGTAGTTGGCGACAATGTGAAAAAATATTTTTTTATTTTGAACGAAAAATTAAATTTTTATTAAAGTTTTTGTTATCGCAGCTTGTTATCCCGGCTTAAAGAAAAACAGCCCTAATAAAGAATGGATCTACCTCAATTCCTTTTGGGATGTTAAAAAATGCTTAAAGACATAAAGTCATGAAATGAGGAAAACTTGTATCACTTTTAAAATCCTCAAATTCTATATATTTTTCATTTTGTCCCATTTTCATCTGAATCCATTATTCTCCTGGCACAGACAATTTTGCTTCCATACTGATTTAAATTTTAGTTCACTCTTTTAAAAAGTATATCACATCTTTGCTAAACACGAAATAAAAATGTAAATAATTTTGCATTATATAAAATACAGATGCAAAATGGACTTGAGCCAGGGCAATATTCCAGAACAAATCGAATATTGATCTCAGACTTAAATAAAATAATCGGAAAAAATTTAAACAAATTTTAATTCAGGAGCTCAAAACCTTTTGATGCAAAGCTAACTATCGTGAGGGACAGCATTTTTTGTACTTTGGCGGATATATACGACTTAGAGAGAGAGACAATTGAATTTCACAAAACATTTCTAAACTACTTGAGGGATTACATACATACACATACACACGTTGATCTGCACAGCAACTTACCAAATTATCACAGATTGCATAACCATCACCAGATTTTTTAAGATTATTTGTATTTGTTATTGAAGCTAAAGATTTCTGTAACATTAAATTTGTAGACATGTATGTAAGACAGTGAAACAGTAGTATATACACCAACACCATGATATGATTTTTGATTTTCATTTTATTATGTTGGTTTGGAAAGTTATTAACATTAAATAAAGCATTAAATAAAATAGAACACATAAATAATAAAGCGCAAAGAAATGGGTACTTTAAGTAAAACACAAAAGTTGAGAAGAATGTGATTTAATTTGAAAATGAAAATACCTGTGATCCGCATATTATTGCACCTAGGGTATGTATTAACGATTCACCAATATCGGGAAATTTCGTTATGTCATTCTTTTGAAAGCAGTCTGCAAAGAATCGATGGATGTTAAATTTAAACATTTTATTATTTATTATTTTTAACTTACCATAAATAAAGGGTATAATTTCTACATGTACCATGTGTGGTTTGTAGGACAATTTACGATAGTCAGCGAAATCATTGCGCAAAAAACTACGCCATGTCAGGTAGGGATCGTACATGACCTCCAGGAATTGTGAAAAGCCCCGAAATAGATGTGAAACCTCTGGTGATGCATATTTTTGTTCGATACACTGTAAGGCAAATATGAATATTAATCAGTCATAATAAAGAAAAAATAAATAAATAACCAGGGCAATATTCAAACAAAGTATTAGAAATAAAATATGTTGTCCGAAAATTTCAATTAGGTCTATCCTTATACAAAAACATGAAAAAACAAAGGTATATTGACGAACACTAAATCTAGATATTTTCAAATCGTCTATGAACCTATTCGTCCAGTTTACTATAAGACCATTTTTAAGAAAATGCAAGGAAATATGGTAAATTTCACAAAAATTATAATACATATGGGCATCTCCCAGTAGCCCGGACGCGACATTTGAACGCCTTAAACAACGCCAAAAACAAGAAAGAAACTGAAAAATCCAATCAGCTTTTTTAGTGTTCAAAATTTTAAAAATATACCGTCAGAATTTAGTACATAAAGGGTGATTTTTTAAAAGCTATAGGAAAGTTTTTCAAAAAAAAAAAAACACATAAAATTCTGAGAAATGCATGAAATCTTTATTTGAATCGATAGTACGGTCCATATAATTTAATTATTTTGAAGATGAAGATTATTTCATGGAAATGTTGACCTTGACTGCGCCTCAAATGGTCCATCCGCTTAGTCCAATTTTGACATTTCCACGTTTTTGAGTAACAGAGGCCCAATTGCTGCGTACGGCGAAGAATCGACGATCATTAACACTGGCCGATACAGCTGCGATATTTTCTTCAATTCGCACTCTACGTAAGCGTGTTGGTGGTTTAATGTCCACAAATGTAAATTTGGGGCGAAATTTAGTCACAATAGACCGAATAGCCGCTTCAGTGGGTCGATTAAACTGACCATAAAATGGAAGCGCGCGATGAACTTTCTTAACAGAGCACGCATTTTGATAATAAAATTCAATAATTTGCAAGCGTTGTTCGTTTGTAAGACGATTCATGGTTAAATTATAGACCAAACTGAAGATGTTTGACAGTGAAACAGAACACGAAACGTTCGTCAGCTGTTTAAACCAGTGTTGCCAAAAAGATAATAGCTAAAAAATCACACTTTATTAGTACAAAATTATAAACAATTTTACATCGAAACGGACGCGACAAAAAAACAGAAGTACTTTTGAAATTCTTATTGAAATATACAAAGTTCAGCGATTTTTTGAGAACTTTGTTTTTCTTTATATACATGTAAATGAAGGTCAGAGGATATATTTTGTTCGTAGATTTATGAAATATGAGAATTATCTTTTTAATTTTTTTAATTAATTAATTTCCACTCGTAGTAAAAAAATGTAGTCATTATCGTTATAACACTTCAACTTTTAATAAAAATTAAAGAGAACATTTTAACTTCAAGTTTCATAATAAAAAAGTTGTCTAAAAAAGGAAAAAATAAAGTTAAAAGCTATTAGTGTGGTCTGATTTCATTTTTTGGTAGACCTTTTTTGGGAGATGCCCATATGTGGCTTTTGGTAAATGATGGAACATTTTTCATAGAACATGAATCGATGAGTAAGATGTAAATACCAAAAACACTTTTTGTATAAAATTTGGCTTGTTCTCTTGGTTCCAAGGCGTATTTATAAAGGTGATAGCACGAGCCCAGCTGACTGAAATTTTTTTCATTCAAAAGTAACCGAAACTTTCAAATCCCATATATTTTGCTTTGACAGTATGGCTCACCATTCAAAAAATTACTTGTATTTTGTTGTTGCCGAATTTGTTGTTGTTCTAGTGCTATCACCTGTATAAATACGCCTTGCTTGGTTGATACGAATTTTTTGACGTCAAAAATATTAAAAACTGCCTAGCTCACAAAGAAACAGTGATAAAACTGAAATATTTTTGTGAGTCATAAAGTAAAAAAACTATTTTGACGTCAAAACAATTCATATGAACGAGGAGAACAAGCGTGCCAAATTTTATACAAATCAAAAGGGATCGGGTCCACCCACGGCTGTGTCAAAAATTTTTGGAATCAGTTCATAGCAACTAGCAGATCAACATCCCTTTCAATAGGGAAGATTCGCAGTCAGGAATTACGGCCGGTACCAAAAAAGAAGCGTTCTCAAAGTGCAGGAATTCGCACAATTTTCATTACCCGTATCCCGGGAAATTCGTACGGGAATCCCGCGGGAATTCAGAAGAAATTTTTACATATTTCTTCGCATATTTTTTCCATCATTTCCACAATAAAATTAAAAATGTTGTATAAAAATTTAGATTACCTCGCTTTTAGTCAGGTATGTCTAATATTGCAGTTGGATGACAAAATATTATTAAGCTGCGTTCGGACATAGACTCAAAATACACTTTTTCGGATTTTTTCCTGTCAAGCTTCATATGAAAAATTGATAATCCGGGAAAAGTAGATTTTAGGCGTGTATCCGAACGCCAAAAAATAAAGAATTTAAAGTTTTCGAAGCGACAGGACAAATAACAAACATTTCATTTAATGCTCTACTGACTATTAATGTGAACGATCGTTCTCCGTCGCGTCCACATTTTCCAATAAAATAAGAAATATCTGATCTTTAATTAATTTTGAAACTTGAAAAGATGTTTAAATTGATCTAATATTACATGAATTATGTAACAGTTTCGTTGTGAAGTATATATTTATTTTAGTTTAATAAAATGTAAATGTTTCATTGGAAAAAATAAGCTTAACTCATGGTAAACAGTATGTTGACGATTTCCCGTGCTGTCCCGGGATCCCGGGAAATTGAAAAAATAATTCCCGTTTCCCGGGAAATAAAATCTACGGGAAAATGCAAACCCTAATGGGAACCAAGGAGAAGCTATCGATTCAAAATTATAACTTCATTTGTACAATTAAAGGTATGTAAGCGGAATTTTATTAAAATAGCTTGTACATATGCATTTCATTGTCAGGTATATGTTTCGTTGTTTCCTAAACCCAAGTCCATTTGATTAACCAGAAACATTTTTTACATGCGAAAGACCAAAATAATAAAGAACATAAGGCGAAAACAGCAGTGGTATATTATAAGCGTACTATTTGTATTATATTTCTCTATTGTCCACCTATTTAATTTATAACTCTTTGCTGTTTGTCTTTATTCACCACTTCTTGTAATTATTAAATTTGAAACATGAAATATGGAAAATTGCACTTTTGTCTTCTAGGTGGTAATCTGGCGATATCCCGTTTTTATCTTCCAGGTGATATTATGGCGATATCATCCAGATTTCTTCCGGGTGATAATCTGGCAATATCGCCGATTTATCATCCGGATGTATTGCTTTCGTATTGCCTTGTCGTATCGCCCTGCCCTGGCCGCACAAACTTCTCTATGTGAGGTAACTTCCGCAATACAAATATGATTGTTGCCGCAATATTATTTTTCTTCTAGACGATACGATTTCGAATTGTTTTCGTATTACTTTGCTTGTTGGGTTATTATTTAATTTATTATCATGAATGTAAAAGTGTTTTAGCAATTGTCCTATCTTCACATTTGGTAAGAATACACTTAACTTCTACTATTTATATACTAACTACGACACTGTTTTCCGATAAAATACTTACTTCACACAGCTCAATGTTGGTAGAGGAAATCGGATAATTAAAAAATCTCAATCCTTAAAAATATTGCCCTTCAATAAATATCACCACATTTATGATTACAATGTTTTACACTAAAAATGTCCTGAACTATCTTAATATTGTTGTAAAACAGCATGCACATTTCCATGATGTCGAACGTGACCGTCGTAAACATTTAAAGTGACAAAAAGGTGAAAATAAAACGGATTTTTATTTTGACCATAAGCTTAACTTATAGCTCTTAATTAACTGTATAATTAGAGCTAATGTCGATTGTTGGTAATTTTTCGTTTTCTAGAAAATTAAAAAAAAAATCCAAGGCATTCGCACGTGACCAAAACAGAAGTCGTTTTTGCGGCCAACAATTCAAACGCCGATTTCAGCGAAACTTGTGGCAATATTTGAATGTGGCTAATTTTTGAATGTTGTGCACTGATGTCTCTGAAAAATGGGTTTGATTTTATCCAAAAATTATTAATACTCTTTTTAACATTAAGCCCTGTCGAACGTGACATTTTTCCATCATGGTATTTATGTTGCTTCTGTTGTACTTTTTGGGAAATTATAGGCAATATATATTTTTTTAATCAGCAGAAGCATTCAACATATTCTAACATAATAACAGCAATCAAAAAATTTTTTGTTTTTTTTTTTTTAATTTAATTTTTTGTAATTTTAGCTGATCTCCTTTCAACTTTCTCACCGCCGTATTCAAATATCTTTATTCAGCTCCGTTTTTTTTTAATAAAATGTAATTTTTACATAAATAAATTATTTACACTACGTAACAAAAAAAATCTTTTTGTTTGTTTAAGTGAATTTTTTGCTTTTATCTAATGAATTAGGTCATAAATATAATATAATGAGTGTTCTTTCCTCTACCTAAACGTTTTTTAGTATATAAACCGCTATTTTAAAAATGATGGAGGCTTCACCACACATTTTAGCATAACTCAAGAACAGTTTGTCCGATTTGAGAATCCGCAGCTACATTACCTCCAAGTTACTCTTACACTGTTTTTTGATAACGTGAATAGTTTTGGAAATATTCAGAAACTTTTTCCAAAATTTTTTTTTCATGCAAAATTGGAAAAAAATTTTTGTCTTAAAATTCATAAAAAACCAAACAGTATTATTAAGAGCATCCTGAATTTAAGGATTCAAGTGTATTTTTCGTTTTATTATCATATAAAAGCATACCTTCATTAAAATTAAGCTGTTTAACAATCTTTTATGCACACTCTTATCTATCTGTACCATGAAAAATAAAGGCACTATTTAAAAATTTTAAAATTCGATGTAATTTCTTAAAAAACGATTAGCCAGACATCAGTTAAAGTTTTTCTTCAGTTTAGAGACATAACCAATGAGAAACAGCAAAAAAATTCACTTAAACAAAATTTTGTTACATAGTGTTATGTACGATTTTTTTATTATTATTTTTTTTTAATTTTCACACTTAAGATGTCGAACGTGGCCAACTTTAAAGAAGTACCAATGTCACAAAATTTCTTATTTTCCAGTAAGGTTTATTTTAATTAAATTGTATAAAAATCTCTGTTTGTACTCAAAATTTGAAGATCTTTCTGTGAATATTTTGAACGCAGTAACAACAAATGTTGTCTTTCAATGTCGAACGTGACATTGAAATATGCGATAATGCAAAACCAAAAGTTACAGTAAATTGCAGTCGTATAGTTTCGTATCCTTTATTTTAAGATTTTAGACAGCAAAAGTCAAAGGGCAATGTCTCTATTTAAGATCTTTTATCAAAACAAAATGTGCAAGAGAAATATTCAAACGAATGCTCGACTTTGCATTCGAATATCTCGATATGGGATATAAATACATGTACAATTTTTGTACATTAGTTAAATTTGATTGTTTCCCTATAAAAATATGATAAAACAAAGTGTTTAAAAGAAATTTTAATTTTTTGGTCTTGGTGGACCTTTCTGTGGAAATGCCTATATGCATTTCATCAAGAATTACAAATTTGTCTAGATCAAAGTTAACAATATCTAGGACTGGGCTGTAATCTTTTGTTAAGTGATGTTCTGGATTTGATTTTTCTTTGAATGACTGCAGAGTAGTGCTCGTTTCCTTCACTGTTTCTCCTTTTACAACGCATGGTTCGCATGAAAAAAACGGTGTGACCTTTGCAGCAATTAAATAAAGCTCGAGCAGGCATATCACAACAAAACGCCAATATTTTAAACTTTAAATGTATGCCATTTAAATAAAAACTTAAAAAATTATAATTAAAAATGCTATTATTAAATTTAAAACTTCATTTAAAATGTCATTTAAAGTGTTAGATTCCAAAACAAATTCTGATAGGAATTCTCTTGCAAAGCACTTCAAATGCTTCGAAGACGCTTTAAAAACGTACTAAATTACCATCCTACGACCGTAAATCGGTGTTATCATTTTGGGGTTTTCAGATCGCTTTGTTCTCGACATTTCCCACTGTCTGAAAACGCTTCACTACGCTTTGAGAACGCTTTTCCGTACGTATTTTTCTGACTGGGTTACTACTTCACAGAAGAATATACATATTGTAATTACTCGTAGGAACATACGTAGAATATAAACATCTATAAATAGTAGTTGAAGTCATCGTCACATTAGCTTTCCTTAAAATACAAATTGAAATAATAAATATAGAAATAGCGCTTTGCGGTGATAACTCATTTGCCACTCCTTTGGCATAATGGTAGATGGAAGGGGTATGGTCCCAATTAACGATGACCATTAATTACGTTCTACTTAGTTGATAGTAAGATGAGGAAATTAAGACAATTGTCTAATAACTTAGTGATTGCTAACTACAAATGTATTCCTAATCGTTAATAACTTCTGAAGGGCATCTCATTTCCCCACATGATGTACAAAATTACAAAAGTTATTCTTGTAATTAGTGTTTTATAAATAACAATATTGAGTTACATTAAAATATACGGTTAAATTACTGAATTCATGGGATGTTTCTTTGATATTTTATTTAGCGGATATGAAGGTATTATAAATCGAAAAATTCTTATTAGAAATTCTTCTTCTTCTATCACGTTTCTTGACAAGGACCCTATATTTTATAATATGATATCTTTCAGAATTATATTTGCTGTCTTAATTAAACGTTGTATTAAAAATTTTTATATCGATAGTTTTTTCTGACCCTTTTTTCTGTTACTTCTCTATTATAGCAATTAAAAATCAATCAAAGTCCTTTCTATGTCATGCAATCGACAATCTTGATATTATAAAAGGGATATGTCATTCGTTTCTCTTTTCAATAAAATTGGTATATTATTCCATTAAGCAAAAATCATAATAATCTGTTTTAGATCTATTTTCAATATTCCGGCTAAATTCTTTAAGAGTTTCTCTGACAAATTGTAACAATCGAAACATTTTAAATGTTTTATCCTTTTCGTATATTCCCACAGTCTCTTACATTATAAATTTGTCCCCTTACTTCAATATAGACAATTTTAATCCACCTTGTTGAAGGGTATGTATATCATTTTCATCTTGAAAAAACTTAAGGCCTTTTTCAATTGTGAACACACCTCCTTATCTCTAAAATACTTTCAAATACTGCGTCATAAATTGTTTAAAATAAGTGTTATTACAATAACACCAACTCACCTGGTGAAATACATGAGTGAGTATAGCAATTAAATTGGGTTTATATTCATATTTGATAACAGCCAAAATATTATCAAAATGCCGGCAGACAATTATCAGACAATCGACCAGTATGGCAATTTGACGTATTGTCTCATCAGATATTTCACCCTGCAAAATCAAACGAACAAAACAAATGAAAACAAGATAAATATAAATAAAAGGAATACCCGTCTCCAAAAACAACCACAACTCCGCCCCTCCCCAAAAACCCGCATGAATTTGGTGTGGGGTGGGGGGGCTTGACATGTGGTGTTTGTGGGGGGCGTTTGCTACTTACATTTTGGCACGAATCACTGGCGACTATAATAAATTTACCAATTGCCGGTAATAATTCATCGGGTAAACGCCCCAAATGTGGCCCACTGTCAGCTTGAACTTCATGCCAGTAGGGACACTCGGCTGCAGCAAAATCCAACGGCAATTGACTTTGCCAAATTGAAACGAAACGTTCCATAAATTCACGAAAATATGATTCTTCATTCTGGAAAAAGGAAGCACAACAAAATCGATGAGTTATAGGGAAATCATTTTAAATAAGAAAATAAAATTGTATATGTACATTAGATTGGAGTGAAAAAATTGATTTCGAACGGAAGAGCGACAAGTAATTCGTATAAACTATCACTCTCATCATTATCCTAAACGGGTGATTGTTGATTAGGTGTTCTTCTGATGTTCTATACATCTTTGAGATGGTGATATTTAGAGATTTTTCCCTAGCCATTTGCTCTAAGAAAAGACTGCGTATCTTCGATGGATCTAGTGCAGACATAACAATTTTATTTTCTAAACTGGACATTTATTCAGTGTTGGACCTTAGAGAATAACAAGTATGGGAAATAAAACCATTTTGAAAAAGTATTCCTATGTAATGTGATTGTAGCTATATAGGCTGAGGCAGGAGAATTAATCAGGTATAGAAAAAGAATGACTTGTACTAATATATTATATATAGATTAGCAACTTTTTGACCTATCCCTATTTCCCAGTTCGACACTCCACACTAATGTACATTACTTGACGGCTTTGCATGTATTTATTTACACCAGTGTCAACCAAAACACCACCCCTACCAACCACCCACATCCACACACACTCGCACACATAGCCCACTGTCTAACTGTTGGGGGGGGGTTTACAATACCGAAGAAGTGTAGCAGTATAGAATTTCAAGCGTTACAATTATATAACCTCTCAATGGTTGTGAAAATCGAGCTAATGCATCTCATCCATCATAAACAAAAACATTCCGGGGAAATAGAATAAACGGAACAGGTTTTAGGTTCTTTTGTTTTTGCTGTTTTATGTTTTATCGCCCAGCAATGTTTATGTTTTTGCCGTTGATGAGTAATACTTTGGAATTTGAATTATATGGTGTAAGGTGCCGTGTGGTGTCTTCCAGGCACAGTTAGAGCCAAAGAACTTTTCGCAACTTCTTTTTCCAGTTGAAACAATTAGAAGTCACCGCCACGCGTCGTACCTGCTCCTATCTCCATTTCTCCGCACATATCCACACATCCACTGTGGCCATCCCATGGAACTTACCTTCGTCGTATACTGCACCCACAAATTATAAATGTCTTTCTTCTTATCCATATTATCGGCCACTTAAAAACTATTTTCTGTTTAAAAACTTTTATTTATTTTTTATTTTCATTGAGTGTATTTATTTGTTTACAAAACACAAACTTCCATCCGTTCTGTCATAGTCAGAGAATGAAGTCGACCGAAGAACAGCCGGCTGAGCGCCCCCAAAAATTCCTGAACGCCGTTACTTGGTTTTGTGGAGGCTCTGTTTTCTGATTCAACTTCTGTCGCCGACGCTCTCGATTAGGTTGAGCAAAGTGGAAGCAGAATTCGAATTGGAAAATCGAAGAGAACGTCAAATGCATCATTCCACAACACTAGAACATCATACCAAAGTTCGTATGGAATAGCACTTTCATTTAAAACTTCAAATAAATCGAACTTAGCTCGTTTGTTATTGCCTTTGCAGACTGCATGTGAAATCGAGCGATTTCAACTGAAGGTCGATTTACAAATGTCAAATTTATATGAGGTCTGACATTTGCAAGTAGAACTTTTGTGTTTTCTGTTTTATTTTGCATACAATCTGAAATAGCCTTTTCAGACTGCATCCGAAAACGAGCGGAACTGACCAAATCCGGCGCCGAAGGATATTCCGAAAAGCGCAGCACCACTAACATTTTTATCGCCGACGCACCTGCAAAATAGGTCGTTCTCTATTCTAATTCGAATATTTTGTAAATGCCAACCAAAGATAACGGTTACAACAGCACCAACGATGCCAGACTTAAATCTTATCGAAGATGCCACATCGCTTTGCACCAAAGGAGAGTTTACACTTAAAGATTCAATAGCCTTGTCACACTGCATGATTTTTTAAGAGCTTGATAACTTTTTTTTTAAAAAAAACGCATAAAATTTGCAAAATCTCATCGGTTCTTTATTTGAAACGTTAGATTGGTCCATGACATTTACTTTTTGAAGATAATTTCATTTAAATGTTGACCGCGGCTGCGTCTTAGGTGGTCCATTCGGAAAGTCCAATTTTGGGCAACTTTTTCGTGCATTTCGGCCGGAATAGCCCGAATTTCTTCGGAAATGTTGTCTTCCAAAGCTGGAATAGTTGCTGGCTTATTTCTGTAGACTTTAGACTTGACGTAGCCCCACAAAAAATAGTCTAAAGGCGTCAAATCGCATGATCTTGGTGGCCAACTTACCGGTCCATTTCTTGAGATGAATTGTTCTCCGAAGTTTTCCCTCAAAATGGCCATAGAATCGCGAGCTGTGTGGCATGTAGCGCCATCTTGTTGAAACCACATGTCAACCAAGTTCAGTTCTTCCATTTTTGGCAACAAAAAGTTTGTTAGCATCGAACGATAGCGATCGCCATTCACCGTAACGTTGCGTCCAACAGCATCTTTGAAAAAATACGGTCCAATGATGATGCATGGGCAGTTCTTGAACGGCTTCTGGTTGCTCTTCACTCCAAATGCGGCAATTTTGTTTATTTACGTAGCCATTCAACCAGAAATGAGCCTCATCGCTGAACAAAATTTGTCGATAAAAAAGCGGATTTTCTGCCAACTTTTCTAGGGCCCATTCACTGAAAATTCGACGTTGTGGCAGATCGTTTGGCTTCAGTTCTTGCACGAGCTGTATTTTATACGGTTTTACACCAAGATCTTTGCGTAAAATCTTCCATGTGGTCAAATAACACAAACCCAATTGCTGCGAACGGCGACGAATCGACATTTCACGGTCTTCAGCAACACTCTCAGAAACAGACGCAATATTCTCTTCTGTACGCACTGTACGCATTCGTGTGGTTGTTTTAATGTCCAATAAAGTAAACTGAGTGCGAAACTTGGTCACAATCGCATTAATTGTTTGCTCACTTGGTCGATTATGTAGACCATAAATCGGACGTAAAGCGCGAAACACATTTCGAACCGAACACTGATTTTGGTAATAAAATTCAATGATTTGCAAGCGTTGCTCGTTAGTAAGTCTATTCATGATGAAATGTCAAAGCATACTGAGCATCTTTCTCTTTGACACCATGTCTGAAATCCCACGTGATCTGTCAAATACTAATGCATGAAAATCCTAACCTCAAAAAAATCACTCTTTATAAGGCCTGTTCTATTGGGCTTACTAGCTTACAATTAAGAGACTTCATAATGTGGCAACGTTGCTACCCATTGGTTTTTCTTAAATGGGTTAACAAGAAAAATCTGGCAGCACAACTAAGAGAGTAGTAAGCTACTTTCTTGTTAAGCGAGTAAATTCCATACAAAAATTAACCTAGTAAGTCCAATCGAACAGGCATATAGTTTAAATGACATAAGGTCGATTTTCAAATGTCAAATTTGTATGTCATCTGGTCTAGCTGAAATGACATAAGGTCGATTTACAAATGTCAGATCCCATGCAAATTTGACATTTTAAAATTGATCTCATATCATTTCAAGCTGAAATCGATTGATTTCGTATGCAGTCTGTAATTTTGTTATTTAAGCGTGAAGAGCTTAAATTTTCCGGCAGATTTTTCATAGAACATTTTAATTCTTAAATGTATTTTTTGAAAGTACTTTTTTTGATATTCTGCAAAAAAATTGTTAAATTGATCCATAAACAGAGGAGGAAGAGGGCTATGATCTTCCACAAAAATTATCCTCATAAAAATCCACAATAATTTGGATAATCTGACAATAAGAATTCTGCCTCCGACAAAAATGTAAATAGAAACTCAGACCAGCTAGACTATAAGTTAATTATAAAAAAATGTCCTTTCACTAATCTGTTCCGAAATTAATCTACCGACGAAATAAGTTTATACAGAAAAACTTTGTAAAATTGTATTTTTTGTTATAGGTAATGTTTCAAAATAATTTTTCTTAAAAAAAAATAAATTTTGCTAATGCTTTTATATTCACCACAAAAAAAAAATAAAAAAATTGATTATGATGGAAAAGCAGTAGATTTTAGCATGAATGAATGTATATGCTCATGCTAGTTTATTAGCTAAAAATATTTCTGATTTTTTTCTGTCATACAAACCAGCTTGCTTGCAGTTTTGCAACAGCTTACCCACTGTTAAGAAGTCTACAGCTTGCTAAAAATTGGCGAATAAAATAAAATATATAATAAATAGCCAGATGTAAGCATGGACTGGGCTCTACCGCCATTTAAAGACGTAAAACTGATTTTTCAAACAAAATTATTTTTCAAATGCCTTAGTTGGTAGTATATGAAACTAGAATTAGAATTTGATTCCAAATTGTACAATAAATCTCTAAGTCAGCGGTTTAGAATATATCCAAATCTCAATTGGATATATTCCAATATATAAGAAGTAAAAATGGCATTAAGCTCGGCCTGGCCTAACTTTATATACCCTCCACCATGGATTGCATTCCACAGACGTTTCGTAGAAGTTCAGTAACATTACAAGAAAATTTCAATTTTTTTAATATAGCGAAACCAAAACAAATAAAACAAGTAAGGAAAGGCTAAGTTGGGCGGGGCCGACTATATGATACACTCCACTTTCCAACCGAATACAATTCAACTCGGTAAAAAAGTTAAAACGGGAAGAATTTTTGTATGTTTCCTAATCATAGACTAAGTGCGATTTGTCAAATCGATAAGAATATTTGTATCGGGACTATATCCAAACATGGAAAAATGTGACAAACTTTCACAATAAGTTCTTCCAGTTCAAATATAAGGTGTTATGCTCACTTTGAAAAAATTCGGTGAAAATTCGTGGTTTCTGGGGCGGAAAAAGTTAAATCGGGAGCGAAATTTGTATGGGACCTATATATAAATCTGAACCGATCTGACCCATTTTTACCACAGGTGTTTCTAGTTGAAATATAAGATGTTTTGCCAAATCTGAAGACAATCTGATACAATATGTGCTTTCTAGAGCGGAAAAAGTCAAGTCGGGAGCGAAATTTGTATGGGACCTATATATAAATCTGAACCGATCTGACCCATTTTTACCACAAGTGTTTCTATTTGAAATATAAGATGGTTTGCCAATTTTGAAGAAAATCTGTTGTTATATGTGGTATCTAGAGTGAAAAGAGTCAAATCGGGAGTGAAATTCGTATGGGGGCTATATCTAAATCTGATCCGATTTTCTTCAAATTAAATAGCGTTCGTTCTTATCCAGAAAAACTTCGTTGTGCAAAGTTTCATTTGGTTCTGTCTGCAATTGCGACCTGTATCGTGATTACAAGAATAGATGGACGGACGGACAGACAGACAGACAGACGGACATTGCTAAATCGATTCAAAAAGTGATTCTAAGTCGATCGGTATAATTAACAATGGGTCTATCTCTCTTCCTTTTGGGTGTTACAAACAAATGCACAAAGACATAATACTCTCGTGGAGTGTATAAATATTGAAAAAACGATTTTATAAATAAATACAAAATTTCAATTATTTTAAACCACGCAAAAGTAAATATAAGGCAGCAATCTTCACAAAAAAAGCTTAAATAACATAAATATTGGGGAATATGTCTATTTTCAGCTACAGCCGTTTGGTTGGTTGTATTTCCATCCTTAATTAATTCCAAAAGTACAGATTTTGAAAATGCATTATCTCTCACGTATACAGCGCAAGATAACCTAACGTCATGATTCTACCCATTTTTTGTCGTAAAAGTAAAAAAGGAATAATTTTGAAAAATCTTTTAAATTTTGCGAGTATATGCAGATATACATCGAATTTAATTGGTTAATACCATTTGTATCCCCTTTTTTCCATTTACCTCCTTAAAAGTACCACTTTCCACACCAAATTTCATTATTCTAGCTGTAGCCGTTTACCTGGTACCATTTTTATCCCTCTGTTCTCATTGTATC
Organism: Polietes domitor; assembly: GCA_947397865.1. NCBI lineage: Eukaryota > Metazoa > Arthropoda > Insecta > Diptera > Muscidae > Polietes > Polietes domitor. Next base: position 49,095,110 of record OX377621.1, read on the forward strand.
ACTTGAAAGTACGCATTTGGAAAAACCTTTTTATTTTTCGTGACTACGCAGTCTGAGGAATGTATACTCCGAATTTCATAATTCTAGATGCTGCCATTTTGTTGGTACAATTTTTATCACTTTTTTCATTTTACTCCCCAAAAGGTACAAATTTCGTGTGTACGCAATAAGAGGAATGTTTCTAGCTGTTGTCGTTTAATAGGTACCGTTTGTATCCCATTTCACACCCTACGAATAAGAATCACTTTATGGTACACCTTTCTGATATAAAGGGAAGCACATACCAGTTCTTGCGGTGGAAATTTTTTTTCCTTTGAGCCGATTTCGCTCAGTTGCAATCTCAAGCGATCTACGATTATAAGACGTATTTATGGTCGCTTATTACCCGATATGTGTTTTAGTGTTTGTTCTAAAAATGTTAAAATAACAAAAGTAATTGCTTCCGGTGTAATTGGTTAGCTCTTCTATGCAACCAAAGCCATCATTGAAAACTCTAGAATCTTGACATTTTATCGATTAAATACTGTTACAATTTACCTACCCGTTGTCCGAAACTGACTTGTATTTGTTGATTTCTGAAAGAAAGCATTTCTTGTAAAGATATTTTAGTCCTTTTTAAAGGCGTCGCTCCTGAAATGAGTATAAAACTCTAAATTATTCCTACTATAAATTTATAGAGCTATTGACCACATAGATCTATTAAATATTGTCACTTTTTTCACTGAAAAGCTGTATCATAAACCTAATATTTTAAAATGAAAACAGAACTAGAATTGGATTGGATTCCAAATTGTACAATAAATCTTTGTTGGATATATCCAATATATAAAACTAATGGCATCTGACGACCCCTTTTCGTTTCTCTCCGCCTCCACAGCTGAAGTAAGTAAATCAACATCTTTAAAATGCATAGTTTTTTATTTGATTTATTTATTTTTCAATTCTATTAGCATGTTTTTTTATTTTATTTATGTTTGGTTTTCTTTTGTTAGTACATAAGTTTTAGTAATAGGTTGTTTTCCTTTTTTATTTTATTTTGGTTTTGGTTTTACTGAAAAAAAGTTCTTTGTTGTTTGCATCAAAGCAATTGAATTTATTTTTATTGTTGTTATTTGTTATTTTATATATTTTATCTTTTGTTTTTTTTTTCGTATTTGTTATTATGTATTCCCATGGTGCAATTTTTCGTTTATTTTTATTATTTATCAAAATGCGATGAACGAAATTAAGGGACAGAGATTAAAAATTATAGCGAAAAATAATAATTACTGAAAGAGCCGTTTGAAACACAAATCGAAAACAATAAATCAATTTTGTTTATTTACACAAAAAGTTAGCTGGATTATTAGGCCAATTCAATAGTTTTATTTGCGTTTTTTGTTTTGTAAAATTGTAAAATTTTGATTTTTAAATTAGAATAAAAAATCGCTTGTTTTTTTGGATTTGGTTAAGACAACATGTATAAAAGTCATATAGGTTATGTTCAAATGTAAACTACATACATAAATACTTCTGCAGCTCTGGTCCTAAAAAAAATAAATGATTTGAATGAATGTATTTTACAAAAATCTGGCTTTAATTGCGTTTTTTTTTGTTCTGCACCGGCGGAAATCAAAGAGAGTGGCTGAACAGTTTTCATTTCATTTATTGATTTCGTAAAATAATAACAACAATAATAGCAAAATTGTAAACTTAAGTACTGGCTTTACAAAATCAGATTTAAATTTAAATTGTTGTATGTTTTTTGTAGTTTTTAGTTGGACTGTGTTGTGGTAGGCTTAAAGTTTCGTAGTTTCTTTTGAAGTCTTTGTTTTGAGAGTTTTATGTTTTTTCATTCTTTTTCACTTAAGCAACTTTATATGTGTGTATATATGTATGTATGTTTGTATGGTGCGGGATATTTCCGAGTCGATGGCATTCGACTTCACAGTGCTACAATTTGCTTGAGGCCACATCTAAACCCATTTTCCAATGAAAATATTTTATTTATTATTTTATTAAAGTTGGTATTTTTGGTTCCTCATTTTCGCCCTTTTAAACGATCTGTATTTATTTTTGGCCTACATCTTTTTTCCAACTCATTTTTAGCCGTTTTTTCCATTTCCTACTGTTTCTCTGTTTCTAGAACATGTCAACCCATCAACTTCATCCTTTTTGCACAAAGCAATTCAATTCAATTTGGTATTTTCCGTCGGAAGTTCATATATCAATGAGAAATATGTTGGAGGTATTTTATTTGCCACAATCTTAAGTGTTTTTCGCTTATAACCTTTTCAAACTGCATGCAAAATCTAGCTAAAATGACATAAGGCCGATTTCTAAATGTCAAATATGTATGGGATGGCATGTGTAAATTGACCTTAGATTTCGCATGCAGTGTGAAAATGCTATTAACTATATTTGTTCGATAAATTGTCAGTATTTTAGAATTCTCAAAAAGTACTTCCACTAATAAGCGTGGCCGCCTATTACCCGATTTCAACGGCATACTGTTTGTTCTAAAAATGTTAAAATAACAAAATAATAATTGCTTCCGGTGTAATCGCTTAGCTCTTCCATGCATTAAAGCCATTGTTGAAAATTCTAAAAGCTTGACATTTTATAGATCAAATACTGTTACAATTTACCTGCCCTTTGTCCCAAAACTGACTTGTAACCTTTTCAAACTGCATGCAAAATCTAGCTAAAATGACATAAGGCCGATTTCTAAATGTCAAATATGTATGGGGTGGCATGTGTAAATCGACCTTAGATTTCGCATGCAGTGTGAAAATTCTATTAACTATATTTGTTCGATAAATTGTCAGTATTTTAGAATTCTCAAAAAGTATTTCCACTAATAAGCGTGACCGCCTATTACCCGATTTCAACGGCATACTGTTTGTTCTAAAAATGTTAAAATAACAAAATAATAATTGCTTCCGGTGTAATCGCTTAGCTCTTCCATGCATTAAAGCCATTGTTGAAAATTCTAAAAGCTTGACATTTTATAGATCAAATACTGTTACAATTTACCTGCCATTTGTCGCAAAACTGACTTGTATTTGTTGATATCTGAAGACATTTTAGTCCCATTTAAAGGCGTCGCCCCAAAAAACAAGTATAAAACTCTAAATTATTCCTACATAAATTTTACAGGGTGTAAAAGCTAATTATAACTTATCCATACTCAGGTAGAAATTTGGCTTATATCCTTGTCACATTGCATGCGAAATCTAGTTTAAATGACATAAGGTCGATTTTGCATGCAGTGTGACAAGGCTATTACTTCGATTTCACAAATAAAATTTGAATGACATTTGAAATCCAGAGAAGAATTAGTTTTCGCTGTCAGTGTGAATAGGCTAAAATGGGCGTTTACACACTCAGAAAAATAGCATTCTTAAATGTGAGTAAAATCCATACTCCAATTTAGTTGAACAATTTTACTCCAGATTAAGTAAAATGTCCTTACGAGAAGGAAAATTAAATAGATATGAGTACACTTTCCTTATATAGTACATATACTCAAAATAGTGAAGTAAATTTACTTAAAAACATTTTTTTGGATCTAGTAAAAACTTCTTACAATTAAGTATATTCATACTTGTGCGGAAGAAAATTTACTAGCGTTTAAGAAAGAAAATAATGCAGAATTTTTTGTATGGGAAAAATTCCATTTAGGATGTTTTTACTTAAAAATGTGTTCATTGCTTCAAATAAAGTAAATAAATGTAATTAAATTTATGCCATGTTCCTCATACATTCAAGTAAAAAAGAACTTATAAAAAATACTTCAGAGTGTTTAGAAAAATACATGGATAGTAGTCTAAGAAGCAATTCTCGTTCGTTAGCCGAGACTCTCTTCATAAGTACTTCAAATATTACTCTAACCAATCACTGCGAACGCGCGTGCCTAGCCTCCGCAGCAGTCATGGTGAAATATCTCAACTCGTTATGGTATAAGTAAGATGAAACGTTTGAGAATTATACCATGTTGTCACTTTTCATATAAGTGTTGCATACTCTGAAGCGAAAAAAATTATTTCAATTATCAAGTATAGTCGTAGTCAGGCTGAATACAAATTTACTTGGTTTAAGGAAAATCTCAGTCAGGCTGAGTACAAATTTACTTGAATTAAGGAAAAATTTTCATCAGATTGAGTATAAATTTACTTGGCACGACCACAAATTTACTTAGTTTGAGTAACAATTTACTTGGATTGAGGAAAAAAATCGGAATATTTTCTTCAGTTTGATTATAAATTTATTTGATTTGAGTACAATTTCTTAAAAATTTTCCTCAGATTAAGTAAAGATTGACTTGATTTGAAGAAAAATTTTCTTCAGTTTGTGTAAATTTTACTTGCTTTGAGGAAAAGTTGAACTAGAATCAAGTTCAAAGCATGTCTTATTTTCAAGGAAAAGTTTGTACTTGATGTGAGAAATTTTTAGCTTAGCGCTATACGAAGTACAATTTTCCTCAGTTTTAGTACATATTTACTTAATCCGTGGCATACTTTTTTCTGAGTGCACTTAAAAGGTCCACTTAAATCAGTGACGTATTTATCAGTCATCTCTCAAAAATTATAGCCGTCAATAAACGTCTGTACTAAATATAAAATACATGTTTATTTCAACACTTCCAATATTTTATTACATTCAATTTGTCAGTTCGTTTGTTTTGCATTGATTGATTCAGGAGCTCCCTAGAGATTTATCATATCAAGTTGTGAGATATATGACAAAGAGGCCGTGTATGTTGTTGAAAAGTCGCTGCCAGCCACCTGACTAAGGCTTTCACGGGCCAGAAATCACGAGAATGGTAGTGTGCAGCCAAGTAATAAACGTCACCAATCAGTTTGCATTCTATAAAATAGGGCTGCTTTTCTTTAAGCCGGAATAACAAGCTGCGATAACCAAAACGTTAATAAAAATTTAATTTTTTGCTCAAAATAAAAAATTCTTTTATACAATTGTCGCCAAAAGCAATATCAATGTGTGTGTGTGTAAACAAATTTTCTAAAAAATATTTTGTGTTGACTTTATTGGACTTAGCCTCGATAACCATCACTTTGACTTACACTGGATAATTATCCAGGCTAAGTCCAAAGTTTTTAACACAAAATTATTTTTTCAAAATTGATATTGCTTGTGGCGACATTTTTAAAAAGATTTTTTTATTTTCAGTGAAACTTTAAAATTTTATTTAGATTTTTGTTATCGCAGCTTAGTTAACCAGTCTTAAAGAACAACAACCTTAATATAGATGCAAAATGGTCTTGAGCAAGGAGAATATCCCAGTTCAAATCAAATATATGACTTTATTTAGTAGGTGCTAAGTTACAGATATAACTTATTTTTCATCTAAAATTTTAAGTTTTCACCAAAGTTATAAAATGTTAATCTTTAAGTGTAAACTCCCCTATAAAGGACAAAAAGTATTATTATTGTATTTTAGGGGACTTTCAATTACATTTATTAACGCACATTTCTTGCAATATTTCAAAAAAAAAAATTTAAATGTGTCTAAATATTCCACCGTCTTTCAACTGTAAACATGAAAAGGGGAATTTACAAGGGTATGTGATTAGTTAGGACGTAACACATAAGAAAACTGTTCGATTGGGCTTACTGAAGGGTGCATTTTTAGCTATTATTTTTTTTGGCAACACTGGTTTAAACAGCTGACGCACGTTTCGTGTTTTGTTTCACTGTCAAACATCTTCAGTTTGGTCAATAATTTAACCATGAATCGTCTTACAAACGAACTCTGTTAAGAAAGTTCATCGCGCGCTTCTATTTTATGGTCAGTTTAATCGACCCACTGAAGCGGCTATTCGTGCTATTGTGACTAAATTTCGCACCAAATTTACATTGTTGGACATTAAACCACCAACACGCTTACGTAGAGTGCGAACTGAAGAAAATATCGCAGCTGTATCGGCCAGTGTTAATGACGACCATCAATTATCGATTCGTCGCCGTTGGGACTCTGTTACTCAAAAACGTGGAAATGCCAAAATTGGACTAAGCGGATGGACCATTTGAACGCAGTCAAGGTCAACATTTGCATGAAATACTCTTCAAACATTAAATTACATGGACCGTACTATCGATTCAAATAAAGATTTCATGAAGTTTTCTGAATTTTATGTGTTTTTTTAACTTTCCTATAGCTTTTAAAAAATCACCCTTTAGCTTAATTTTTGTATGGAATTTACTCGCTTAACAAGAAAGTAGCTTACTACTCTCTTAGTTGTGTTGCCAGATTTTTCTGTTAATCCATTTAAGAAAATCCAATGGGTAACAAATTTGCCACTTTATCAAGTCTCTTAGTCTCTCTACTTTCTTGTTAATTGAAAGCTAGTAAGCCCAATCGAACAGGCCTAAGGACACTTCCATATGTAAATCACACTGATTCGATTTCATCATCATAATGGATGAAATGACATTCAAGTCCAGCTAGATTTCACCATGTGAAAAGGCTATAAACGTAGGTAAAATATTAACAGGCTTGTTCGATTGGATTTGCTACCTTAATATTTATATGGGATTTACTCGCATGACATGACATAGTGGCTTTCTACTAGCTTAGTGATGGTTTAAGAAAAACCAATGGATAACGATGCTGCCACCATATCAATTATATTAATTGTAAGCCCAATCGAGTAGACCTATAATATTAAGCTACACTGAAAGAATTTTCCTTCATAATATTTATGATGCGATTTCATAAAAGGTTTTTCATAAATTATGTGAATTTTTTTCTTAATATGTATAAAAAATTCATAAATAAAATGAAATGTTGCAAAAATTTGTTTCATAAACATTTCATATTTCATTAATCAAAAGTGTGAAATTAGTGAGAAAGATCAAAGAAAAAATGAGAAAGATCAAAGAAAAAATTATTGTATTTAAGAAAAATATCTTAATTATTATGAAATATGTCATAACCCATAAAATATTTGTGTTATGAAATATCTTCATAAATATAATGAATAGTTTTTATGAAATGTTTCATAACATACAACTGCATTTTTAGTGTGGCGACCTTATTCTGTTGAATGCTAGTAATTCTCATTTCATGTCAACTCTGTCTGACATAAGTATGTACCCTGATTTAGGTCAAAGGCATTCGTTGAAAAGACTCTCGCAATGATGATGTGCGTTGATTGGTTAGTCAACAAGTCAGACCTATTTTGTTTTTGATTATATGGAAACTTCACTATAAAAATATTAATATTTATAAAACTTTGTCATAAAATCAATGAAGTTTCTTTATAAAATCTATGAAAATTTTCATACATCATATTATGAAAAATAATGAACTTGTATGACAAACGTTCATTGAATGAAAAACATTTCATAGTTTCTAAGAAATATTTCATAAATTCTATGGCACTTTTCATTGATTTGTGTGCGTGTATGAAACATGTTTCATACATTTTATGAAGTGTTTCTTTGGCGACTTTTTAATGAAAATTTTCACTGAGGTTAAGACAAAACCATACATATTATGAAGATTATTCTTTCAGTGCAGAAATGACATAAGGTCGATTGACTAATGTCAAATTTGTACGGGATCTGACATTTGTGAATCGACCTTATGTCATTTCAGCTAGATTTCACATGCAGTCTGAAAAGCCTATACAAATCGTCGAAGTTGACAGTCTTGCAGATAAATCACCCTTTACATTACGCGATAGTGTAAAACGATTTTTGGCGAGAAAAATCGCATGATTCCTCTCCCACTTTCAAAAAATCGCATCGAAATCGTTTCCCGCGTTTACCCTCAAAATCCATTGGTTTTGTTTACACTATGCGACTTTTCACGCGATCTCCACACAATATATGCACCACATGGGTAACTTTAATTTCTCGAGGGGCGCTGATCGTCGCATTCTAACTCATCCCGGGTGTGATGGCACACCGAGAGTGTGCCTATGGTATGGCAGCAAATATAGGTGACATGCTTGTCCCACTGTGCGCTATTTCACTTTGTGATAGTATATAGACCAAACTAAAGAATACATATATTTAAATATTGTATAAATAATTATAGTTTTAGAGTAAATGGGAAAACATCTGTTGTGATGTATGCATGTATGTATGTATTTGTTATTATTTTAAATGTATCATCATCATCATCATCATTTGAATCTGCATCATCGTTATTATTATTATTAAATTTATTATTATTATGTTTTAATTACAATTATTTAAAGCTGTGAGTTTGCAATACGCATTTAATTTCATTAGTTTTGTTGTTGTTGATTTTGTTTTATATGTTATTTTATATAATTATATTATTATTGGTATTATTATTATTATTATTATTATTATTAATCAATAGTAAATATATTGAATTATTCATCATTTCATCTCGGTTCTTGTAATTATTATTTATCTTAAATCATATTAATCATAATAATGCTAATGTCTCCTTCTTCTTCTTCATATTTTGTTAAATATAAATAATTTAGTTGTTTTGTTATTTTGTTTGCTTATTATTCTTGTTTGTTTATTAATTGCTATTTATTATCATTTATAAGTAAGAGCTGACAATGAATAAAAAAATATTTATATAAGTGTATGTATAAATACTATTTTGTTTTTAATTTTCATGGATTTATTTTTTTTTTTAATTTTTCTTTTTGTCGTTATAATTTGTACCAATCGAAGTAAATACTTTTTACACTTGTTTTTTTTTGTTTTGTTTTAAATTTTAGAATGCAGTATTTTGTTAGTAGCTATTTTTTGTATTTTTTTCTTTTTATTATTTGCCGTGAAATAAGTGAACTATCATAGTCCATGGAGAAAAGTATATGTTGTACATGTAAGTATGTATGTATGTATATGAAAAATGAAAATAAATTAATTTATTTGTTTGTTTTTTTGTTTTATTTATAGCTATGCATGTATGTATATCTTTAAATTTATTTAGAATTGTTTTATTTTAGAAATCTTTAGTAGCTAGCTAAGTTTTAAGGAAAATAGCGACAAAATTAAATGAAAAATTAAAAAAAAAGAAAACACAAGGGAAATCTAGACTAGACCATTTACAAAGATATTTCGAATTTCTATTTAGATTGTATCATTTGTTTTTTTTTTCTCATATTGCTTGTTGTTTTAGGACATATAGGGTGTTTTTTATTGGGGTATAGAACTTTAAGTTGGCATCACTTTTTTAACTGGCGGCCATTTTGTCAGCTGTCAAGTGATTAATATTTAGTTTGGTTTGCCATTTCATCATGAACAGGTTGACAAAAGAACAACGCTTGCAAATCGTGCAAATTTATTTCGAAAGTAATGGTTCAGTTCGCGAAGTTCACCGCAAGTCCATTTTATGGTCGACATCGTCCATCAGAGCAATTAATTCGGTTAACCATGGATCGTTTTCGCACTACGTTTACTCTATGTGATAACACGCATCCGCAGAGACGTCGAACAGTGCGCACCGAAGAAACAATTGCCGCTGTAGAGCAAAATGTTGAAGAGGACCCGAATGAATCGATTCGCCACCGTGCACAGCAATTGGAGCTGCACAGCTATTGGAGAAAGTGGTTGAAAATTGGACCTGTAGAATTGGCTATATTCGAGCCAGCCGCGGCGGCCACATGCCCGAAATCATATTTAAACATTAATGGCATAAAATTATCCTTCCAATAAAGCCAAATTGATGGACATTAAAACGATTTTCTTGTGTTTTATTTCAATTCTAAGTTCTATACCTCAATAAAAAACACCCTTTACATGTAAAGGATTTGCGATTATTTATGAGGATTTCATTCGAAATACATACATATATATGTATGTGTTAAAATTATTCAGGGATTTTTCAAAATTAAAATTTAAAAATTTTTAAAAATTTGATTTCAACTGGGACATTGTCCTGGCTCAAGAACATTTTGCATCTATATTTAATAGAATGCAAATTTATTTACAAATGGCATGGCGACATTTATTACTTGGCTGCAGACTATCACGATCATGATTTCGACCATGTCAAAAGTCTTTTCAAGTGACTTCGCAGCGACTTTTCAATATCAAACCCGGCCTCTACAAGGAGATGATTGTCACAAACGAACGAGAAGCACAACTCACTTGCCGAATTTGCGTTTAAAAAATCGCACCAACTAATAAAGTACACATGCCATCTTACAAGCATCTCATTGAGTTGCATATGTAAGTATGTGTATATGCAGGTATAGTTACCCAGCAATACTTCTGCCGTGCCAAAGCTCATTTGTTTTAGTTTTTTAAAAATCACAATAAAATAATACAAAATCCCATGGGGAGATGCCATACCCAATATATTTTAAAATGTATTGGAATTGCCTTGAAAACAATTCGGCCAAGTATTTCAGGAGTTCTTATCATCATAAGTTCACACAAAGTTAAATTGGGCATAAAAAATATTTTTTTCTTAAAATACGTTTAAAATATTTTTAAGAGAAGACTATATACGGAAAGTAATTTGAAGGGATCCAAAGAAATGAAACATATGCAAACTATTATTTGGATATACGGAACATGTTACGTATTTTGAGTTGAGCCTCAAACGTCTGAAAAATTTATTCATTGATTCTTTGAATTTCGTTATCCTAGCCTTTTTTGTATAATAGGCCTGCGCGATTGGGCTTACTAGCTTATAGACTTGTCACACTGCATGCGAAATCTAGCAGCAATGACATAAGGTCGATTTTCAAATGTCAAATTAGTATGCGATTTGACATTTGATAATCGACCTTTTGTCATTTCAACTAGATTTCGCATGCAGCGATTTTACACAATTTCTATTTTACACAATCGCGGAATGTAAAGGCTGCTTAATAGAGCCTTTACATTACGCGATTGTGTTAAACGATTTTTGGTGAGAGAAATCGGATGATTACTCACCCACTTTCAAAAAATCGCATCGCACGTCGTTTCGCGCGTTTACGTTTATCAAACGCGCTTACACTTATCAATGTAATAAAAAAACGTTATCAATGTAAATAAAAACACGTTTACACTTAAAGAAAAAATGTCTGTTATTAACATTAGCGATTGTCTGCTATTACAGCAGTTTTTCTGCAATCATGCATCAACATTTACAATGGCTGCTGATAATTAAATTATAAAAATAGATAAAAATAAGGGTTTATAATTTAAAAGCCTTTCAGATTGACGTCGAAAACGAATTTAGCTCGAATTTCGTTTTATATTAGCATGGGGCAATATGCGTATCACAATATCTTTCAGCGGTAATAAATTCCCTTATAATAACATTTATTCTAAAAATACGCATTAGTGTGGTTGGTACTAGAAATGGCGTGGCAAATGAACCCACTTTCCAAATATTTAAAAAGGATATAAAATCATTCTCGTATACCAAATGATAGAGTCTTCCGATCATCCCTATATAAGTTATAGAGGATTAAACTGTACCTAGAATGTACACATTTGTGTGGGAGGCACTTGATGGGGTGTGATAAACTCAGCCAAATTCCGTATGTTTCAAAAGGGTATAAAATCATTCTCGAATACCAAATCTGATTTTCTGATCATTCACATAAAAATTATAAATGATTCAAGTTTACCTAGAATTTGCACGTTTGTGTGGGAAGCTCTGGAAAGGGCGTGGCAAATGTGCCATCAAATTCCATCATTCTATGATGCCAATTCATAGTATTCCGATCATCCTTATAGAAGTTATAGGGAATTCAAAATAACCTAGAATATGCACATTTGTGTAGGAGGTACTAGAAGGAATGTGACAAAAGCGCCCAATTTCCATATGTTTAGAAGCGATATAAAATTATTCTCATATACCAAATCATGGAGTTTTCCGATCATCCTTTTAGAAGTTATAGGAGATTCAAATTAACCTAGAATATGTACATCTGAGTGGGAGGTACTAGAAGGGATGTGACATGATCATTCTCTGATACCAAATCATAGAGTCTTCTGATCATCCGAATTAAACCTAGAATTTGTACATTTGTGTGGGAGATTCTATAAAGGGTGCGAAAAATGTGCCCAACATCCACAGGTTTTAAACATATATAAAATCATTCCCTGATACCAAATCATAGAGTACTCCGATCATCCTTTTAGACGTTATATATACAGATACAAATCTGCTATCTCCTTTTCAGCAGAAAATCTGCTCTTACAGCAGACTTTTTGCTTTCTTTTACTGACAAATTCCTTGGAGTGTAGGACATTTGAACAAACAACTATCACAACTAGACCGTGATTCTTTTAATTTCCTTAGAAGGATCCAATAATTAAAAGGTGAAAATCTTCTCAAGGAAGAATTAGCTTTACACATGAAACCAGTAAAAAATGGTTGAAAAAATCAAATAGGAATATAAATATAGCCCAAGGTATTTAAATGTATGATACTATTTAATAATATTTTGTAATATTTCTATTGCACATTGATAAATAAGCAATCATAAAGTTCAATTTGTTTTCACAGTTTCGAATATTTTCCACCAGTTTCTGTAAAATAGTTTCGTCTCTAGACAAACGAATTCTTCTAAATTAAAGATGTCAAAACATATTTATGTATTTTAAATATACGAGTTCTTTGTTTACTTAAACTTTTTTATCGAGTGTAGGACAATATATTTTATTTAAAGACAAAAAAATATATGTTTAATTTCTAGTTTGTCAGTTTTTAAAATAAAGCACACCAGTTACTAACTGCAGACATTTTAAACCTAAAAAGAATTAATTCCAGATATTCCCGGGAATGAGGCTTTGCATTTCAGTTTTCTCGGGAAATGAAACCCCCAACACCCCAAGTGCAATAGACAAGTCACATCGTGTGGAGTTTAAAAGGATCGACAAAGAAAGATACATTATCTGAAGAATCAAATTGCTTTTATAAGTGAAATATAGTGTAAGAAATCACAATATATTTGCGACAAATTTAGTATAAACATGGACATGGCGACCATGTCAATGAGAAAAAGCTCGTTTAAAGAAAGTCAACTGCTTAAGCATACGCATAGATGCCATTGTCTGAATTATTCCATAAACGCTTAGCAACTTTCTACAGCATTTTTCTGAATTCTGTTTTCTTTAGCGACTACTTTTGTTCCGACATGTCGTTACGAATTCTCTATGCAAATATAAACAAGAACATGACTACCAGGTCAGTGATAAAAGCTCGCTTAAAGGAAGCCTTCGGCTGAAGCATACACGATCTGTCTGGACATTGTCTGAACTCTTCCGTCAACGCTTATCGACTTTGTACAGTATTTTTCCGACAGATCTGAACGAATTCAGAACGATTTCTGAACTCTGTTTATGAGGGTTTTCTTTAGCGATTACTTTTTTGCGTAATTCTCATTTGTTCCGACATGTCTTTTTTCGAATTCGGAGCTATGTCTGAACTCTATAACTTAGTTATGGTTTTTTCCACTGAACCATCACTCGGGGGATGTCCCCTATAAATGAAGTATAATGTTGGAAGCAATATAAGGTACTGTGAGGAGGAAAGAGGGAGAGATGGTTGACGTTCGTCGTTCATCCCGGCATTTATGTACGATTTCTAAGCGGCAGATTGAGGAATTCTTTGATTTTCCCTATTTTGACGTGTGAGGTAGACGTCAATAGTATATAAAGGGTGATTTTTAAGCTATTATCTTTTTGGCAACACTGGTTTAAACAGCTGACGCACGTTTCGTGTTTTGTTTCACTGTCAAACATCTTCAGTTTGGTCTATAATTTAACCATGAATCGTCTTACAAACGAACAACGCTTGCAAATTATTGAATTTTATTATCAAAATGTGTGCTCTGTTAAGAAAGTTCATCGCGCGCTTATTCTGTTCAGCTCATTTTTGGCTCAATCGGTACGTAAATAGGCAGAATTGTCGATTTTCGAGTGAATATCAGCCAGAAGCATTGTAAGAGCTACCAATGCATTCAGAAAAAGTCACAGTTTGGTGCGGTTTATGGGCTGGTGGCATCATTGGACCGTACTTCTTCAAAGATGATGCGAATCGTAACGTAAGTGTGAATGGTGAGCGCTACAAAATGCAAGAGCTTGACTTGCATGACATGTGGTTTCAACAAGACGGTGCCACATGCCACACAGCACGCGCAACAATGGACTTATTGAGAGGCGAGTTCGGTGAACATTTTATTTCACGTTCGGGACCGGTCAATTGGCCGCCTAGATCGTGCGATTTAACGCCTTTAGACTATTTTTTGTGGGGCTATGTTAAAGCTCATGTCTATACAGACAAGCCCGCTTCAATTGACACATTGGAAGACAACATTAAAGCATTTATTCGTGAGATACCGGCCGAAATGTTGGAAAGAGTATGCCAAAATTGAACTAAGCGGATGGACCATTTGAGGCGCAGTCAAGGTGTCAACATTTGCATGAAATAATCTTCAAACATTAAATTATATGAACCGTACTATCGATTCAAATAAAGATTTCATGCATTTTTCTTAATTTTATGTGTTTTTTTGAAAAACTTTCCTATAGCTTTTAAAAAAATCACCCTTTACATGGTGTTACAAAATTGTAACGAATTCTAAAGGAATGTAAGATATTTTTATCTTTTAATACGATTTTATCTGTTATACTCGATACGTTTTCGTGATGATGTTAGTCCGAATTTATTAAGATATTTAGTCCGAAATGTTGGATTTCTCTCCAGAAATTAGCACGGATTCTGTTCAGAAATTGTGTGTCGCCAAAAATATCAGATTTCTCTCAGGCCTTGTCGGTCACAATTCCTGTTAATCACTCAATACGTTTTTCGTGGCGATGTCCGTCCAAAGTCGTTACGAAACGCCGCGGTTTTCCTTTCAGAATTTTCCACAGATTCTATTCAGAATTTGTTTAGAAATCGGTACGTGTCGGCGAAAATTTCAAATTTCCCTTAGACCCGTTGGTCAGTCTTCGTGTTAACCATTCCATATATTTTCGGTGATGATGTCGTCTTGAATTTGATGTCGAGATTTGCTTCGAGGTCGTCACAAAGAAGAATTCGTTACGATATGCTGACAAAAATATCAGATTTCCCTTAGAATTTCTTACGATATTTTTCCGCGGTCGTCACAAAGCGTCGGATTTCTCTCCAGTAATTCGCACGGATTCTGTTCAGAATACGTGTGTCGACAAATATTTTAGATTTTCCTCAGACCTGTCGGTCAGAATTCGTTTTACTCACTCCATACGTTTTTCGTGGCGATGTCCGTCCAAAGTCGTTACGAAACGGCGGATTTCCTTTCAGAATTTTCCACAGATTCTGTTCAGAATTTGGTTAGAAATCGGTACGAGATTTGGTTCGAGGTCGTCACATAGAAGAATTCGTTACGATGTGCTGACAAAAATATCAGATTTCCCTCAGACCTGTCGGTACGAACATCTTACGATATTTGGTTCGCGGTCGTCACGAAGCGTCGGATTTCTCTTCAGAATTTCACACTGATTCTTTTCAGAATTCATTTAGAAATCGCTAGAAATCGTCGATTTCGAGATTTTCCTCAGACGTGTCAGTCAAACTTGGTGTTAACCACTCCATTTGTTTTTTGGTGAGTGTCGAATTTCTCTTCAGAATTTCACACGGATTCTTTTCAGAATTCGGATTTCCCTTCAGAATTTCTCGTGCTTTCTGATCAGAGTTCGTTACGAAGTGTCGACAAAAATATAAGATTTCCCTTAGACCTGGCGGTAGGAATTTCTTATGATATTTGGTACGCGGTCGTCACGAAGCGTTGAATTTCTCGCGGATTTTTTTTTGAATTCGATTAGAAATCGACAAAAATATCAGAGATTCCTTAGACTTGTCAGTCAAACTTTATGTTAATCACTCCATATGTTTTTGATGAGCTTCGGATTTCTCTTCGCGGATTATTTTCAGAATTCGGTCAGAAATCATTACAACGTCTCGACAAAAATATCAGATTTTCCTCAGACATGTCGTACAGATTTCGTGTTACATACATTTTTTGTGATATCAGTTCGATTTTGGATTCGGATTTAAACTTTTTGCCGACCGTCGCACAGAGGGTTGAAATCGTCAAAAATGGAGATAAATTCGGGGAAGCCTTCGGGTCAGGTAATGTTTATATTTTTTCAATATTTATACCATAATCAGTAAAAGAAAACACGATTTGAGTACAATTTAGTGGAAAAAGTGGTTTTCCTGGAAAATATATTAATAATACGTCCGTGTATATATTCTTGTTATCGAAGTACAAGTCACAATTATTATCCAATCCCAACAGAACTTGGTACAGCTAATTTTTTCGCATCAATAACGGACATTATTAAATTTGAAGCAAATCAGTTCAGATGTAGATATATATTCCATACAAATGTCACTCCCGATTTGACTTTTTTGGCTCTAGATAACACATATTTTAACCGTTATTGTTCAAATTTGGTACAATACGTTATATTTCAAATATAAACATTTATGGTGAAAGTGGGTCACATCGGTTTAGATTTAGGTATAGCTCCCATACAAATGTATTTCCAGATTTGGCTTTTCCGCTCTAGTGACAAAATTGTTTACCTAATTTTGTTCGCATTTGACGCATAACATTACATTGCACCTACAAACAGCTGTAGTTAAATTCGGTGTCATCGGTCCATTGTTTGATAAAGCCCCCATACAAATGTCCCACCAGATTTGGTGACATTTGCTCATAAAGGACAATGTTTCGAATGTGTCCGACATTAAACTGTCACAGATATTTTAATACATATTGAATTGGTATTAAATTACTTTAAATAGGATAGAAGATGCAGGGTATCATATAGCCGGCATCACCCGCCTCTAGTCTTTCCGTACTTGTTATACCCTACACCACTTCGTTTTTATATAGGGATGTCTATAAGATTAAGATTTATTGTGCAACTTGGAATCTCATTCTGCCTCTGTGAATGCTTTTCATTAGAGATAATTGTTTCATTTAAGTATTTATTTAAGTTAAAAGACTTATTTTTCATTACAATTATATTTAAATATTAAGTTTTCGTCATAATCTAAATTCCAGTTGTACAATAAAAGTTAATGTATAAGCGCACCCATAAAGAGTGACTATTTTCACAATTTATTTAATAAAATAAATTGGCGCAAAAAACGCACAACATGTTATTGCGGAATATTGAAGCTAGCACGTTGTAATTTAATTAGAAATTCACCATCCTGCGGTATGTTACAGAATTCACATTTAAAACTCCACGTATATTTTGAAAATACCTAAAATTTAGACATATTTTGAACAATTTTTTAAAAATATTTCTACAATTTTTTAAAAATATTTCTACAATATTTTCGTTAAAACATTTTTTTGTAAAAATACTCTAAAATAACTGAACTTGAAGATTCCATAATCAAAGTGTTACTTTTTATCATTGAGCAAAATAATATTAACCTTTAAAATATGTCAATTTTTTTTTTCACAACTGATCGTGTAAATCTCAAAAATTTTTTTGACTTTCAGGCAGGGCAACTGGGATAGTAAACAACACATATCATTGATTTTTTCTGCATTGTTGTAGAATTTTATATTCATTCTTTAATCGTATAATAAAAAAAATTTCAAAAAAATTAATTTAGATTTTTGAATTAATCTCCATTTTTGGCGATTTCAACCCTCTGTGCGTCGTAACGATTTCTGATCGTTTGCTAGGTGCAATGTAAATTGATGCCTATCAATTGTGTAGACATAAGCCTACGCTCGAAGAAGTTTCTATGATCTTCGGCACTTTCTCCTCTTAGTAGCCATTCTATCAGGTGCATACACGTCAGGGAGACGTTATTTTTGGCGTTAAAAAACTGCTTTTATGTAATTGTGAATCAATGCAAGTGAAGTTGGTCACTTTCAACCAACGATGCGAATTTCAAAATATCTTTGTAAATCGTAAATAGCTTTTTTTTGAATTTGTTACTATGTTTGTAGATACGACTATTGTATTATGATTCGATTCGATCAATTATTTGTTGTAATCTAATCTAAAATGAAATTGTTGTTGTTGTTGCTTTTTGGTTTTCGAAGGTATTTAGGTTACACTCCACTCCATCCACATCCTTTCGCTTAAGCCTTAAGAAACTGTTTTTTTTTTGGTATTTTTTTTTTGTTTTTTTTTGCGATTGTTATGAATTTTTCTTAGAAAAAAATTAAACTATTTTTTTTATAAATTATTTTTTTAATTTGTGGAGGATTTTTTTTATCAGTTTTTTTCGGTTTTTTATCTGTTTACCTCTGTTTTCGCCTTTGTCTTGGGGGGCGTGTTTTAGATTTAGTTTTAGTTTTAGATTTATTGCATTTCTTGCACTATTCTAGAGTATTTGGGTTTCTTTTTAAAGGAAAATGTAAGTTTAATCTTTTTAATCCATTTATGGATTTTGTTCCAAAAACAATTGTTTGCTGCTGCTATATGTATTCCGTTATTTGTAATAATATTTTTATAACTGCAGTCGTCGTCGTCGTCGTACTGTTCGTCATCGTCGTCGCACTTCGTCGGCCCCTTCGTCAATGGGTTTCTATTTTATACGGCCGCCACAGGCCCGGGCGGAGTTGAGATGCTCGTCGTCATGGTTTTACTCAGATTCCTGCAAGACAAAAGATTGACATTGACATTGGCACATGATGATGGCTGAGAGCGCAGAAGAGAGCACTGATTGTTTCTTTCTTTCAATACAAATACAAAAATACATTTAGTTATACATTGAGAGTGTGTGTGTGTGTTTTTATTTATTTATTTATTTATATTTTTTTTGTTTTGTTTGCTTAGAAGACAACATTGGTGATGGGGTGGTGGTGGTGGTGGTGGTGGTTTTGGTAGTGGTAGTTGTGGTGATGGTGGTTGTGGTTGTGGTGGTGGTGGCTAAGAGTGGGATAGGTCGAGTCCTCCATCGGAGATGACCCCCAGGGCATTGTAGACTAAGAGCACCTTCTAACGCTAAAAGAATTTGAAGCAGAGTTAGAAGATTGAACAAGACGGTAGGTTACTAACAAACAGCATATTTGGTACATGAATGGTACGGGCCACTTGGTGCCGTCCCAGCCCAGCATTTAAAGGCTCTTCATTTCAGATTCTGAGTACTTTTTCATATGGCCATATATATATATCATCTGGCAACCATCTGCTCAACAGTGCGCTTGGAAACAGTTATCAGATTCTGAGGGTAACCCCAGCATTTCAGAACGTCCGTCGAACGTTTAACGTTTCTGAAGTAATTTTTCGTTAAGAAAAATCCATTCAATTCGAAGACTTTTTTCCTATAGAAAATTCTCAGATTCTGGACATTTTTTTTGTAATTACGGGGGAAATTTGGGGGATTTATTTTTTTTTGGATTTTTACAATCTAGAAGAGAGCCTAATAAAAGCAGATATTGGAATTTGTGGTTATCGTTATCGAATGTAGGATTTCGATGGGATTTTGAAATGGTAAAGTTCTCAGATTAATGTGAATTGTCTGCCTGGAACTACGGCTGCCATTTTATGGGGGTGGGAGTCGGTGGTGCAAAAAAAAAAAACAAACAAACAAAAATAGTCAGATTCTGAGGACTTAATCTTATAGAAAAAATATCTGGAAAAAAATGATCAAGAACTTGTTGTTATATTCTTAGCATTGAGGAGTGTCGTTATATAGCAGTGCTCTTAAATTCTGGGCGTATAGTTTATCGAGTGTTATCCAACTTTTGGCAAAATTTTTTTTTATAATTTTTTAAATAAAATATTTTGAATTTAATAGAATTTGTGTTCTTATTTAGATTTTCTGTTAATTTAGCTTATTATTTATATAAATGAAATATAATTAGCTAATAAAAGACATTAAGACATAAAGGTCTACAAATGATAGTAAATTATGAATAAAATAAGAATTATTGTTGTATTGTTCAGATAAGACAAAGTTGCAACATAAATTCCAGCCTCCAGAAAATAAACATAAATAAAAAATAATATGTAACGTCGTTTGTAAACTTCTGTGGCACAGTTTATAACCTCTCGGGACTTCTCACATCATGGGATACCCTTCCGCTAACCTGCAGATCCCGATCAGGCGGTCCTGGAAACATCCCTGCTGGTCGAACACCCAAACGAAAGCAGCAGAGGCAACTGGACTCGTAGATAAGCCTGACGATATTCACTGTTCTAATCGTGGATTACAACGAATACAAGCGTTTCGATCTCCTGAAGAAGAAGTGAAGAATCACTTCCGAACCCAACCAAGTGAAATGATCCCATCGCTGCCATTTTTGGTAACAGGACTACAAATCCTACACTTAATTGATCGCCCAGAGAATGAGAGAGTCGAGTCAGAGTCATACCGCTACTTGAACCAGGAAAGGTCTCGAGTAAGGAAGTCATGGTCTCCGAGTTGAGGAGGAACTAGAACAATTTATCGCAGGCGAGTTGCATAAGTCATCAAAGCGCTAGGCCCCCAAGCAAAGCTCAATGTTGATGCTGAGCAGTTAAACTTGGTCTACGCAATTGGACAACGGTTGAATTGCTCTCCCGATCATTTTGGTGATAGGACTACCAATCCTAAGAGGTAAGTGGGTTATTTAAACCTACAGTTTATTGAGCACCACGAGAACAATACAAAAAGGAAAGTCATGGTTCGTTTTCATGGTTTCATCGAGTCGATAAGAGTATTAAATGCTACAGGCGAAGTTGTACATGTCATTCATAGGAAGGAATCCCAATGTTGATGTTGAAGCTATTGGATGAACCAGGAGTTGAGTACCTGACGAAGGTCTGGCTACTCTTATTGTCCCCAAAGCCTGGAAAATGGGCAGAGTGATACCGCTACTGAAACCAGGAAAGCACTCGATTGGAAAGACCCATACATCGCATTCATGATCTACAAGAGTCTAGAAGGAAAGATATCAATTTACCACAGACATGTTGAACATGTCATTCGTAGCCGAAGGAATCTGAATGAAGATGTTGAAACTAATCGGGAGTCAAGACATAACGCTACTGAAACCAGGAAAGGACGCGAGTAAGGAGAGTCTCTGAGGGCTCTGACGGAATCTTAATGTCGATGTTATTGTATGAACCGGGAGGTCAATACCTGATGAAGGTCTCTATTCACTTTTACAAGTGAACAAGTCTAGAAGGAAAGAGATCAATTTACCACAGACATGTTGATCATGTCATCCGTAGCCGAAGGAATCTGAATGTAGATGTTGAAACTAAGTCAAGACATAACGCTACTGAAACCAGGAAAGGACGCCAGTAAGGAGAGTCTCTGGGGGCTCTGACGGAATCTTAATGTCGATGTTATTGTATGAACCGGAAGGTCAATACCTGATGAAGGTCTCTATTCACTTTTACAAGTGAACAAGTCTAGAAGGAAAGATATCAATTTACCACAGACATGTTGATCATGTCATCCGTAGCCGAAGGAATCTGAATGTAGATGTTGAAACTAATCGGGAGTCAAGACATAACGCTACTGAAACCAGGAAAGGACGCGAGTAAGGAGAGTCTCTGGGGGCTCTGATGAAATCTTAATGTCGATGTTATTGTATGAACCGGGAGGTCAATACCTGATGAAGGTCTCTATTCACTTTTACAAGTGAACAAGTCTAGAAGGAAAGAGATCAATTTTCCACAGACATGTTGATCATGTCATCCGTAGCCGAAGGAATCTGAATGTAGATGTTGAAACTAATCGGGAGTCAAGACATAACGCTACTGAAACCAGGAAAGGACGCGAGTAAGGAGAGTCTCTGGGGGCTCTGACGGAATCTTAATGTCGAAGTTATAGTATGAAGCGGGAGGTCAATACCTGATGAAGGTCTCTGTTCACTTTTACAAGTGAACAAGTCTAGAAGGAAAGAGATCAATTTACCACAGACATGTTGATCATGTCATCCGTAGCCGAAGGAATCTGAATGTAGATGTTGAAACTAATCGGGAGTCAAGACATAACGCTACTGACACCAGGAAAGGACGCGAGTAAGGAGAGTCTCTGGGGACTCTGACGGAATCTTAATGTCGAAGTTATTGTATGAACCGGGAGGTCAATACTTGATGTAGGTCTCTGTCCACTTTTATTGTCGCAGAAGCCTGGAAATTGGGCAAAGGAATACCGCAGTATTGAGAGCAGGAAAGAATTCGATCAGACCAGGCCAGTTGTACATGTCATTCGTACTGCAAAGTCATCAAAGCGCTAAATCCCGAAAGAATGTGAAGATTTATGTTGAAGCTATTTGCTGAACTGGGTTACTGAAACAAGGAAAGGACGAGAGTAATGAACATCATGCATAGTATTCATGGTAGAGGTTGGAACCAGCATACTTTACCGAAGTCGTATAAAGCGTTAGGCCTCGAAGCAATCTCAATGTTTTAATGTTGAAGCTAATGGATGAACCGGGAGTCGAGTACTTAATGAAGGTTTCCCGTGGCCTGGCAATTGTACAGTGATACCATTACTGAATAAAGAGAAAGACGTTTGTAAAGATAGTCATGGATCGTATCATAGTCTCCGAGTCGAAAGGGAACTAGAAACATTTAACACAGACGTGTTGCACATGTCATCGCGCATAGCGCAGTCATTAAAGCGCGAAGCCCCGAAAGAATCTGAATGCTGAGCGGTGCAACTTGAGCTGTGCAATTGGTAAATTATGGGCGACGGTCAAGTCGCTCTCGAAACCCACCAAGCGGAATGATTCCACCGCTGACACTTGTGGTGGCAGAACTTCAAATCGTGTGCACTCTGAGAGTGAGAGACGAAAAGGAAAGCCATATGTAGTATTCATGGTTGCCACTCTTATTGTCAGAGAAGCCTGGAAAATGGGACGAGTGATATCGCTACTGAAACCGAGAAAACACTAGATTCAGAGAGAGAATCATACAGACCCATATCTGTCTTCTCTCTTTAGTAGCGAAGATACTTGAGGCGTTTAACTTGGACATTTTCCAATTGTGGATCGTCAACAAGGGTTTCGAAAGAAGCATAGTCCACCAACACTCAGGGTATGTCCCCTATAAATGCAGTGCATTGCGTTGGTGGAAGGAAGTTCAGGTATTGGAAGGAGGAAAGAGGGAGTAGTGTCTGTTGACATCTGTTTTGAATCTCTGAATGTCGTAATTGGAGGGAAAGATATTTGCCTAAACATTTGAAGGCATCTTTCGACACATCAAATACATGTTTTGTCCAACGAACATCACGTTGTATTTTTATGCCAAGAACATCGACGACACCGTTGGATCAGTGAATCGCTTGTGAGACAACAAGGAGCACTTGGTCTTACGTGCATTAAAATCTACTCTATTCTCTCGACCCCATTCAGAAATGGCCAGCAAATCCTGGCTAAGTGACTCATCCATCAATCGCCTTTTATCCTCACTTTCTTGACGACTTGGTCTATGATCGAATGAGTATGAATGACAGAGGTTGCTGTCATCCGCGAATGAGTATATTGGATTCACAGTCCGATCCAAGAGGTCGTCGACGAAAATAAGAAAAAGGGAGGGGGAAGGGTTTTCGAAAATAACATAGTCGACGACAGCTTTACACGCTATCACCACACATCCGCCGCGGTCTTAACTAGGAAGAGCAGTGCGAAAGTATTGTCCTCGAAGCTCGAAGGTATCTGAAGACACATTAGGCGTTTCACTTCCTGAACCTAATTTACCATTGCAGATCATGAACATGGATTTCAAAAGCAGAATAGTCGACGACAGTTTTACACGCCGTCCATACACTTGTATGGACGCCAGTCATTTGTGGAATTCAGAAGCGGGAAGCCGCGAAACGACAGCTTTTCGGGAACAGATTATGAAACCTTGTTGACCTCTTACAAAGGCGTGGTCGGGAAAGAATTCGAGTTAGGGATAATCACACACACACACACACCAATCTATCTTCTCTCTGTAGTAGCGGAGACACTCGAGGAGTTTCACTTCCTGAAGTTCATGTACCATTCCCACTTGTAGATCATGAACAAGGGTTTTCGAAAGTAACATCGTTGACGACAGCTTTACACACTATCACCACACCTTCGCCGCGGTCTTAACTAGGAAGAGCAGTGCGACAGTAAGGTCCAAGAGGTTCGAAGGCATCTGAACGATCAACCATGGCGTATTGTTGGAGGACATCGGTATGAGACGTTGGATCGTGAACTATAAGTGTGAACGCCTCTTATATGTGGGATTCAGAAACGGGAAGTCGCCCACAGGCAGCATTTGGAATATTCAAACATGCCAAAATACCGCCATTTAATGGAACTTTCACGTAACATGGTCCGATAAGCTCTAGATCAGTAGTAAACAACCGTCGGGAAAATGCGTACGAGGAGATCTTCCTCTAGAAATAGCATCATTCGTTGCACGAGAAAGGTTCTGACCCAGCTGGGATCTGTTTGATTAATCCGATTCCGATTCGTTCTGGGCACATATTGATGGTATAGTGCGGAACCTGTGATCACGGATCGCATAACTCACTACCGCTATCCCGTTGCTCACCTAAAGCCACTAAGCTAAGTCCACAGGTCCCTATGGATGCAATCTAAGCAGGTGACCATCTTTTTGAATTTGGAGATATAACCAAACTCTCAGAAAAAGTGAATCCCTTTTAGGTACGAGATACGAGCACATATATTTTGAATGTTATGGTGGCACAGGGATAGGGAAAACTAACTGACTTCTCGGTGATACCCTATTCTAGAAGACTGAAAGGTCATGACATGGACGTGGCAGGATAACAACTCAATATTTATACAGATACAAAAATGAAGTCTTTAGTATTTTGTCAGATCAGCTGATAGTAAAGTCTCATCTTCCAGACTGCCAAGTCATGCAAGGGATTGACACAGCTTTCCACAGGAATCGACTCCCTAGTGTAAACATAATAAAGTGCCCCAATTAATGCCGACTACATGATGTCACACACAACGGCTAACAACTGGGTTAATAAGTGCTGGGATATCCAACAGTTTCTCGTATTTGTGATTTCCTAAGGGAATAAAAGACCAAATAAAGTGCAATTAAGACTGGGCAAAATGACACAGTGTGAAAAGTTTGGTTATACAACTGGTCATGATTCATGCTGGAGCTGAGTGGATGAGTAAGAGTCAGGACGAATTGTGTCAGCAAGAACAAATTTGTATTTTTACATTTCTATAATAAAATCGTACCAAATGTTGGATAACCCTTTTGTTTTAAATTATTATACAATATAGCAATTAAAAATCCAAAAAAAATAATCATGCTTCACTTACCCCTGAACTGAATTTGAAGTCGATATAACGCCATTATCCAAGGAATCCCTCGACAGTTCGTCCGCCATCTGTACCTTTAACTGATGACCGAACGAGTTCATGTCCGAATTCGGTGTCATCACCGAACCGGGTGTGTGAACACGATATTGGCCGGGTGTTGTCACCGAGCCGGGCTGTGATATTGAATTGGTCATGCCGGGACCGCCGTTCGGCAAGACCCCGTCGACAATACAACTCTCGCCCGTCGTCGAGTCGTGCATATTAATAATTTGACTGCCGGCAGCATTGTCCGCCAAGGCGGCGCCATCACTGTCATCCACGCCCTCATCGTCGATGTCCATGTCTTCGGCGTTCTTGTCCAGCGGTGCCGTCTCCTCGTCCTCATTGTAGATTTTGAAGTAGGCATATGTCAAATAGATCACAGATATGATAAATGAGGGTATAGGAATGGCCATCGAATACACCAGATTCAGGGTGTTCTGCCAATAGTCCAGATGGCTGATGACCACACTAGGATCCACTTTGGAATAGTAGCAGGGGAACTTGACGCCCAGCTTCGTATAGCGCTTCGTCCATATGGTGCAGTTGAGCACGGGCGGATAGCCGCAACCCTTGACGTTCGGATATAGATGGGCGCCAACGAAGAAGTACTTGCTGTCATTGCCCACCATAAGGCCTCTATTCAGTTCGGAGATCTCCTCGAAGACATCATTGCCATCGGCACTGATCATGGTGTTGTCGGGATCGACACCGGAATCTTCTATAAGGAAACCATTGGAACCATCCTCGTCACCGAAACTCAGATGTTCCAGAACCATGCCACCCTCATCCATCGAGGTCATGGGGTCGTGCGGCCCCAAATCATACTCGTAATCGCGTATGGCGCGCTCGTAACGATCGGTGCGCTTCTTGGGCGGTATTATCTTCTCGGCCTCCTTGAGATTGATGTGATATTCGGTGACATTGAACTCATCCGTATAGTTGTACAGATTCAAGCGGTAGTTGACCATTATCTGGGTGCACTCGAAGATCTCACGCGTGCAACCCTCGCGGCACGAGGACCAACTGCAGTTGCGCGCCCCCTCGCGGCTGACTGTGGAGGAGGTCTCGCACAGGGCGGGCACCTCCTCGAACTGCATAAAGATGGTGGTGAAGGCCGGCTCTATGACGAACGGCACCAAAAAGAGAAATGCAAACATGCTGAAGGTACCGAGCAATATGAAAAAGGCAGTCGTATAAAAGAGCAATTTCTCCCGTAGGGTACGAATTTCCAGTTCATCACCCATTGTTCGAAGTGTCGTCGGTTGTTGGCTGGCGGCTTAAGTTTAATTAATTAATTAATCACTTTGCTTAAACTACGTTTATTTTTAAACTAATTTACTAAGTTTGTTAAGTTAGCTTACTTTCGTACGAAAAATTATTTTTTTTTTTAATTTAAGCGTGGGCTAATTCTTTTGTTGTTGTTGTTAGCTTAAGTGAGCTGGAATAGTTAAACTTGAGATTATCTTTTTTTAGTTTTATTTTATTTTTTAGTTGAGTTGTAGTTTTGCGGCGAGGGTTTTTGTTTTTTATTTTTGTTTTTGTTTTGCATGTAGTTAGCGAGAGCCTGAAGAAAGAGTTAGAGAGCAAAATCGATAGCGAAAAAGTTTGGTTGATGGTCTTATAATCTAGAGATGATCTTTAGTGCAAATTTTATATCACAGGGTGTTTGTTTTATTATATATATATATATTTATTTTTATGTTTTTTATTGTTGATTTTCTTTGTCTCTGTTTCAAGTCTTCTTTGGTTTATTTTTATTTTAACGATTGCGAATACAACTCTGCTCGAGTTGATTTAAGTGGCAACCCCGTTTTTTTAGAGATGTCTTTGCGGTGTTTACTTTTATTGGGGTTTCAACACTTTTTAGATTTTTTATTGCCTTCATGAGTTTCAAAGTTTAAGAAGTTTTCTTTTCACCACTTTTGTATATGATTCTTTTCTTTTTTCTAACAAGTAGCCATTGTTATATTCTTTCGCGCATTTTGATTTAGGTGTAGCTAACTTGAGTTGAGCTTAAACTGCAGTTTAGTTTGATCTAATTTATTGAAAACTATTATCAGCTCATGGAGTTATTTTCACTTAAACTTCGAGTTAAACTTCGTTTATCTTCACTTCAACTGTCGTTTATTGTTTTTGTATCGAACTTTTAACTACGTTTAACTTTAACTACAGTTTACACGCTTCGTGGTTGGTAGACAACTTACAGGGTTTGATGGTTAACTAAGGTTTAAATATTTTTAGTATTTGTAGCCCATTTCTAGGCATTGCAGATTAAATACTTCCATTCTAGAGGTAGTCTACTTTTAGGCGGAGCATTGATTAGAATTAGCCTGAGGAGTTAAACTGTTGCTTAAATGGTATTTAAATTGAAATCAACGTGCCGTTAGACAACTGATAGGTTTTGAAATTAAATTACAGTTTTTTTAAGGATGTGAACTTCCAATCAGCGATGTTTTATGGCCGTTAATATACCTCAGTTGGTTGTAGTCTACGTTTAGGCGCTGTATGATAACCCAGGATAAGCACTTTCGAGGTTTTTGTGTGTGCGAAGAAAATTTCCAGTTAAACTGCCGTAACTAGGAGATGAAGTTAAACTGTGGTTTCAGATTTTCCGTATCCTTTTTCTCAAGTAAAAGTGACCAAGGGTGGACTTTTAAAAGTGTTTGTGTTTGGAAACAATCCCAGTATTTTCTGTGTTCGTTTTTTTAGAAAGTTAAACTTCTGTTCTTTGTAGACAACTTCTAGGCAGTGAGTACAGAGTTCAGTTTTGAAAACTCTCGAGTGTTGTACACAAAATCAAATTAAAATTTGAATTTCAACTCCAAGACTTAAACTTCAGTTAATATATCTCCGTTTCGTTTTGTAGACAGTCACGGTTTAAACTTATTTTCGGTTAACGTTGGTTGTGGTGAGACCTCCAGCAATTAAACTTCGTTTAAAATGATCCTTCTTCAATTTCTCTTCCAGGTGGAACCTCCAAAAGTTAAACTTCGGTTAAAATACTTGCGTTATTAACGTATTTAAGTTAAACTTGGTTTAAAATAGGACCGGTTTTCTGTAGACAACAATTTAACGTTGGTTGTGGTGAGACCTCCAGCTATTACACTTCGTTTAAATTGATCCTCCTTCAATTTCTCTTCCAGATGGAAGCTCCAAAAGTAAAACTTTGGTTTTTGACGTATTCAAGTTAAACTTGGTTTAAAATAGGACCGGTTTTCTGTAGACAACAATTTAACGTTGCTTGTGGTGAGACCTCCAGCAATTAAACTTCGTTTAAAAGAATCCTTCTTCAAACTTTTCTTCCAGGTGGAACCTCCAAAAGTTAAACTTCGGTTGAAATACTTCCGTTTTTGATGTATTCAAGTTAAACTTGGTTCAAAATAGTGCCGGTTTTCTGTAGACAACAACTTAACGTTGGTTGTGGTGAGACCTCCAGCAATTAAACTTCGTTTAAAAGAATCCTTCCTCCAACTTATCTTCCAGGTGGAACCTCCAAGAGTTAAACTTCGGTTACAGTTCTTTTGCAGATAACGGCAGTTTAAACCAAATTATGTATTCTTTCAGTTAAACTTGTTTCAAAATAGTGCCGGTTTTCTGTAGACAACAACTTAACGTTGGTTGTGGTGAGACCTCCAGCACTTAAACTTCGTTTAAAAGAATGCTTCTTCCAACTTTTCTTTCAGGTGGAACCTCCAAGAGTTAAATTTCGACTGTTCTTTTGTAGACAACTACAGTTTAAACTCAATTATGTATTCTTCAACTTAAACTTCGTTTAAAAATCAGGCCGATTTTCTGTAGACAACAACTTAACGTACGTGGTGGTGAGATATCCAACAGTTAAACTTCGTTTAAAATAAGACCTCTTAAACTTCTCTTCCAGGTGGAACCTCCAAGAGTTAAACTTCGGCTAAAATTCTACCGTTCTCTTGTAGACAACCACAGTTTGAACTTAACTACGTATTCTTCCAGTTAAACTTCGTTTAAAAATTCGGCCGAATAACAACTTGGGGTTGTGATATCCAAAAGTTAAACTTTGTTTAAAATAAGACCTCTTAAACTTCTCTTGAAGGTGGAACAGCTAAACTGCGTTTATAATACTCTTAGTTTTTTTAAACTTCTTTTCCTGGTGGAACAGCTAAACTTCGTTTACAATACTCCTGGTTTATTCAAAATTGTTTAGTTAAACTTCGTTTAAAATACTGCCTCTTCCACTTCTCTTTCAGCTAAACTTCGTTTACAATACTCCCAGTTTTTTGCATAGAGATAAACTAAAGTTAGTTGCGGTGCAGTTAAACTCCGTTTAAGACAATTTCCAGGGTGTTTCGTTTACAATACTTCCAGTTTGTTCGTAAACTCAGTTGTTGTTTCGTTAAACTTCGTTTAACTTCGTTCAACTTCTCTTACAGGTGGAACAGCTAAACTTTGTTAAACCTCGTTTAAGACAATTTCCAGAGTGTTGCCTTCTCCGCTTGTCCTATAATGTTGATTGTCCGTTTCCTTTGAGTTGACTTTCTTTGATGTCATCCTTTTTCCCATTCCCTTTATTCCAAGCGATGTGAATGACCCCAGAAAGGCTTACGTGATAGCATTTAATTAAATGACTAACGGGAGGAGGACGACTTCAATTGGGTATTTCTCTCACGGTTCTAGGACGAATGACCGGTGTCCTGTGTGTCTTCTGGATTTGGATTTGTTTGTTTCTGTTTATGTTTATAACTCTTCTTGCTCTCCACCTGTTTGTTTTGTTGTATTATATCTTCTTGCTTTTTTCTTAGCCTTTGGTTTATGTCCTTTTTAGACGTTTCAGACGTTTAACCTCTCATAATCTCAGGTTTTATGATACCAGGCAAAGGGTTTTTAAATGGTGTTCTCTCTCTCTCTCCCTCTCTATACTGCTGCTGTTGCTGTCGTTGTTGTTTATTAATTATTCATAATTCATTACGATAATCCTTGCTCGCTCTCCTAAACATTTAGAGAGGATGCTTTAATTAAAAATTACAGGACGTTTGAAGAGTTCGGTGTGTGTGGGAGGAGGTGAGCGTTGTTTATGTCCGCGGCTGGTAAACAACAACAACCGGTTATGACGGTAATTTTTTTGCGGGTACGTTGCATTTGGCAGTGTGGCAAAACAAAGTTCACAACATATCCTTTGACTTATGGTGGTGGTGGTGGTGGTGACGGACTGGCGTGGTGCCTTGGTATCCTGCTATCCTTGCTGGGCTTAATAGTTGCTAATGGAATAGCTAAATGTGGACGAGGCCTCCGGGAATAGTTTTTAATTATAATTATTTATTTAGAATATATGTTAAGGTTTTAAAATACCGCTGTCACTTCCGTTTCCGCCGACGCTGCTGCCACCAGGATTATGTTGATGTTGATGAGGATGATGCTGTTGCTGCTGGCGTCGTCGTCGCCGTTGAAGCTTTTATTTTGTTGTGTTTGTTGCTGTGATGGATGACACTGATGCTGAGTGTGATGTTTACACACACATCAAGTGGATTTCAAGGGTTTGTCAATGTGCTGGACCGGACCTATTCTATTGTCGAGTGACTTGAGTTGGCTTGACTTGGCTTGGCTTTCTTTATTTATTTTTTTACATATATATATTGTGTTGTTGCTGTTGTTGGTTGCTTGCTTTTTTATACCCTGAGTATTGTTGTCGCCTCTACTATTATATGATGCTTCGTCCTGGGCCGCCTCGTCTCTTTAATAACGCAATTGATGACGTAGTTTAGCTGAGTTATGGTGCTTATTTCTCGTCTCTAAGTTGTTTGTTTTTTTTTTGAGGGGGAGGGGGGTCGTTCTCTTGTTCTTTCACTGATGTTGTTGTTGCTGCTGATTGTTTTATTTATATTTTTAATAGTAGTATTTGTATAAATATTTTGTGTGAGAGTTTTTTTCTTGCTTTCTTTCGTTTGTATTAGCTTTCAATATATATATTTTTTATATATTTTATATCTTACACATTATATGTATATATTATTATTATATTCTATACGATTCGATTCGATTGTATTATATATATGCTGTAGTTATTGCATGTCCTTTGATGAGAAGTAGAAGCAGCAGCCGTACTTTCAAGTCAAGTGGAGGAGACTGTTTGTTAGTTGCTGTCGCTGTTGTTGCTATTGTTGTTTTTTTTGCTTTTGGTAATGGCGAAATTTGAGGATTTGACTAATATTTCCAAGGCTTTTTCAAATTGCTTTTATTTATGCTCACAATAAAAAGGACACTAAATTAATACGTTTCCCACTTTTCCTTTGTTTGGATTTATTTTCAGTTTTGTATCTTCTGTTCTTTTTTTTTGCTGTTTTTCACTGTTTCTGTTCAGCTCAGTTCAGTTCGTTAACAGTTTTCCAAACCTAAATTGAGAACAATTTATGTATTTTATTCACTTTATTGAAAGTTTATGCATTTGTCTTAGTTTTTCTCGAATTGAGCGAAAGTTCTTCCACGGCATTCGATTTTGATCAAACTTTGCTGAATTGTAGATATAGCGATAAATGTGGAATGTATGGGGAAATAGAACGGTCGGTTGCAATAATTCAGTGAGCATTGCATATGGAATTTTGCAAGTACTTTTAAGGGGAAATGAGATAAAAAAGACGCGCTGACATAAAGGGAAAGTATAACCAATATGAATATTTTTCAGGGACGTGTTAGGCTGTACAATGGAGACTAAATAGGATGTAAGAGCTATTATGTATCTTTAAAGTAAACAAGTAAAAACGGCGTT
Organism: Polietes domitor; assembly: GCA_947397865.1. Lineage (NCBI taxonomy): Eukaryota > Metazoa > Arthropoda > Insecta > Diptera > Muscidae > Polietes > Polietes domitor. The sequence continues at coordinate 49,127,078 of OX377621.1, forward strand.
AAGATCGGCCGGACAGAACTTTATATACCCTCCACCATTGATTGCATTCCACAGAGGATGTCGATTTTAGTAGAAGTGCGGTAATATTACAGGAAAATATAATTTTTTATATAGCCAAATCAAAACAAAAATTAAAAAAAATTTAAAAATAAATATAATATTTTAATTATTTCAAACCACGCTTATAAGGCAAGGCTACCAATACGTCAATTCAAAAATAAATATTGTTCTATGTATATTTTCAAAAAGCTTTAATACCATAAATATTGGTAGATAGTGGGTGCTACATTTGGTTGTATTTCCATTCTATTTTAATTCCAAAAGTACAAATTTTGAAAATCCATTATCAGACGTACATAGTACAAAATAACCTATCTTAATGATTCAACCAATTTTTGCCGTAAAAGAGAAAGTACGAATTTGGAAAAAACTTTTTATTTTGCGTGCCTATGCAGTCAAAGGAATGTATACACCGAATTCCATGATTCCAGCTGCGGCCATTTGGTTGGTACCATTTTTACCTCCTTAAGAGTACGACTATCTAAAATCACTTTATTTGACGTTTCTACCCAATCAGAACTTCGTCATTCTAGCTGTAGTCGTTTAGTTAGTACTATTTTTATCCCTCTGAACCATTGTATCCCTTTTGAAAAATCCGTTTATTTTCCATGTCTACGTAGTCAAAGGAATGTATACTCCGAATTTCATGACTCTAGCTGCCGTCATTTGGTTGGTACTATTTTTATCCCCTTTTTCCATTTTGACCCCAAAAAGTACGAATTTCGAAAAATCCGTTTATTTTCCGTGTCTACACTGTCAGAGAAATATATACTCTAAATTTCATGACTCTAGCTGCGATCATTTGATTGGTACTATTTTTATACCCTTTTTTCATTTTAACCCCAAAAAGTACGAATTTTGAAAAATCCGTGTATTTTACGTGTCTATGCAATCAGAGGAATGTATACACCGAATTTGGTTATTCTAAAGTCATCCGTTTGGTTGGTACAATTTGTATCCCTCTATTCCCATTTTACCCCTTATAAGTATTAATTTGGAAATAATACTTTTATCACACCGAATTTAATGTTTCTTGCTGTTGTCGTTTAATATGTACCATTTTTATCCCTTTTTTGCCCGATTTCACCCCCTACAAATATGAATCACTTTATGGTGCACGTTTTTGTTATCGGGGGAATGCGTACAAGTACAAGCAGACATATTGAAAAAATATGCTTAAATACTCTAAAATATTAGGGATTATTATGGGTATTTTTAGTCCTTGTGAGGGAAAAAATTTTCCCTTTGGGCCGATTTCGCCCCGTTTCAATCCCAACCGATCTACGACTATAAGACGCATTTAGCTCCTTTCGTTTAGATGCTAGCGTGTTTTCAACAGACGGACGGACGGACATGGCTGGATCGTCTTAGAATTTTATGACGATCAAGCATATATATACTTTATAGGGTCTCAGGTCGATATTTCAAGGTGTTACAAAGGGAATGACAAAGTTAGTATACTCCCATCCTGGAGGTGGTGGCTATAAAAAGGGATAAAAATGGTACCAACTTCATGCTGAAGATATTCATACATGTGGCGAATATCGGGTTTTTCTTAGGGGAGAAAACGGGATAAAACAAAACTGCTACATCTGTAATCAACAAATTGTGTGTGTAAACTCATCAGATCTACGTTGACCTACGAAGTAAACAGATATTTCGATATTGAGTCCTGACGGAAAGTTATGTAATATGATAAATAGTTTTTGGGTCCATTAATTGTTTAATGGGGTAATAACATTGAAATGGGGGTATAAAACGACGAGAAATGATTTATAAAGAACAAATTTATTATGGAATTTTGGAAAATACAATGAATATGCACAGAAAAGAGATTAATTGGGAAAACATAATAAAAACCAAAGGAGTAAAAAAATTTAAATAAAAACGTGGGAGCATTAGGCATGGGATTGAAAAAAGGGGCATACAGTTTAACACGGATATAACGAACTCCAAGGGACCGAGGATTTTAATTCGTTATATCCAGAGTTCGTTATAACATATGAAATAAAATCACTGGGACCGCAAAATTAGTTCGTTTGACATCTTAGAACAAAGACACAGAAGAGAAACTTGTGGTACAACAAATGATATTTTTTGGGATAAAATTTATGAAAACGGACTAGGTGCGGAAAAAAACGAATATAAGAATGAAGAATAACTTCAACAGAATAAGACTTTTTGACTGTAACAGAAAAGCGACCCAAAAATCTGAAAGGATATGTTGAAAAGATCATATTTACAGGATAAACTTATAGTCTAGCTGGTCAGAGTTTCATTTTACAGTGGGCCAAATTTTTAATTTTTTGGTCGAAGAGAGCATTATACTAAGTGAAAAAAGTTTATAAGTTAAAGTCTGAGGGAATTCTCATTGACAGAACTATATTGTGGAAATTTATGAGGATAAATTTTATGGAAGATCTTAACCCTCAGGACCTCTCTTTAATGGTCCTTTTTTCGGGAAAATCAAAAAGTCCTTTCAAAGGGGATATTTAAGGATTTAAATGTTCAACGAAAAAAATTGTCGGAAATTTTCAGTGGGGTCACCAAAGACACCAAAGTTAAAGCTCTTCACGGTTAGATAGAAAAATTAAAAAAACGGTAAACAAGAAATGCAAATTGGACATTTGCATTTTCGCATGAGATGTGACTAAAATGATTTGTTTGCATGACATTTTTGACGATCGCTTCTCTGTTCCAAAAATGCTGTTGAACTGTGTTATTGAAATAGATATGGAAAGTGAAAAAAATTGGAAATAATTGAATTAATGAAGATCTATAAAGGGTAACTGTTATACACAAACAAAATGGGTGGTGTTCAAAATAGCTATGAAATATTATAGCTGTGAAAAAATTATAGCGGGCACTTGCTAGTTTGACATATATTAAGGAAATTCGAACCTCCTAACACTTATCATTAAAATGACAGTGTATTTTCAGCTGACGAACGGTCGGACATGGCTAAATCGGCTTAGAATATTATGTCTGTCAAGAAAATATAATTTTTCATAACGAGATTTCAAGTTGTTACAAATGGAATGAAAAACTGAATGAATTAAAAGCTCAAAATGTTGATTAAATTTTTAGCATGTAAAATAGGTCTGGGTTATATACGCCACAAAGCTATAACCTCAAATATAAATGAAACTGAAAGTAGTTTCGGGTCTAGTTTAAATTTTCTATTCGAGGTATAATTACTCATAGTCATTTGCGGGGCTTAGTGATTACCTCTTCTGGACTATGTCTAAGCCAGCAAGGTGTAATAAAGATTTACAACATTAACTGTTATTGACTACGAATTTAGATACTCTCCATTGAGGTCTTCGACGGGGCTTGAAAAAAAGTTTGAAAATATACAAATAAGACAACTACCATTACTGTAACTCTTATAATCTATTTAGAGATGCTAGCAATTGTTGGACACTAATAAAGAGTGATTTTTTTGAGGTTAGGATTTTCATGCATTAGTATTTGACAGATCACGTGGGATTTCAGACATGGTGTCAAAGAGAAAGATGCTCAGTATGCTTTGACATTTCATCATGAATAGACTTACTAACGAGCAACGCTTGCAAATCATTGAATTTTATTATCAAAATGCGTGCTCTGTTAAGAAAGTTCAGAAAGAAAGAAATTGTGTTCAGCGACGAAGCTCATTTTTGGCTCAATGGGTACGTAAATAGGCAGAATTGTCGATTTTGGAGTGAATATCAGCCAGAAGCATTGCAAGAGCTACCAATGCATCCAGAAAAAGTCACAGTTTGGTGCGGTTTATGGGCTGGTGGCATCATTGGACCGTACTTCTTCAAAGATGATGCGAATCGTAACGTAACTGTGAATGGTGAGCGCTACCGTGAGATGATATCCAACTTTTTTTTGCCCAAAATGGAAGAACTGAACTTGGTTGACATGTGGTTTCAACAAGATGGCGCTACATGCCACACAGCTCGCGATTCTATGGCCATTTTGAGGGAAAACTTCGGAGAACAATTCATCTCAAGAAATGGACCGGTAAGTTGGCCACCAAGATCATGCGATTTGACGCCTTTAGACTATTTTTTGTGGGGCTACGTCAAGTCTAAAGTCTACAGAAATAAGCCAGCAACTATTCCAGCTTTGGAAGACAACATTTCCGAAGAAATTCGGGCTATTCCGGCCGAAATGCTCGAAAAAGTTGCCCAAAATTGGACTTTCCGAATGGACCACCTAAGACGCAGCCGCGGTCAACATTTAAATGAAATTATCTTCAAAAAGTAAATGTCATGGACCAATCTAACGTTTCAAATAAAGAACCGATGAGATTTTACAAATTTTATGCGTTTTTTTTAAAAAAAAAGTTATCAAGCTCTTAAAAAATCACCCTTTAGTTGGAACGAACTTGTACTACCTCTATCTTGGCAACCGGTCACTCTAGGGAACTTTTTACATACAATGTTCATATTCATTAGTATTAGTACAATTCAGTAAAGTTTAATCAAATTAGGCGTTTGTAGAGTTTTTTTTTTTGCTTTTCAAATTTGTTTATTATGATTTATTATTGCTATGACACTTTGATTTTGTTAAACCTTCACCATGAAATCTCTCTCGTAACACTGTGTAAAACATGACATGAGAAGTAGAATAAGAGCGACAAAAATAACAAGTAAAGTTCAAAAATTTAAATGTGGCCGTTATATATTTTCATTTGATTTTAATGATTTTTCCACAAATGCATTTTTTTATATTTTTGGAGGATATTTTAGAGGTTTATATTGGTAAAGAAATACAAGTTTATTTTGGAAGAAGTCGGAAATTCTTTCAAAAATGTGTCTATTTGACGTTTACATGATGATAACCATCACGGAAATATACTGAAACTTATGAGGTCCTATGTTCTGCCTAGGAACTATGGGAATTAGATAATAAATAATACGGAAACTTATGTTTATCATTATTTTTTAAATATTTAGTTACGTGATAGCTCAAAATCGACTCTCAATACAGTGTCAAATATCAATCAATCATTCAGAAAATACCATTTTGTTCAAAGGTCAAATCTTCTTTGATAAAGTGCAATCTGTTTAAAATTATACACATATTTTCTAGGGTATATTATACCCCATTATTTGTAAAAATTTCGAAATAAAGAACTTTGCAAAATTATTGCAGCTGATTATTATATCAATTGCTTGAAACATCTTCACTAGACCATTTGAAACAATGAATGCAAAGTACTGCTAGAATGACGATTAGTCTGAATTCTTTGGTCCAACATACATAGATCATATGAGGGTTTCTAGTCAACGCTCATGGAATACTAAAATTGAGTCTATTTGAGTACATAAAAAGGCATACCGATTTCCTTCAATTTTAGTTTGCGAGTGTAGTAGTAGCTCTTTCTGAAAGAGCTGTGTGGAGGGAATTCCCGGTAGGAATCATCGGATATGTGCTTCACTACAAGGAACTAGACGTTAATATGACTCGTAAACTACCCGATATCTGTAAACTAAAGTTTTAATTACATCTAGCCGGGAGAATCTGGGAAGCCGGGAGATGCATAAACTTGATGTTCCCGAAATCTAGAAAATCCAGCTGATTGCCAATATGCGAGTGCAGAGTTTGCCGATAATTTCGTGCTCTAATTGAGTGGAATGTTGACAAACGGCGCCTACAGCGCGTGAAACAATATATAGTGGAAACGTTTAGTGAGCTCGGACCAGTCCACATATATCGTGAGTAGGGTTTGGGGTCCGGGAATTCCCGGAAAAATTTGGACGGGAATTCCCGGGAAAAATTTTTCAATTTCCCGGGAACACGGGAAATATAAAAAAAAAATAATTTATTTATTATGTGGATCAATTATTTAATGTTACTATATAAATTGGAATTTTTAGATGTATTTCAAATTCATATATGTATTTACATTACTGACAATAATGAGTATTTGTTGAGTATTTGTTTATATTATATTACTACAAACAAAACTTTTTAAATTCGCTAAATAGCCATTTTATGCGAAACCCAGTTAGGGGAATAAAAACTTTTTGTGAGGCTATTTGCAGGATCTTTATTGTGAAATAAAAATATCATGCCGACAATGCCATGGCTTATATAATGTAAATTTTCTTGTTTTCCTAGAAGAATCGAGGTGAATATCTTCTTCAAGAACAATTTACTTTACATATGTAGCCTGAAATAAATGGTCTAAAAATAGGAATACAATAAAAATTGTTCGCCTGGAAACTTTCAAGAGAAATCTAATAGGAATATAAATATATGCTACGGTGTATTTTAACGGCCCTTTGTAAGAATTAATGACTGGACTATTTCAATATTTTTATTTTTTATGAATTTATTAAATTAATACTATTTTTTATGTTTCTATTGTTTTTACAGTTTAGAATATTCCCCCTGTTTCTATAAAATATTTTTGTCTCCAGACGAATGAATATTCTAAATGAAATGTGTCATAACATTCTCCGTCATATGAGTTATTTGTTTCCTTAATCGTTTTCAATTTTGAATCTATTGTAGGTGTCAGTCACTTCTACCTGCGATATAAATGTCCAATTCTGACGATTAGTCTACACCTTTTCAAGTTTATAATGAGAAAATGTAATTTATAATCAGAATTTGTAAGTTCATGATGAAAAATGTAAATTCATAATAGGAGCATGATAATTCACAATCAGCACTGTAAATTCGTAACGTGAAATGTAAATTCACATTGAGAAATATAAAATCACAATAAGAACATACAAATTGATAATGAGATATATAACGACAAAATGAGAAAATCCAAATTGATAATAAGAAAATATAAATTCTTATTCAAGAATATATATTCATAATCAGGAACTGTAAAATTTATAATCGAAGCTATATATCTACGTTTTTCTATATTATATTTTATCAATGTTCTCATTATAAATTTACATTTTCTCAATATGATTTTATATTTTCTCATTATGAATTCATATTTTCTGAATATGAAAATGTTTTTTTCTGATTACAAACATGTATGAATTAATTGTTCTCAATATAAATTAACAATTCTCATTATGAATTTATATTTTTCATTATGAATTAACATGAATTTACATTATCCATTATGAATTTATATGTTTCTAATATGAATTTACATTTCTCAATATAAATTTGTATGTTCCGAATATAATCTTGAAAAGGTGTAGAGTAAAATATTTGTAAAATGAAAAATAATTTATGAAATATTTTGACAATAACATTCGTTTTTAATTTGTAATATGACAGTATTGAAAATACACACCAGTTATTAAATATTGATATTTTAAAACATATTGGACATACCTATAAATAAATTACTTTTTTCCCGGGAATTCCCGGGATTGAAAATTTTGTCAGATTTGACTTTTTTATTATTTTCTTAGAGGTTACGTGAAGCCACTGGCCTTGGAAGATAACATTGTGGTAACAATGGCCGAGATATTGCTCCCATTGCTTTAATAAAAGTGGTCGGAAATTGGACAGGATAAGCCACATCCGAACTAACCGCGGCTCCAGCATTATATTCAAACACTAATGATATGAAATTATCTTTTTAAATAAGTCAATTTTCTGCTTGGTGGGTTAAGAAGGCTGACGAAGGTTTCATTTCATTGATAATGATGATGGCGACATTTATGAGTATTAATAACTTTGCAAAAATGCATTTGATCTTCGAATCCGTTTTGGATATGAAACTACAAACACGACTCTTTGTATATTGAAGCTCCCGTCCCCTTATTCCATCCGGGATATTAGTGAGAGTGGCATTTTGATCTCTTCTTTTGTGGCAACAAAAATTCAAATTTCTCTGTAAAACCTCCTCTTTAAATAAGGACCTAAAGAAGTACGAAATTGGGTAATTATTTTTTAATTTCGTCTACCATATACCTGGGATCATCTACAAATATTTGCTTTGAATTTCAATCACAATTCAATAACTGGACTCCAAGACCAAGAGCAATAAATAGCATAATCTGGACCAAATTATTTTGATGAAATAATCAATATGTGAGGGTTTTTTAGTTTTTGCTACTAACGTATGATTAATATCAATGTCACATGCAATAAAACTCATACGGCAGGGTGGAAAACGATAATTGATGCCAAGCAAAGGCAGATTGAATGAAGTCGACAGAAAAAAAAACCTGAAGCAAACCAAACACAATGTTTAGATTCTAAGGCCTTTATAAGATTTTTTGGAAATCTTTCCAGTGAAACCAAAATAAATATAATATTCACTGTAAGTTTCTAAAATGTAAAAGTATAAGTAATTCTCATTCATAAATCTACTGAAATAAACAATTAAAACAATGATCAAATGCTGCGCTCGAATATACATCCTTTCTCCAGAAAGGATTTTTACATTTGACAGGCAAAATCCGTTCAAAATAGACTTTGGCTGTATATCCGAACGAGAATTCCTTTAAGGTTGCTATCTTGCTTTGTGGAGTGTTAATTAAGAGATTCCATGATGAAGTTTTTTATAGACGATATTTAGAGTCCGCATTTCACTCACTTACTTGATTAAATTTTATTTCTTTTTCGTTTGTTTGTTTTTTTATTACAAATTGTAATTTGTGTATTTTATAACATAAAGCTTTTGTTTTTTGTTTTTGTTTTCAAGAAAATATATAAAGCGTGGCTTTTCAAAGTTTAGAATTGGGTTTTTGGTGTTTATTCAGTTTCTGTCTCTTTTTTTCTTGTATTGTTTAAACGCAGAAGAAGAAAAACTCGAATTGTTTTGTTTTACTTAAAATTTGGACGGAATTAACTGGAAACAATCATAAAATAAATTTGGTTGGCAGGGAGGAAGGGTATATGGGGATTTATTAATCATTGATTTTTTGTCGTTGTTGATGGTGGTGCTGCTAGCCTAGCTGTTATGGCTGGCTGGCTGGCTCGCTGACTGAATATGCTATACATATTTATAAATTTTCCTATATATATATGTGTGAGTGTAAGTATGTATGTACGTAAGTACATATCATACCATCGTCACTTTTATGACATTTTATTTATAAATTTATGTGTTCTTCTTCCTCTTCGTCTTCTTGTTGTTCGTCTCCTACCAACATTATCCGACAGGCAGGCAGGCAGGCAGGCAGGCAGCCAGTCAGTCAGCCAAACAGCGTGTGTTTTTGTGTGGGGGGCGGACGGGCGGTATGATGCAGGCTGAGTAGGACTGTGTTAACTTTCAGCTGGCGCCACGTTGCCAACACGCACTTGGACAAAAAGAAAATAAAAACTAGAAATAGTAGCAATTGGTAGGGAACGTCAACGGCAACGACAACTTGACGTCTTCTTTGGCAAGCTGCAGCAGAAGAGGATTTTTTTAATTTTTTTCGGAACAAATCACTTTTAAGGAATTTTAGATTCTTTTTTTGTTTTTATTAAACGTTGGTTTGAGAGGATTTTTCAATTGATTTGGATATGGATTTGAATTTTCTCTTGTCTTGTTCGTCCATGTTTAAGACTTTATGTAACCCTTAAAATTTGTTTTTAGTATTTCGACGTACTACGTACAACTTCAGTTGTTTAGTGTCAACATCCGTCAATAGATTTCAACGTAAAACTAAAACCACACACTCACGCCAACACATGCATACAATGTACACTCACTCACGGCCCTACTCAACACTCACACACGGTCACACTCACTGGCACAGTCACACATAGTCAAACAAATACATTGGGTCTTACAAGCAAGCCCACGGTTTTGTATTACGAAACGACGACCAAAAACGAGTTATAAACGACTTTAAAGTTATTCTCATTTCATTTCTTTTTCCAATAATTTCCTGGCAAACCTTTCAAGGATTGGGGTAAATTTATTTTTGTTTTTTTTTTTTCACATGGACTAGGTTCGCATTGGGAAAGGTTCGCAGTTAAGGGTTTCCAAAAATTTTCACAGAGGTGGTTTTACACTTTAATTTTTTTCGCTTGGCAAATTCCTTTCTTTCTTTCAATTATTATTACGGTTTGGTTGGCGATTTTTTCCATCGGAAATTGCTCACATTTCCCTGTCAGGATTGCTATATCGTTTTATATGTAAAAAATTTTCCTTTGCCTGTTTCCTCTTTTTATATAAGTATGTGTGGTGTGTACCTACACATTATAGAATCATTCTTTTTTGATATTCTTGTTCTTGCTAAACTTCACTCGAATCTCCAAAATTGCCTTTTTCCTCATACTCATCGATTTCGGTTTAATTGTAATTCGCGTAATTGTTGTTTTGACCAAAAAGAACGTTTAATTTTTCTTCTCATTTTCGCCCAGAGTTTTCTTTTGGCTTTTTTATTCCGTTTTTTTCTTCGTTTTTTTTTTTGTGTGTTCTGGTTGTTGTTATGACCTGATTGTTCAGGTCGTAAGTGGAAAAGAAGTCAAGACATAAGTTATCAACGCAAAAACGACGTCGTCATCAACATGATGATGTTTGCTAAGGTTAAACGATCCGCGTTACCGCGCGCGACTCATACGAACACGGTGCTCTGCGTAATAACGGCCACTGACTTAAGGTTCCCTTAAAATGGCCTAAGAAACCGTAATGTAGGGAAAAAGCTTTAGTTATTACAACTCTCTCTCTCTCTCAAATCAATCGCTCTCCCTCTCTGCGAAGGAGGGAGTAACCACACTCTAAGACTCGTAGAGACTCAAGCATGCACTTACTCACACCCTGACCCTTTCAGTCGTCACTGGCACGCGATTAATAAAACATGTGATGGATTTTGTTGTTGTTTTTGCTACTTTCCCCCGAAAAAAAATTCAATTATCACCAACGTCACAAAAGCACATGTTTTTTGTTTTTGTAAATAACAATAACAAAGATGACAAAACTTCGTTAAAAATGTCCAAAAAAGTCCTTGAGCTTCCATTACAGAAACGAAAATTATAAAAACTTCCAAACAGTCCATCACATTATTTGACTCATTAAAAATTTATAAAAATATCCATAGAAATGTGCTCCTGGTTCTGATGTCCTTACGAAAAACAGCTCATACATGTACCGATAATTTGCAAAGTGGTATATGTGTGATAAAGCTTTCTATTCGATTGGATTGGCTAAAATGAAGGAAGCGGCAAGATTTGCCACAAAAAGAAAGTTTTTTGGGGGGAAGGTGAAATTACTACAGATTTTTTTAATTAAATTTACTATGCAAATAAAATTTGACAAAAATTTACTATGTAATAAAAATTTCGACGAGTTTAACTATAGAAAAAAAATCGACGACTTTTGTCGTTGAAAAAAAATTCGACGAGTTTTACTATCGAAAAAAAAATTCGACGAGTTTACTATGGAAAGAAAATTTCGACGAGTTTTATTATGCAATGAAAATTTCGACTAGTTTTACTATAAGAAAAAAATTTGACGAGTTTTGTTATGGAAAAAATCGACGAGTTTTACTATGGAAATAAAATTTCGACGAGTTTTATTATGCAATGAAAATTTCGACTAGTTTTACTATAGATATGTAATGAAAATTTCGACTAGTTTTACTATAAAAAAAAATTTGACGAGTTTTGTTATGGAAAAAATCGACGGGTTTTACTATGGAAAGAAAATTTCGACGAGTTTTATTATGTAATGAAAATTTCGATTAGTTTTACTATAGAAAGAAAATTTCGATGAGTTTTATAATGGAAATAAAATTTCGACGAAATTTTCTATGCTAATAAAATTTCGATGAAATTTTCTATGGAAATAAAATATCGATGAAATTTTCTATGGAAATAAAATATCGATGAAATTTTCTATGGAAATAAAATTTCGATGAAATTTTCTATGGAATTAAAATTTCGACGAAATTTTCTATGGAAACAAAATTTTGATGAAATTTTCTATGGAAATAATTTACTATGAAAATAAAATTTCGGCGAAATTTTCTATGGAAATAAAATTTCGATGAAATTTTCTATGGAAACAATTTTCTATGAAAATAAAATTTCGATGAAATTTTCTATGGAAATAAAATTTCAATGAAATTTTCTATGGAAATAAAATTTCGATGAAAATTTCTATGGAAATAAAATTTCGACGAAATTCTCTATGGAAATAAAATTTCGATGAAATTTTCTATGGAAGGAAATAAAATTTCGATGAAATTTTCTATGGAAATAAAATTCGATGAAATTTTCTATGGAAATAAAATTTCGATGAAATTTTCTATGGAAATAAAATTTCAATGAAATTTTCTATGGAAATAAAATTTCGATGAAATTTACTATGAAAATAAAATTTCGATGAAATTTTCTATGGAAATAAAATTTCGATGAAATTTTCTATGGAAATAATATTTCGATGAAATTTTCTATGGAAATAATATTTCCATTATTATTATTTCTTATTATGTAATGAAAATTTCGACGAGTTTTACTATAGAAAGAAAATTTCGGCGAGTTTACTATGAAAAGAATATTTCGACGAGTTTTGCTATGGAAAGAAAATTTAGACGAGTTTTACTATGGAAAGAGAATTTCGACGAAATTTTCTATGGAAATTGAATTTTGACGAAATTTAGAAATTCTCTAGTAAATTCCGTCGAAATTTCACTTCTCTAGTGAATTTCGTCGAAATTTCACTTCTCTAGTGAATTTCGTCGAAATTTCACTTCTCTAGTAAATTCCGTCGAAATTTCACTTCTCTAGTAAATTTCGTCGAAATTTCACTTCTCTAGTGAATTTCGTCGAAATTTCACTTCTCTAGTGAATTTCGTCGAAATTTCACTTCTCTAGTGAATTTCGTCGAAATTTCACTTCTCTAGTGAATTTCGTCGAAATTTCACTTCTCTAGTGAATTTTGTCGAAATTTCACTTCTCTAGTGAATTTCGTCGAAATTTCACTTCTCTAGTAAATTTTGTCGAAATTTCACTTCTCTAGTAAATTCCGTTGAAATTTCACTTCTCTAGTAAATTTCGTCGAAATTTCACTTCTCTAGTAAATTTCGTCGAAATTTCACTTCTCTAGTAAATTTCGTCGAAATTTCACTTCTCTAGTAAATTTCGTCGAAATTTCACTTCTCTAGTAAATTTCGTCGAAATTTCACTTCTCTAGTGAATTTCGTCGAAATTTCACTCTCTAGTGAATTTCGTCGAAATTTCACTTCTCTAGTGAATTTCGTCGAAATTTCACTTCTCTAGTGAATTTCGTCGAAATTTCACTTCTCTAGTAAATTTCGTCGAAATTTCACTTCTCTAGTGAATTTCGTCGAAATTTCACTTCTCTAGTGAATTTCGTCGAAATTTCACTTCTCTAGTGAATTTCGTCGAAATTTCACTTCTCTAGTGAATTTCGTCGAAATTTCACTTCTCTAGTGAATTTCGTCGAAATTTCACTTCTCTAGTGAATTTCGTCGAAATTTCACTTCTCTAGTGAATTTCGTCGAAATTTCACTTCTCTAGTGAATTTCGTCGAAATTTCACTTCTCTAGTAAATTTCGTCGAAATTTCACTTCTCTAGTAAATTTCGTCGAAATTTCACTTCTCTAGTAAATTTCGTCGAAATTTCACTTCTCTAGTAAATTTCGTCGAAATTTCACTTCTCTAGTAAATTTCGTCGAAATTTCACTTCTCTAGTAAATTTCGTCGAAATTTCACTTCTCTAGTAAATTTCGTCGAAATTTCACTTCTCTAGTAAATTTCGTCGAAATTTCACTTCTCTAGCAAATTTCGTCGAAATTTAAAATTTTCAAGACTTACACGACATTCGAAATTACTGTCATGAGTTATGAGTCATATTCCCGACAGCAGCCTACAAGATGGTAATATAAACAATCCCCAGTATGAAGCAGAAGACGACGAAGTAAAGCTTTTGCTCTCCACAACGCCAATTAGAAAATAACGGTTATAGAAATCCTCTCGCCAAATAAAATTCGCTCGCAGTCTAATGCTCTCCCAAAGTCAATTACAAACATACCAACCCAACCAACCCCACTAACAAATTGTTGCTCTCCCAATCCAACGCTCTCGGGTTTACCAAACATCAAATCACACTGGAAATGAGTACCCACTCTGGCTGCCAACTGTCATTTTCCTTGGAATAGCAATAGCACACAAATGTCAAAGGAAAAGAGAATTTGAATAAAAACATGTCAAATATGACTTTAAAGTCTAAGTGAGAAAACAACCCCAAAGCCCCCACCCGGGAACAGAATAGAAAGAGAAAAGAAGAAAAAGGAAAACAACAAAATAGAATCGGTGAAACTGTCAAACACAAGTACCAGCAACATGACATAACCCAACTAACGAACTGTCATTGGTATCCTTCTCCCCCACGAACATACGCACACAGCCGAAGGAAAGCTGGGAAAAAGGACTATACCTACGCCGTCGTTGTTCTCGTTAATTCTGTTCTGTTTTTATTATTCCAAATATTTTTGTGAAGTGCAGAAGAAAGCAAAGAAGAACAAAATACACTTTGGACAAGAAATCATGAAAAAACTACAGAAATTGTGAAATATTTGACGAGGAAAACCAAGTGCAAATAATTCATTTTAATAAAGTGCCAAATAATTTAAAAGAAAGTTTACGATTTTCGGTTGAATTTGTGTATCCCGATTCGAGGTTTCCGTTCTTTTGTAAAAAATTGTTAGTGCATTTTATTGGACGTTGGCCATAATAATTTTGTGGTTGGCACTCACAAAAAAAGTGGATTTTTGGATGTCGTCATACTACTGAGCACAAGCAGTACCGACGACCAACCCACAACAGCGCAAAAGACATTATTACTTCTTTGTTTGGCCTTTTTGTTTTTGAAGGATTAATAAAAGTGAGCAGCAGGAGTGGTTGCATTGGCGATCAAGTAATGCAGGAATTGGGTAAGTATAGTTAAAATTTAGTGTTAATTTATATAAGCGTTTCATGATTTATAAAAAAAGATACGAATTTTTACGATTCGCCGACTAGAATATTTTGACTACATTTAGTGCAGGTCTTTTTGGAGTCAAAAGATACTAAACAAACAAAGAAACCCAGAAGTTGGGAAACACCCTCTAACGCTGTTCGATTTAATTTAATTAAAGCCAACTTGAAATGTGAATACGTTTGGGGCCAATCTACTGCATCTAATTTTAGACGTTTTTTGAAAAGTGATGTTCGATAAGCTCTAATTTGGTAAACTATATTAATATATGGCCAGTTGAGTCCATTCTTGGTATGCCTTCTAAATTTATGTTTTCATACCGTAGAACATTAGTCTGGGTCACGGTCCATACAATTAAAAAAAAATAATTTCTACACCATTTTCAGTTGAAATTGAGAAAATACAAATTGAAATTGAGAAATTTAATTCAAATTGAGAAAATTAAAATTCAAAAATCAGCATTGAAATTGAGTAAATGCAAATTGAAATTGAGAAAATACAAATTGAAATTGAAAAAATACAATTTAAAATTGAGAAAATTAAAATTGAAATTAAAAAATGAGAATTGAAA
Organism: Polietes domitor; assembly: GCA_947397865.1. NCBI lineage: Eukaryota > Metazoa > Arthropoda > Insecta > Diptera > Muscidae > Polietes > Polietes domitor. The sequence goes on from OX377621.1 coordinate 49,142,569, forward strand.
TTGAGTAAATACAAATTGAAATTGAGTTATTTACTCAAATTGAAATTAAGAAATCCAAATTGAATTTGAGAAAATACAATTTGAAATTGAGAAAATTAAAATTGAAATTCAGAAATGAAAATTGAGCATAAACAAATTGATATTGTGAAAAGACAAATTTATATTGAGAAAAGACAAATTGATATCGAGAAATTAAAATATTAAAAAAATATTCGAACAATTTGTTCTCACATAAAATTTGAGAAAAATTGAAATTTAGTGTCGCATTGGTTTACAGATAAAAAACTTGAGTTACTTTAATTTTCGGCAATATTAATGTGGATAAGGTAAGGTTTTTGTACATTCGATCAAAAAAAACAACTATGAGTTCAAATGTTATAATATACATGAATATTAGGATGGGTCACGAAAATAAACTGCTGCGGACGCTACCCAAAAATGTTTAATGATGATCTGCAAAATATGTCGTCGTTGGGTCAAGCAGTCTGTGAGCTAAACGTCCCTAAAAACAACTCATGTTTTTCCCGTGTAATTTGTATACCCTACACCACAGGGTATAATGTCTTTGTGCATTTGTTTGTAACACCCAAAAGGAAACAAGATATATCCATCGTTTATTATAATTTGAAGCAAATCGGTTCAGATTTAAATATAGCTCCTATACAAATTTTGCTTCAGATTTTACTTTTCCGCTCTAGAAACCACATATTTCAACAGATTTTCTTCAAATGTAGCGAAACGTCATATATTTTAACTAGAAATAGCTCTGGTAAAAATGGGCCAGATCGGTTCAGATTTATATATAGCTCCCATACAAATGTCTCTTCCGATTTGACTCTTTCCGCTCTAGAAACCACATATTTTAGCAGATTTTCTTCAACTTTGGCAAAACTACTTATATTTCAACTAGAAACAACTCTGGTGAAAATGGGCCAGATCGGTTCAGATATATATATATATATATATATATATATATATATATATATATATATATATATATATATATATATATATGTATAGATATATATATATAGCCCTAATTCAAATTTCGCCACTGAGTTGATTATTCAAGAAATAGCATATTTGAACAGATTTGCTTAAAATTTGGCAAACCAGCTCATATTTCAACTACAAACATCTATGGCGAAAGTGGGTCACATCGGTTCAGATTTATATATAGCTCCCATACAAATGTCTCCTCCGATTTGACTCTTTCCGCTCTAGAAATTTTCTCTTCAAATTTACCAAAACTACTTATATTTCAACTAGAAACAACTCTGGTAAAAAAGGGCTACAAACATCCATGCCGAAAGTGGGTCAAATCGGTTCAGATTTATATATAGCTCCCATATAAATGACACCCCCAATTTATTTTTTTTCCGCTCTAGAAACCACATATTTAACAGATTTTCATCAAATTTGGGAAAGCGTCTTATATTTCAGAAAACCTATGCTAATAATGTGGTAGATCGGTTGAGATTTACATATAGCTCCCATTCAAAGTTTGTGTTCAAATTTTCTTACAAATACAGATAAAAGTATGAAATTTGTAATATATAAATATATACCAGGTACAAATGCACCGACCTTCTTGTACCCTACTCCACAGGGTATATTGACTAGGTGTAGGGTATCATATAGTCGGCCACGCCCGACTTTAACCTTCCTTACTTGTTTTCGCTTATTTTTGTGTATGAACATTTTCATCCCCGCATAATCAAATTGTTATACCCTTATTTTAATATTTTCCCCCGATAATTTTATCAGCGTTGGAAAGTGTAAAATTTGTAACTTAGCAAATTGAAGTGTTGCAAAACTTCCTAATGAAATTATCTAAATGTTATTGTTTTCCCACTGAAAAGTAAAATATATGATTGGGAGTATTTTTGGTTTTACTCTGCAATGAATTGAACAAAATTGGATTTTTTGGTTATTTTCACGACTTTCTTATGCCAATTAAAAATCATTGTTTTGGCGACTGCACATAACGTATAAGAGGGAGTATAGCCCTAAAAATATATATTTAAACTCACTTAGATCAGAAGAGTTTCATTATGATACCACAGCCTTTCCCGGCCCTCGTCGGAAATAACCTGTGCGACTCATGAAGCACTCTATGTTACTGAATATATACTGGCTAAGTAGTAAATGTCTTCTAGCCCTAGCCGGACAGAGAATGTGTTCTGCGTTCTCAATCTCCTTCTCGTCCCGATAACTCGTACACAACTCGTACTGAAATCAACGTAGACAATTGAAATCTTTCAAGGGACCTCTTCACATCATTTTTTAGCCTCACCATCTTCACTGACCACCTGTTGCTTGCCAACTCCAGTGCCTTCTGCCTGAGTTGTAGTGTGCATATCGACAGGGGTGTACCAGTGGGACTTCTAAGTCGTAACAAACCGTAAACGATTTTATAATAGTTAAAATGTTCCTCAACATCAACAAATATTAACTATTATTGCAAAGCAGCAAATATTTAATCGTGCAATGCAATAACACAAGTGTACACGGTTTTGGGCCAAAGCAACTAAAATGCTATTTGGTGCCATGAATTCAAATATACACTACGTTACGTAAATTGTATTTGAAATGCAAAAGAAACCAATTGAAATTCAAAACAAAAAATGTGCGCTATAATTGTCAACTATGTATTCACCCTCAGAATCAAAATTCCCAGTATTTGTTTGGAATTTTTAAAAACTTTTATATTACTTAGGGCCGAATTTTTTATGCCAGATGTAGATTTCAGACACCGGTATGGAAGTTATAGACGATTTAATTTTATATAGGATAGGGACAATTGTATGGGAGGTAGTAGAAGTGCCATGGCAAGCAATATTTTATATGCTTAAATTTCCACCGATTTTAAATATTCGTATGGATGATATGCCAGCATTTATTTTAACCATAGTTTATGCCAATTTTTGTGGTAGGTACAAGAAGTAGTGTACCAATATAGTCCATGTTCCAGGTAATTATAACGACTATAAAAACATTGTCAAATATAAAATTTCGTATAGAAGTTATAAGAGCTTTAATTTTATGCAGGTTAAGGTGATTTTTGTGGGAGCTAGAAAAAAACTTTATCAAATACCAAAATATAGCTGATTCAGAACATCCGTTCGAAAGTTACATTGGTTTCCATATAACATGGGAATGTGGACCATTTGTATAGAAGTTATCAAATGGAGCGTGTCAATTTTGCCCATCTTCGAACTTAAAATATGTTTGTTAATAATGTGAATGTGCAAAGTTTGAATACATTTCATTACACAGTTATCGTGTATACCAGCCAACCCGACAGACATGGAGAGGACATGGCTCAAACAGCTTAAAAAGTTGTGAAACGGATTTGGTCTGTCCCAAATGATATATACCCAGCTATTCTGTAGAGAGAAACATTTTGTAATAGGTGTTATGACAAATAAATAGAAGTAATCAATATCAAACAATTCAAACGTAATTTATCTGGCAATATTAACACGTCCGAAAGCGAATAATTTTAGTGGTATTAAAGTTAAATTTTAAATATTAAAATGAAGACAAGACCTAAATTGCTGTGCTGCCTCAAAAATTATGAAAAAATTACGGCCGGCGCATTTTAACCAAATAATAAGTCTTAAAGACTTTTCAGACTGCGGTGGAAACATAATGAAATTGACCTAAGCTAATTTGGCACTTGAAATCGAGATAGGCTAGATTTCAGAGGTAGTCTGAAAAGGCTGTTACTGTGTACATTAGGCTGGGTCGGCGTCCATACAAATAGAAAAACAAATTCCAGTCACCCCACGAAAATAAAGTTTGGATTGTTTAATGATGATTTGCAAAATATAACGTTCCTGGATCAAGCCATCTGAATGCGGATCAGATTGAGGAGATGTTTTTGGTTCTGAAGAGTGAAATGCTTAAATTTTCCGAGGGGCACTTTAAATAGTTTCCTCAAATACTTTGAGAAACAGTGGATGATAAGGGTAAGCTTTAGTAAAATCGTTTTATAGAAATAGTACATATAAAAATAAAAGCGTAGTCTTATTAAAATATAGGAAAAGTTGGTAAAAGAAAAGGTACAAGCAAATCGGCGACTGACTACGCTTTTATTTTTATATGGCTTTAATTCTAAATTATCTCGCAAATTAGAAAAGCACGGGAAATTCTTGAAGATCTTAGAGGTTATACGAGATGAAGACTTCGCACTTTCGGTGTCACTTGCACAAGCAGCAGCTGGAGATTTGAGTACTTTGCCTAAAAGAAGAAAGGCTCAGAACACCAAAGACAAGAAAATATATTGTCTCACCCAAAAACTAAACGAAGGACATTTGACTCTACCAGAATTCTTTAATTGTATAATACATAAAGATAACCACATTATTGAATACAGCGATGTTATCGAAGATTCTGAAAGTTGATAAAATGGAAAATTGATAAAATGGAGTATAATGATGTGCCGTTGAACCAACTTACGGAGGTACTAAAATGCATCATTTGTGTTGAGGAGCCTAGGAATATTTTATTGCAGCCTGGTAAACATTTCAAGATTTAATCTGCCTCTTTTGATAAATTAGATGTAAAGTCGATGAAAAATAAAAAGCGGAAATCCAGAGCGGGACAGAATGGGATAGAAATGGTACCCACTTTCGTATTACAGCTAGAATCGTGAAATTTGGTATGTAAATTCCTCTCAACATATAGAAGCGCAATGTAAATGCATTTTTATACTTTTAAGGACTGAACGCCACAAAAAGGGATACAAAATGATGCCAATTAAAGTATTGCAACTAGAATCGTAAAATTTGATATGTAAATTCCTCTGACCATGTAAAGAGTGATTTTTTTGAGGTTAGGATTTTCATGCATTAGTATTTGACAGATCACGTGGGATTTCAGACATGGTGTCAAAGAGAAAGATGCTCAGTATGCTTTGACATTTCATCATGAATAGACTTACTAACGAGCAACGCTTGCAAATCATTGAATTTTATTATCAAAATGCGTGCTCTGTTAAGAAAGTTCAGAAAGAAAGAAATTGTGTTCAGCGACGAAGCTCATTTTTGGCTCAATGGGTACGTAAATAGGCAGAATTGTCGATTTTGGAGTGAATATCAGCCAGAAGCATTGCAAGAGCTACCAATGCATCCAGAAAAAGTCACAGTTTGGTGCGGTTTATGGGCTGGTGGCATCATTGGACCGTACTTCTTCAAAGATGATGCGAATCGTAACGTAACTGTGACTGGTGAGCGCTACCGTGAGATGATATCCAACTTTTTTTTGCCCAAAATGGAAGAACTGAACTTGGTTGACATGTGGTTTCAACAAGATGGCGCTACATGCCACACAGCTCGCGATTCTATGGCCATTTTGAGGGAAAACTTCGGAGAACAATTCATCTCAAGAAATGGACCGGTAAGTTGGCCACCAAGATCATGCGATTTGACGCCTTTAGACTATTTTTTGTGGGGCTACGTCAAGTCTAAAGTCTACAGAAATAAGCCAGCAACTATTCCAGCTTTGGAAGACAACATTTCCGAAGAAATTCGGGCTATTCCGGCCGAAATGCTCGAAAAAGTTGCCCAAAATTGGACTTTCCGAATGGACCACCTAAGACGCAGCCGCGGTCAACATTTAAATGAAATTATCTTCAAAAAGTAAATGTCATGGACCAATCTAACGTTTCAAATAAAGAACCGATGAGATTTTGCAAATTTTATGCGTTTTTTAAAAAAAAAAGTTATCAAGCTCTTAAAAAATCACCCTTTAGAAGCGCTGTCAAATTGGATTTGTCGAAATTTGTACTTTTAAGGTGCGCGCGGGACTTAAAGGGATATTGCAAAATAATTAAAAAGGAGGATGCGGGATGACAAGGGATAAACGTGGTACCAAATAAAGCGCATGTTTTAGGGAAAGCAAAACACATGGTACCTATTAGGGTTTGCATTTTCCCGTACTTTTTATTTCCCGGGAAACGGGAATTATTTTTTCAATTTCTCGGGATCCCGAGACAGCACGGGAAATCGTCAATATATATTGTTTGACATGAGATAAGCTTATTTTTTTAAATGAAACATACACATTTTATTAAGGTGGTATGTGTGCTTTATTACTTGGTGCGCATTTTTGAACGGGTCAGCAAATGAGTTGTGCTTCTCATTCGTTGGTGAATATCATTTACTCAAAAGTCGCTGCGAAACCACCTGACAAAACCTTTCACAGTGTGCAAATCATGCTAGTGGTAGTGTGCAGCCAAATAATAAATGTCACAATGATATTTTTAAATAAATTTTCATTCTATAAAATATAGATGCAAAATGGTCTTGAGCCAGAGTTCCCCAGTTCGGAATAATAAATATTTATTACAAAACGAACCTGTTACAGAATTAAATTCAAAAATCTTTTCAAGTTTCAAAATTAATTAAATCAAAATTTGCAAGTGTATATTTGAATTAAGAGCAGACAATGCATTTATGGCTCATCAGATAGTTCTTATTTTATTGGAAAATGTGGACGCGACGGAGAACGATCGTTCACATTCAACAGATGTAGTCAGTAGAGCATTAAATAAAATGTTTATGTTGTCTGTTCTTTGTCCTGTCGCTTCGAAAACTATAAATTCTTTCTTTAGACAGCTATCTTGACTTTTTTAATACAATATTGTTACTTGCGTTTCTGTAGCATTGTATAAAATATTTTCGAACGACGGACTTCTTTTTTTTTGGCCGTTCGGATACACGACAAAAATTGACTTTTTCCGGGTTTTTAAATTTGTTCATATGGAGTGTGACAGGCAACAAACCACGAAAAAGTGAATTTTTGCCATATCCGAATGCGGATATGGCCGTAATACGCCCAAATTGAAAATGTCATAAAGCCCAACAACTATACATTGATTGTGTTTTTGGAAAATGTATCGATTTTTTAGGTAATATGTCGTTGCGTTTGGGCATTGTGACACTAATTCTAGACAATAAGGCCCAAATCTGCAACGCCCAAAACTGTAACGCCCAATACACGGACCTTCGTAAAACCCAAATTTGCGACATATCACCCAAAACCCTAATGATTTCCAAGTAGCCGGCATTCGGCCGGGATTAATTATTTTATCCCATGAAGTATGTCCAAAACCGGCTACGCAAAGTAAAAGTTTTCTTTGATTTTCTCCTATGAAGTATGTCCAAAGCTGGCTACGCAAAGTAAGAGAAAATCTTTAATCCCGGCCGTAGGCCGGCAACGCAAAATCGTATCCAAATTCTTTTTGAGTGGACGGTACTACACTTTATAAATTGTTGATAATTGAAAAAGCGAGTTGGGGGAGGCCCCCATTCGACTACGCCTCTAGCGATACAAAATACATAACTGATATACAACAGTTCCATTCATATGGGTTGTCGAGTATTATTCATTTTACGAAATTATTTGGGCTTTCTGACATTTTTTCCGGAATTTCCGGGAATTTTACCGCGGGTAATCCCCGGATGCCAACCCTAGTACCTATAGTGATTTTTCAAAAAGTGTATTTTTTTGGGTGCAAAAAGTTATAAAGATGTCGGCTGCATCTAGAATCATGAGGTCGAGGATATAAAAGGCTCTGCGGTTGTAATTTTTTGTTCAAAACTGGGTAGAAAATGATAAAAACTATACATACGAAGGGAGTTCAGCTAAAATAGTGCACATCTACAAGTAAACGGTGATTGGCAACACTGGTTTAAACAGTTGACGCACGTTTCGTGTTTTGCTTCACTGTCAAACATCTTCAGTTTGGTCTATAATTTAACCATGAATCGTCTTACAAACGAACAGCGCTTGCAAATTATTGAATTTTATTATCAAAATGCGTGCTCTGTTAAGAAAGTTCATCGCGCGCTTCCATTTTATGGTCAGTTTAATCGACCCACTGAAGCGGCTATTCGGGCTATTGTGACTAAATTTCGCACCAAATTTACATTGTTGGACATTAAACCACCAACACGCTTACGTAGAGTGCGAACTGTGTTAATGATGACCATCAATTATCGATTCGTCGTTGTTCGCAGCAATTGGGCCTCTGTTACTCAAAAACGTGGAAATGCCAAAATTGGACTAAGCGGATGGACCATTTGAGGCGCAGTCAAGGTCAACATTTTCATGAAATAATCTTCAAACATTAAATTATATTGGCCGTACTATCGATTCAAATAAAGATTTCTGATTTTTATGTATTTTTTTTTTAAATTCCTAAAGCTTTTAAAAAATCACCCTTTATATAAAAGAGTTGAGTTACTGACTGACTGACTTATCATTGACCAGCCCCCAGACCAAACGGTTGAAGCCAGGGTCATGAAATTTTCAGGGTATTCGAAATTCAAAATTCGTACTTTTAGGGGGTAAAATGTGACAAAAAGGGATAAACATCGAACCTTCGTCCTGACCAAACGGCAGTAGCTAGAAACATGAAATTCGGTGTGTTCCTTGTAATGACCATGCAGACGAGCTACAAATAGGGATTTTTTAGAAATTTGTACTTTTAAGGGAGGAAAGAGACAAAAGGGATACAAATGGTACTAATTTAAGAATTGCAGCTAGAATCGTGAAAATCGGTATTTATATGTATCTGACAACGTAAACTTGCAATATAAATTGATTTTTCGAAATTTGTACATAAAAAGGGTGAGCGGGATAAAAATAGTACCAACACAAGTATTGCACTATATTAGTGAAATTTGATGTGTAAATTAATCTGACAACGTAGACTTGCAAAATAAATGGATTTTTCGAAATTTGTAATTTTAAGGGGCGAGCGGGACAAAAACGGATAAAAATGGTACCAACTTAAGTATTACAGCTAGAATCGTGGAATTCGGTATGTAAATTCCTCTGACCATGTAGAAGCGCAATCCAAATGGATTTTTACAAATTTTTGCTTATAAGGGGTGAGCGAGACAAAAAGGGATAAAAAATGGTACCAACTAAATTATTATAGCATAGTATAGAAATTTGGTATGTAAGTTCCTCTGACCATGTAGTAAAATTGGATTTTATCAAAATTTGTACTTATAAGGGGTGACCGGGACAAAAAGGGATAAAAATGGTACCAACTAAAGTATTGCAGCTATAGTCGAGGAATTTGGTGTGTAAATTCCTCTGAGAACCTAGAATCGTAAATCTAAATAAATTTTTCGAAATTTTTTCTTACAAAGGGTAAGAGGGATAAAAATAGTACCAACTAAAATATAGTCGTGAAAATTGGTGCGTAAATTCCTCTGACAACCTAGACTTGAAACATAAATGGATTTTTTTCGAAATTTGTACTTTTAAGGGACAAAAAAGAATATAAATGGTACCAACTTTAATAGTACAGCTAGAATCGTGAAATTTTGTATCTAAATTCCTCTGACAATTCTATATTGCCATTAAAATGGATTTTTTTTCGAAATTTGTTCTTATAAGGTGGTAATTTTTTGTTCAAAACTGGGTAGAAAATCATAAAGATTATAGATTAAGAGATCAGCTAAAATAGTGCACATCGACAAGCACATTCCTCTGAGTGTACATGAGTGCTATCTAATAGGAGGTTTCCCAATTTTAGTTTTATCTATATCCACCAAAAGAAAATCATATAAATACTATCCAAAAACAGAGACGGATATAATTAACAAATAACTGGCTTTTTAGCGTGCGAAGCAGCGGGCACTGCTGCATATAAACGAGAGTGATCGGATCTACATTTCCAAAATGAGAGTACAAATACTAGAGGTAGCTTCAACGAAAATTGGTAATATTTTCCCCAAACTTAGATTAAGTTCGAAGATGGGCGAAATTGCCATGCCCCTTCTGGTATCTCCCACACAAATGACCTATATTCCTATGTCAAATTAAAATTAATCAAACTTCCACACGGATCTTCGGAGTCAGCTCTATTTTTTTATAATCGCTTTAAGTGTTCTGAATATGGCGGGTTTTGGCACGTCCCTTCCTGTATCTCCCACACAAATCATCCTAAACTACTTAAAATTAAAGCTGTTATAACTTATATACGGATGATCGGAATACTGTGAAATTTGATATTTGGCTATGCTTTTATGGAGGTTACAACCGCATGGAATATGGACGATATTGCCACACCCCTTCTTGTAGCTCCCACACTATGCCTTGGTTAAAATAAAACTGATATAACTTCCATGCGGGTAGTCGAAATAAGTTGCAAATTGATATTTGAAAACGTTTTTATAATCGCATTAAACCTAAAAATATTTACGCTTTAGCCACGCCCCTTCTTGTACATCACTCACAATTGTCTCCATACTAGGTAACATTAAATGCTTTATAACTCATTTACCGGTGCCTGAAATCCATTATGACTTCATCGTGTTTTTACGATTATTTACAAATGTGAAGCCGCCAATTGCCGCAAACTTCTAGTAACACCCACAAACATACTCCGGCGCTAGGTGAGGGTAGTATATATAAGTCGGTTATCCGACTGATGTTTGCTTACTTGTTTTTTGTTGTCTTCTGGAAGTATTTTTTTACTTTTTGGTATGTCTCTCTCTTAAAAAAACTAAATAGGGAAATGAAATGATAATCGAATTGAGCTATTTCCAAAAAACTTCTAGACAAAATTTTGATTAAACAAACGACCCCGATTTCGATTACTCTTTTCAAATATAATGATAGGAAATAGATGTTACAGTAATGAAGAAAACAAGGCATATTTCAAGAAAATCTATGGATATTGTGGGACGATATAACGATTTTCCTGAATGTAAATACTAATTTAATATTATTCATGACTTATTTGTCAGTTTCAATTCAAATAAATATTTTTGTTGTACTTACCAGCTCCCGTTTCAGCTTACTTTGTTTACAATAGACATAGCACAGGCTATCAGTATGTCTACAAATAAAGAAAAATATAGGTAGGGTATGCCATCAATGTTTAACGTTGGTCTAAATGTTTCGTGGAATAACTAAAATTCCCTTTAAAAATAGATCGGAAACGCCCTGAGTTTATATTTGAAAATTGTTCCAATTACTTTGCGACATAGTACACGTGCGTTGCGTATTCTTCACTGTTGTTTGCTGTTGTTTTTTTCCTGTTTTTTGGTTTATGTTTTATTGTGAATTTCTTTATGTTTGATAGCGTTTTGACCTCAACACAAGGCTAGATAGGCATGAGGAGAGAATGCATATTTACGCAAATTGATGATTAGTTTAAATCTAAAGTTTCAACTGATCGGACGGAACTAACGCTAGTATTTGCAACATTTTTATACATTTTTGGTAAATAACAAAAAAGGCACCAAATAAATTAAGTGAAAATTGAAATCATCGTCAGAATTATGGAATTATTTCGGGAACGAAAATCAGATCAAACCGAAATCTGTTATCAAAACATGCTTACCCGCACAACACACGCTTACCCGCACAGCACCCGCACAGCACCCGCCCCGACACACAAAAAACTCAGCAACACAGCACCACAGCCGGTCACATCAAAGCCCAGATCTTTACTTTAGAACTTTGTAAAAATAATACTAATGGAAAAGAATACGTACACACACACATACGAGTATATATATATATATATATATATATTATGTAGCAAATACAAATACAAACGCAGCATGTAAAGAAGAGTGAGATTGGATAAATGTAGGCTGTTAAAAATTGTCAAAGGCGCCTTTAGAAAAAGCCGCGTAATTTTGGTATATGATTTCTGACTAAAATGGGAATATTTTACACCCACTTAGCCCTATTAAGGATAACAGGAAGTCTATTAACTATTTTTCCTCTTAAGGAGTGATGATAGGGTATTGGTATGTTTGGGGAAAATGTTGGGGAGGGAAAATTAAGTACATGTCTCTCTTCTACACCATTTTCAAGTGTAATTCCATAGACACCATTTGAAATTCAAAAAATACCAATTGAAATTCAAAAATTCCACATGAAATTCAGAAAATATCAATTGAAATTCAAAAAAATCATTTGAAATTCAAAACTTTTTGTTTGAAATTCAAAACTCGTCATTTGTAATTCAAAATATACCTGCAATTTAAAGGTTTTCATTTGAAATTCAAAAATTATTCCATTTGAAATTCAAAAGATTCCATTTGAAATTAGACAAGTAAAAACGGCGTTAAGTTCGGCCGGGCCGAACTTTATATACCCTCCACCATGGATTGCAAAAAGTAAATATTCTTACAAATATTTATATTTTCAAAAAAGCTTAAATAACACAAATATTGGTATATAGTGGGCGCTACAGTTGGTTGTATTTCCATTCTATTTTAATTACAAAAGTAAAAATTTTGAAAATTTATTATCTCACGTACATAGTGCAAAATAACCTAACTTCATGATTTAACTAAAAGTAAAAAGTACTAATTTGGAAAAATCTTTTTATTCCGCGTGTCTATGCAGTCAGAGGAATGTATACACCAAATTCCATGATTCTAGCTGCAGTCATTTGGTTGGTACCGTTTTTATCCCATTTTTCCATTTTTACCCCCTTATGAGTACGATATTCTAAAATCTCTTTATTTTACGTGTCTATGCAATTGAAGGAATGTACACACCTAATTTCACCATTCTAGCTGCAGCCGTTTAGTTGGTACTATTTTTATCCCTCTGCACCCATTATATCTCTTGAAAGTACGAATTTGAAAAAAACTTTTATTTTTCGTGTCTACGCAGTCAGAGGAATGTATACTCTGAATTTCACGACTCTAGCTGTTGCCATTTGGTTGGTACTATTTTTATCCCCTTTTTTCATTTTAACCCCAAAAAGTACGAATTTCCAAAAATCCGTTAATTTTACGTGTCTACGCAATCAGACGAATGTATACACCGAATTTCATTATTCTAGATGCAGCCGTTTCGTTGGTACCATTTTTATCCCTCTATTCCCATTTTACCCCTTAAAAGTACGAATTTGGAAAAATACTTTTATATTATGTATCTACTCAATTAGAGGAATGTACACGCCAAATTTCGTGTTTCTAGCTGTTATAGTTTAATATGTACCATTTTTATCCCTTTTTTGTCCCATTTCGTCCCCTACGAATAAGAATCACTTTGTGCGCTTTTATGCTATAAGGGGAATGTTCATTCCAAATATCAAGTAAATACAAGCAGACATATACAAAAAGCAGGCTGAAATACTGTAAATATTGGGGGTATTTTCAGTCCTTGTGAGGGAAAAATTTTTCCCTCTGGGCCGATTTCGCCCACTTTCAATCCCAACCGATCTGCAACCATAGGACACATTTAGGGAAAATTTGAACCTCCTAGCTCATTTCGTTCGGAAGCTAGCGTGCTTTCTACAGACAGACAGACGGACATGGCTATATCGTCTTAGAATTTTACCACGACCCAGAATATATATACTTTATGGGGTCTCCGATGAATATTTTAAGGTGTTACAAACGGAATGACAAAGTGAATATACCCCCATCCTGGAGGTGGAGGGTATAAAAATGTAAACAAAATTACTTAAGAAAAATATACATTAGGTGGGGTAGCATTTATTTTTTCTGCAAATTTGGATACTCTGCAGTTTTGAAAACAGATTTAATAAAATGATAAGCAACTAATAATTATAATGATGTAAAATGTCGCTAATTTCATATATAGTTTATAACCTTCATCAGCTAAGAAAGCATCTGCATATAATTTATAAGGACTTGGATTTTACTTAGGGTCGGATTATTTGTGTGGCAGGTACAATAAATCATAACTATTTTACAGGTATAAAGTGATTGTAAAACCATTTGCAATATTAAATTGTTACTGATCAGTTTTATTTTAACCAAAGCTTATGCCAATTTGTGTGAGAGGTCGCTCATATTGCAGGTGTATATAACGTCTATGAAAAATTTACAGAAATAAATAAATGCTACATAACCTAATGTATGTTTTGCTTAAATAATTTTGTTTACCTTTTTGAATTGCAAATGGAATATTTTTTGAATTTCAAATGAAAACTTTTGAATTTTAAATTGTGACTTTTGAATTACTTATGACGAGTTTTGAATTGCAAATGACGAGCTTTGAATTTCAAAAAAATGTTTTCTTAAGTAATTTTGTATAAATTTTTTAATTTCAAATGGAATCTTTTGAATTTCAAATGGAATAATTTTTGAATTTCAAATGAAAACTTTTGAATTTCAAGTTGTGTATTTTGAATTACAAATGACGAGTTTCGAATTACAAATGAAGAGTTTTGAATTTCAAATAATGTCTTTTGTATTTCAAATGATGTCTTTTGAATTACACATGACGACTTTTGAATTTCAAATGTTGTCTTTTGAATTACAAGTGATGAGTTTTGAAATTCAATTGACTTTTTTTGAATTTCAAATGGAATTTTTGAATTTCAAGTGATATTTTTGGAATTACAAATGGAATTTTTGAATTTCAACCGGTGTATTTTGAATTTCAAGTGATGTCTTTTGAATTACAATTGAAAAAGGTGTAGAATCTGTTGCGGGGCAGTTTTGGGCCTTTATTTCATAAAAATTATAAAAAATAAAAAATGTATGGAGCCACATTAAGGTTTGAAGATAGAGGATTGGTATGTTCTGAGAAAATATTGGGGCTGACAAAATATTGACATTTGACTTTCCTAGGAACCTCCTTGGGGCAGAGAGATCGATAGTAACAAATTTTATAAAAAATAGTTTTTATGTGGGAGCCTCCTTAAGGAGTGGATATTGAGGGTAGGTATGATAGGGGTAAATGTTGGAGTGGCAAAACTAATGGGGTTCGGTCTTAAGATTTAACTCTTCTAGGGACGACTGCGGGACACTTTTGAGCCTTTCTTTCATTAAGAGTTCTAAAAAATAAAAAGTCGTATGTGGACCACGTTAAGGGTTGTATATAAAAGGTAGTTATGTTCAGAGAAAATGCGGGGGTTGAAAAAATATTGAGGGTCGGTCATTCATTTGATTCCCCTAGGGGCCTCCTTGGGGTAGTTAGTTAAACCTCCTTGGGCCAGTAAGAGCGGTGGCAGCAAATATTTTAAAATTTTTATTTTTTTTTGTATGGAAGCCCTCCTTAAGGAGTGGAGATAGGGGGCAGGTATGTTAGAGAAAAATGGTGGGGTGGGAAAAATAATGAGGACTTAGATTTAACTCTAGGGGTGACTGCGGGTCAGTTTGGGCCTTTAAGATTTCTAAAAAATAAAAAGTCGTATGTGGACCACCTTAAGAGTTGAAAATAGATGGTATGTATGTTGAGAGAAAATGCGGGGGTTGAAAAATATTGAGGGTCGGTCATTCACTTGACTCCCCCAAGGGCCTCCTTGGCGTAGTTGGGGCGGTGGTATCAAATTTTATAAAAAAATAGTTTTTGTATGG
Source organism: Polietes domitor (assembly GCA_947397865.1). NCBI lineage: Eukaryota > Metazoa > Arthropoda > Insecta > Diptera > Muscidae > Polietes > Polietes domitor. The sequence continues at coordinate 49,157,898 of OX377621.1, forward strand.
GAGCCCCCTTAAGGAGTGGAGAGGTATACTAGGGGAAATGTTGGGGTGGGAAAACCAATGGGGATCAGTATTGAATGTCTCCCCTCTAGGGGCCACTGCAGGGCAGTTTTGGGCGTTTCTTTCATAACAAATAAAATAAATGTATGGGGTCCACCTTAAGGGTTGAAAATAGAAGGTAGGGATGTTGAGAGAAAATGCGGGGGTGGAAAAATATTGAGAATTGATCATTCATTTTCTACCCTAGGGGCCTTCATGGGAAAATTTTATAAAAAAGTTTTTGTAAGGGAGCCCCCTTAAAGAGTGGATATAGGGGGCAGGTATGCTAGGGGAAATGATGAGGTGGGAAAGCTAATGAGGATCGGTCTTCATTTAAACCCACTAGGAGTTACTGCTGGACAGTTTTGGACCTTCCTTTCATAAAAACTTTAAAAAATGAGACAATCGTATGGGAACCACCTTAAGGGTTGAAGATAGAGGGTTGGTATGTTCTGAGAAAATATTAGGGCTGACACAATATTGGGGATCGGTCATACAATTGACTCCACTAGCGGCCTCCTTAGACCAGTAAGAGCGGTGGCAGCAAATTTTATAAAAAAATTATTTTCTTATTAAGGAGTGGAAACATGAGGCAGGTATGTTAAGGAAAAATGTTGGGGTGAGAAAACTAATGGGGGTAGGTCTTATATTTAACACCACTAGCGGCTACTGCGGGACAGTTTTGGATATTTTTTTTTTATAAAAAATATTAAAAATAAAAAAATTAAGGAGTGTTTGTTCGACAAAATGTTGCGGAGGGAAACTTAATGGGGGTCGATGTTACATTTCAACCCAAAAGAGGCGACTCCGGGGAAGTTTTATTTTTTCTTTCATAAAAAATGAATAAAAAATAAAAAATCGTATGGAGACCACCTTAAAGGTTGAAGATAGAGGGTTGGTATGTTCTGAGAAAGTATTGGCCTCTTGGGACCAGTAGCTAATTTTATAGACTTTTAATTAATGGGAGCCCCCTTAAGGAGTATAGATACGAGGCAGGTGTGTTTGGGGAAAATGTTGAGCTAGGAAAACAAATGGGGATTGGTCTTTCTTGTAAACCCACTAGGGGCTACTCCGGGAAAATTTTAGCATTTTTTTCATAAAAAATTAAAAAATGTATGAGGGCCACCTTAAAGGCTGTAGATATAGGGTAGACATGTTCTGAGAAAACATTCTGGCTGACAAAGAATTGGTGGTTGGTCAAACATTTGGCTACACTAGCGGCCTCCTTGGGGCAGTTAGAACGGTGGTAAAAAAATTTGTAAAAAATAGTTGTTGCATGTGAACCCCCTATTAATTAAATTAATGGGGATCTGTCTTATATTTAAAACCTCTAGAGGAGACTCTGAGGGAGTTTCTGGGGGCTTTTTTGTATTTTTACCTCTTTACCCACCTTTGACTCCGATGAGCGTCCACTTGCAATCAGCCCACCACCTCCATTTTTTTGGCTCATAAAAAAAATGTTGGGGAGGTGAAAATAAGGGGGGTCGGTTTGACATTTAACACCTCTGCGGGTGACTCCGAGACAGTTTTGTGGCTTTTTGTGTATTTTTAACCCCTTTTCCCTACCTTCGACCTCGATGAGCGTCCACTTGCACTCAACCCACCACAACCATTTTTTTGGCTCATGAATCATTTTTCAGAATCTCATAAAATTGGGGGTTCTAGCATAACGAAATCGAACAGTTGTGCCCTTTTCCACCCCTAGAGGCTATGGATAAGTTATACGATACAATTTTTTGTATGTAAGGAAACACTGTGCGGCAGTGAATTTAAGGCACGCACTCATATTTGACCTCGTGTGGGGGGACCAACTAATCGATCGGTTCATTAACTTGCAAATGACCAAAACCCAAGTGGACAAAAGACGACATATGTTAGTCCAATTGGGGCTATAATAAACACATACACACACATACTTTGTAAACACAATTGACCAAGAAAATTACATTGACGACGGCGGCGTCATGACAACAACAACACCAAATTAATCAACATCGGCCGACATAGAACACACAGCGAGAGAGAGAGAAAAACTAGGTAACCCATAATTAGAGCAAATGTTAAATGGGGGCTACTACCGATTTGCTGCAGCTATTAAACACAACAAAAGTCAGTGCTCGGTGGCAGCAGTGGTCAAAGTGGTCCGGTTAATGGACAGTTTTGCTGTGAATTGGTTTATTTTTGTGCTGACCACAATATTATTTTTTTTTGGGTTCGAGTAATTTTCATATTGATTTTTTTTAACGACGAAACTCAGACACAAAGAGGAACTGGCAATACGAGGAAGACGGAACGACAGAGGACCATTTTTGAATGCGCGCGCATTTAAACAGATTTTCTCAACGGGCTCCACGGACGGAAACGGAACACATGCCGAGGGAAAACAAATCACAATTCCAATACACGAATCTCTCGCTGTCACTCTCTCTTTCTCTGTCGCCATCTGTGTGCGAGTGTGGGACTCGCCGAGTATCCTTTATGCCATAAACTTGGAATACACAGAATAAAAACCGACAATACAACAAACCAAGAACAACGTCTGCCAAACGCGAAACGCAAAACGGTTGACGCAAAACTCTCAAGAAATAAAAAAGAAACACAGAATGAAATAGAAGAAATAGAAAATTTTTTATTGTCGGTGGTCGGGATAACACAAGAAAAAAGGATAAGGATTTTCAAAAGTAGAGATTCGCCAGTAGTTGTAACAGCAATTCCACGCAAAAAAGGAGTGTCCAGGAGTGTTTTCGAAACGTCCAACTGGAAAAAAAGGCCAAGCCAACCAACCAGTGATTCACCAGCAACATATTGCATTTGCAGTTTTTAGTTTGTAGTCGGGTGCTGCTGCAAGTGCATTCGGGGAGGCCTTTGGAAACGTCCGTGTGTGTGGCCTCATCGACGACTGAAAGAAAAAACAACGACAAGTGCTCGCTCGTTGGTGACAAAATCAATAAAAGTAGACCCCATCGTGTTGAAGGCAAGAGTTTCCAAATATTTTCGCAAAAGTTTTTCCTTTTAGCCCCTTGGCCACACACAAAACGTGCGGGCCGACCGAGTTATATAAGAAAAAAAGAAAAGAAAAACGAAACGAAACTCAAGTGGAGTCCAAGAAGTCAACTCTCATGGTGGTGGTGGTGTATGCAAAACACCAGCAGCGGAACAGGAAACACTAGCGAGCGAACGTCACCAGGAAAATCTCAGTCCACACACACACACTCCGACTCACTCACGCACGCACTTCACTTCCTTTACTTCCAGAAAAAAAGCAACTGCCACAACAACAAGAAGAAGAGGAAAATTGTGACCACCACTCAGAGTTTAGCTAATTATGGAGTTTTCGTAAAATTGCCCCACTTCCTCAAAGATTGACACATAACCCCTCCAACCAATCAACCCCCCTCTCACACAAGGATATAGCCCAGCCAGGACAGCCGGACACAGCGCTCATTCACATTCCTCCTTAACTTCCATTCACATTCGTCCACCGTCCCTCCCCACCCCCCCCCTTTCTACGCCGTTAGCTTCATAGCCCTCCATCGGAAAGCATGGGCAAGAAGAAAGTGCCTAGTGAAGACTTGATTGTTCCACCCCAGGACCAGCGTATCTGCGGCACCATATGTGTCTGCCAAATGACTTTGGTGCTCAGCTCCGTGGCCTTGGTCTATCTCACCGTCGCCATCTATATGCCTTCGACGCGTGCTTTCAAGAGCGGCATCGATCAGACGCCCGTCATGTGCACGACCACGCGCGCCGTCAACAAGGACAACTGTGAGTGGGGCTCGTGCGGCGAGTGGTGCCTCAGCAAGACATCGGGTGCTTGCATACAGATCTATGTGAATCTGCGCAACAACGGCACCAATTTGTCCTTTCAGAATTGCACCAATTCGGCGAATAAAACGTGCTACGGCATAGACCAGGACCGGGCCGACAAGGCCCGCTGCATCAACGACGAGTGCAAAAATCTCACGGGCACCTTCAACTGCACGGCGGGGCAGTGTCTCAATATCACCGATGCCTTCGAGTGTGTCTTCAAGAACAGCGATTCGCCGGTCAAGTGCTCCGGCCGGCGGGGGAAGATCAACTGCATGGACATAACGGGGCTGTACTCGTGCCTGCGCGGCACCTGCCGCAAGATACGCACGCCCTACAACTGTGATCGCCGCTGTGTCGACATTCCAACACGCAACAAAAACGTGGTCATACTCAGCGGGGACAAGGTCCATTTGTCGCAGTGTAAAAATGCCATAAATATGGACACGGGCGAGGAGGTGTGGACCGACACGGAGGACAATGTGGTCATGGCCTCGTGTTATTTCATTAAGAATTACTCCGACCGCGTGGATGCGGTGGACTGCATCAATGGCTCGACGTTGGAGAATAATATGCTGACGGATCTGACCAACTTTACGTACCTCAGCCATTTGCATGTGTCGGTGGCCACCCTACTGCCCGAGATTGCTCCGCCCGACAGTGATTTGACCATATCGAATGAGTCGAAGCTCATGATCAATCTGGAGGGCTGTGTCAATACGCTCATGGATGAGTGCAAAGAATTCCTCAAGGATTTCGGCCGCGATGGCAGCGATCATAATGCCCGCGCCCGTTTCCCCTGCTACTACTCGCCCAACAAGAAGGACATTGTGGTGGCCCGTTTCAATTTAGAAGTTACCTATCGTCAATTTGTGTTCGCCTCGGTGGTGCCATCGGTGCTGTTTGTGGTCTCGTGCCTGGTGCTGCTGCTGTGCCAGAAGACCGTCTATGTGGGGGACGATGCGAAGATGCGCTTCAAGGGTTGCGTCGACACGGACACCATCCTGTCGAAGAACGGCTTGGAGCAGACCCAAGATGATAATGGTGCTGGTGGAGGTGGCGATGAGGTTATGGCTCTATGAGATCCGTCACGTAAGCACATCCGTTTTTTGTTTGTTTGTTTTGTTTGTAGTACATTAAGGACATTTGCATGCAAAGATATTTTTTGAAAAGGGCAGCTTGGAAAAGCTGTCGTCTTCTTCATATGACATTAGACATTTGCCGACTACGACTTGGGTAGAAAATCTAGTTGGGTCTTATAACGATGATCGATTTTGCAGAACATTTGCAGGTCATACATTCATCTTCTGATTGGAAATTTGTACCATTTATAATTCTATATATCTATGCTGGTCAATCATCTGAGTCCATGTAGTGTTTTACTATATCCGTATCAAACATATCTTGCAAATACTCATATGGTAGGAGATGCTGAAACAAATTCGATTGTTTTGCATATTTAAATCATGTAGGTTACAAAACTAGTGCCAGTGACGTCATTTTCGTGCGATATTCATCATATAGCCAGAATTAGAGAGGTATTGCTGATTGCTTTTATTTATTTTCCGTAATACTTGTTCTACAAAATGTTCCCAAAAAATACTCTAAACATCGACCAATGAGTTGTTCCACGACAAGAAAAAATATACTTAAAGTGTGTTCAAGGGTCTATTACGTCAGAAAAAATATTGGAGATGATTTTTATGGGTGTTTCAGGAGCGTTTAGCTCACAGATCACCATTAAACAAAGTTTATTCGTAGACGGTGAAAACATGTTTTTTGTGAACCACCCTAATGTACAGAACAGTATGGCATATATATATATATATATATTTATAAAATTTACAAAATACCAAGTAGAGATTGCAAATTAAAACGCACTCGGAAAAATTTCGCAGTTTTTATACAAATAAGTGGAAGTACTTTGTCTCACTATTTTGTTTTTATACCCTCCACCTCCAGGATGGGGGTATAATAACTTTGTCATTCCGTTTGTAACACATTGAAATATCGACCTGAGACCCTATAAAGTATATATATAATCTTGATCGTTATAAAATTCTAAGACGATCTAGCCATGTCCGTCCGTCTGTTGAAAGCACGCTAGCATCTAAACGAAAGGAGCTAGAACGTTCAAATTTTCCACAAATGCGTCTTATAGTCGTAGATCGGCTGGGATAGAAATGTGGCGAAATCGGCCCAAAGGGCCTCACAAGGACTAATAATACCCATAATAATCCCTAATATTTTAGAGTATTTAAGCATATATTTTCAATATGTCTGCTTGTACTTGCTTGATAATGGGTATGCGCATTCCCCTGGTAACACAAACGTGCACCATAAAGTGATTTCTATTTGTAGAGGGTGAAATGGGGCAAAAAGGGATAAAAATGGTACATATTAAACGACAACAGCTAGAAACACGAAATTCAGTGTGTACATTCCTTTAGTAGAGTAGATACATAATATAAAAGTATTTTTTCCAAATTAGTACTTTTAAGGGGTAAAATGGGAATAGAGGGATACAAATGGTACCAACCAAACGACTACACCTAGAATAAAGAAATTCGGTGTATACATCCCTCTGATTGCGTATACACCTAAAATAAGCGGATTTTTCGATATTCGTACTTTTTTGGGGTTAAAATGAAAAAGGGGTACAAATAGTACCAACCAAATTACCACAGCTAGAGTCATGAAATTCGGAGTATACATTCCTCTGACTGCGTAGACACGGAAAATAAACCGATTTTTCGAAATTCGTACTTTCAAGGGATACAATGGTACAGAGGGATAAAAATAGTACCAACTAAACGACTACAGCTAGAATGATGAAATTCTAATTGGGTAGAAACGTCAAATAAAGAGATTTTAGATAGTCGTACTCTTAAGGGGGTAAAAATGGTACCAACCAAATGGCCGCAGCTGCAATCATGGAATTCGGTGTATACATTCCTCTGACTGCATAGACACGCAAAATAAAAAGTTTTTTTTTCCAAATTTTTGCTTTTTCTTTTACGGCAAAAATTGGTTGAATTATGAAGTTAGGTTATTTTGCACTATGCACGTCTGATAATGGATTTTCAAAATGTATACTTTTGGAATTAAAATAGAATGGAAATACAACCAACTGTAGCACCCACTATCTACCAATATTTATGGTATTTAAGATTTTTGAAAATATATATAGAAGAATATTTATTTTTTTAATTGACGTATTGGTAGCCTTGCCTTATAACCGTGGTTTGAAATAATTAAAATATTATATTTATTTATAAAATTATTTTTTTAATATGTATTTGTTTTGATTTGGCTATATAAAAAAATTATATTTTCCTTTAATATTACTGCACTTCTACGAAAATGGACATCCTCTGTGGAATGCAATCAATGGTGGAGGGTATATAAAGTTCGGCCGGGCCGTATTTACTTGTTTTTTTTTTAATCCGAAAATTCTCCAATTTATGTCTGGTTTCATATGTAAAATTTGTGAAGCAACTCTTTACACTACTAAATTTCGAAGATCGATTTATGTTGAGCGCTTACGTAGTCAGAAGAATATAGAAAAGGAATTTCACGATTCCAGCCGCAATACTTTGGTTGATGACATTTGCATCTCTTTTTGTCCCGCCTCATAAACGTTTAAATCACGAAGATAGATTTATGTTGATCATCTTCATAGTCAGGGTGATGTACACACTAAATTTAGAGATTCGTGCTACAATACTTTACTTGGTACCATTTTTATCCCTTTATGTCTAAGTTCCCCCTTAAAAGTTGAAACTGCGAAAAATCCATTTATGTTGAGTGTCTACGAAGTCACAAGAATGCACTCACCGAAATTCACGAAATTTCAGACGCTGTTGATACCATTTGGTTTCGTCCCGCTTCTGCCTTAGTAATATAAATTTCGAAAAATCCGATTATTATGTGTGTCTGCATAGTCAGAGAAATTAACACATCTAATTTCAACGAATTCCCCCGCTTTTCCCCCAAAGGAACAATTTCTAAAAATCTCTTTTTGCCACACACTCCATTTCATGTTGCTAGCCGTTTAGTCTGAGCGCTGACACCGTGATACAATTTGAACAAGACCATATGAAACTACACCATTTTCAAATTGTATTTTCTCAATATGATGTTGTATTTTCTTAATTTCAATTGAAAATGATGTAGAGATCGAATGTAGAAAATTGTGTATGTAGTTTTTCATTTGGCGATCTTTTCTCCTTTTTGCAGGAATTTTTATTTACAAAGGATACATATGTTTTAATAATACTAAAGCGATATGGACATCAAATGTTAGATAAGAATATCTTCTATGAACAGAGAAAACTGGAATTGAACTCGAAGTTGTGTCATAATCATTTAGTAGGGAACGTTGTGTTTAAAGCGTTTGCTCCAATTAAGGGTGTATGCAGAAAATTAATTGTGATGTATACATTAATTGAGACTTTCTTTGTGGTATTTCCCGAAAGAGAGTCTTTTGTTATAAGCCCTCAATTTAATTCAATGCATTTTGTTTATTTGCTTCATAACATCCTCTATTCACCACAAACTTTTTAACGTGCTTTTGAGTAAAAATTGGAAATTCTAATTTTCAGAAAAGTTATTCATTTTTGTAGGTATTGCCAAACAGGAATCTGTTTATTGAAATTTCCTACACGCCCGAAAATCTTGACTTACGGATAAAACATCGGTTTTGTGTACATTTATGCACTTATAAAGGGTGATTTCAAAACAAATCATAAAATTCAGAAAAATGCATGAAATCTTTATTTGAATCGATAGTACGGTCCATATAATTTAATGTTTGAAGATTATTTCATGCAAATGTTGACCTTGACTGCGCCTCAAATGGTCCAACCGCTTAGTCCAATTTTGGCATTTTCACGTTTTTGAGTAGCAGAGGCCCAATTCCTGCGAAAGGCGACGAATCGATAATTGATGGTCATCATTAACACTGGCCGATACAGCTCCGATATTTTCTTCAGTTCGCACTCTACGTAAGTGTGTTGGTGGTTTAATGTCCAACAATGTAAATTTGGTGCGAAATTTAGTCACAATAGTCCGTGTAGCCGCTTCAGTGGGTCGATTAAACTGACCATAAAATGGAAGCGCGCGATGAACTTTCTTAACAGAGCACGCATTTTGATAATAAAAGTCAATAATTTGCAAGCGTTGTTCGTTTGTAAGACGATTCATGGTTAAATTACAGACCAAACTGAAGATGTTTGACAGTGAAACAAAGCAAAAAACGTGCGTTAGCTGTTTTAAACCAGTGTTGCCAAAAAGATAATAGCTAAAAAATTACTTAACTTAATCGATTATTAACAGATTTTCAGTTTCCCGCTCTTTAAAAAAGAAACATATTTAAAAAAGCTTGAGAAGTTTGTGGGTTATTCGCCATTTCCATACTTTGCCAATGTGTTTACTCATTACTTTGTAAGGTAGTCGTAGCAATTATTTAAAAAAAGCGTTTAGTAAAAAGTATAACGCTACTTTGGTTACTGAGTTATTGAATTTCTCATTGAATTTTTGGTCATTCCAGTTCACATCTTTCAAAATTTTACCAATTTGAGAACTGAACTGCATCAAATTTTCGCAAACCCGATTTCTTTAACCCGTAAGTCAATATTTGGGGAGTGTTTGGCAAAGTTCACACATACATCTTCTAAATTCATATATATGTGTCTGTTTTCAATTTTGTGTCTGAGACCTGAAAATTAATTTTTGTATGTATCGAGGCATCCTGTTCAATAAAAGCAACACTCAATTTGTTCTGGATATTTTTTAATTCTATTTTTCTTTCTCTGAGGTGACTTTATTATTTGATTTATATTTTTGGGAGGAGGGACTTAATATCTTGGTGAAACATTTCCCCAACATGTTCGTGACTGACGTGACCAATATTTTCACTTGATCATTGAGTTGAGTTTGAAGATATGACTTTGAGTACTCGGTGGAACTTGATAATATTAATTAGGCTTTATTTATATTTGGCCTTTTAGGAATTGGTGTTTTACCGACTGTGCAATGTGGCACATTTAACTTCACAATCTATATAGTTAGAGAAAAATAGTAGTCCATGAAAAAGTAGCTGTCTCTAAATTATTCGTATTCCAAATTACAAGTGGTATATTAAATCGTTTTATTCCTAAAAAGATTAATCTAGTACTTTCAAAACCATTAATTTATTTTATTTTTCTTCCAATTTTTGCTTCAAAAGAAGGTCATAACTTCTATTTTTACATATAGATTTTTTCAAAAATGCCTTGTATTCTTCACCATTAGAAAATAAACCTTAATATTTTGTCATATATGATTTGAACTGGGATATTGTCCTGGCTCAAGACCATTTTGCATCTATATTTAATAGAATGCAAATTTATTTACAAATGGCATGGTGACATTTATTACTTGTATGCAGACTACCATCATGATTTCGACCATGTCAAAAATCTTTTCAAGTGGCTTCGCAGCTACCTTTCAACATCAAACCCGGCCTCTATATATTTAATAGTTTTTTATCAAAACCAAAAACATAATTTTTTAAATTCTCAAATTCATCATTGAATATGACATTTTTTACGTCTCAGGCGCAATTCTTGTACTTCTTTATTGCATAGGTTTCATTCAAAATGAATTTCAAATAGCATCTTTGAATTTCAAATGACGAGTTTTGAATTTCAAATGATGACTTTTGAGTTTGAAATTGTGTCTTTTGAATTTGAAATAGTTTCTTTTGAATTTGAAATGGAATTTTATGAAATTCAATTGATTTTTTTAATTTCAAATGAAATTTTTGAATTTTAAAATGTGTCTTTTGAATTACAATTGAAAATAGTGTAGATCAAGCCGTCTATGAGCTAAACGCTCCTGAAAATACCCTTAAAACGCATGTTTTTCCTGTTTATTTTTGTTGTTGTATTTTTCGGAAATAATAGACCCTCGAAAGCACTTTAAATATAAATTTTGAATCTTGTCTTAAGGTAACTTATTGGTCGAAATATTGGACGTTTATAGTATTATTTGTGTGTTTTTTCACAGTGACAACTGAAAACTTTATCGTATTTGGAGGTAGTATTTCACAAAAAATAAATAGCTGCAGTCAATACCTTCTGAATGATACCTAAATGATAAACATATGAAGGAAATTGATGCCAAAGCGCTCTTTTTTGTAAAAAGAATTTGGCTCTGAAATCTCCTGCATTAAATTATTTCACAAAAATCGAGTCAGAGACGTTATGTTTCATTTAGACATAATTCGAAAGGTATGTATTCCTTCTATTTATTTTTAATAACACCTTCCAATAAATATGAGTTTTTAGCTGTCACTTTGAAAACAAAAAAAAACAATCTAAACGTCCAATAATATGACCATATGAGTTATTCTAAGACAATAATAAAACTTTTTATTTAAAGTGCTCCCAAAAAAATTTTTGACAAAAATGCAACATAAAAAAATTACTCGGGAAAAGCATGATTTTTAGAGGTGTTTTCAGGAGCGTTTAGCTCACAGATGGCTTGATCCAGCGACGAAATATTTTGGAGATCATAGTTAAACAATCTAGTTTTCATTTCTGGGGGTGACCACAGCAATTTATTTTCGTGACCCATCCTAATGTATATATATACCTAGACGATTATGGTAAATTTATTGACTAATATTTATAGTAAAGTGCTAATATTTGACGGATTTTGCTTTTGAAATGAAAATGGGGATTTTCTTGTCATCTTTGGGGTAAGCTTATTCTCGAGTTATGTTAAATTCTGCAGAAAAAACATCAAAAATATATAGTGGTTATTGAGACATAAATTTGTTTTCTTTTTCTCCGTTATTTAAGTAATAAAAATATATTAATATGACGTATAAAACATATAACATACATTACAATTTCAACTATGTATGAAAGTGCATAAGAAAAGGACAATCGGAATGACATTATTAGCTGAGGTCACAGTGCGTATGAGTAACGTGCTCATAAATTCACATTACTCATACGACCCCCAGTATAATTGTCACTTCCTTCAAGAGTTAGTCGGTCAAGTTTTAAATACATCCCACATAAAAGGCAGTTGAGATAAATTTAGGCCAATATATGTATATGGTGTGTTCTCAGCAAATCCATTACCCAAAAAAGAAGAAATACAAAAAAGGACGAAACGTCCGAAGGGGGGACATGACGAAAATCGTCATATATAATGTATGGCAGGCAGACTTCGCGTATACCGTCCTTTCTTTATCGTGCCACTAAAACAAAACCTATAAAAACTCCAAAATTTCTGTAGTCTCTGTGCACGAGAACATGTGTCATTGTATTTGTGGATGAAGGATCAAAAAGACAAAAAAACAGAAAAAAATCATTCTAAAGTTATGCCGTAACATTGTATGCGAGCATGTGCTCCATAACCACTACCCGTAGCCGTAGTTAGTCTTGGCAAAAAAGAAAACAAAAAAAACACAAGTAAAGCAGGGCAACAACAACAATGAAAAACAACACGGAAAAACGCTACACGCCATGCCAGTCAAAGGCAAACAATAAAAATCCATATTTAAAAAGGACATTGAAATTGAGTTTGTGATTCCTGCTGCCGCCACTGTTGTTGTTGTTGTTGTAGACCTCTGCTCCGCGTGTTGTTTTCCTCTGAGAACATTTGTTTGTTTTTCATTCTCTTTCAGTGCTTTTTTCCTTTTCCCTTTTTGCGCGAGTGTGTATGTGTGTATCCATACAAACATGTGTGTGCGTGAGAGTGTGAGTTAATGTTGCAAAGCATGCCAAAATATGTAATAACAAGAAACTTCACGTTGCATGCCTCTAAATGGTTCACATACTTACAAGCACTTAAACATACAGTGGCTCAAAGTAATATGTGAACTTTTTTGTATTAATCAGAGCAAAATAAAACTTATATTCTGGGTGGATATTCGACTTACTGACAGGAACACTGAACACATATATTTCCATTAATTAAATTCCAATCAAAATTTCGTTGTATAAAATAATATGAGAGGGTGGGATATTTACATGACACTATAGTCTCCCAAAACTTATTGCTTTATAGTAATAGCAGTATCCCCCAATTACAGTATGCAACACAAAATAAAAGTTTTTTATCCGAGACTTAAAAATATATTTTTTGTGTGCATTCATAATTCATAAAATCGACAAAGGAATATTTTTAAATATTTTTTTAATTGTTACTAAATTCTAATTTTCGTCGAAGGTACCTTTAACACAAATTTTCTTCTTAATAAATAAATAAAACTTACTATGCTTTTTGATGAGGTATGGGTCTAAATATGATTTCTATAGAGTCTTGGGGTTCTAATCCATACAGGACATGAGTAACATGATGTCTCTTAAAATCATTATACTGTAGATATCGGTTAAACAAAAAATATTTTTAAATGGATTCTTCATTTTAAAAATCTTTGATATATATCTCTTCGAATAACAAAGGCGGTTTTTCTTGTATTCGAAGAAATACAATAAAAATAAGAAGAATTTCTAAAAAATTTCGAATTACAAGAAACTCAAACAATTGAAATTTGACACTTCACTTTTGTTTTCATCTTCCTACGTAAACCCAAGTTACTGAATTTGTTGGTTCCCTTTTAAGTATTCCTTGTTACATATGTAAACAAAAATAAAAATTATTAATTCTGCAAAATATGTGATTTTAAAGATTTTATAGGACTAACTCGCAATGTTGCCTATAGGCAACATTAGGCATGAGAGCATTAATATTTGTATTATCAATTTGGAAATATAATTATAATGACTTTTAAACTTAAATTAAAGATATCACTGCGAGTAATTTTTTAAGTCATCGAAATATAAACGTATACGGACACCACTGCGTGATAAAAGACAAACAAAAAGACCCGTGTCTCACAATTTTGCCCAAAGTCATGTACTTTTTTATGGGCTCTAAAGATTTGGGGCGTCGGTGTCATTTTTCATATCATATCTTGCAAACGGTTTGTTTGGAATTTTGATTTACTCTCTGAGGAAAAGTTGTAGTTCATCTTCAAGGTCAAAATCGCAAATGACGTCGAACAAATCTTATATGATGTAGTGTGTGTAGGTAGCGTATACATGCTGTTGATTAAGAATAATATCACTCATACGCACTGTAGCCAGACTGACCACTTAATAGAAACATTCCTCCCAGATATATTTTCCTACCTAAACGGTGTTAAGAATCGTTCCTAGGAAGTTCATATGATCTACAAAGTTGTTTATTGATATCTTAGGCACAATTTTGTAGTTGATTGTTCCCTTGTTTGCTACCTATGGACCTGAACAAAGAAAAAGCTTAAAAAATCGTTTTTTTATATTTTTTTGCGATATGAGCCTGAGAAAATTATGAATGAATTTTATCACGTAGTGGTGTCCGTATATTGGTCCGTAATTATGATGGCTAAAATTGTTGCGAATCTATAAGAAGCTAGAACTCTGCTACATTTAACCATTGATTTTCTTCTAATAGGACTTGTTTTCATCCTTAAGATGGCCTACAGAAAAGTTTGATTTCTCTTTTTAATAGGGTTTTATCGTACCAGCAAAAATTCTATTTCAAAAAAATAAACACGATTTTTAAAATTCCTTTGCGTCTACATTATATTATTGAAGTATATATTGTTTTTTTTTTCTTTAGATTGCTAGCAATAAAAAAAACAAAAGAAAATATATTTTTTATTTATATTCGGGTTTTTCGTGCCAAAAGTTGAACTTTTTTCAACATTCTATTCCGAGTTATGGCACCTATGAAAGTAATTAAAACTAAAAAAATACTATTGACTTAGAGTAACTTATAGGTCAAATTACATCGTAGGACGATTAAAAAAATTGTTACACTTGAACTGGGTAATATAAGTCTGAAACTATACATAATTGGTGTTTTTAATTTGAGATAATTGACGCTTTCAGTTTGTCATTGCCCTCTCATCCTGTTGCCCCTCAAAAAGATTACAAATTTGAAATGATAGCATTTTTCAAAAAAAAAATATTTTAAATACTTATTCACATCCTCTGATACCGGTATAAGTCCCAATTAAAGAGGATAATATTAAAACATAAATAAATTATGCAATTCGAAGCTCTGATAAACCGTCTGTTGTACTTAAATATTTTTACAGAAATGCACTCATCGACCATGTTATTTTTCGTTTGAAATTTATCATTTAGTGAATGGTGTCTAAATGATAAATTTCAAAAAATTTTTGGGAAATTTTTCACTTTTGCGGCTACCTAAGCGCTACCTAAACGGTGTTAAGAATAATTCCTAGGAAGTTCATATGTTCTAGAAAGTTGTTTATTGAGATATTAGGTACATTTTTGTAGTTGATTGTTTCCCTGAATTTTCAGCGGTTTGCTACCTATGGACCTGAACAGGGGAAAAAAGGTTAAAAAAAATCGAATTTTTTTAAGTTTTTTGCGATTTTGACCTTGAAGATGAAGTTTTTTTGATTTTATATGTTCTTTATGACAAGAGCTAGAACTTTGCCTCAGAGAGTAAATCAAAATTCCGAACGGTTTGCAAGATATGAGCCTGAGAATATGATCACTTTTTTCCAAAAATTACACCGAGGCCTCAAATCTCTGGGGGCCCATAAAAAAAAAGTGCATGACTTTGGGGGAAAAAAAAAAACACGGGTCTTTTTTTTTTGGTCTTTTATCATGTAGCGGTGTCCGTATATGGTTATTTTTTTTCGTGTTGCACTGTGTAATTCTACCAATAAGCAAATCTAAGGCAAGGACACAAATTTATATTTAAACTGCTTCCAAGAGTCTACTTATTTAACGAAAATGGACACATTTTATAAAACTGTATTGGAAAGAACATAATTTTGAGGAGCAATTAGCTCACATACGGCTTGTCCCAGGCACCAAATATTTTACTGATCATCATTAAACAATCCAGTCTTCATTTCTGAGGGTCACCGCAGAAATTACTTTCGGGAACCTAGCCTAATGTGTAACACTAATACTAACATATAATTTAACAGACATTTATTCCTAAAACTACAGTACATTAGGATGGGTCACGAAAATAAATTGCAGCGGTCACCCGCCAGAAATGAAAATTGGACTGTTCAATGCTGATCTGCAAAATATTTCGTTACTGGGTCAAGCCATCTGTGAGCTAAACGCTTCTGAAAACAACTCTAAAAATCAAGTATTTTGCCGTGAAACTTTTTTATATTGGATTTTTATAAAAAAAATCTGAATTAATTGACCCTTGGATGCACTTTAAATAAAAATGTGTATTCTTTAGTCGTATTATTGGACGTTTATATTGATTTGACAGCTAAAAACTAAAATTTCTTGGAAACATTTTGGAGGTGTTATGAAAAATAAATAAAAGGAATCAATACCTTTCGAATTATGCCTAAATGATGAATATAGGACGAAAAATGACGTCACTGACTCCATGATTGTAAAATAAATTAATACAGGAGATGATTTTTCAGAGCCAATATTTTCAAACTATTTTTACAATTTTCTTCCGATGTTCATCTTGCGCCTGTACCTGGTTATGACTACTAAAACCATGAGTTTTCCTTTCTTTGGAGGTCAATTTATATAGCCAATAGCAATTATCCAGTATGTACAATAAATGAATCATTAAATAAATTCAGCGTAATAGGTCAAATTTGATGAAAATTTGATATTGTGATGGGTCCACACACAAAACAAAATCGTTGTGATCCTCTCTCATTGCAGCTGTGCCTAGGAAAAAATATAATATATATATAAGGACATATGAGCGGAGGCTACATCATTACGATTTGGTCCACATTCATTGTAGGTGTTCCTAGCTGAAATATAACACCGTGAGACAATTTCACACTTTCTATTGGACTTCAACAATATATATGGGGCAAAAGTAATTATACCCTCCACTCGGGTATTATGTCTTTGTGCATTTGTTTGTAACATCCAAAAGGAAGCGAGATAGACACATTGTTAAGTATACCGACCGACTTAGAATCACTTTTTGAACCGATTTAGACAATTTTCTTCAGAATTGGTCTAAACCTTATATTTTAACTAGAAACAGATGTGTTAAAAGTGAGTCAGATCAGCTCAAAAATTAGATATAGATCCCATACAAATTTGACATTTCCCCCTCTAGAAACCACATATTTTAACCGATTTTCTTAAAATTTGACACAAACCTTACATTTGAACTTGGAACATCTGTGCAGAAAATGGGTCATATCGGTTCAGATTTAGATATAGCTCTCATACAAATTTCGGCCTCCATTTAACTTTTTGCGCTCTAGAAACCACACATTTCAATTGATTTTCTTCAACTTTATTTCAATTGGAAACTGGTCGAAAAGTGAAAGTGGCCTCCTAAAAATATCGCACCCGATATTTTAACCGATGTTCTTCTAATTTGGCAAAATATGTTATATATACATACAAAAATCGTTCCCGATTTCACTTTTTCCCCGAATTCCATTGTAATGAGAAAGTGGAGGGTAACATATAGTCGGCCTGCCCGACTTTAGCCTTTCCTTACTTGTTTTTTAATGAAAAACTTTGTTTCTACTTGTGAAATTTGTTTTTCATTAAAAAAATACAGCAAAATGATTACTTTTGTCCCACCTTGTACATATAAAACTAGAGATCGTATATAGAATTTTTTTTATAAAAATGGTCGCCATGCTTTTTTACCATTTTTATCTGTTTTGATGAATTTTAAGTATTATTATTGGACTTAAACTCGTAAATGACCAAAACTGGAAAGTGCAAAACTTGTATTTTTGCAAAAAAAAAATAGTATTTATAAAAACTTCAATAAATCAGTCATTTACTGACGGATTTTTAAAAACAAAGCGGAGCTTTACTCCTTACTAAATGTGTTATTAAAGTATGACACGGCTACCAAACAAAATAATGAGCAAAAACTTTACCAAAGTTGAAAAATGGTTAAAAATTGCTTAAAAAGTGTGTTTGCTGGCAAAAGTACACACATTTCTTAAGTTTTCTTTAATAAGCTATATATCTATCCAAAGCACCTGGTTTCATCATTTTAAAATCGGTTTATAACCGACTAAGTTTCTGGCTTATATAGGGTGGGTCATTTAAAATTTGAACTACCGATCACTTTGACTCTGAAATGTAGAATAACATTAATTTTTGATTTTATTTTACAATTTATGTTTGACATTTGCAAAATGGGATGCTCTACGCTCGATGAAAATTGAGAAATATTCAAAACTTACTTCCAAAGTAAGTCTGTAACGCACACTGTAAGAAATTTACGTGGAAAATTATCGGGATGAGAACGGCCTTCAATTCTGTCTTCATGAAGCCCATTTCCATCTCGGTGGCTATATCAATAAGCAAAATTGCCGCATATGGGGTTCAGAGAAGCCACACGTGACTATTGAGAAGCCAACTGTTGACGTGTGGATTTTGGGCTGTACTGAAAAAATTCATTTTTGTGAAAAGAGTTTGGAAATTTTGGCTCTTAAAATCCACCTATTGTATTAAATTATTTTACAAACATGGAGTAAATGACGTCATTTTTCGCCCGATATTCATCATTTAGGCATCATTCAAAAGGTATTGATTCCTTCTATTTATTTTTCAAATCACCTCTTACAAAATGTTTCCAAGAAATATGAGTTTTTGCTGTCACCTTGAAAAAGCACAAAAAAATCAATTTAAATGCTAATTAATACGACCAATGAGATATTCTAAGACAAGAATAAAAATTTACATTTAAAATGCTTCCTTGGGCTGTACTGAAAAATTGGGTAGATCGGATAACTGACTGTCGAGCCAGTCAAAGTGGTCATATGAATGATATTGTGTTCCATTATTAAATGACAAACAGAAAATTAAAAAAAAATAATCAGTACTTTTTTATACTAATTTAAAGTTTTAAATGCCCCACCATATACATCATGACCTAGTGTCCAGAGATTGTAAAACAACACGTGATTTTCATACTTGTGCGAGTCATACATGGGTATCAAATGTTAAAAATATTTCAAAATACTTGCTTCTCAGTGTATTTGATTAGCATTAACAACCATTTTAAGTTGAACCTTAGTTTATTTAGTTTATTCATGTTTTATTTACGAAAAAGTTCATGTTATTTTAGCAATTATTTATTAGTATTTGAAATATCTAAACAATTTTATTTCGATTTTCAACAATTCTTGTCCCCACATCCACCGTAAAAAATAGCCCGAAGTCATGAGTTTATTTCATATGAAAAAATCAAACAAATTTTTTGATTATATTTCGATAATTTCTTGAAATTTAAATTAATTTGCTTGAATTAACATTCAACAGTAAATTCTGGCTTTTAAATATTACAACTAATTTAGAAGTTATGTTAGTTAAAGAATAAAATGGACTCGGTAGTGAAAAAAAATTGACTGTCTGAAAAACATGAAAACAAAAAAAAAAATATTTCCCAACATATTCACTTCTATACACTTATCTCAGTGTTTCCTTAGTTTCATTGCATTTCACGATATCTCAAGTCGTTTTTATTCGTCATTTTGAAAAAATCAGCAGTCAAACATAAACTAAATGATATACCGACTGAGGAATTTTAAAAGCTTGTACATTGAGTTGTCTGTGGACCCATCTCTTGGAGAAGGGCTATTTATGGAAATGCCCTTGCATGTAGGTCCATGTAAAAACTTACAATGGTAGTATAGAGTGTATGTCTCAATGATATTTGTTAATATGCAAATTTGTGTCCTAGTTTTTCTCCTTTAATGATGGAATAGTGGAACATCACATGCACTTTTCCCAACTTTTGAATATTTAAAAATGATTTTCCACTAAAACCTTCATTCCCTATTATATCTTTGAGCCACTGTACATCGTACACACGACCCGGTGGCATACCGTAAGTGGTTTTTTATATTGATTTTGTTTTGCAAAAATAAAATACTTATATTAAATAATGACACATACCAGTTGATGGAAGGATGGATGGATGGCTGGATGGATATAGGACGACGTTTAGGATGACTGCAGTATGCCATAAAAGTCTATGAATTCTATATTGGCAACCTAAAAATAGATAAAGTGTAGGGGGAGGGGCTAGAGTGAAGTGGTGCAAGGATGGTACCCCAAGTAATCCGCCGAGTTATTATGAATGTAATGGCTGTAATGGAAATAAATTCAATTATGAAGAATGAACATTAATTTTATAACTTTATTTGGGATAAGTTAAGAGTTCACTAATGGCATTTTCGTAGATCCAACATTAAACGCCAGAGTTGAAATTATGTCTATATAACATTTCCTGAACATATTCATAAAGTTGTAATACCAGGGGGGGGCTAGATGGGATAGTTAATGCCCATGGAAATGATTCACCAGAAAATAGTAAGAGAGTTGATTGGTTGGTGGTGTATTTTAAGAAAATGCCAATCATCGATTGCTTGATTCATTAACGCCATGTAAATACATGCCAATACATGGCGTAGAACATTATGATTACCTGGTAATTCATTTCCGGTTGTAAGGCTGCCAAAGCAAACGTTGTTGAATATATAAATAAAATGTTTGTCGATTAAAAATGGCAAAGGGTGTTACTTTCGGTGGGACACATTGCATATTCATGAGATGTGGACATTTATTATTTTGTTTATTTTAAAAGTAATGCGTTAAATTTCGGGTTCGGTTAGCTAACGAAATAATTTTGACAAGTTAGCAATACCTCTGTCAATTATTTTCTATTTTATTTTTGTTATTGAAAACAAAGAAAAAATGGGAGGAAGTTTAGTTAATTTTGACGACATATTTTAGAGAACACAAAGAATAAAATAAAAATGTTTGAATTTTGTGTCTTTTTTAATATTTCTTCTTCTGTTTATATTAAAAATACCATGTTTAATGTTGCACCTACGAATACATGTATGAAATATTCAACGGAGATAGATATGTACATATTTTGTATCCTGTTGACATTCTAAGACGATGTCTGTCTGTTGAAATTATAATTTTCCATATACATATGTGTCTAATGGTTGCAGATCGATTGGGATTGAAAATGGGTGAAATCGGGTCAGAGAAAAAATTTTCCTAACAAGGACTGAAAACACCCCCCTAATATTTGCTGCATTTAGATACTTTTTTAATTTCGTATTCATATTTGGTACATACATACATTGTCCTTACAGAATGCACGAGAACCAAAAAGTTTATTTATTAAAATTCAAACTATTACGGGCTGAACTAGGACAAAAAGTAATAAAATGTGTACAAATTTAACCGCAGCAGCTAGAAACATGAAATTCGTTTTGTACATACCTCTAATAAATCGATATCTCAAAATTCATACTTTCAAGGATAAAAAAGGACGACGGATAAAGATGGTACCAACCAAGCGGCTGAAGGTTAAATAGCGAAACTTGGTTTATAAATTACTCTGATTGTGTAGACGCGCAACATATTTTTCGAAATTTGTAAATTTAGGGCAAAAGGGGTTCCAACCAAAACACTGCAGCTGGATTCATGAAATTCGGTATATGTATATTAGGATGGGTCACGAGAATTTATTACAGCGGTCACACTCCCAGAAAGGAAGATTGGATTGTTTAATGATGTTCTGCAAAATATTTCGTCACTGAGTCAAGCCATCTGTGAGCTAAACGCACCTCTAAAAATCATTTTTTTTCCGTGTAATTATTATACACTCCACGAGAGTATTATGGCTTTGTGCATTTGTTTGTAACACGCAAAAGGAAGCGAGATAGACCCATTGTTAATTATACCGATCGACTTAGAATCACTTTTTGAATCGATTTAACAATGTCCGTCTGTCTGTCTGTCTGTCCATCTATTCTTGTAATCACGATACAGGTCGCACTTGTAGACAGAACCAAATGATACTTTGCACAACGAAGTTTTTCGGTATAAGGACGAACGCTATTTAATTTGAAGATAATCGGTTCAGATTTAGATCTCTAGATACCACATATTACAACAGATTTTCTTTAAAATTGGCAAAACATCTTATATTTCAACTAAAACCACCTGTGGTAAAAATGTGTTAGATCGGTTCATATTTATATATAGCTTCCATACAAATTTCGCTCCCGATTTGACTTTTTTACGCTCTAGAAATCACATATTGTATCAGATTGTCTTCAGATTTGACAAAACACCTTATATTTAAAATAGGTACAACTATGGTGAAAATAGGTCAAATCGGTTCAGATTCATATATAGCTCCCATACATTTCGCTCACGGATAGAACTTTCCGCCCCAGAAACCATGAATTTTCACCGAAAGTGAGCATAACACGTTATAAATATTTGAACTGGAAGCACTTATTGTGAAAGTTAGTCATTTTATTCCATGTTTGGATATATCCACGATACAAATATTCTTTTCGATATGACAAATTGGACCACAATTGGACCACCCGTTTTCACTTTTTTACCGAATTGAATTGTATTCGGATAGAAAGTGGAGTGTATCATATAGTCGGCCCCGCCCGACTTTAGCATTTGTAATCTTGTGAAGTATAAAATATTTAGAGATATACCGATATAATTATTCTTATATTTTTTTATTCACCGGGAATTCCCGGAAATCATGGGAAATATTAAAATAATTCCTGACAAACCCTAAGTATGTACCTAGGAGAAAGTGGATAAGATCACTCCATGTTTTGATACATGCAACGTCCATCCACATTTGTCTTCTTGGTAGTTTTGAAGTCTTAAATTTATATTTGATAACAATGTGTGTAATTTTTTAAGTCATGAAATATAAGTCAATTTAATCTTAACTGAATCTTTCTTATTTGTTATTTTCATTTAACGAGTATTTAAATATCTGTATGTATAAACTAGCAGTACCCGCTACTTCGCACGAGAAAAAGCCAGGTATTTGTTATTAATTTTATCCGTCTCTGTTTTAGGATAGTATTTATTTGATTTTCTTATCTAAAACAGTAAATTTGGAAACATAGCACTCATATACATATACATTTTGCTGAACTCCCTTCGTATATATATTTTTTATCATTTTCTATCCAGTTTTTAACAAAAAATTACAACCGCAGAAACTTTTATTCAAAAAATCCATTTTGATGGCGCTTCTACATGGTCAGAGGCATTTACATACTAAATTTCATGATTCTAGCTGTAATCCTAATGTTGGTACCATTTTTATCACTTTTTGTCCCGCTCTCCCCTTAAATGTACAAATTGCGAAAAATCAATTTGGATTTGTTCTTCTTCGTTGTCAGAGGAATTGACACACCAAATTTCACGACTATAGCTGCAATACTTAAATTAGTACCATTATTATTCCTTTTTGTCCCTCGTAACCCTTGAAAGTACAAATTTTGAAAAATCCACATTTAATGCGTATAAACATGGTCAGAGGAATTAACATACCAAATTTCACGATTCTTGATATAATAATTTAGTTGGTACTATTTTTATCCCTTTCTGTCCTGCTCACCTCTTATAAGTACAAATTTCGAAAAATTCAATTTTACTGTGCTTCTACATGGTCAGTAGAAGTTTCACATCAAATTTCAAGATTCTAGCTGCAATACTCTAGTTGGTACCATTTTTATCTCGCTCACCTCTTATAAGTACAAATTTCGAAAAATTCAATTTTACTGCGCTTCTACATGGCCAGAAGAACTTTCATATCAAATTTCAAGATTCTAGCTGCAATACTTTAGTTGGTACCATTTTCATCCCTTTTTGTCCCGCTCACCTCTTATAAGTACAAATTTCGAAAGATTCAATTTTACTGCGCTTCTACATGGGCAGAAGAACTTTCATATCAAATTTCAAGATTCTAGCTGCAATACTTTAGTTGGTACCATTTTTACCCCTTTTTATCCCTCGCAACCCTTAAAAGTACAAAATGCATTTATATTCCGCTTCTATGTGGTGAGAGGAATTTACATACCAAATTTCACGACTATAGCAGCAATACTTTAGTTGGTACCATATTTATCCCTTTTTGTCCCGCTCACTTCTTATAAGTAAAAATTTCGAAAAATCCAATTTTACTGCGCTTCTACATGGTCAGAAGAACTTACATATAAAACTTCAAGATTCTAGCTGCAATTCTTAAATTGGTACCATTTTTATCCCTTTTTGTCTCTTTCCTTCCTTAAAAGTAAAAATTTCGAAAAATCCCTATTTGTAGCTCATCTGCATGGTCATTGCAAGGAACTCACCGAATTTCATGTTTCTAGCTACTGCCGTTTAGTCAGGACGAAGGTTCGATGTTTATCCCTTTTTGTCCCATTTTACCCCCTAAAAGTACGAATTTCGTAAAACCCTTTCTTAGTCGACGTCTACGTCATATTTCATGAGCCTGGCTTCAGCCGTTTGGTCTGTGGGCTGGTCAATGATAAGTCAGTCAGTCAGTAACGCAACTCTTTTATATATATAGATGTCTGTACATATTGCTTGACTTCTTATTCCGGGAGCTCGGCTATATAATATATAATTTCCTTAAATATTGACGTCATTTTTGTTGGCAAAAAAAAAGTTCTCCAAAGTGGCATTCAACACTGAAGCCCCGGGAGAAATATGAAAACAAACAAATTAGCAGGCAATAAATTCGCAAATACCCAAAGGCCTAATGACCAACTACAATTTCGGGGTGCTATTTTAAAATAATGATAATAATAATAAAACGTCCTTGAACGCGTCATGGACTTATGGCATCATGGTTAACAAACAGCCACAAAAAAAACAAAGGCTTGCCTAAAATTTGAAACAACAACACCAAAAGAATTGAATTTAATTTCTGATGTGTCATTTATTCTTTGTTTCTTTGCAGGCATTCCTCTACTACAAGAAGACAGTCCAGTTCATCAGCCCGGCATATTTGCATTGCAATAAAATTAATTTACGTCAATATATAAGTTCAAAACAAAACTAAGAAAGAAACAAAGAAACAAGCAAACAAAATAATTTATGATGTGCGTAAACAACAAAGGTTTTCTTTTTTGAAATGCGTTTTTAAAAGTCAAACTATTTTTATATTAAATACTTGTTGTTAACATTTTGCCACCCCCACACAACCACCCTCATAGTCCACCCACACCCGCATTTATTGCAAAATAAATCAAAGTTGAAAAAGGCAAGGATTTCCACATTCCTTCAAGATAAAGAAAAGACTTTAGAAACTCTTTGAGAGAGAGAGTGAAAAAGAGAAGAATTTCTTAGACATTTGCTTGTCCTTTTTTAAACGTTTCCTGCCACCCTACACCCCTCCCGCCCCCTTCATTACATTACGGAATAGTTTCTTTAATTGTTGTAACTATTCAGTCAAATTGTGATTTTTCCTTCAAAGTTGTTTTTGTTAAGAATATTTTTAGCTTTAGTTGTTATTGCTCAAAGAACAACAAACACAAAACCAGGCTAAAGAAGGCATTAACAAATCATAACCCAATTTCTACACTCAAGCGCAGAAAAATAGCACCATTTAAAAAGAAAGACTCAAACAACTCAAAACAAAACAAAAAAAAACAACAACTGCTTCAAACATAAAGGACACTCATACGAGCACAAGGACATTAACATTGACACAGAGACACAAACACACACCCATACATACAGTACACACACACACACTCAGTCACTGACACTATCGAACGGTTTAGAGGGATGCGTGATCAAGGTCTTAGACATTTATAAATAATAATAAAAAATAATGATGAAAAAACCCCCCACACACACCACAGTCCAAAAAGGAACTAAAGAAGAACAAGGAAGAATATAAGATTAAATAAAATTAAATAAACAAATAATTGAAATAATTAAACGAACAAAACAATAATTATAAATTATCACTTAGATAAACACAAAATAGAAGATTAAATTTAGAAAAAGGGAAGCAAAAAAGAAAACAACCAAGAACGTAATTGAAAATAGAAAACGACAAAGTTTAGCAAAAGAAAACCACAAAAAGCAAAAACAAAACCAAAAACAAACTAAACGTACTAGAATTTTTAACAAAATCAAACCAAGAAAACAAAAAACTTTTTTGGCGCCATTTTTATTTGGTTGTAAAATAAAAAAAAAACAAAACCAACTTAGATATAAAAACTAAATAAAACAAAGAAGAAGGAGACAAAGAAAACGAATAACAATAACCATAAAAACACACCTAAATTAAAAAAAAAATAAGAACAATAATAAAATAATTTTGAAAAAAAGGACACCCGGATTACGCTTGGAATGCTTGTAAACGAATAAAGAAGAAACCAAAAAAATAACGGCTTTAGCAAAATAATAAAATTTTGTTTTAACTTAAAATACACACACACACACACTCAAACTCAAACACACGATCACACGGGGACACGCCTACACATCACACCACGAACAGCAACTCGACAACATCAACCAAATCAAATCGAAATCGAAAAGAAAAGGAAAACTACATCATCATCAAAATGAAAAAGAGTAATACCGCCAACACAATCCTGTCTTCATTGCCGACCAGCCCGACCATGTCGGCCCACCATAGTTTCGCTGGCAGCAAGGCCAGCCTTCACAGCAGTCGTTCCAGTCGCTCGTCGCTCAATCATTCAACGGCCAACATCAAAAGCAACAAAATCGATCTGGAAATCGAGACTATTTTGGAAAAGGCCAAATTCTATACATCCGTATGTTTGGGTAAGTATGACCACCCCCACCATACATAGCCCATCTACACTCAGAGCTAAATGGTCTTTCCTTCTTCCCTCCGCTACAGGCACCACAGCTATACTCTCGGTTTTCACATTTCTATTTTTAATACCATTTGTCGTTGATCCCGCTATATCCACCATAATTGCCGACTATGATCCGGTACCGGTTACTTGCGTTGTCATCGATCATGTCCAGGCAGCGGGCATCAAGAATTGTACATGGAGTTCATGCCGAGAGGGATGTACATCATCGCAAAGCAAGTAAGTCGATTATCGAAATATTTAGACAGACCTATAATCTAACGGGGAGTTTACACTTTAAGATCTCGATGGTAAAAATTGCTGTATACAAGCAAGATCTGGCCTGTTTGTTACTCAGTAGAGTAACATAGCTTGTATTGTGAACAGTTTTTATACCCTCCACCTCCAGGATGGGGGTATACTAACTTTGTCATTCCGTTTGCAACACCTTGAAATATCGACCTGAGACCCTATAAAGTATATCTTGATCGTCATAAAATTCTAAGACGATCTAGCCATGTCCGTCCGTCCGTCTGTCCGTCTGTTGAAAGCACGCTAACATATAAACGAAAGGAGCTAGAATGTTCAAAATTTCCATAAATGCGTCTTATAGTCGTAGATCGGTTGGGATTGAAATGGGGCGAAATCGGCCCAAAGGGAACAATTTTTCCCTCACAAGGACTAAAAATACCCATAATAATCCCTAATATTTTAGCGTATTTAAGCATGTTTTTTGAGTATGTCTGTTTATATGTGCTTGATATTTGGTACGCGCTTTCCCCTTATATCAAAAACGTGCACCATAAAGTGATTCTTATTTGTAGGGGGTGAAATGGGGCAAAAAAGGGATAAAAATGGTACATATTAAACGACAACAGCTAGAAACACGAAATTCGGTGTGTACATTCCTCTAATTGAGTAGATACATAATATAAAAGTATTTTTTCCAAATTCGTACTCTTAATGGGTAAAATGGGAATAGAGGGACAAAAATGGTACCAACCAAACGGCTGTACCAAGAATAATGAAATTCGGTGTATACATTCCTCTGATTGCATAGACAAGTCAAATACACGGATTTTTGAAAATTCATACTTTTTGGGGTTAAAATGAAAAAAGGGATAAAAATAGTACCAATCAAATGACCGCAGCTGGAGTCATGAAATTCGGAGTATACATTCCTCTGACTGTGTAGGCACGGAAAATAAACTGATTTTTTCGAATTTCGTACTTTTTGGGGCCAAAATAGAAAAAGGGGATATAAATAGTACCAATCAAATGACCGCGGCTAGAGTCATGAAATTCGGAGTATACATTCCTTTGACTACGTAGACATGAAAAATAAAAGGTTTTTTCCAAATTCGTACTTTCAAGGGATACCATGGGTATGGAGGGATAAAAATGGTACCAACCAACCGGCTACACCTGGAATAACGAAATTCGGTGTATACATTCCTCTGATTGCGTAGACACTTAAAATAAACAGACTTTTCGAAATTCCTATTTTTTGGGGTTAAAATGAAAAAAGGGGATAAAAATAGTACCAATAAAATGACCGCAGCTAGAGTCATGCAATTCGGAGTATACATTCCTCTGACTGCGTATACACGGAAAATAAACGGATTTTTCGAAATTTTTACTTTCAAGGGATACAATGGTACCAACTAAACTACTACAGCTAGAATGATGAAATTCTAATTGCGTAGAAACGTCAAGGGGGTAAAAATGGTACCAACCAAATGGGCGCAGCTGGAATCATGGAATTCGGTGTATACATTCCTCTGACTGCATAGACAAATTCGTATTTTTTTCCTAATTCTTAATTTTTCTTTTACGGCAAAAATTGGTTGAATCATGAAGTTAGGTTATTTTCCACTATGTACGTCTCCTAATGGATTTTCAAAATTAGTACTTTTGGAATTAAAATAGAATGGAAATACAACCAACTGTAGCACCCACTATCTACCAATATTTATGGTATTTAAGCTTTTTGAAAATATAAATAGAAGAATATTTATTTTTTGATTTGAAATAAATAATGGTTTGAAATAATTCAAATATTATATTCATTTGTAAAATTATATTTTTAATATTTTTATTTGTTTTGATTTGGCTATATAAAAAAATTATATTTTCCTGTAATATTACTGCACTTCTACGAAAATCGACATCATCTGTGGAATGCAATCAATGGTGGAAGGTATATAAAGTTCGGCCCGGTCGAACTTAACGCCGTTTTTACTTGTTTTTATTAATATCGCTGAGGATGACCAACGAAGTTGGTCGAAATATTGGATTTTTGAAATAAAAACAAAAATTAAAAGAAAAGCCTTAGTCTTTTAATTGAATGACCTATAGCCGAATAAAAGCAAAGAAAAAAATATAGGAAAATTTTTAAAAAATATCGTTACACTTGAACCGAATGATGTACGTGTGAAGCTGTAGGCAAAATCGTTTAATTGGCGTTTTTGGTTTTTCATTTCCTCATCCCGGACTAAAAAAGTTTCAATGGATATAATTAATTTTTTAAATACTTATTCGACCACGGCATATGTGTCAATTTAAAGACGAGAATATCTGTTAAAAATAATTCAAGTTACATGTGTTTATCTGTATTAGTTTAGCACTAACAACCATTTCAAGTTCCCCCCATAGTTTATTTATTTTATTTATATTTTATTTTTTAAGAGGAAAATTTTAAATGATTGTTAATGATAAATTGATACACATAGAAGCATTCAATTTGAATTATTTTTAGCAGATGTTTGCGTCTCCAATCTCCTCATCTACCAGTATCATAGGGTGTTAATAAGTATTTAAAATAATTTTTGAAAAATTTTAAACTTCGGAAATTTGTAGTCATTTTAAGGGACAATAGGATGGGTAAATGAAAGCGAAAATAAACACCATTTCGCCTATAGTTTCAGAAGTATATCATACGGTTCATATGGACTGTCGGACGGTGTATTCTGCATCCGGTAAAATTCTAAGACGATTTAGCCGTGTCCGTTTGTCCGTCAGTCGCTTGAAAGCACGCTATCCTGCGAACGAAATGAGCTAGGCGGTTCAATTTTCCCATATATGTGTCAAATGGTTGCAGATCGCTAGGGATTGTGAATGGCGAAATAGGCCCAGAAGGAGAAATTTGTCCCTAACAAGAACTGAAAATATCCTCTTTAGGCATTATTTAGACATTTTTTTAAATTTCGGTCTCTTATTCAACTTTTTTTTCCAAAATTCACACTATTGGGGAGTGGGAGACAAGAAGGGATACAAATGGTACCAATCCAACCAATCACAATAGATAGAAACATGAAATTCAGTTTGTACAAACCTCTAATTGCGTAGACTTGAAAAATAAATGGATAACGGATAAAATGGGAAAAGAGGGATAAAAATGGTACCAACCTAACGGATAAAGTTTATATCATGAAATTTGGTTTATACATTACTGCGGCTATATGGACGCGTGAAATAGAATTGTTTCTACATTCGTACTTTTAGGACTAAAATGGTACCAACCAAACCACTGTAGCTGGAATCATGAAATTCAGTGTGTAGGCTCATTCGGCTATGTGGATGGTTGTGATTGTCAATGGGTAAAGTTGATCGAGAGTTTTTGCCTAACAAGTATTTGTCTTTAAAATTATTTAAATTTGTATAAAAATATCATAATTTTCATAACATGTTACTGCACTTCTTCGCAAAGTCAACGTCCTTCGCCCTGTCGGTAATACTGTGGGATTAACTGGATGATGGACGGCATATAAAATTCGGTGCGGCCGAACTTGACGCCATTTTACTTGTTCTTAAAGGGTTCTTGATCCAAATGTGGCAGCAATTTTTTGATATATTTCACTTTGGAGTTAATGTGTATTTTTTTTTCTAAAAAGTGTAATAACTAACAAAACTGTGTTAGAACTAATATCTTTTGGGCAGAGATGGACGCTATTGAATATGGTCCACGTCGTCTATAAACTCCATACAATTCACAATTTGACTTTTTATCGCTCTAGAAGCAATATATAAAACATGTTTGTCAAATTTGTCACATCACCTTATATCAGGCGTAGGAACATTTGCAGTGAAAATGAACCAAATCGGCGAAAGCGATAATTTAACGCCTAAATAAGTAACTTCACGAATTGAACACACCACAACACAAATATGATTTTTTTTAATATAGCCAAACCAAAACAAATACAAATAATGAAAAAATAATTTTATAAATAAATATAATATTTTAATTATTTCAAACCACGCTTATAAGGCAAGGCTACCAATACGTCAATTCAAAATATAAATGTTCTTATATTTATATTTTCAAAAAGCTGCGGTCATTTGGTTGGTACTATTTTTATCCCCTTCTTTCATTTTAACCACAAAAAGTACGAATTTCGATAAATTCGTCTATTTTCCGTGTCTACGCAGTCAGAGGAATGTACACTCCGAATTTTATGACTCTAACTGCGCCCATTTGATTGGTACTATTTTTATCCCCTTCTTTCATTTTAACCACAAAAAGTACGAATTTCGAAAAATTTATTTATTTTAAGTGTGTACGCAATCAGAGGAATGTATACACCGAATTCCATTATTCTAGGTGTAGCCGTTTGGTTGGCACCATTTTTATCCCTCCGTACCCATTGTATCCCTTGAAAGTACGAATTTGGAAAACATATTTTTATAATATGTATCTACTCAATTAGAGGAATGTACACACCGAATTTCGTGTTTCTAGCTGTTGTCGTTTAATATATTCCATTTTTATCCTATTTTGCCCCATTTCACCCCCTACAAATAACAATCACTTTATGGTGCACGTTTTTGCTATAAGGGGAATGCGCATACCAAATGTCAAGCAAATATATTTAAAAAACATGTTTAAATACGCTAAAATATTAGGGATTATTATGGGTATTTTTAGTCCATGTGAGGAAAAAATTGTTCCCTTTGGGCCGATTTCGACCAGTTTCAACCCCAACTACGATCTACGACTATAAGACGCATTTATTTCAACAGACGGACGGACGGACATGCCTAGATCGTCTTAGAATTTTATGACGATCAAGAATATATATACTTTATAGGGTCTCAGGTCGATATTTCAAGGTGTTACAAACGGAATGACAAAGTTAGTATACCCCCATCCTGGAGGTGGAGGGTATAAAAATGCGGCTTTCAAATCAAAATATAATCATTCAATTTACTATCGACGTCATCATATATTGGGATACCAAATTCAAAGAAAGATCCATATATGTCACAGAAGTTATTTATTCGACAGTTATATTTTCTTTTGTAATTTTAAATGGGTTGTCTATTTTGGTAGTAAGATTGACGGATTTAGAAATCCGTCAGATCTAAAAAAAATATGGGTGGCGTGGTTGAAGTCGATATGATCTAATGAAATCGGCGGCGGCGCGGCTCGTGCAGAAACATGCGGTGGCGGCGGCTTGTCGGCTCAAAATCGGTCGGCTTGTATCTCTGGAGGGGACGAAAATCTAATAACGCCAATTAACTCAATTTTGCCTATTGTTGCATACGTATATCATCCGGTTGAAGTGTAACGATATTTTTTAAATTGTCATACGGTGTAATCCGTAAAATAAAACAGTGAGAAATAATATTATTCCTGGGAAATAAATTAATAAATTATGTCCGTCTATTCTTGTAATAAAAGTAAAACTCGCAATTATTAGCCGATCCCAACAAAACTTGGTTCAATTCCTTTTCGCGGATCCAGGACACACGCTTTTAAAAATTAAATTGGTTTAGAAATTAGATTTAATTTTGTTCACATTTCGCACTTCATGTTAGGTTTCAGCTAAAAACATTTCTGACCATGGAGGTTTGATATAGCACCCATACCAGATTTGGCAAGAGATTTAACAATGATGAATACACAGTATCTTGGTCCATAATGAACAACTTTTCGAATTTCCGTTTAAATTGAGAAAATACAAGTTGAAATTGAAGAATGAAAATTTAAATTGAGAAAATACAAATTGAAAATGAGAAATCTTAATTGAAATTCATAAAATGCAATTTGTAATGAAAAATCAAATTCAGAAATGAAAATTCAAATTGAAATTCAGAATGTTTTATAAATTTTTTTTTTTTTTAGTTTTTTCGTTTGAATTTTTTTGGTCTGTAATCAATATTTGATTTGAACTGGGATATTGTCCTGGCTCAAGACTATTTTGCATCTATATTTAATAGAATGCAAATTTATTTACAAATGGCATGGTGACATTTATTACTTGGCTGCAGACTACCACTATCATGATTTCCACCCTGTCTAAAGGTTTCATTCAGGTGGCTTCGCAGCGACTTTTCAATATCAAACCCGGCCTCTAAAGAGTGAATTTTTTGAGGTTAGGATTTTCATGCATTAGTATTTGACAGATCACGTGGGATTTCAGACATGGTGTCAAAGAGAAAGATGCTCAGTATGCTTTGACATTTCATCATGAATCGTCTTACAAACGAACAACGCTTGCAAATTATTGAATTTTATTATCAAAATGCGTGCTCTGTTAAGAAAGTTCATTGCGCGCTTCCATTTTATGGTCAGTTTAATCGACCCACTGAAGCGGCTATTCGGGCTATTGTGACTAAATTTCGCACCAAATTTACATTGTTGGACATTAAACCACCAACACGCTTACGTAGAGTGCGAACTGAAGAAAATATCGCAGCTGTATCGGCCAGTGTTAATGATGACCACCAATTTTCGATTCGTCGCCGTTCGCACCAATTGGGTCTCTGTTACTCAAAAACGTGGAAATGCCAAAATTGGACTAAGCGGATGGACCACCTAAGACGCAGCCGCGGTCAACATTTAAATGAAATTATCTTCAAAAAGTAAATGTCATGGACCAATCTAACGTTTCAAATAAAGAACCGATGAGATTTTGCAAATTTTATGCGTTTTTTTTTTAAAAAAGTTATCAAGCTCTTAAAAAATCACCCTTTATAAGGAGATGATTCTCACAAACGAACGAGAATCACAACTCACTTGCCGAATTTGCGTTTAAAAAATCGCACCAAGTAATAAAGCACACATGCCATCTTACAAGCATCTCATTGAGTTGCATATGTAAGTATGTGTATATGCAGGTATAGTTACCCAGCAATACTTCTGCCGTGCCAACGCTCATTTGTTTTAGTTTTTTCGTTTGAATTTTTTTGGTCAAACAATATCCCAGTTCAAATCAAATGTTTTATAAATTTTTTTCATAAACATTTCACAAAACAAAATTGTTAAATTCGTGAAACTTAGTTTCACAAGATAAAAAAGGTTTCATTGTATTAAAGAAACAATTCTTAAAGAGTATGAAATATGTCATAACCAATAAAATATTTGTGTTATAAAATGTCTTCATAAATATTCATTCTTATATGTGTTTTTACGACAAGTTTTCCCACGAGTTTTTTGAAACCGAGTTTTCCCACTATTGTCGGATATTCTCTTTGAGAGTTCCCATTGCCCGTGACTCAATAAATCATTTTATTATTATTATTTTTCTTCTTCTTTTTTCAGATGCCATAAGCTGTTTGTGAATTATACCCGAATACCCTTCACTGAGTGGGAGAAAAATCCCCGAGATTTGGATACGGTGATCTGGGATGTCAGCTATACGAAATTCAAGATTAATTCCGAGGGATGTGGTTATCCACCCACCACAAATTGCAGTATTTTTGCCCAGCAATATGGGTATGTAACCTAACCGAACACACATACACACAACCAACCACATTCAAGTCAGTCAATACTACAAAGATATTATTTTGTTTTCTCTGCCAACAGCTATAATCACATTGGGGAGCCATTCCCTTGCTACTATAGCCGTGCCTATCCGGAGGTGGTCATTGGTCGCTACTCGTGGGAGAACAATCTGTTCCACTTGATATTGTCGCTGATCATACCCACAGTGTTGTTTGCCATATCCATTGGAGTCTTGAGCTATTGGTATTGTCCGTGTTGCGACAATGCCTGCAATAAATCGTCCAGGGTTTATGCCGAAAAGTTTCCCACAAAGGAAGAGTGAGTGCAAAACATTTCAAACTCCACCCCTTCCCTCCTCTCTCTTTCTCAAACTATATCGCCTACACCACCACACACACACACCACTCCTCAAAAGAAAAAAATGACAACATTTCGTTTGTTTTGTTTCATTATTTTAAACTTTAAACTCAAAATACAAATTACCAATTTATCAATTACCGACTACCGAATACCTGGTTCATGATTGTTTTAGTTCGTTTGTTGATTTATCTTTATTCCTTACCTTGAGTAGTTTTAAATGTGTTTTTGAATGGAGATCAAGAATCTCAAAAATGAAACTGTATCGCATGCTAAGATGGAATTGGAATTGGATAAATAATATTTTTGGCATTTGATTGTAAAGAACTATATCTAGCGAAGCAAAAAAAAAAACAATGATTTGTATTTACGTTTTTATTTATTTCCTATTCCTTAACTACTACGTCGTATATGGATCGCATGCTTAAGTCTAATGTTTGCCCTTTGGCATCGAAAATTCTTGAAGAAATATTGGCAGAAAATTAGGCGAAAATCATATGTGATGTGAAAATTTAAGAAATTTTTATTTTTTATTTTGATATCAGTGTTAGTTGTTCTGTTGTTATGCGAAAAAGGTGATTTTCAAAAGTCGATTCAGGATATTGACTTTTAAGCCGATAAACAATTTTAAATAAAATGAACTTATAAATGATTTCCCGTTTAAATATTAAACCCTATTTAAAATCGCTAAAATTCAAAAC
This sequence comes from Polietes domitor, assembly GCA_947397865.1. Lineage (NCBI taxonomy): Eukaryota > Metazoa > Arthropoda > Insecta > Diptera > Muscidae > Polietes > Polietes domitor. Next base: position 49,193,230 of record OX377621.1, read on the forward strand.
AAAAATGTTAGTAAAATTAAAAACAGTTGAAATTTATTTTTTAAGTGAGAATTGCCACTTGAAATTTCGTAAATAAAAATTCAACTGACAAATTTGTCATTAAAATGTAAAAATTTCGACGAGAAAAAAAATTAAATACATTTATTTTAAAACGAAATTCATATTTCCTTTGAAACAAAGATAAAACTAATGTAACTGAAGATTAGTCCTCAGCTTTTGAAAATGGTTTCATAATCATACGAAGACTATATTAATTCTATGGCCTTTATTTAAATTTGACGCGTTAAACAAAAACTTGCAAGAGCAGCCTTTGAGTGTTTATGGCATTAACATTTAAATAGCATGTTCTTCGCATGGCCAGCTTGGTTTTTTATGAGCCAGATAATCAAATAAAAAAATGTCGGATATTATAACAAATGAATTTCTTAAAATACGATAAGAAATGAAGATTGATATTTTATGATTTTTCCTAAAATATGTCGGATCTAGAAAATCTGGGCCCAAAAATTATCATAACAAATAACAATTAAAATATCAACAGGAAAACGTCTATCGGGTTAGAGTGAGTTGCTGAATATATTAAAAGTTACTCCTTTGGAAATGAAGATCGATATGTTTAATGATTTTTCCTTTTTTGTGGCATTAATATTTAAAATCCAAACTCGCATGGTCAATTATATGTCACATGTTCCCGTATCGAAAAACAATTCAGGCAACATAGCAAAAAATGTCGTAATAAATAAACTAATTAAAATATGGATAGGAAAACGTCATATATATTGGGAGCATAAAACCTTAACGTGGAACGGTTAAATACGGCTGCAGCGGTCAGTGGGTAATCAAATTCGATGAAAAAATAGTTTTTTTTTTTGAAAAAAGAAAGTCATCCAATATGTACATTAGAGCGTACCAGGTTACAAGTAAAAAAAAAGTTCGCCGTACACCTTCGAATATGAAGTATTATTGAAAGGTAGTTTCAAAAAAATTTTTTTTATTTTTTTTATGCCGAACGTAGGGGTCGCGCTTTTACATTTTTCTATATAACTTCTGCATTTATAAACGGATTTTAAAGTGTGATACATCGATGTTTTTGTCTCGACGAGGCCGATTTTTTTGTCTTTGAAGTCATTGAGCTCAAGCAAGATTCATGATTTTATGCGAGCTTTAATTTTCTGATATTAGAGTGGTACATTAGGGTAGTAGCAACTGAGATATGATGGGTAAGTACCAGAAGGGGGTGCTTGAGCTCAATGATTTCAAAGACAAAAAAATCGGCCTCGTCGAGACAAAAACATCGATGTAACACACTTTAAAATCCGTTTATAAATGCAGAAGTTATATAGAAAAATGTAAAAGCGCGACCCCTACGTTTGGCATAAAAAAAATAAAAAAAAATTTTTTGAAACTACCTTTCAATAATACTTCATATTCGAAGGTGTACGGCGAACTTTTTTTTTGAGGTACGCGCTAATGTACATATGTTACCTTTTGGCCCAAATTTTGGATAATAGATTCAATATTGAGTAAAACCAAAGACTGTAGTTTTTAATATACATATGTATGTATGTGGGATTCTCCACAGAACGGATCAAAAATAAAAAATATCCCCTTTTAGAAGTTTACGTTAGTACAATGTGCTATGGAGTTGGTGCTTATGCGCCGTTTCCGCGCAACGCGGGTGGACTTTATCGTGAGCGTTAGTGACTACTGTTGTCTAAATTCTAATAAATTGTGACTTAGTTAAGATATTTTGACGCGTTGTATTTGAAAGGAGTTATACAATTCAATTTGATTCCAAAGAATATTCTTTTTTGATAATAAAAAATTAAAAATAATAATATATTTAATTTTTATGAATAATGCCCCCTTCGATTTTTAATAATTTTGTCACTAGAAGTTGGTTTCAATTGCGAAAAACAAATTCGTCGGATCTGACATTAACTATTAAATGTATTTTGGAAATACAATTCTTCTATAACTTTTTCTATAACTTTCGATTCGTGTGAGATCTCATGAATTTGTTTTGGATACCGTTTAAAAGGTATTTTCACAGAAATAGTTGTTTGGGCTCCAGAGAGTACACTGAAAGAATTATCTTCATAATATTTATGATTTTGTCCTAACCTCAGTGAAAAATTTCATTAAAAAGTCACCAAAGAAACATTTCATAAAATGTATGAAACATGTTTCATAAAGCACAAATCAATGAAAAGTGTCATAGACTTTATGAAAAATTTCTTAGAAACTATGAAATTTTGTCATAAAAATTCATTATTTTTCATAATATGAATTATGAAAATTTTCATAGATTTTGTAATAGATAAATAGTAAAAATTTATACTGAAGTTTCCAATATAAACAAAAAAGCACACACTCACCATCATAGCGAGAGTTTTTGCAATGAATATGTCTTTCGCCTTAATCAGGGTTTATACTTATGTCAGAGTTAACAAAGTACAAATGGGAATTGCTAGCATTCAACGAATAAAGTCGACACACTAAAAGTGTAGTTGTAAGTTATGAAACATTTCATAAAAACTATGAAATTCTTCATTATATATATGAAGACATTTCATAGCACAAATATTTTATTGGTTATGACATATTTCATAATATTTAAGAATTGTTTCATTAATACTATAAAATCTTTCTTTGATCTTATGAAACTAAGTTTCACTAATTTAACAATTTTGTTCATGAAAAAATGTATGAAACATTTCATTTTTCATACATATTAAGAAAAAATTCACTAAATTGTATGAAATCGCTTCATAAATATGATGAAGGAAAATTCTTTCAGTGTAGGCGATTTGTATGTAAAATAAATATATTTTGTAGTTTCGTTCGTGAGTAGATGAAGGAAAACATTGTTGAAAACTAAACTTTAGACGGAATAGCTGAGGAGTGGTATGAATTTTGATGTTTTTTTTCTAAATCCTAAAAATATATTTTTGTAATTATAATTTTTATATATTTAAAATTTTAAGATCAATATTTGAATTTTTTATTATTAAAAAAATTAGTTTGGACTTTAACAATAAAATCTTTTCCGATTATTTTTGTAATTTTAATTTTTTATTCAAATATTTTTTCTTTACTTATTTACAATTCACAATATCTATTTAAGTATTTCCTACAAAAAATATTTCCAACTATTAGTTTTTCGAAGAAATGTTTACAAGAAAGCCTTAAATGATAAATAAAACCCCGATACTATTTTTTGAATTCAGGGCATTATGATCCATTTAGATATGAAGTTTTATTATATTCTGACAATTCCTTCAATTTTTTGTCGGAAGACTGTGCGGTCTGTCTACATTAAATTTCATTGCCATACTTAGAGGTTGTTTTTAAACGGTTTAGCCAATGGTGACCCCGCCCCTAGAGTCGAAATAAGTTAGGAATTGTCATAAAACATATGAGTCTTTATTTTTAGGAGGGGTATCTTTATCATTTTATTTTCGCTCCATACAAATTGATTAACGTTCACTGTGCTTCGTCGTTCCACCGTAACGTTTAACCTCAATATAAAAATGTGTATTTGTATATTTCAATAAAATATTGCATTTATTTTGGAATAAGAAGAATCAAATTTAAAGCTGTTATTTATGCCATACGAAAACGGCGCAACTAAAGATTTGATTTTTTACGAGCTAATTCCATTTTTTTGCTGACAAAAACAAGCATAGAAAAGCCCACTCTGTATAAGGCGATGGTCACAAACGCCCAAAATTTAGGGTTGCCAAGGCTTACAATATAAATACTGACACCCTCGTAATTGGTTAAATACTTTAGAAGATGATGGAAGATTTCGTCAATTGAAAAGCCATTTCATAGAATATCAGATAATCAAAAAAATCTGATTTGTCGGACTGACATCAGGTATCGATATGTTCGACTTAATTTTGTCCTTTACAGCGGTGATAAAGTCTTTTATGTAGAAATTAAAAATGCGTGAAGAATCTCCTTGTTTAGCAGCACGTTTGTATTTAACCGACAATTTTAGGTATAAAATAAAAATAAAATCTAAATATATCTTTTCCAGTAAATTAATTTCAACATTTTACAGCATGAATAGAAAATAATAAAAAAAGTATTTCTACATTTTTGCTTATATCTCAGAAACTGCTGTCGATCCTTCTCAGAAATTTTCACTAGCTGGTTGTTCATGTGAATTTAAAGAAATAATAACAGTTTTTTAAACAAAATAAATAAAAAAGAAATTATTTTTTATTTTATTCAATGAAAAACTAACACTAATTAATTTATGAAATCTGTTTCTTGCATATTACGAGATATGTATTGCCGACTTTTTAATGATATTCTTCACTGAGGTCAATGCAAAATCAAAAATATTATGGAAATAAATCTTTCAGTGTCGAATAATGACTAACAAGAGGCGTACTTTTATAAAACTTTCCTTAAAAAATCAATATCGTATTTTGAAAATCACCTTTTTTCGAAAAAATAAATATTCACTTTTTCCTAATCACTGGCATACATTATTTAATTATCTACCAACCTACCTATCTATTCCCGCGTATATTTCTCCAACATTCATGTAATTTTTCATTTCCTTTTTTTTTTTTTTGAAAAATTACCTTAATGTTTAGCAAATATACATTAAATTACATATTTACTCGTACTCGTACATATTATTAAATTAAAACACAACTACCACAGTCAGATATATATATAAATATAAATTTTTAAATAAATATTTTACAGGATTGCAAACTGCATGAAATGTAATCCGGAAAAATCAATTTCCCTGAATAGTTATTGAATTAATTAAACTTGAAAAAAAGCTACACAACTATCTCTCAAAAACCTCCCCAAATGAATGAATGAATGATAGAAAGAAAACAGACAAACAAACAAATAAACAAACAGAGAAAGAATGAAACACGAAACATGAAATATGAACAAGAGATATTTATTCCAATGCAAGTGCCTGAAAACCGTTTGAATTTACCAAAAATGCGAAAAATGCAAACGCCCCAATGTTATACAAGTAAAACTCAATTAATTTCTTTTTTCTAAATACTTACATACCTACTTACTCGTATATTTATATGTTTTTCTAATCTAAGCGATGCAATTGTTAATGACTTTCAAAATTACCAATATTTATACTCTCCACTTTAATCATATAATCCTTAGAGCACCCTGTCCCCAATATAGTCATACTTGTCTTGTGCCTTTTTCCACGTATCTTAAGGACTCACTTTTCGTTTGTTTTGTGTTCATTTGTTATTCAGAGGCACCCTTTTTTAGCCCCCCCAAATAGAGTTGTTTCGTAGTTTTGTACTCGTAGTTTGTTCGATTTGAATACACTTTTCAAATCGTTTCGTAAAAAATCGCACAAATATTTGTTGGTACTCATAGTTGGCCGCTGGAAGATGCCTCCTTCGTCCTTTATCCGGATAGATAGCACACACTCTTTTTGTTGGTTTTGTTTCTGGAGTGGGAGTCTTAATATACTTACGGATCTTGGAAAAAATTTTGTCTTTCTACTTCATATGGGCCAACTTATTACACCTGTTTATAAAAAATTTTAAGGCAAATTCAAATAAATGATAATAATATTATAAAAAAATCAAAAATTCAAAAAATATATAATATTTATTTTTAATGTTTTTTTATATCCCAAAAAAGGAAGAAATACGAATTTGTAAGTTGTCGCTTTGAAAAATCTCTAAACAATTACTATAAATGTCCAATAATATAATCAAAGACATTTCAAAGGTATATTTTTTGAAAAAGAAAAATTAGACAAAATAGCACTAATTTACACAAGAAAAATAAGATTTTTAGCGCTGCTTTCTGGAGCATTTAGCTCACAGATGACTTGACCTTGGAACAAAATATTTTGCAATCCATCATTAAACAATCCAATTTTAGTTTTTGTTTTGTAAACAAGTCAATTTAAATCGTTGAAAAAAGAGAAGACGCCCTTTAATTTGTCAATTATCGGGAAAGGAGATTTTCCCTATTTGCTGATTAAGAGACTCTGAAGGTATGGTTTTTTAAATGTAAGAATATCAATATAGTTACTCACCTTTTTAAACGTTCTTGCTGGGAAAACAATAAACATATGTTTCTGGTCAAATCATGGTCGGTTGTTCAAGTTATCCGCGGAAAATACCTGAAAAAATTGATATTGAAATAAATTTTTAAATGACAGCTTTTAGTGTATTTTTTAGCAATAAACATGGAAATTATATTAATTCCGAAAGTGCTTTAATTATGCAGAATGCTTTTCAAGCTAAACAGCAAATAATCAGTTCATGATTCACTTTAGGGAAAAGACGAGAATATAGGGAGAAATTAGGTGAACGCTCTTTTGATTCGGCGATTGAAGTAAAATTGAGCAAATCATTACAAAAATCCCAACATAAGAAGTATGAAGGATTCTGGTGGAATAATCAGAAAAAAATGTATTAGAAAAAATGTACCTGGTTCTCCTCCTTTCTAATACCAAAAACTTCCATCGTAAGAAGAAATGGGTTAAAATGAACTAAAAATTTGGAAAATTGAACTAAAGCAATATTTCATCATATCAAGGTCAAACTTTTCCTTGAAATGCTTTGCACTTGATTTTAGTTAAATTTTCCTCAAACCAAATAAATATTTACACAAATGAAGAAACATTTAAGTTTTTCCTCAAAACCAATTTTTCTGAAATTTTCCCAAATCTAAGTAAATTTTTCCTAAGTAAATTTTTACTCAAAACAGGTAATTTTTACTAAATTTATATAAAATGTTGCTGAAAATTTCCTAAAAACGTTCTTGCTGGGAAAACAATAATTTGTGCAGACAACAGGACGACGCCTATTAATTTCTAATTGTTTATCCCCTGATGATGGAAGGCAACCGAAATTTTGGGAAAATAAAATAAATAATAAAACAACACCACCAGTTTTTTCCATGGCCTCAAGCTGAATTAATCGATAAGAAAATTAAATAAGTAAATTTGTACTCAAATCAAGTAAATATTTAAACTGAGTACAAATTAGCTGAGGAAATTTTCACTTGACACTAAGAAAAAAGTGAACTTAAAATATATTCAATTTAACTAAAAAAATAATTAAATTCAATTTTGCTTCAGAATTCAGTATGTAAAACTTATACAAAAAATGTTTACATGAAATATTTCTTAAAAATTGTATGATATCTCTGCCATAAAAAGTTGTGCTAATATTCCATGATTGCTGCGGAGCCTTCGCAGTGGTTGTTTAGAAAAATACTTGAAGTATTTACAGTTGCGGTCAAAATAATAGCAGCGCACCAAAGCTTAGCATACATTTTCATATATTTATATATTTATTTATTCATTCATTCATATGTCTATGGAGTAACAATCCTTACAGACAAGCCAAACTAAAAGTAAATTAAATCTAGAGTTTCCTTAAATCTATTTAAATTATATGACAAATATATATTTGGTGATATGATTTTAATTGTTCTAGAAATTTCACATTTTTTGGACTATTCGACATTTTGGACCGGTCAAAATAATATCAACATTCAAAAAAATCTCAAGAAAAGGGAATTTTATCTCATTTTTTCAATTCGATTTGATGTTTTAAATAAGATATTATGAAATGTACACTATTTTTGAAATGTTATTGTTTTATTTTTCTTCATAAGTAGGTCGAGGAGAGCATTGTGGAGAACAAAATCGAGTTCATGTAAAAAGTTTGAAATCTTAGGGTAAATCATATAGTGAAGTTCGATTTTTCCAGTGTTCCATTAAAATGATCAGAAATTCAATATTATAAGAAGAAGAAAACAAAAATGCGTCAAAAAAACAGTTTATATCACCTGCAACCATTCGCCGAATAGTAACGTCTATTACAAAAAATCCACTTAAGCCCGCCACCGAAATAAAAAACAATGTCTGTCCTTCTTTGAGAGTTTAAAATGTCCGTAGAATACTAAGAAAACATAATCTGTAAGCCAGAAGTCCGAGAAAAGTCCCACGTAAAAATAAAAGACATGTCAAAAAATTGCAATTCGCAAAAACCCACCTGCAGCAGCCAACCAAAAAGTGGGTGCACGTTTTATGGTCAATTGAATCAACAATTGTTTTATATCGTGGGACAATTTGTAAGACGTCCACAGAACACGAAATACATCTCCAGGTATAGTACCAAAACTGTCAAATAGGGAGGACCAAGCATAATGGCTTGGGCTTGTTTTTCATATTATGGAGTTAGGTCAATACATTGGCCCAGAAGTACTATGGACTCTGTCCAGTACATCAAAATACTGCCTAATATTATGCTTACGTAAGCAGAATATGGAATGCCACTTAAAAGGTGGTTTGAAGTCAATAATATCGATGTTATGGAATGGTTCATGCTGACACCACATCTCAATATAATCATAAATTTTAAGTGTGATGACTAAAATGAGATCTCACTAGCAATACTGAAAGACAATAACGATATTTGACTCGAAATTATAGAGGCATGGTCAAAAACACCGCATGAAAGGTGCAAAAAACTAGTTGACTCCAAGAAACGACGTTATGTAGCAATTAAAAATTCAAGAAAATATCGTTATTTAAGCAATTATTCAAAAAGTTTTCCATTAAAATGTATTGAAACAAAATATTTTTAGTTTTTATTAGCGCTGCTATTTTTTTGACTGGTCTCATTTTTGACATAAATGGTTCTAAGGGATTAATCTCAAAATTAAAAAAACTTAATTTTTTATTTAAAGCCATATTAAGAATGGCACAATACCACCTTTCAATCGCCGTAAACACTTTTTGAATTTTCGAAGTAAAACTGATATTTTTCTTTGTCGACATTTTTTTATCTCGTCGCTGCTATTTTTTTGGCCGCAGCTGTATGTAATAAGTCTCTGCAAACGAAGGAGAATTGCTTCTTAGATTAATATTCACAATTTGAAGTGATTTGTTATAAGTTCATTAATTCTTAAATGTATAAAGAATGCATAAATTTCAGTAAAAGGATTAACTTATTTTTAAGAAGAAAAAACTTTTTTTTATTTAAAATTTCCTAAATGTGTTTTTATTAATTTTTTTCTTACTTAAAACCTAGGAAATTTTCTTCCACACAAGTGTGAATTTACTCAATTGTAAGAACTTTTTATCAGATCCAACGAAATGTTTTTAAGTAAATTTACTATTTTATTTCTAGTAAATGTACTGTTTACTATGGCTTTGAAGTAAGGAAACTTAGCTAATTTTCATACTTTTAAGGAAATTTTTACTAAACTTGAGTAAAATTGTTGAACTAAATTGGAGTATGGATTTTACTCAAATTTAATACAAAAATTTTACTCAAAAATAAACACACAGAGATTTAAAATCGAGATATCAATTAGAGTTTGCATCCCGGGATTTCCCGCGGGAAAATTCCCGGGAATCGCACATTTTTCATTTCCCGTATGCCGGGAAATTCGTACGGGAATCCCGCGGGAATTCAGTAGAAACTTTTGCATATTTCTTCGCACATTCTTGCCATTATTTCCACAATTTTGCCTGTCAAACTCCATATAAAAAAAGTAAATTTTGCCGAAAAATGAAGTCAGTCGTTTGGAAATATTTAAAATTATGCTATAGAAAACGCACTAACAATTTGTATTAAAAAAAGTCAAGACAGCTGTCTAAAAAAAGAATTTAAAGTTTTCGAAGCAGGACAAAGAACAGAAAAATTAAACATTTTATTTAATACTCTACTGACTATTAAGCCTACATCTTTTGAAAGTGAAGATCGTTCTCCGTTGCGTCCACATTTTCCAATAAAATAAGAAATATCTGAAAGAAATATCTATAAATTCATTGTCTGCTCTTAATTCAAATATTACGTTTGCATATGTACATTAGAGTGGCTTCAAAATGAAAGTAGTGGATGTTCCCGACTAAAATGAAAGATTAGTTCGTTTTATGCGTTCTCCCAAAATATTTCGCTTTTATCATTGTCCGTTCGTGAGCTAGACGCGTTCAAAATAACCTCTAAAAGGTTTTTCTTGAATAAAATTCACGGTGAGAATTGCTTTTAGAAATTAAATTAAAATCTGGTCGGAGCCTTATCAAACCATATCAAAAACTTACATTTTAATCAAGAATAGAGGGTAGAATTTTAACATTTTTGTGCAATTTTTGTTGAATTTTTTTTAAAAAACCGCAATAACTTGCATATTTTTAGGTCGAATTCTGTTTGATCGTTGAAGAGGTATTGATGACCAATTCCAGTTTTTAGAACTTCCTAACCCATCAAGGGTCGACAATTTGTTTCTTACTGTTGGTTCTCAGTGGGTTAAATGTGATGTAAAATTTTTTGAAAATTAACATCTGAAATTTTGGTTTGGGAAAACTTCACATAAGATGATACAATAAAACCGTGCGAGATGATTTCCCTCCCAAGAACGAGATTATATAGAAGTGAAACTATAGGTCACTAATATGAAAACTCGTACTAAGTTTTTTATTTCGTGGTCGTTTGTCTTTTTTACAGGACTTTTAATTTCCAAAGGATGTAAATGTTTCAATAATTTAGTTTCGTAATTTTGCGTATCACACAATGGCGATATGGGTATCAAATGAAAGAGAAAAAAATCTGCTAAATACACTTTTAATTTCATGCGTCTAACTATGTTAATTTAGTTAATTTTATTCAAGAAAAACCTGATTTATTGACGCGTCCAGCTCACGAATGGACAATGATAAACGAGAAATATTTTGGGAGAATACATAAAACATACCAATCTTTCATTTTAGTCGGGAACATCAATAACATTTTTTTCCTTCCTCAGAAAAGAAGCCACTCTAATGTACATACATACATTTCAATTATTTTGAAACTTGAAAAGATGTTTGAATTGATCTCGCATTACACTTTATTATATGAATTCTGTATTCAGGTTCGTTGTGAAATAAATATTTATTTTACTTTAATAAAAAGTGAATGTTTCATTGGAAAAAATAAGCTTAACTCGTGGTAAACAATATGTTGACGATTTCCCGTGCTGTCCCGGGATGGCGGGAAATTGAAAAAATAATTCCCATTTCCCGGGAAATAAAAAGTACGGGAAAATGCAAACCCTAATATCAATCGAAGTCATACAAATTTTCCAAGATCCTAAATAGAATATTATACACTCCCTCAGCAAAAATAACACACACACACAAAGTCGATTCCTTTGAAATACATATATGTATACTGGTAGTGCCACTACACATTTTCTTTGAGCATATTTCTCGGTTGTTAGATCCATCCCCCATCGTCCTGCTGCTCCATTCGCAAAAAAATGGCATGTTGTTGCAAACGTTTGTTAATATTTTTAAATTAAATACCATTTATCTATACATTTTGTTTCATGTGCAATTCAGTATCTGTAGTAGTTTGAAAACCCGACTTTCTTTTGCATGTTAATGTGTTTGTCTCGAAAAGTAAACGTTTCCATTTCCCGTTTTATTCTGTTTACCCCGCCACCCCTCATCATTTGTTTTGTGTGTGTGTTCGAAACACTCACTTCTTACATACTTACTTACTTAGTTAGTTACTTACTGTACTTACATCATTCATTACCTCTACTTAGTTCTCTGATACGGATACACCACAAAAACGTTCACCTCCAAATAAAATCAAATCAAATCGAATTGAAACCCAAAAAGCAAAAAAAAAATGTTTGTCTTATGTTTTTCTCTTCACCCCCTCAATTTTCTTTTTCTGTAGCAAACTACTGTGTCACAGTGATGATGAGGATGAAATGGAATACTAGAGAGAAAGAAAGTAAAATTAAATAAATGAATAAATAAAAATAGTTTTTTTTCTTCTTCTTTTGGTTCCAACGACGAAGAAGAAGAGAAATCAATCAATAGTAAAGCACTCACACATACATATGTACAACAATTAGTTAATACTAAAAAAACAAAACCATTAGTTTTCGAGAATTAGTATTACCGAGTTATGATAATTTGTGAATATTTGTTTAATACATACGTACGTAATTATGTAAAATTAAGTTTTGGCTTTTCCTAAACAAAGTTCTTTCCTCCCCCCCACACACACTAGTTTTTTAACCCACTTTTTTTTTAGTATTTGATACGAATTATATTTTTTCATGGTGCGATTAAAATTTGATACACTTTTAAAACACTTTTTTTTAAAACATACAACTGAATTTATATTAAATTTAATATAATACGCTCGTTTAACCGATCAAGAGTATTTTTAAGATCTGTAATTGTCATTGTCATTACATTGTTATCGACTACATATTTACGACAATTTGGACACATTGTCTTTGACGCTCAGATTAAGGACAATATCTATACATTGTCGTCGAAGTTCCATAGAATTTAAATACTCTGACGAAAATCTCTCCCAGTGGGAAATGGGAGAATATATCTTAAACGACGGGTACTTTTGTTATCGTATATATTGTCGTAGAAGTTCCACAGAATTGTAATACCGGAGGAGAGCAACTGAAAAAAACTATCCCAGTTGGAAATGTCTTCAAGATATCTTAAACGACGGGTACATTATCATCGACGGAATATTAACGACAATGTCCACGACGATTAGATTAAAGACAATATTGGGAATTCCACAGAATTATAATACTCGAGGACAGCAACTGAAAAAAATATCCCAGTTGGAAATGTCTTCAAGATATCTTAAACGACGGGTACATTATCATCGACGGAATATTAACGACAATGTCCACGACGATCAGATTAAAGACAATATCGGGAATTCCACAGAATTCTAATACCCGAGGAGAGCAACTGAAAAAAACTATCCCAGTTGGAAATGTGTTCAAGATATCTTAAACGACGGGTACATTATCATCGACGGAATATTAACGACAATGTCCACGACGATTAGATTAAAGACAATATCGGGAATTCCACAGAATTCTAATACCCGAGGACAGCAACTGAAAAAAAGAATACCAGTTGGAAATGTCTTCAAGATATCTTAAACGACGGGTACATTATCATCGACGGAATATTAACGACGATTAGATTAAAGACAATATCGGGAATTCCACAGAATTCTAATACCCGAGGACAGCAACTGAAAAAAAGAATACCAGTTGGAAATGTCTTCAAGATATCTTAAACGACGGGTACATTATCATCGACGGAATATTAACGACAATGTCCACGACGATTAGATTAAAGACAATATCGGAAATTCCACAGAATTATAATACTCGAGGACAACAACTGAAAAAAAAACTATCCCAGTTGGAAATGTCTTCAAGATATCTTAAACGACGGGTACATTATCATCGACGGAATATTAACGACAATGTCCACGACGATTAGATTAAAGACAATATCGGGACATTGTCGTTGAAGTTCCATAAAATTCAAATACTTCGCAATGTCTCCAACATATCTTAAAAGAAGGGTACATTGTCGTCGACGGCATATTAACGACAATATCGACACATTATCCTCGACGATCAGATTACGGATAAGACATTGTCGTCGAAGTTCCATAGAATTTCTAAATTCGAGGACAGCATCTGACGAGAATCTATCCCAGTTGGCAATGTCTTCAAGATATCTTAAATTGCGGGTACATTGTCATCAACGGCATATTAAGGACAATGTAGAAGCATTATCCTCGACAATCAGATAAAGGAAATGTTGGTACAATGTCGTCGAAGTTCCATAGAATTTAAAAACTCGAGGACAGCATCTGACGAGAATCTATCCCAGTTGGCAATGTCTTCAAGTTAATGTCTTAAACGACGGGTATCGGTGACGTGTCATACAAATTGTCAATGACATTATCATACAAGTGTCGCAAAAATCAGACAAGACCAGATGAGCGACACGTCCCATGGTTGATATTGTAGTCACAGTGCCAGCGACGACTTACACATGTCCCATGGTCAAGTCGTCACATTGCCATTGGCGACATTGTCTTCGATGACATATTAACGACAATATTTTCATCGATCAGATAAAGGACACGGTCGTCGAAGTTCCATAGAATTGGCGAGATCCTATTCCAGTTGGCAATGTCTTAAAAACGTTTTAAACGACGAGTACAAGACCAAAGTAAATTGTCGAGTACATATTCGAAAAATCGTACACGACCAGATGCACGACATACGATCTCATGAGCGACAATGTTGCCACATTCTCATTCTCGACGACATATTAATGACAATGTCTTCACATTATCATTGACGATCATATTAAGATTAGCGATTAGAACTTACGCCTTCCACATTTGTTGTTTAAAAATAAAAACAAGTGTACGAAGCTGATCTGATCTGATCTGATCAAACCCGGATTGACAACAACATGAAGATTATAGACACCGACGACGGTGTCTATCACGAGGACGTAAGAACGACAATTTAAGCAACAAACATATTCCATAAGTCGTTGTCGAGGTATCATGACAGGACAAATTTATGCACGACGATGGTTCTTTGCAAAATTGCTACATCAGACAGAAATTTGAAAGTCCTTTTGTAAATCCTGTAAACTTTTCGAACGTTTGTTCTACAAACTGGCTTAGTCTATATTATTTATGGAGAATAGAAAATAATCTTTAGTGAGAGAACTTCCATTTGATTCGTATGTACCTTTGCGTATGATTAATATCAATTTCATTCGAATAACACGTATACGCCAAGACGGTAAATGAAAATTAAAGTTGCGGGCCTAGCTTTTTTTCGACGCCTCATTTTTTTAATTTCCAGTTTGTTCTAAGTTTGGTATTCACTTAGTCACAGCGTCTTAATAAATTCTCCGGCCGACAAAAAAAGAGACATTTTTCAAAAAAAAAAAATAAAAATGGTATTTTTTGGAAATATTTTTTGACACGTCCACAAATAAAGTCTGAGAACCCTGCATCAATAACACAGTGCAACACGAAAAAATACAACCATATGTGGGCACCAATACATAATAAAAACGAAAAAGACCCGTGTCTCCCAGCTTGTCATGCACTCTTTTTATGGGCCCCCAAAAATGTGGAGCCTCGGTGTTATTTTTGCAAAAAGTGATCATTTTATCAGGCTCGTATCTAGCAAACCGTTTGTAATTTTGATTTACTCTCTGCGTCAAAGTTGTAGCTCATGTCACAAAGAACATATAAAATCAAAAAAAAACTTCATCTTCAAGGTCAAAAATTATAAAAGATCTATAACCACTATTTGAGTTATTTTAAGCTTGTTTTGTCGTTTTGTTATCCCTTCTCCAAAAGGGGCACAACTTTAAAGGCATTTTTCTTAAGACATCAAAATAGCTAGAATATATCTAAAGAAAGAATGATAGATGAATAGACAGGATTGTGGCAAATAAATTTAAAAACCCTGGGCAAAAAGACCAAACCGCTTGCAAAAAAAGTGTAACAATCGACTTGACTTTCATCTAAATTGTAATGTTATTCCATTTTTCTGCACAACCATAAACTAAAAAATATTAATTAAATTTTAATATTTTATTGTAAAATATAAAAGTACTGAAGGGTATTTTTTAACAGAAAATGTATTGTTTTTGTATAGGGTCCGCCATCTAACGTTTTTTTTTTCAACTATTCAACCGTTGGACTATTATTTGTGGGGTGCCCTCAGCAGCCATTTGAATGAAATTATTTTCCATTATTAACCGGAAGGATTGTACTTTCAAATAAAAAAAGAAATTTGAGAAAATATTCAGTAGTTTTTTTATAGCATTTAAAAAAAAAGTTTTTTGTGAAATATGTGGTTTCTAGAGCGGAAAAAGTAAATCGTAGGAGACATTGGTATGGGGTCCGCCGTCTAACGTTTTTTTTTCAACTATTCGACCGTTGGACTATTATTTGTGGGGTGCCCGAGGCAGCCATTTGAATTATTTTCCATTATTAACCGGAAGGATTGTACTTTGAAATAAAAAAAGAAATTTGAGAAAATATTCTATAGTATTCTATAGAAAATATTTTATAGTATTTTCAAAAAAAATTATTTGGCGGACCCTATATATCATGATCATTTATAAACATTTTTGTCCGTTTGATGGACAGTGGATTTTAATGCAAAATCATATTTTGAACGGATTGTTATAATTGAATTTCACACAAATGATTTTAATGATACATAATTTATAATGTCGGTATAAGCAATGTTATGTTAGCCCATTTTACGATATGAATGTTATATGCATATTATATGTAAATGTGGATTAAAAATTGAATTTACATAAAAATGCGCTGCCTTGTTATGAACCACTTGATCAATGCACTTGAATACTTTTACATTTTGTGGCGATGATTCAGAGAATAACTTTTTTAAATATTTTTTCCATAATAATAATTCTTAAATTTACGAGGTGTGTAGCTATTGCACGCCAGAAATTTAAATTGATTTTGTTGTCAAAAATAAATTTCAGTATTTCTAATTTTTTCTTGAAATCTCACCAAATATTGGTGATCCAAAATTTCAAGAATATGAAATTTGTAGAGTATGTACAGTAGGCTTTTTACTTTTATGTGAGAATATATAGAATATAGACAGATAGATATTTGTATAGAATATAGACATTATACATATTGTACGAATTATCGAACTTTTATAGATTTTTTGCTGATTTTTCATCGTGAAAACTGAACCTTTTTTCATATTTTACAAAAAATAACTAGCTGTAATCAATACCTTTCGCTTGATGTCAAAATGATGAACATGGGAAGGATATTGACGCCGCAAGGCTCATTTTTGTAAAAAGAGTTTGAACTATTTTTACAAAATGCTTCCAAGAAGTAAAGGGTGATTTTTTAAAAGCTATAGGAACGTTAAAAAAAAACACATAAAATTCAGAAAAATTCATGAAATCTTTATTTGAATCGATAGTACGGTCCATATAATTTAATGTTTGAAGATTATTTCATGCTAATGTTGACCTTGACTGCGCCTCAAATGGTCCATATGCTTAGTCCAATTTTGGGATACTCTTTCCAACATTTCGGCCGGTATCTCACGAATAAATGTTCAATGTTGTCTTCCCATGCGTCAATTGAAGCGGGCTTGTCTGTATAGACATGAGCTTTAACATAGCCCCACAAAAAATAGTCTAAAGGCGTTAAATCGCACGAATCGCACGGCGGCCAATTGACCGGTTCCGAACGTGAAATAAAATGTTCACCGAACTCGCCTCGCAATAAGTCCATTGTTGCGCGAGCTGTGTGGCATGTGGCACCGTCTTGTTGAAACCACATGCCATGCAAGTCAAGCTCTTGCATTTTGGGCAAAAAAAAAAAGTTGGATATCATCTCACGGTAGCGGTCACCATTCGCAGTTACGTTACGATTTGCATCATCTTCGAAGAAGTACGGTCCAATTATGCCACCAGCCCATAAACCGCACCAAACTGTGCCTTTTTCTGGATGCATTGGTAGCTCTTGCAATGCTTCTGACTGATATTCACTCCAAAATCGACAATTCCGCTTATTTACGTACCCATTGAGCCAAAAATGAGCTTCATCGCTGAACACAATTTTTCGAACTTGAACTTTCTTAGCAGAGCACATATTTTGATAATAAAATTCAATAATTTGCAAGCGTTGTTCGTTTGTAAGACGATTCATGGTTAAATTATAGACCAAACTGAAGATGTTTGACAGTGAAACAAAACACGAAACGTGCGTCAGCTGTTTAAACCAGTGTTGCCAAAATCATTACTCATAAGTTCAATAATACGTCTAATGAGTTATTGTAAGACAAAAATAAAAAATTGTATTTAAAGTGTATACTATTATTATACAAGGGTATACTATTTTCGAAACAAATTGGACAGAAAAGCAACATATAAATATTACACGGGAAAATATGATTTTAAATGTATTTTCTAGAGTCTTCAGCTCACAGCCGGCTAGACCCAGCGACAAAATATTTTGCAGATCATCAGTAAACACTTCAATCTGCATCTGTGATACTGCAACATTTTTTCGTAGCCCGACCTAATGTACAGCACAAATGTATCAGTTTCAAAAACACAGAAATTCCTTATAAGGAACATAGGAAGTGTACATATACATTTGAAAATTACTGTAACCACAACATGAATGGCGTATAAGTTATACCTGCGAATATTACTCATTCGCTCTGTACCCGCGCTGCTGAAAAGTTTTTTTAGTTCATTCACTCACAATTTATAAAGGAAAACTTGAAATATATATTTTTAAATTATTTTCAATTTTAAAATCTAAATATATATTTATGAGAATTTTCAATTTTTTTAAATTAAAATTTCCTTAATAGATTTTTCTATAAAAAAGTATTCATCGCTGTTAACTTTCTGCAATTTTAAGAAATTCATCCTTCTAAACAAGAATTGATAATATTTCAAATCAATTCAAAGAATCTGAATTCTTTACTATTTATAAAAATTTAAATCACATAGCTTTTAATCAGGTATGTCAAATATTGCAGTTGGATGACAAAATATTTTTAAGCTGCGTTCGGATGTAGACTCAAAATCCACTTTTTCGGATTTTCCTGTCAAGCTCCATATGAAAAAATTAAAATCAAAGAACAAACATTTCATTTAATGCTCTACTCACTATTAATGTTCGTTCGATCGTTCTCCGTCGCGTTCACATTTTCCAATGAAATAAGAAAAATAAATCTTTAATTAATATTCAAACTTGAAAAGATGTTTGAATTGATCTCACATTGCGCTTTATTGTATGAATTCTGAACATGTTCGTTGTGAAATATATATTTATTTTACTTTAATAAAATGTGAATGTTTCATTGGAAAAAATAAGCTTAACTCATGGTAAACAGTATGTTGACGATTTCCCGTGCTGTCCCGGGAAATTGAAAAAATAATTCTCGTTTCCCGGGAAATAAAAAGTAAGGGAAAATGCAAACCCTACTTGAAATATATATTTTTAAATTATTTTCAATTTTAAAATCTAAATATATATTTATAGAGAATTTTCAATTTTTTGTAATTAAAATTTCCTTAACAGATTTTACTATAAAAAATATAACTTTGTGAAATTTTAAGAAATTCATCCTTCCAAACAAGAATTGATAATATTTTCATCAATTCAAAGAATCTGAATTACTATAAGCTTGGAAAAACTAAAGTTCCCTACTTTTAAGAACATTTTAACTAAATTGAATAACACTTGTCTAAATCGAAATTTTGTATTAAGTTAATTGTGATTTTAAGTTAATTGAAATCGAATATTTGTTATCTCTTCAAGATATTGCGAGAGAACTAGTGTTAAAAAGGTATTAAATTCTAATTGCACATTTTTTTTATTTTTTTTTTTATTTTTCTTTATAATTTCACCCATCTATATTTAGTTTTCTTTTTAATCAATAGTGTTTCCCAAGTAGTTACAAATTAGCTAAATTATAAATAAATCAAATAATACCTAGAAAAAGAAAAGCAGAAAAATTGTGATATACTTGTTTTAGTTGTGTAATAATTTTATAAAAATTCTACAACACTATGTTAGAAAATTCCACAGTGAAAAAACCCCAAAGTTTCTAATTAGTAAATTGTTGAAAACGGAAAATTAATCATACATGCCCCCTCCCCCGCCCACAACAAACTTACTACTGCTACTACTACCAACCAACCAACCAACACAACTACTGCTAATTACTAGAGAACATACAAATGAAAGAAAAGGTTTTACCACAAAATTTTAAAACTTAACAAAAAACTTAGCTTAACAAACAAATTAGTAATTATGACTGTAAATTAATAAAAAGAAAACATAGACCTTTTCCCCAAAGCTCCTCCCCCTCCCCCAGAGAACAAAAGCAAAAACCTGCGTCTAATCACACTAGCAATAATAATTTGATGGACAACAATTTTAAGACAAATACCTAATTATACTCGTATATATATAAAAGAAGACAAGTAATATACATACCAAAAACAAATTAGCCTTCAGCTTAATTTTTTTATAAACAATCAAAAATGAAAAAAACAAATGAAACAAATCTAAAATTAATTAAATGAAATTCAAAGAAAGAAAAGAAGAAAACAAACCTTCATCTGAAAACAATTTTATAGCTTTTACCAAATGACAAAAAACCGGCATAACTTTTGATTTCTTTTGAATATTTTTTGGAATACAATTTTATTATAAAATAAAGAAGAAGAAGAAGCTAAGAGAAAACCGGAAAATTAAAAACAATATTTATTGCACCTCTTGCTTTTCAAGTTCATACTTTTTTCTGATAACAACCAAACTTTTTTCGAATAAATATATTTAAACAATCAACAAAAATAAAACAAAAACCGAATAACACAAACAAACAGAATAAAAGGTTTAATGTTTTTAATAACAAAACTAAATAAATAGCTATTGAATAAAAAATAAGAGAACTGCAAGCAGAGTGTTTTATTTTTGATCTTCGATAGAAGTGAATGCTGAGTGTTATTAAAACCAGTGGTAAGTTTAACGATGTGATATTTGTATTGTAAAAATAGAAAAAATCGGAAAATATATTCAGTTTTATTTTCTAATTTGAAAACAAGGCCTATTTAAAAGTATCTATGGATAAATGTAGAAGTTATGACGGTCTTAGTAGACGTAAGATAATTTCCAAAAAAAAATTAAAAATAGAATATTTGATCACTGAGCCAAAAACCACTAAACAGTGGGTTTACTTCCAATTGATAAGGCTTTAATTGGGCCATATGGCAAATTAAAAAGAGAACAATTGGTAATAGTAGTGGCACAGCTAATCAATTCCTGACCTTTTCATATTTATCAGAATCGGGAAACATTAAAACACGATCTTTCATGTGAACTACCAACCACAGTTTTTGGTTTGGTTCTCCGAAATAACTCCCAAATGAAAAACACTGTCCCTAAACCAGTCTTCAACAAATTAAAAAATGTTGTTATACCCTCCACCTCCAGGATGGGGGTATATTCACTTTGTCATTCCGTTTGTAACACCTTGAAATATTCCACGGAGACCCCATAAAGTATATATATTCTGGGACGTGGTAAAATTCTAAGACGATATAGCCATGTCCGTCTGTCTGTCTGTTGAAAGCACGATATCGGCCGAACGAAATGACCTAGAAGGTTCAAATGTTTCCTAAATGTGTCTTATGATTGTAGGTCGGTTGGGATTGCAAGTTGACGAAATCGGCCCAGAGGGAAAAAAATTTCCCTCACAATGACTGAAAATACCCCTAATATTTAGAGTATTTCAGCATGTTTTTTGAACATATTAGCTTGTATTTAATTGATATTTGCAATTCGCAATCACTTTATAGCATAAAAGGGCACGATAGAGTGATTTTTATTTGTAGGGGGCGAAATGGGACAAAAAGGGATAAAAATGGTACCTATCAAACGACAACAGATAGAAACACGAAATTTGGCGTGTACATTCCTCTAATAGAGTAGATACATAATATAAAAGTATTTTTCTAAATTCGTACCTTTAAGAGGTTAAATGGGGATAGAGGGATAAAAAGAGTACCAACTAAACGGCTGCACCTAGAATAATGAAATTCGGTATATATATTCCTCTGATTGCGTAGACACATAAAATAAAGGAAATTTTCGAAATTCGTACTTTTAGGGTGTAAAATGGAAAAAGGGGATAAAAATTGTAAAAAAAAACAAATTCATGCAGCTAGAACCATGTTCATCGCTGTATACATTCCTCTGACTGAGTACTTTCAAGGGATTCAATGGGAGCAGAGGAATAAAAATTGTAGCAACTAAAAGGCTACAGATAAAATGATGAAATTTTCGAAAGTCGTACTTTTAAGGAGTAAAATGCGAGAAAGCGGATAAAAATGGTACCAATAAAATGTCCGCAGATAGTATCATGGAATTCGTAAAAACGTTTTTTTTTTCAAATTCGTACTTTATTTTGTTGCTTTTACGACAAAAAATGAAGTTGTTAAGACAAGATTTATACTTTTTAAATTAAACTAGGATGGAAATACAACAAACAAAACGACTGTAGCTGAAAATACACTATCTGTCCCCCAATATTGAGGGTATTTATGATTGCTGCCTTATATATACTTTATGAATAGAAGTATTATTTCCATTATATATACATAGTATAAAAATATAGGCGGCCTTTCTTTTTTCTGATTTCCATACAATTGAAATTTATTGCGGACATTCCTCTTGTAGCTTGGAAGCACCACAATGAAAATAAATGTTTTGGCGGGCGAAATGGGGCAAAAAAGGATAAAATATGGTACCAATGATACGACAACAGCTAGAATCATGAAATTCGGTGTGTACATCCCTCTAATTGCATAAACACGTAAAATAGAGGGACTTTTCGAAATTTGTACTTTTAAGGGATATTATTGAAGAAGAGGGATAAAAATGGGGCCTTCCAAACCGCTGAAGTTGATATCATGAAATTCGGTGCATATATTCGGTGTGTATTCGGTGTTCTGACTATGAAGACTCGAAACAAAAAGTTTTTTTTTCCAAATTTGTACATTTGGGAGGAGAATGGGGCGAATGGGAATATCTTTAAAATTTGTACTTTTCTTATCAAAATAATGCAGTCACTTTGTTTGTATCTGAAAATGCTTCTCCCTAATGGCGACTGACAATCGCCTAATATTTTCGGCATGTTCACTTTCACAATTACAGCATTTTATTTATATATAGTAGCCGATTTTAAACACTGCGCATAAGTATACATTATAGTTTGAAATAGTAATCAAATATATAAACATATCACAATTTTCGTAATATAGTTCTGTACTTCCATGTCGACATCCTTTAATCTGCTGGTAATACTGTGGAATGCATTCCGTGGTGGAGGGTATATAAGATTCGGCCCGGCCGAACTTAACGCCTACTTACTTGTTTTTTTATAATTTTGTTATTACAGTAACCCCCAAGACTACCCCGGAGTCGCACCTAGCTGGTTTCCCAACATTTTTTTCCTATACCCACTCCTTAATGGGGCTCCCATACAAAAGCTATTTATTGCTTATAAAATTTGCTTCCACCACCAAGGAGCCCCAATATTTTCTATGAACACACCTACCCTCCATTTGCATTCCTTAAGGTGCTAACACACATTTATTTTTCATTTTTTCGTGGACTAGGGTATTATAACTTAGTTTTCTGTCAAATGTTTGTAATCGAGCTAGACCCAACTTTAAGTATACGGATCGGCTTAGAATCACCAGCTGAATCGATTTAACGATGTCTGTCTGTCCGTCCGTCCGTCTGCTGTCCATCTAAGCTTGTTCGCACTCCACAGGTCGCAATTGTGGTCCGATTATCATGAAATTTGGCAGAAGTTGGTTTTTTGGGCCAACCACGTTTGGTATTGAATTTGGAGAAAATCGTTTCAGATTTAGATATAGCCTCCATACAAATATCCCTAGAAATTACACTATTACTGCTCTAGAATACACATTTTACATGGGATCATGACCAAATTTTCAGGTTCGTGTTATGTTTGAACTAGTAATAGCTCACCGGATAGTGGATCACATGGGTCTATGTTTTGATATAGCCCCATACAAATGTACCTCCGATTTACAATATTACTTCTCTAAAATGCACATTTTACGTCGGAACTTGATCAAATTTTCGACACAATGTTCAATTTATACTAGAAACTCTTATTTTGAATGCAAGCTACATAGGTCAATGTTTTGGTATATCCCCCATACAAATGGGCCTCCAGTTTACAATATTATCGCTCTAGAACCCACATCTTACATTGGATCTTGATAAAAATTTGCAGATCATGTTATATTTCAATAAAGAATACCCACTATGAAAGTGATCTATAAAGGCACACTTTTAAATGTCGCGCCCTTAAAAATGGGCCCTTATTTCAATTATTACCTCCCTAGGACCCACATTTTACATCGGAAGTTTTTCAAATTTTGCAGATTATATTATATTTCAACTAAGAATACATACAATTAACGTCAAATAAATGGGTCCATATTTTGGTATAACCCCCATACAAATTGGGCCCCCATGCTATTCTATTACATCTCTAGAACCCACATAGTGCATTGGATCTCGATATAATTTTGCATATTATGCCATATTTCAACTAAAAATACCTATTTTGAAAGTGATCTATATGGAACCACTTTTTAATGTAGCGCCTTTACAAATGGGCTCCATTTTTATTATTACCTCTAGGACACAGAACTGACATCGGAAATTTATCAAATTTTACATTTTGTATTATATTTCTATTAAGAATACTACTATGAAAGTCAAATATATGTGTCCATACTTTGGAATAACCCAAATGGGGCCCATTCTACTTTATTACAGCTTTAGAAACTACGTCTTACATCGGATCATGATATATTTCAACTAGGAATACCAACCGTGAATGAGAAGTATATAGGCCCACGTTTTGGACCATGCCCCAAGTGTTGTTATACTACTGTATAATTTGTATTTGTCTGCCGGAAAATTGGATCAATTATTTCTTTATAATTTATATGAACTACATAAAATTGCTCCCATGAAACACCTTGGTTTAGTAATAAAAGCGAGGTATATACGCAGGGAGTGGTGTAGGGTATTATATAGTTGGCCCCGCCCGACTTTAACCTTTCCTTACTTGTTTATATTTTTTTATGAAGGAAGGGAGGGAAAATTAATGGGGGTCGGTCTTACATTTAACCCCTCTGGGGGCGACTCCGAAGCAGCTTTGCTGCTTTTTATGTATTTTTATCCCTTTTCCCTCACCTTTGACCCCGATGAGCGACCACTTGAACATTTATGTTCTCATTGTCTTAAGGTATAGATCAACTATATTTAAAACAGCCAAATTTTTCCATTCTGTTGTCTAGTACATTTTAAATTTAAACTAAAAGCAAAGAAAAATATACAGATAATCTTGCTTGTTGACCCCATCTGACCGTATGTGATAAGAATATTCTAACATAATTTATTAGTGGTGTTTTAGCAAATAAATTATTATGTATTTTTTATTATTTGTGAATGTAAAGTTTCTCAAATCTGTTTGTACTTAATTTTTTGTAGAGGTTCAATTTGCTGATAACGATTAAACGGTTACAAATTGCTTAGATGCGGCAACGCTATTGTCAATTGTCCTCTGTTTGGTTTGTGCAAAATGTCAACACATTCGGTATGAAACAAAAGATTTTGTATGAAAATTTAGATTTTAGTTATATGGGCTGTATATGATGGGCGTGACAGATTTTGATGAAATGTTCAAAACTTTTTTAAATTTTTTTAATTAATTAATTTTTTTAATTAATTGTAAACTCGGCAAAATTCCAAGACAATTGGGACAAAACAAACAACTTTGTATGAAAAATTCATTTTGAGTTACATGGGAGGCATGTAATGGACATGGCCAATTTTTAATAAATTTTCCAAAGTTTCTTATTTTGATTTTTATTACTCTGTGCAAATTTTCAATACATTCGGAATGAAACAAATAATTTTGTATAAAAATTTAAAATTGATGGGCGTGACCGATTTTGATGAAATTTTTAGAGGTTTTTTAATTTCTTAATTGTAAACTCTATGCAAAATTTCAAGACATTTGTAACGAAAAAAAAAATTGTATGAAAAATGTTTGTTAAGTTACATGGGCGGTATGTGATATTAAGACATTCGGACCAAAACAAACAACTTTGTATGAAAAATTAATTTTGAGTCATATGGGCGGTATAGGCGGTATGGGAGTGGCCGATTTTGATCAAATTTTCAGCAGTTTTTCATTTTGTTTATTGTAAACTCTTTCGGACCGAATTTTTTGAAAGATTAGATTTGAGTTATATGGGCGTGGCCGATTTTGATGAAACTTCATATTTTCCTTTACTGAGTTCAGAAAATGCTCGGTGCCATCACTGTTCCTTACTCTACGAGCACTTTACACTCAAATCTATGAAGCTATCCCACTATGCGAAGGCATGGACCTTATTTTTCTAAAAAAATCACATTTTTGGGATTTATTTTCCCCGATTTAAGAAATTGTGGGATTTTATATCGCCATCAAAATGAAGGAATGGCCGTTATTAAAAAACACATTTTTTTGTTTTTAGGAATTGTGGGATTTTATATCGCCATCGAAATGAGGAGATGACCGTTATTTTTATCACATTTTTGGGATTTATTTTTCCCGATTTAGGAATTGTGGAAATTTTTTATCGCCATCGAAATGAGAGAATGAACGTCATTTTTCTAAAAAAATCACATCTGTGGGATTTTTTCCCCGAATTAGGAATTGTGAAATTTTTATATTATTTAAAAAAATCACATTTTTGGGATTTATTTTCCCCGATTTAGGAATTGTGGAATTTGTATTTCTCGCCATCGAAATGAAGGAATGGCCGTTATTTTTCTAAAAAAAATTACATTTTTGGAATTTATTTTCACCGATTTAAGAATTGTGGGATTTTTATATCGCCATCGAAATGAAGGAATGGCCGTTATATTTCTAAAAAAATCACATTTTTGGAATTTATTTTCCCCGATTTAAGAATTGTGGTATTTTTACATCGCCATCAAAATTAAATCTAAAAAATCACATTTTTGGGATTTATTTTCCCCGACTTTGGAATTGTGGGAGTCTTTCGTTCCTTCATTTCGTTGGAGGTAAAATTTTTCTAAAACAAAAACAAACACATTTTTTGGATTTATTTTCCCCGATTTAGGAAATGAAGTAATAATCGTTATTTTTCTTAAAAACACACATTTCTGGGACTTACTTCCCCCGAATTAGGAATTGTCAGATTTTTATATCACCATCGAAAAAATCACACCGAAATAGGTTTGTTTTGTAAACATTACTCTGTATTTTCCCCGATTTAGGAATTTTGGAATTTTTATATGAGTTTTAAAGAAGTAAATTTGAACGAACGAACAATTAATCCAATTTCTACCTTAATCACTTTTGTTATTTACGTCTAAACATTTTTTGGGGGTAATTAATTCTGATCGAAACTGAAATTGACTGTATTAGGGTGGCTTTATACACAAATATTTCAAGAACAACGCATTGCAAATCGTATTTAAAATTCTTGTTCAATTCTCACCTTCTCTTCTTCCCGAACACTTTAAAACACCCCCTTCAAAAATCATAACAAACCGAGATAGGTTTGTTTTGTAAACATTACTCTGACCTACATAGCGATTGATGAAGCCCCCACCCACCTTGTTTGTGGGGAACACAAAATATAAACAACAGGAAACGACAGCACATGCGCAGTGCAGGCCCACTGACAGAAGTCCTTTGAACACAAACACATGTGCATGGCTCGGGATAACGTCATACAGAAACTGACACTGGAAGTAGAAGTGGAAGGTGGTGGTGGTTGTATTAAAGCTTTTACAATCAACCAAATCGCAAAAAAGCTTTCGTTAACGGCATGAACTTTGAATGTCATTTGGCTGGATGAAAAAGGAAAGATTCCCGTGGTTCAGTTTGCCAGACCAACGCACAGGAAGCAGTAGCACCACGGGCGACCAAAAGCATTCATTGCAAACGCATACCCACACACACACACAGTCACACATACACTTTTGTGTTAATAATTTTTGTTCTCCACGGACTCATCGATATTCACAGAAAATACACACATTTAACTTTAGTTTTGTTTTCTATAAAATTTACAATAACAACAACAACAAAAAAGTTTTATAAAAATAACGAATTTAATTAAAAAAGAAAAAACAAGAGTTTTTTTAGAGAAAAAAGTGAAAGTGATATTAAGTGCGCAAAAAACAGAAGAAGTGTTTTCATTTTTGAAAATAAATTATTAACGAAATACGCCACAGCTTTCTGGCTGTCACTGAGCGGGGAAGTGTTTGCGAGAAGGAGAGGAAAAAACAAACAAAAACATGACCACAAAGTTCAACAAGTCATAAATATTTAGGGAAAATATATACTATGTATTAGTCATCGCTATCAGTCACTGATAGCCACCTACCAACCCACCATCCATCCATCCACCCAGCCAGCCAGCCATGCATCCATCATTGGATCGTTCAGTTGTTTGACCAAAACAAACTAAAAATTACAAAGACAACACATAAACTTTGCTGCTCCCATTTGGACAAGGAAAACAAGGAGAAACTTTTCCCCAACCAACGACCATTCGAAATAGGGATACAACAACACCACCACCTAACTACCAATTGAACGACCAACCCACCTCTAAAAAAGGACAACTTTACTTTACGTTCTTACAGCGGTTCTTAAACTTGGAGGAATTTTATTAATCACAAAAGAGCCTTCACTTCAGCAGTAATGGGTCGCCGCAAGGACAAACCACGCCTTATACCCGAACAGGATAAACGCATATGTCGCGCTATATGCCTGTGCCAACTGACCATGGTGCTGTCCTGTGTGTCCATTGTCTATCTGAGTGTGGCCATTTATTCACCATCATTCAAGTAAGTACCGCAATGCTATTCATCATTTCATTGTGTCCTCGCGGTCTTAAGGGGATTAAGACTGTTCACAGGCAGGCGGTGAAAGAAAAATGTAACGTGTAATTTTTAAAATTCAAAATTTTGGTAGCAGGAACGGGTCATTACACACTTTTATTGTTCACCATGGGTGGACGTATAATAGTGTCATCAATAACACTAGCTTACGCACATTTTGTCGAAGGACAGTGTACAAAACTTGCTGATGTATTTTTGAATTTCTAAACTCGTAAACGATAACAGCATGGTAATGCAAGCACTCCATACAGAAGGTCCTCTCATGAGTTATCCCAACAGAGGATATGAAATGCGCCCAAGTGTATATTCTATGAGAAGAAAAACTTGATCGATGATCTGTCGTTACACAAGAACTTTATACAGAAGCACCACTGATGAGTTATCCCCAGACAGGATATGAAATGCGTATATGACCAAAATGTGTATAGTTGAGTTTGGTCCTCCTCCCTTCCATTACCAAAACATAAAAAATCTTTCCCAAGAAGCAAACTAATTAAAAACAAGTAAAAACGGCGTTAAGTTCGGCCAGGCCGAACTTTATATACCCACCACCATGGATTGCATTACACAGAGGTTGTCGGTTTTACAGGAAAATATAATTTTTTTAATAAAGCCAAACCAAAACAAATACAAAGATTGAAAAAAAAATAATTTTATAAATAAATATAATATTTTAATTATTTCAAACCACGCTTATAAGGTAATGCTACCAATACGTCAATTCAAAAAATTAATATTCTTATATTTATATTTTCAAAGCCATAAATATTGGTAGATAGTGGGTGCTACAATTGGTTCTATTTCCATTCTATTTTAATTCCAAAAGTACAAATTTTGAAAATCCATTATCAGACGTACATAATGCAAAATAACCTAACTTCATGATTCAACCAATTTTTGCCGTAAAAGAAAAAGTACGAATTTGAAAAAAAACTTTTTATTTTGCGTGTCTATGCAGTGAGAGGAATGTATACACCGAATTCCATGATTCCAGCTGCGCCCATTT
Source organism: Polietes domitor (assembly GCA_947397865.1). Taxonomy (NCBI): domain Eukaryota; kingdom Metazoa; phylum Arthropoda; class Insecta; order Diptera; family Muscidae; genus Polietes; species Polietes domitor. The sequence continues at coordinate 49,222,663 of OX377621.1, forward strand.
GGTTGGTACCATGTTTACTCCCTTGACGTTTCTACGCAATTAGAATTTCATCATTCTAGCTGTAGTCGTTTAGTTGGTACTATTTTTATCCCTATGTACCCTTGAAAGTACTAATTTCGAAAAATTCGTCTATTTTCTGTGTCTACGCAGTCAGAGGAATGTATACTCCGAATTTCATGACTCTAGCCGCGGTCATTTGATTGGTACTATTTTTATCTCCTTTTTTCATTTTAACCCCAAAAAGTACGAATTTCGAAAAATCACTTTATTTTCCGTGTCTACACACTCAGAGGAATGTATACTCCGAATTTCATGACTCTAGCTGCGGTCATTAGATTGGTACTATTTTTATCCCCTTTTTTCATTTGAACCCCAAAAAGTACGAATTTTGAAAAATCCGTGTATTTTAATTATCTATGCAATCAGAGGAATGTATACACCGAATTTCATTATTCTAGGTACAGCCGTTTGGTTGGTACCATTTTTATGCCTCTATTCCTATTTTACCCCTTAAAAGTACGAATTTGGAAAAAATACTTTCATGATATGTATCTACTCAATTAGGGGAATGTACACACCGAATTTCGTGTTTCTAGCTATTGTCGTTTAATATGTACCATTTTTATCCCTTTTTTGACCCATTTCACCCCCTACAAATAAGAATCACTTTATGCACGTTTTTGCTATAAGGGGAATGCGCATACCAAATGCGCATATGCAAATAAAAACAAAACTAAATAAACTTGATCAGCTGACAGAGTTGCAAGATTCAATGAATTTCATGTCGAAGAAGTTTGATGAAATATTGAAGGGGGTTGTGGAAAATAAGAAAAAAATTGAAAATATTGAGAAAGAAAATCGTAAGCTGAAAACTGAAATAAACGGTCTGAAGGATTCCGTAAAAATGCTCAATGATCAGCGAGTAAAGAATGATTGTGTGATAAGTGGTGTTCAAACTTCTGGTGAAGTGAGTGCTACCGAAGCAGTTATTGAACTTTCAAAGAAAGTTGGTGTTGAAATTCAAAAACAAAATATAGAAGAGGCGTACTTTCTAAAGAAAAAAGACCAGGGTAGACCTAATCAAAGTCTTGTTGTGAAGTTCAGTTCCATAGCTGCAAAAGAAAAACTGATGGCTGCCAAATCCAAATTTAAGGAAGACGATACCACAAAATCTATTTATGTGAATGATTTCCTAAGTAAGGAGACCCTGGAGCTGTTCAATTATGCCAGAACATTGAAATCTGTTGGTTACCACGCTGTATATTCGAAAGGAAATAAAATTTTTGCAAAAAGACATGAAATTTCTAAGCCCCGTGTAATCAAGAATGAGGAAGATGTTAATAAAATTATTCTGGAAGCTACATCAAACCAAGCACATAACCGAAGGCTGTAAAAGAAAGTTATTGCCGTAGATGATTCTGATGACGAAGATGAGGATGGCGCTAAATCCCAGTTTATTTCTCCATCGTAATCGTGCGTATAGTACTTTACAATTTTTTGTGTATATAATATAAAATTAAATTTTTATAATGGTTTTAATTAATAATTATTTTTTAAATATAGAGTCATTTAATGATTATTTAGAAAATATAAATCTTCAAGCATTATATATATTGTCTGTAAACATTAGAAGCATTTCGTCCATACATAAGTTCAACAAGTTTAAATCGTTAATTACCGAGTTTGAGGTGTTACCAAATGTGATAGCTATTCAGGAGACGTGGTTCCATTCGAATGTGAATCAGATATACAACATTCCGGGCTACAATTCTGTACACTGCTGTAGAAAAGATGGTTATGGGGGAACAACGCTTTTTGTGAAAGAAAATCTCCAGTACGTCGTTGAAGAATGTGAAAGCAGGCAATTTATTGAAACTGTTCGAATTTCGTTGAAGAATGTAAAAATTGATGGTAAATCTATTAAAGTTACTAGTTTTTATCGTTCACAAAAGTGTGATTTGAGTACATTCATGCTTTTTATTGAGAATGAGCTGCAGAATATTTCTGGATCTCCAAATATTTTTGTTGGCGATTCGAATATAGATTTTTTAAACCCAGCATCATCGGCAGCTGTTTCAAATATATTGAGTCATTTTGATTACAAAAATTGTCATTATTTGGTAACGAGACCAGGAAGTGGCACCTCAATAGATAATGTTTTCAGCAATATTCCAAATAGATTGGCCATTGATTCAATTGAGTGTGGATTAACTGATCACAATATAACATCAAAGTACACGAAAAAAATGTTCCGTCAATGTAATTATGATGCATTAAGATCTCACATGCAAATACGTTTGAATTCTTTGCTGTTAACTGGAAATCCATCTGTGGATGTGTCTGGCTTTATGAGCGAGTTTTCTAATTGTATCAGAGAAGCTACTGTTGTAAGAGAAGAAAATACACTGACAAAAACATTAATTACTCCGTGGGTTAATGAGAATTTACAATCGCTCATTCAATTGAAGAAGGCCTTGTTGGCGAAGCGGAGGAAGAAAGGCACTAGCTCCAGCCTAGAAAAAATATTGAAGCAAATTAGTAAAATCATAAAAAAATCTAATAAATTATGTATGAATGCATTTTACCAAGATCAACTTGAAGCTCTTAAACACAATCCAAAAAAAAGCTGGAAATTTTTAAATGAACATCTCGGTAGATCATTGAGACCGGAGATAAAAATTAAAGGTAATGATGATGAACTTGTGGATAATAGAGGAAAATGTGATGCCTTTCAAGAATTCTTTTTACATGCCCCATCTCTATTGAAGGAGAGTATTGTACAGCTACCTGGAGATTGTGATAATATATTTCGCAACATGATACAATGCCAGCAATTTTTTTCTTTTACAAATATTGCAGATGAAGAAATTTTGAAGCATATTTCAAATCTCCAGTTTAATAAAAGTCCTGGCCATGACGGCATTTCAAGCAAAGCTCTATCAAAATGTAGCGAGTTAATACATTCCAGACTTTCAAGAATGTTTAATGATATTGTAAACACTGGAATATATCCTGAAGTTCTTAAAATATCTAGAATAATTCCCATTCCTAAGGAACCTGGTGCGTGTACTGTTGATAAGTATAGACCAATCGCGTTGTTGCCTATAATGGATAAAATGTTTGAGAAAATTTTACATAGCCAGTTAACTACTTTCCTAGAGCAAACTAAACAGATTTATCGATACCAATTTGGGTTTAGAAAAGGCAGTGGTACACAAGATGCAGTTGTGAATGTGATCAATATGATATGTGATGGTCTGGATACTGGTAACGGTGGAGTAGCGGGAATTTTTTATGATTTTTCAAAAGCATTCGATCTGGTGGATCATGAAATTCTTATGCAGAAACTTCCATTCTACGAGGGAGAAAGCAGTATGTCGAAATTAATGATTGCACAAGCAATGTAGGACTTGTGAAACATGGCGTGCCGCAGGGTAGTGTATTAGGCCCGTTGCTGTTTACAATATATGTCAATGACATTGCTAACCTCAAATTGCACGGCAAATTAATAATGTATGCCGATGATATAAGTCTATTTTATCCGTACAACCACGACGTAATATTGAAGTGTCAAATTGAACATGATGCTGCTGTTATTCTGGAATATGCAAGAATCAATAAACTGGTGTTGAATGCCGAAAAGACGAAGCTGATTAGATTTCGACCACATTCTACTGGAGGCGGCAATATGTTTAATGTTTTAATTGGTGGAAAAGACGTCTATGAGTGTAATTCGTTGAAATATTTGGGTATCCATTTTCAGGCCAACTTATCATGGAATACACATATTCAATACATAAAACGGAAAGTTGCTCCAGCGATTGGAATTTTGTATAAATTCAAGTACAAATTTGATGAAAAAAACAAAACTATTAATTTACAATAGCCTTATCCACAGCCATTTGAATTATCTGCCCATAGTTTATGGTTACAAAAAGTGTTCAGAATTTCGAAGTCTTCAAAGGTCCCAAAACAGAGCTCTCAAAATTGTCTACAATCTCCCGTTGACGCATCCATCACATTCGCTATATAAAGAGTGATTTTTTTGAGGTTAGGATTTTCATGCATTAGTATTTGACAGATCACGTGGGATTTCAGACATGGTGTCAAAGAGAAAGATGCTCAGTATGCTTTGACATTTCATCATGAATAGACTTACTAACGAGCAACGCTTGCAAATCATTGAATTTTATTACCAAAATCAGTGTTCGGTTCGAAATTTTTTATCGACAAATTTTGTTCAGCGATGAGGCTCATTTCTGGATGAATGGCTACGTAAATAAACAAAATTGCCGCATTTGGAGTGAAGAGCAACCAGAAGCCGTTCAAGAACTGCCCATGCATCCCGAAAAATGCACTGTTTGGTGTGGTTTGTGCGCTGGTGGAATCATTGGACCGTATTTTTTCAAAGATGCTGTTGGACGCAACGTTACGGTGAATGGCGATCGCTATCGTTCGATGCTAACAAACTTTTTGTTGCCAAAAATGGAAGAACTGAACTTGGTTGACATGTGGTTTCAACAAGATGGCGCTAAATGCCACACAGCTCGCGATTCTATGGCCATTTTGAGGGAAAACTTCGGAGAACAATTCATCTCAAGAAATGGACCGGTAAGTTGGCCACCAAGATCATGCGATTTGACGCCTTTAGACTATTTTTTGTGGGGCTACGTCAAGTCTAAAGTCTACAGAAATAAGCCAGCAACTATTCCAGCTTTGGAAGACAACATTTCCGAAGAAATTCGGGCTATTCCGGCCGAAATGCTCGAAAAAGTTGCCCAAAATTGGACTTTCCGAATGGACCACCTAAGACGCAGCCGCGGTCAACATTTAAATGAAATTATCTTCAAAAAGTAAATGTCATGGACCAATCTAACGTTTCCAATAAAGAACCGATGAGATTTTGCAAATTTTATGCGTTTTTTTAAAAAAAAAAAGTTATCAAGCTCTTAAAAAATCACCCTTTAGTACCATATGTAAAACGGTCTTACCTTTATATGGTTTACACAAAATACAGTTACTTATGTTCATGTACAAATCTATACATAACATTGGTCATCATACCATAGATTTTTCTAGAAACCAATTGGTTTTTAATACTAGAAACAATTTGAATTCGGGTGACAAGGTGTAGGCTGGAAACCACGAAGTAACGCATTGAATACATCGGCTGCACTGAGTACAATCACTTACCTCAAACTCTTAAAAGTATATCGAGAATTTCAGAATTTAAATCTAAATTAAAATCACATCTACTCCAAAGTATAGAAATGCTTCTATTGTAATTTTTCTTTTATATCTATCACAATTGTATACTAAAAATTCAAATTTGATGAATTATTGCTTACTTTTTTAATGAAGTCATAAACACATGCCAACTCGCCCCAATAATGTCCAAGTGGCGCGGGGGCACTTATTAAATTGTAAATTATTATCATTGAAAATAAATGGATTTATAAAAAAAAAAAATATCAAGCTAATATAAACAGAAATATTCAAAAAACATGCTTAAATACGCTAAAATATTAGGGATTATTATGGGTATTTTTAGTCCTTGCGAGGGAAAAAATTTTCCCTTTGGGTCGATTTCGCCCCATTTCAATCCCAACCGATCTACGACTATAAGACGCATTTATGGAAAATTTGAACGTTCTAGCTCCTTTCATTTAGATGCTAGCGTGCTTTCAACAGACGGACAGACGGACGGACATGGCTAGATCGTCTAAGAATTTTATGACGATCAAGAATATATATACTTTATAGGGTCGCAGGTCGACATTTCAAGGTGTTACAAACGGAATGACAAAGTTACTATACCTCCATCCTGGAGGTGGAGGGTATACAAATTATCAAATACCAAAATATAGGTGATTCGGAATATCCGTGTGGAACGTATATGGGTTTTAATTTAACATTGGAATATGGACTATTTGTGTGGAAGGTGCCTTCGAACTTAAACTAAGTTTGGGAAAAATATTACCATCAATTCCTTAACTCCTTTCGAGAGTTATCGTGTACACAAGCCAGCCAGCCAGACAGACGGGCGGGCGGACGGACATAGTGCAAACACCTTAAAAAGTTGTGAAACGGATGTGGTCCAAACAGACTTGGGGTCTTAAGTCACTCCTTCAATGCGTTACACTTTTTTCCTATTCGTCCTGATTAAAGGGCAGTAGCTAGAAACATGAAATTCGGTGTGTGCCTTGCACTTACCATGTAGACGAGCTACAAAAAGGAATTTGTGTTTTTAAGGGAGGAAAGAGACAAAAAGGGATAAAATTGGTACCAATTTAAGTAATGCAGCTATATTCGGTATTTACATTTCTCTGACAACGTAGTCTAGCAACGTTAAACTTTTTTCCTGTTCCAAATGATATATACCCTCCTACTCTGTAGAGTGAGGGTATAAATATATATTTTAAATCTATATATATAAAAGAGTTTCGTTACTGACTGACTTATCATTGACCAAACGGTTGAAGCCAGGGTCATGACATTTTCAGGATGGTTCCCAAATATGACGTTTTTACGAAATTCCTACTTTTAGGGGGTGAAATGGGACAAAAAAGGGATAAACATCGAACGTCCTGATTAAAAGAACAGTAGCTAGAAACATGAAATTCGGTGTGTGCGTTGCACTTACCATGTAGACGAGCTACAAAAAGGAATTTGTGTTTTTAAGGGAGGAAAGAGACAAAAAGGGATAAAATTGGTACCCATTTAAGTAATGCAGCTATATTCGTGAAAATCGGTATTTACATTTCTCTGACAACGTAGTCTAGCAACATAAATGGACTTTTCGAAGTTTGTACTTTTAAGGGGAGAGCAGCACAAAAAGGGATAAAAATGTTACCAACTAAATCATTGCAGCTAGAATCGTGAAATTTTTTACGTAAATTCCACGTAGAAACGGATTTATTGATATTTGTACTTTTAAGGAGTGTGCGGGATAAAAATGGTACTAATTTAAGTATTGTAGTTAGAATCGTGAAATTCGGCGTGTAAATTGTTCCGACGGGCAACATAAATGGACTTTTCCAAATTTGCACTTTTAAGGGGAGAGCAGCACAAAAGGGGATTAAAATGGTACCAACTAAAGTATTGCAGCTAGAATCGTGAAATTTGGTATGTAAATTCCTCCGACAACGTAGAAGTGTACTAAAACTGTATTTTTCTAAATTTTTATTTTAAGTGGTGCGCGAAACAAAAAGGGATAAAAAAGGTGTACAACCATATAATTACCTAAATGCGAAACATAAATGGATATTACAAAATTTGTACTTATAAGGAGGATGTGGGACGACAAGGGATAAACGTGAGGGATAAAAGTGATAAAGTGAAGCAAAAACACATGTTACATGTTAGTGATTTTTATACCCTACACCACTTCGTGGACTAGGGTATTATAAGTTAGTTTTCCGCCAAATGTTTGTAACACCAATAAATAATAGAGCTAGACCCAACTTTATTCGTATACGGATCGGCTTAGAATCACCAGCTGAATCGATTTACCGATGTCTGTCTGTCCGTCCGTCCGTCTGATGTCCATCTAAGCTTGTTCGCACTCTACAGGTCGCAATTGCTGTCCGATTATCATGAAATTTGGCAGAAGTTACTATTTTTGGCCAAGCACGATTGATATTGAATTTGAAATCGGTTCAGATTTAGATATAGCCCCCATACAAATGTCGCTCCCGATTTGACTTTTTCCTCTCTAGAAAGCACATATTGTACCCGATTTTCTTTAAAATTGGCACAACATTTTATAATCCAACTAAAAACACCTATGGTGAAAGTGGGAAAGATCGGTTCAGATTTAGATATAGTCCCCATATAAATGTCGCTCCCGATTTGACTTTTTCCGCTCCAGAATCCACATATTGTACCCGATTTTCTTTAATATTGGCACAACATTTTATAATCGAACTAGAAACACCTATGCTGAAAGTGGGTAAGATCGGTTCAGATTTAGATATAGCCCCCGTACAAATGTCGCCCTCGATTTGACTTTTTCCGCTCTAGTATCCACATATTGTACCCGATTTTCTTTAAAATTGGCACAACATTTTATAATCGAACTAGAAACACCTATGCTGAAAGTGGGTTAGATCGGTTCAGATTTAGATATAGCCCCCCTACAAATGTCGCTCCCGATTTGACTTTTTCCTCTCTAGAAAGCACATATTGTACCCGATTTTCTTTAAAATTGGCACAACATCTTATAATCCAACTAAAAACACCTATGGTGAAAGTGGGAAAGATCGGTTCAGATTTAGATATAGTCCCCATACAAATGTCGCTACCGATTTGACTTTTTCCGCTCTAGAATCCACATAATGCACCCGATTTTCTTTAAAATTGGCACAACATTTTATAATCGAACTAGAAACACCTATGGTGAAAGTGGGTAAGATCGGTTCAGATTTAGATATAGTCCCCATACAAATGTCGCTCCCGATTTGACTTTTTCCGCTCTAGTATCCACATATTGTACCCGATTTTCTTTAAAAGTGGCACAACATTTTATAATCGAACTAGAAACACCTATGGTGAAAGTGGGTAAGATCGGTTTAGATTTAGATATAGCCCCAATACAAATGTTGCTCCCGATTTTGGCCAAACTTTACATATTATATTTCACCAATAAACATACATGGCGAAAGGGGGTCACAACATTACAGGTTTCAATACACCCCCATACAAATGTCCTTTCTGATTTAAAATTTTTTGTCAAACACATACATTTACATAATACAAAAATCCTTCCGGATTTCACTTTTTTACCGAATTGAATTGTAATGAGATAGAAAGTGGGGTGTATCATATAGTCGGCTCCGTCCGTATGTCCATACTTTGGTATATCCCAAATGGGGAACCATTCTGCTCTATTACATCTCTAGGAACTACATCTTACATCGGATCTTCATCAAATTTTGCAGATCATTCTATGTTTCAACTAGGAATACCTACAGTGAATGAAAAATATATAGGCGCATGTTTTGGCACAGGCCTCAAGTGTTGTTATAGGCCCCCTTCAAATGTCAATCCGATTCATCCTATTATATTTGTATTTGTCTTTGGATCTTGTTCAATTTTCCACATCATGTTTTTTTTACTTTATTCGGAATATCTGCTGGATAGTTGGATCAATTACTTTATTATTTACCATATTCATTATATTTGACTAAAGATGAATTTATAGTAACTGCATAATTTATATGAACTACATAAAATTGCTCCCATGAAACACCTGGGTTTAGTAATCAAAGCGAGGTATATACGCAGGGAGTGGTGTAGGGTATAGGGTTTGGGGTTTCCCGGACTTTTTTCATTTCCCGGGAAAACGGGAATGAAAAATTTCATTCCCGGGAATTCCCGGGAATATGGTTTAAAATACCAACATTTAATAAATGGTGTGTTTTTTCAATACTGTCATATTACACATTAAAAACGAATGTTATTTTCAAAATATTTTACAAATTATTTTTGATTTTACAAATATTTTGCTCTACACCTTTTCAAGATTATATTCGGAACATATAAATTCATAATGGGTAATGTAAATTTATAATGGGAACATGTTAATTCATAATGAGAAATATAAATTCATAATGAGAATTGTTAATTTATATTGAGAACAATTAATTCATAATAGGAACATAACATTACTTAACGAAATATACAAGTTTGTAATCAGAAAATCCAAATTCATAATAAGAAAATACGTTTTCATATTCAAAAAATATGAATTCATAATGAGAAAATATAAAATCATATTTAGAAAATGTAAATTTATAATGAGAACATTGATAAAATATGTATTTCTACGAAAATATCCATAGAAAAACGTACATACATAGCTTCGATTATAAATTTTACAGTTCCTAATTATGAATTTATATTTTATGAATATATATTCCTGAATAAGATTTTATATTTTCTCATTGTCAATTTGGATTTTCTCATTTTGTATTTATATATCTCATTATCAATTTGTATGTTCTTATTATGAATTTATATTTCTCTATATGAATTTACATTTAACATTACGAATTTACAGTGCTGATTGTGAATTATCATGCTCCTATTATAAATTTACATTTCTCATCATGAACTTACATATTCTGATTATAAATTACATTTTCTCATTATAAACTTGAAAAGGTGTAGACTAATCGTAAGAATTGTACATTTATATCGCAGGTAGAAGTGACTGACACCTACACTAGATTCAAAATTGAAAACGATTAAGACAACAAATAACTCATATGACGGAGAATGTTATGACACATTTAATTTAGAATATTCATTCGTCTGGAGACAAAAATATTTTATAGAAACAGGGGGGGGGGGGTGTGCAATATTCTAAACTGTAAAAACAATAGAAACATAAAAAATTAATATTAATTTAATAAATTCATAAAAAATAAAAATATTGAAATAGTCCAGTCATTAATTCTTACAAATGGCCAATGAAATACACCGTAGCATATATTTATATTCCTATTAGATTTCTCTTGAAAGTTCCCAGACGAACAATTTTTATTGTATTCCATTTCATTTTGGCTACATATGTAAAGTAAATTGTTCTTGAAGAAAATGTTCACCTCGATTCTTCTAGGAAAACAAGAAAATTTACATTATGTAAGCCATGGTATTGTCGGCATGATATTTTTATTTCACAATAAAGATCCTGCAAATAGCCTCACAAAAAGTTGTTATTCCCCTAGCTGGGTTTCACATAAAATGGCTATTTATCGAATTTAAAAAATTTTGTTTGTAGTAATATAATATAAACAAATACTCAACAATTTCAAACTGTCAGTAATGTAAATACATATGTATATGAATTCTAAAAATTCCAATTTATATAGTAACATTAAATTATTGATCAACATAATAAATAAATTATTTTTTTATTATTTCCCGTATTCCCGGGAAATTGAAAAAATTTTCCCGGGAATTCCCGTCCAAATTTTTTCGGGAATTCCCGGGAAAAACGATTCGGGAATTCCCGGACCCCAAACCCTAGTAGGGTATTATGTAGTCGGCCCCGCCCGACTTTAGCCTTTCCTTACTTGTTCAAAATGTATTTTGTATTTTTTGGGAATGAAGTGCAAAATATAATAAAGTGGTCGGCTGCATCTAGAAACATGAGGACGATGATGTATTGTATTTGTATTTTTTTTGTTCAAAACTGGGTATATAAATACGAAGGGAGTTCAGCTAAAATAGAACACAAGGACAAACGGATTCCTTTTACTCTATATAATAGGAGGTTTCCAACTGACTATTTTAGATTTACCTATATCCACCAGAAGAAAATCAAATAAATACTATCCAAAAACAATTACACATTTTTGCTTAAAAATACAAATTTAATGTTTTATTGATGTAATTCAGATATTCCATTTTTAAATTAATTTCACTGCCCAACAAATTAGGACTTTTTGATTGGTGCAGGATAGCGTTGCTATAATTATGAAAGGGCTTGTTGAGTTGACCACTTTTGCAGCAAAAGCTTATAGTCCAGCCGGTCTGAGTTTCTATTTACAGTGTGGGTGAAAGTTTTCATTTTTTAATCGAAGAGAGCGTTATGAAAGTTAATGTCAGAGAGAATTCTTTTTTTTTTATTTATTTATTATGAATTACAATACAAAGTAAATTTATATTCTAATTTTGGGTCCAGGGATTGGGACGGGGTGATTAAGACCACTGTAGCTAGTTATTGCAGCGACAGACCAGAGCCTCTGGTGGGAATCAAACCCACGACCCCCACGCTGATAGCCGAGCCTACCAACTCGACTACCGGGGCGCTCAGAGAATTCTTATTGCCACAACTGTATTGTGAAAGTTTCTGAGGATCACTTTTGTGGATGATCTTAACCCTCTAGCTTCTCTCTTTATTGGACAATTTGGCGTTTTTATCTAGAAAATCAAAAAAATTGCCGGATAATTTCAGTGGGGGTCACCAACGCTTAAATAGCAAAATTGCACGCCAACTTATACAAAACAAGAAAAAAAACGGCGGCCATGTATTGCTGTCAATTTTCGTAGAAGCGCAGTAACACTACAGGAAGATGTTAAATTTGTTTAATATAGCCAAACCAAAACAAATAAAAATTGAAAAAATAATTTTATAAATATAGTTGAACTTCGATTAACCGTGATGCTCGGGACCGGGCTAATCACGGATAACCGAAAATCACGGTTAAAAGAGGTAAAATTTTACATGTATAAATTTTATTATTTTTATTTAATTTTGACAAAAACATGTAAATCTGCGTCTATAAATAACTTATCATATCTCTAGGAATACATACATTTATTTAAAAAAATCTTTTATGGAAGTCTGTCTTATGCTTTTAGCTTTTGATTGTTCTTCCAACAAATGAGTTTGTATGCGATATATTTGCATTTTATCTGGTTCTGAAATACTTGGACAATTTAAGTTTTCTAAAAAACCTAACAAAATACTACTAGCCTCTATTGCCTGAGCCAATGTAGGCGTTTCGTCCGCATTTCCTCCATCTGATTCCTCGGAATTTGAATCAAGCTCATCTTCTTGGCTTTGGGTCACCATGTCTACGATTTCGTCTTCAGATATAATAGCAAACGGAGCGACATCAGAGTCGCACACCATCCACTTTTCGACAGCATCAATCGTACATCCAGACGGTGTGGTTATATCTGTTTGTATCTCAACAAGGCTATTTGGAGCATCTTCATTATGAGATAGTTAGTTATTCCAAACTCTTTTTAAAACTTGTGGAGTTACAGAGTCCCACGAAGCTGCGGCTGCCCACAAAGCTGTCTTAATATTCAAAGATTTAACGAACTCACGTCTGTCATTAGCACCAACAAGTTTTTGAACGATCAGTTTACGGTAGTGACATTTGAAGCTCCGAATTACTCCTTGATCCATAGGCTGAATCAAGGACGTGCAATTTGGTGGGAGATATTTTACTGTAACGTTTTCAGATATCATAGCATTTACATCTGGGTGTGCTGGACAGTTGTCTAATAGTAAAAGTATTTTACAGTTATTTTTGAGACCGATGCGCCGTTGATGTTCCTTTGCTTCTGGTACAAAATTTTGATTAAACCACTCCAGAAATAGCTGTTGTGTTACCCAAGCTTTCTTATTAGATTTATAAATCACAGGAAGGTGTTCAACGTTTTTTAAAGCTCTTGGATGGGCACTTTTTCCTATTATCATCAATTTACACTTGTGAGTTCCTGCAGCATTTGAACAAACTAGCACTGTGATTCTCTCCTTGGATTCCTTGTACCCTTCAATAGAATATTCATTACCACTAGCCAAAGAACTCTGAGGCAAACACCTCTAAAATAGACTGCTTTCGTCTGCATTGTAGATCTGTTCAGTTGTAAGTTGTTTGTTTTTAATGATTTCATCCAAGTCGTCCACAAACATCGTAGCAGACTCATAATCAGCACACTCCTTTTCTCCCGTAGATTTCAGTCGACGGATTCCATGACGTTTTTTGAATTTATCCAACCAACCAAATGAATAAGTGCACTCTGAATTCATGTTTAACTTCAAATGGAACATTTTTGCCTTTTCGACAATCATTTCGCCTGAAGTTCAGAAGCAAATTTCACTTTAAGTTCATACAATATCTCGATTTCAGTTAACTTACCTGAAATTGGAGTTCTCTTAAATCTTTCTTGCCGAAACCATTCATATGTTGCGAAATCAACTTTTGGATTTTCGGATGTTTTTAGTGTATATCTGTGTTTAAGGCCAAGCATTGAATCAGTACCGGAGCAAAATTTTAAAATCCGATCTTTGTTTTTTATTAAATCGGATACAGTTTGAATGTCAACTCCATATTTTGCAGACAACATTTTAAAAGGTACTTTACGTTTTGAGTATTCATTAATCAGCTCCATTTTTTCTTTAATTGAAAGAACCTTTCTTGCTCTTTTCGCGGATTTAGTTTTTTACGGTGGCATGATGTAAGGAAAACACGTCTTGACAGATCAAATTTCACACTGATGAATGAATATGAAATTTGATATGAAAATTACACTTTCATGAAAAAGGGGAATCACCGAATTTTAATATGAGAGATGTGTGTGTATTATACGAAAAAAACAAACAAGCAGTCATATGGACATGTGCATCACGGATAATAGAGGTAAATCACGGTTAATAGTGGTAAAAAATCAACCACTCAGCTTCACGGTTAATAGAGTCACGGTTAATCGAAGTTCAACTGTAAATATAAAATTTTAATTATTTTAAGCCACGCTCATAAAGCATGTTTATAATTTACAATAAGGACTTGACAACTTATATTAAATAAAACGAGATATTTCAAAAACTTTATGATCGACTTGAAATGAAATCAAAACATTTATGAATGGAACACGACTTCATTCATATGGCCACCGTGGACACGTCGACAGCCCCTATTCGCGTTCAATGTTGACTCTGAGTTCTTCCAACGTCGTCGTCTTGTCGTCATAGACCAATGATTTGACGTAGCCCCAAAGAAAAAAGTCTAGAGGCGTTAAATCGCACAAACGAGGCGGTCAATTGATTGGTCTCGTCAATTAAACGATTGTAACACGTGCTGAATTTTGCAATTCGGACCAGAAATAATCGGTAATCATGGCGCGATAACGATCGCCATTCACAGTAACGTAACGATCGTTATTGTCGACAAAAAAATATGGTCCAATGACGCCGCCGACATGCAAATCGATTTTGCGATGAAAGTCATCATCTTGGCGCATCTTCTCCACAGCTCAATCGCAGAGTTACAAGCCGAACCATTATTATCGGCGGCGGCGCTACTCAAAATGGGTCGGCGGCTTTCAGCTGATTTGCCGGCTCGTTCTGTGATTCGATCACCACTATTTATTTGACAATTTTGGGAAAATGGAAGGAACAATTTGTATTGGTTTTTAATACCGTTTCTTTTATTTTTGGCAAGTAGTTCAATATACGTTAATATTAGCCAATATTAGCCAATGTTCCCATAATTTAATATTATTTTCCCATACAATTATTTTTTGGGATTGGAAATCCATTCCCAAAATTTATAATATGGATGAATTTAATAAATATATTTGCAATTGCAGCTTTTCATGTGAGGCATATTTGACCAGACATCTTGAATATCATAATCCATCCAAAGAATGGTAAAGCTCAACTCTCTACTTTGACACCCTAAGAAGCGCAATAGAGGAGCTGTTGTTTATTGTGTTTTATAGGAACATATGGCCACGCATACTGGAATTGGCTTATATAAATGCGACTTTAAATCAAAATAGAATCTATAGACGTCATCATATAGAGGGATACCAATTTCAAAGAAAGATCCATACATTTCTCTGTGGAAGGTTGTCTAAGTCGACAGTTATATTTTCTTTTGCAATTTTAAGTGGGTTGTCTATTTAGGTAGTAAGATTTGACTGAGTTAGAACTTCGTCAAGTCTCGGCGGCGTGGTTGAAGTCGATATGAGTCGATGAAATCGGCGGCGTGGTTGAAGTCGATGTGAGCCGATGAATTCAATTCAATTCTTGAGTCAGCTTGATCTTGTATGTGTGTAAGCCAAGAACCTTACACCATAAATCGATGCACAGTTCTTGAGAACGCCGCGGAATCGGCTGATTTGGATCGTTTGCTATGGACGCCTTAACGGCAGCAATATTTTCGTCACTTCGACCAACCCGTTGTCTCACTAGTGCGCTCACAAATTAAATACAAAGTTGTCAAGTTCTATTGGAACACCCTTTATATCGAAATAATACTTCAAGTTAATACAACCTAACTTCATGATTCTACCCAATTTTGCAATGAAAGTAAAAAAGTACTAATTTGGAAAAATATTTATATTTTGCGTGTCTATCCAATCAAAGGAATGTATGCACCGAATTCCATGATTCTAGCTGCGCCCATTTGGTTGGTACCATTTTTAACCCCTTTTCCCATTTTACCACCTTAAAAGTACGACTTTTGAAAATCTCTCTATTTTACATATCTAGCCGTAGCCGTTTACTTGATACTATTTATATCCCTCTGTTCCCATTTGCATGTCTTTTTATTTTTCAAGTCTACGCAGTGGGAGGAATGTCTACTCCAAATTTCAGGACTCTAGCTGCGGTCATTTGGTTGGTACTATTTTTATCCCTTTTTTCCATTTTAACCCCAAAAAGTACAAATTTCGAAAAATCCGTTTATTTTATGTGTCTAAGCAATCAGAGGAATGCATACACCGAATTTCATTATTCTAGATGCAGCCGTTTGGTTGGTACCATTTTCATCCCTCCGTACCCATTGTATCCCTTGAAGGTACGAATTTGGAAAGAACCTTTTATTTTTCATGTGTACGTAGTCAAAGGAATGTATACTCCGAATTTCATGACTCTAGCTGCGGTCATTTGATTGGTACAATTTTTATTCCCTTTTTCTATTTTGACCCCAAAAAGTACGAATTTCGAAAAATTAGTTTATATTCCGTGTCTACACAGTCAGAGGAATGTATACTCCGAATTTCATGACTCTGGCTGCGGTCATTTGATTGGTACTATTTTTATCCCCTTTTTCAGTTTAACCCCAAAAAGTACGAATATTAAAAAATCCGTATATTTTACTTGTCTATGCAACCAGAGGAATGTATACACCGAATTTCATTATTTTAGGTGCAGTCGTTTGGTTGGTACCATTTTTATCCCTCAAATCCCACGTTACCCCTTAAAAGTACGAATTTGGAAAAATTTCGTGTTTCTAGCTGTTGCCGTTTGATAGGTACCACTTTTATCCCTTTTTGCCCCATTTCATCCCCTACAAATAAGAATCACTTTATGGCACACTTTTTTATTAAAGGGGAAATGTGTATACTAGAGCGTACCAGGTTACAAGTAAAAAAAAAAAGTTCGATGTATCACACTTTAAAATCCGTTTATAAATACAAGTTATATAGAAAAATGTAAAAGCGCGACCCCTACGTTCGGCATAAAAAAATAAAAATTTTTTTTTTGAAACTACCTTTCAATAATACTTCATATTCGAAGGTGTACGGCGAACTTTTTTTTTGAGGTACGCCCTAGTGTATACCCAATATCAAGTACGTACAAGCAGACATATTTAAAAAACATGCTTAGAGACTCTAAAATATTAGGGGTATTTTCAATCATTGTGAGAATCGATTTCACACATTTACAATCCCAACAGATCTACGACTTTAAGACGCATTTATGAAAGATTGAACGTCCTAGCTCACTTCGTTTAGATACTAGCGTGTTTTCAACAGACGGACAGACGGCTAGATCGTCTTAGAATTTTATCAAGATCAAGAATATATATACTTTATAGGGTTTCAGATCGATATTTCAAGGTGTTACAAATGGAATGACAAAGTTAGGTTTTTCTTAAAACCCCCCATCATGGAGGTAGAGGGTATAAAAATACCCTTAATCATTTTCGAGTTTATTTACACATCAGCTCATTGGCAAAATGTTTGTAAACTAGTGTCATTGTCAGAACCACTACAATATGCACTATTTTAAAATATATATGTACGTACGACCACATAGACTTAACGAAAGACCTTGGTCTCAATATCGAATAACGATGAAACAATTGAATCGTTAATTTAAATAATGGACGCTAATCAAATGCCATGTGCGTGTCTCACAATCTCATGTAATTTAAAAAAAAAAGAAAAAAACTTTGAACCACAAAAATCGAGCTAATTCAAATGACTTTCGAGGCAATACAAATAGAAAGTAATAATAATAATTTATAAGCAATATTTAAATTTTTTTCTAATTTTGTTTTTAGAGCTTTTAAATCTGGTTTCGAGCTGGATCCAGTGATGTGCCAAACATACAATTCCCAAATGCCAGAAACTCAGTGTGACTGGGCATCGTGCGGTGAATGGTGTCTCACCCGTACCAGCGGATTTTGCCCACAAATACATTCCGTTGTGCGTCGCAATGGCACCGATGTCAAATTTCATAATTGCGAGTCTAAGTTCTATTCCAATGCTTCATGTCCAATGGTAAGTAGTTCTCCGCCAACATCATCCAACACAAAAAAAACACATTCGACACATTGTATGTAGTAGTACATGCCAAGCGATGACACATACACACAAAGGACAACAACAATAAAACCACAACGACAACAACGAAAAAAACACACAACATGAGTATTGTATGTGTGCATAAGTTAAGTGTGTGTGTGTGTGACATGCGTCTACAGTCATGTCAACGTATCCTTGTTCCATTTTAGCTATGCTAAGTCAATCAACACTCACACACATCCATAGTCACGAGTATTCTGTGACTAGGATTAGAGTGGCCAGAGGTGTTGTGTTTTGTACAAAATATGAAATAAAATTAAAATTCTGAGGACCAAATCAAGAGTACGAGCAATTGTCCGCGCCGACAGTCCGTGTGGATTTAGTTTTGGTCCTAAAGGAGGGAGCCAGGAGTACAGAAGGCTAAACTAAGACACAAAAAATATTTGCGAGACAAAAAATTCTAAAGTAATGCTATCAAAGAGGCAATACTCTATGCAGCGCAGTGGGTCACGACAAATTAAAAAAAAAAAACAAAATGGATTTAATTGGTGTTGTTAGGTTTTTAGTTCAACATCCTTTTCCCTTAAAGTTACAAAGGATAACAATTAAAAAATAAATACTTATTCTCACCTTACGATACCGATGTAAGTGTCAAAGAGGAAAATATCTGTTAAATATACTTCAAACTTCATGCTTATATCTGTATTAGTTCACCATTAAAAAAACATTTAATTTTCCCCCTGAAAAATAATACACTTAGAAAAAAGTGAGTAAACAGTTAAATGAACTAAAATTTAGAAAAAACTTCAAAATTGTCCTTGAAAGCAGTACATGCTTTGAACTAGATTCTAGTTAAATTTTCCTCAAACCAAGTAAATATTTACTGAAACGGATGAAAATTCCAGTAAGTTTTTCCTCAAACCAAGTAAATTTTTACTAAATTTAAGTAAAATTGTCCTAAAACTAAGTAAATTTTTACTCAAACCAAGTAAATTTTTACTAAATCTAAGTAAAATTCTAAGAAAACACAATCTGTAAGCCAGAAGTCCGAGAAAAGTCCCACTTAAAAATAAAAGACATGTAACAAAAAAATTGCAATTCGCAAAAACACACCTGCAGTAGCCAACCAAAAAGTGGGTGCACGTTTTATGGTCAATTGAATAAAAAATTGTTTTATATGGTGGGACAGTTTGTAAGACGTCCACAGAACACGGAATACATCTCCAGGTATAGTACCAAAACTGTCAAATAGGGAGGATCAAGCATAATGGCTTGGGCTTGTTTTTCATGTTATGGAGTTAGGTCAATACATTGGTCCAGAACTACTATGGACTCTGTCCAGTACATCAAAATACTGCCTAATATTAGCTTACGTATGTAGAATATGGAATGCCACTTAAATGAGTCTTCTAGCATGTCAATTATCCCAAAAACAACAGCCGACTTGCAAAAAGGTGGTTTGAAGTCAATAATATCGATGTTATGGAATGGTTCGGGCAGACACCACATCTCAATATAATCAAAAATTTGAAGTGTGATGACTAAAATGAGATCTCACTAGCAATACTGAAGGACAATAACGATATTTGACACGAAATTATAGAGGCGTGGTCAGAAATACCGCATGAAAGGTGCAAAATATTAGTTGACTCCAAGAAACGGCAGTAAGTAGCAATATTAAGCAATAAAGTCAGTACAACTAAATATTAAATTCAAGAAAATAACGTTATTTAGGTAATTATTCAAAAAGTTTTCAATTAAAGTGAATTGAAACAAAATATTTTTAGTTTTTATTAGCGCTGCTATTTTTTGACTGGTCTCATTTTTGACATAAATGACAAAAATTTATTTTTTCATTTAAAGCCATATTAAGAATGGCACAATACCATCTTTCAATCGCCGTAAAAACTTTTAGGATTTTCGAAGTAAAACTGATATTTTTCTGTATCGACATTTTTTTATCTCGTCGCTGCTATTTTTTTGGCCGCAGCTGTATATTTGACTTTCATTCTTAATTGAAATATAATACAAAACGCAAAATTTGATAAACTTCCGATGTAAGTTCTGGGTCCTAGAGGTAATAGTAATGGGGCCCATTTGTAAGGGCGCTACATTAAAAAGTGGGCATTTATCACATTCAAAATAGGTATTCTTAGTTGAAATATGACATGATATGCAAAATTATATCGAGATCCAATGCACTATGTGAGTTCTAGAGATGTAATAGAATAGAATAGAATGGGGGCCCAATTTGTATGTGGGTTATACCAAAATATGGACCCATATGTTTGACTTTAATAGTATGTATTCTTAGTTGAAATATAATATAATCTGCAAAGTTTGAAAAACTTCCGATGTAAAATGTGGGTTCTAGGGAGGTAATAACTGAAATAAGGGCCCATTTTTAAGGGCGCGAAATTAAAAAGTGGGCCTTTATAGATCACTTTCAAAGTAGGTATTCTTTATTGAAATATAACATGATCTGCAAAATGTTATCAAGATCCAATGTAAGATGTGGGTTCTAGAGTGCTAATATTGTAAACTGGAGGCCCATTTGTATGGGGGCTATACCAAAACATTGACCTATGTAGCTTGCTTTCAAAATACGAGTTTCTAGTATAAATTGAACAGTGGAAAATGTGCATTTTAGAGAAGTAATATTGTAAATCGGAGGTACATTTGTATGGGGGCTATATCAAAACATAGACCCATGTAGTCCACTTTCCGGTGAGCTATTTATAGTTCAAATATAACACGATCCTGAAAATTTGGTCATGATCCCATGTAAAATGTGTATTCTAGAGCAGTAATAGTGTAATTTCTAGGGATATTTGTATGGAGGCTATATCTAAATCTGAACCGATTTTCTCCAAATTCAATGCCAAACGTCGTTGGCCCAAATTTCATGACAATCGGACCACAATTGCGACCTGTAGAGTGCGAACAAGCTTAGATGGACAGCAGACGGACGGACGGACAGAAATCGATTCAGCTGGTGATTCCAAGCCGATCCGTATACTTAAAGGTAGGTCTAGCTCGATTATTTCTTCGTGTTACAAACATTTGGCAGAAAACTAACTTATAATACCCTAGTCCACGAAGTGGTGTAGGGTATAATGAATAAATAAGACAATAGTTCAACAATATTTATAACTGCCGAGGCATCGGTCGGCCTCGCGAATATAATTTTGTACTGTACAAAAGTAACCATACTAAATAATTTCATTCTTCAGGTAAAACACAGTCTTAAAAAAAAATCGAAAACATAATTACACCTTTTTAAATGCATCATGACATTTGGGAGGTTTTGCCGCTGATAATACCCTGTGCGTCGCTTCTATACACATACTTCAGTCTCAATCTCCTTACATTGTCGTCTTTCCAGTTCTCGGAGAATGGGCGATTGTCTTTGCTTCTCAAACACAGCTCGCGTCGCCATAGGTGCAAGTCTTGCTTTGTATCCTAAGGCAAAATTGTTCCATAAACTTATCACAGTTTTTGATATCACCCACATGTATGTTTGTATGGAGATGTTTGAGTTGGTTGGCCGTTTCAATCATTATCGCATTTCTAATGTATCCTGTGGCTGTTGCGTCTCTGTTGTCTTTTTAATTTTACAAATTAGTTGTTGTTTGTATCCGTTTTGACAGTTCTCAATGTACACACACTCCCACCAAACCCACATAAAATATGCAAATACGCCCACCCTCGCTTGCACAGCGACAGAGCCTGAGTCAGTGCCAGTGCCAGAGACACAGATATTCATTTCAACAAATCATCTCGCAATGGTTTGTTGGCAGACATTCGACACTGAAACTTAAGTTGTCGCTTGAGCGTGTGTGTGAGTGAGTCATTTTGACATGAATGACGATAATGGTGCCAATGGAACTGATAATGACGACGATGATGTCGTCGTCGTCGTCAGCGTTGTTGTTGTTGTTGTGGGTAATGTTTATTTGAATCGTTTTAATG
The DNA here is from genome assembly GCA_947397865.1 of Polietes domitor. Classification (NCBI taxonomy): domain Eukaryota; kingdom Metazoa; phylum Arthropoda; class Insecta; order Diptera; family Muscidae; genus Polietes; species Polietes domitor. Next base: position 49,244,695 of record OX377621.1, read on the forward strand.
TGCGCGTGTGTGTGTGTGTGTACAAGTAGTTGGGTGTGTACGAGCTTCTTTAACTATGTATGAAATGGGAATTTAAATTTCACTCTCCGATATTTATGCTGAAAATGGGTATGCAACACCTCTTCGGTTACAGCTACGCTACAGTTGTTGACTGAGTGAGTGACCACACCTGAGCTGTGCAGAGCTTAAAATAGAATGTCCAAAATATTTAGCTGTCGCATGGACACGATAGACGATAGAAAGCAACAGCTGAAGTTTTGTCATCGATTTAAATGCAACACCTGGCCAATTATATTTGAGGACATTCAATTAAATACGTATCGAAGAGGTAGGCATTTATTTATAAAACTAGGATGGGTATTTGCGAACGTTTTCGCTCGATGAAGAGGACAGACCACTGTTTTCAAATATATAGCACATGGCAATCAAATTGGAACACTTTGGGCACGTATCTGATTTAAATTCAAATAAAACAAGTAAGTAACAAGTAAAAAGGCTAAAGTCGGGCGGGGCCGACTATGTGATACACTCCACTTTCTATCCGAATACAGTTCAATTCGTTAAAAAATTGAAAACGGAAAGGATTTTTGTATGCTTCCTAATCATATGACCTGACCCAATTTGTCAAATCGAGATATCGCGGCTATATCCAAACATGGAATGATGTGACTTACACAATAGGTTCTTCCAGTTCAAGAATAACGTGTTATGCTCAATATGAAGAAATTCCGTGAAAATACGTGGTATCTGGGGGGAAGTCAAGCTGGGAGCGAATATAAATATAAAGCTATATATAAATCTGAACCGATCTGGCCCATTTTCACTATATGTGTTTCTAGTGGAAACTTTAGATATTTTGCCAAATTTGATGAATATCTGTTAAAATATGTGGTATCTAGAGCACTAAAAGTCAAACCGGAGCGAAATTTGAATGGGAGCTATATATAAATCTGAACCGATCTATCTATCTATTTTCACCAGAGGTGTTCCTAGTTTAAATATAAGATGTTTTGCCAAAAATTAAAACAATCTGATAAAATATATGGTTTCTAGAGCGGAAAAAAGTCAAATTGGGAGCGAAATTTGTATGGGGGGTATATATAAATCTGAACCGATCTGGCCCATTTTTATCATGGGTGTTTATATTGGAACAATAAGATGTTCTGCCAAATTTTAACTAAATCTGTTAAATGTGTGGTATCCAGCGTGAAAAGAGTCAAATCGGGAGTGAAATTCGTATGGGCGCTATATCTAAATCTGAACCGATTTTCTTCAAATTAAATAGCGTTCGTCCTTATCCCGAAAAACTTTGTTGTGCAAAGTTTCGATTTCAAGAATAGATTGACAGACAGACAGACGGACATTGCTAAATCGATTCAAAAAGTGATTCTAAGTCGATCGGTATAATTAACAATGGGTCTATCACGCTTCCTTTTGGGTGTTACAAACAAATGCACAAAGCCATAATACTCTCGAGGAGTGTATAATTATGAGGTGGGATTATTTCAAAATGAATCAGTACTTTATTAGAAAAGCTCAATGCAAGAGTAAGATATCCGAAACCCAAATATCTGAATATATTTTTGGAAGAGGAAAATAAGAAAACAATTGATCTACATGTTATCATTAACTCGCTTATTGAGTTATCGGAGTTTACAGATTAGAAAAAATATCGATTTTTTCGTTCCAAAATCAAAATCGAAAATCGCACATTCAAATCTTGGGGCCTCGAATTATCATTTTATTTTGTCATTGGTGTTGGAATATAATTTAGGTTGTGTGGCGCATTCAGGAAGTCTAATGGAATCGTATCTTGTCAATGGTACGCAAAATCTAGTCTTCGAATTCATCCCTAGTTTTCGGACTTTACGTAGGTTAGGTTGTGGTAGCACTCAGAAAGTAAGAATTCTACTCACATAGACCGGAAGAGGTCCAGTGTAATACCACGGGGTTTAAAGGCCCACCGTTGGAAACAGCCTCATCGGAACGACTCACGAAACACCAAGACGCCAAAGACTTACAACAAGCTGAGCCTAGTGTTTCTGTTGAAGATCGATTATATGATCTTCAATATGTGTTTTCTAGAGCAGAAAAAGTAAATGGGCGACATTTATATGAAACCTTTATATATAATCAAATTTTCACTTTAGACGTTTCTAATTAAAATACAGGGTTTTCCAACAAGAGGTGTTATTTTGGTATTCAAAGAAAAATACAATTTCTTGAGATAAATGATCGGATGTTTATTTCATAATAAAGAGGAAGGTATGCCGTTATGATAATGAAAAACAACATCAGCCAAATGGCCACCATGACCACGATTACAGGACCATATCCTTTTCATGAAATTTTCCATAACCAAATCGCAAAGTGGCTGCCCTATGTCCTCGATAGCCTCACGAATTCTATCTTTGAAGTCTTGAATCGACGCTGGGCTGTTGGCGTAGACCTTATCTTTCACGTGGCCCCAAAGGAAGAAGTCGCAAGGTGTTAAATCACAAAATCTCGGTGGCCAATTGTGATCACCTCTTCGAGAGATAACACGGTCCGGATATTTTTCCCGTTAAATGTTTCGTTGCTTGTCTTGTTGAAAGTAAACGTTGTCCACATCAATACCATCCAACTCTGACCATAGAAAAATCATTAATCATCTCTCGATAGCGCAATCCATTCACCGTAACTGTTGATCCAACCTCATTTTCGAAAAAGTAAGGTCCAATGACCCCGCCGGTCCATAAACCGCACCAAACAGTCACACGATGAGGATGGAGAGGCTTCTCAACAATAATTCTTGGGTTTTCCGAGCCCCAGATGCGACAATTTTGCTTGTTGACGTAGCCACCGAGGTGGAAATGGGCCTCATCAGTCACGATGATTTTTCGATGGAATTCCGGATCATTTTCATTCATGAATTTTAATAATTTCAATGCGTTGTCGAAGCGTGTATCGTTCCATTTTTAGTAATGGCGTAGTTTCTATTTGTCAAATGTCAAAGAATAAAAGCTTCAAAAGTGACAGCTACCGAAATACCGGGTGGTTCAAAATAATACCTCTTGTTGGAAAACCCTGTACAAGGTGTTGTGCAAAATTTGATAAAAATCGGTCAATTTATGTATTTTTTAGATGGCAGCTATATATAAATCTGAACTGATTTGACTCATTTTCACCAGAGATGTTTCTAGCACAAATATAAGGTGTCAAATCGGGAGAGACATTTGTAAGGGAGCTATATATAAATCTAAACCGATCTGACCCACTTTCACCATACATGTTTCTAGTTGCAATATAGTGCATTGTGACAAATTTGATCAAAATCGGTGGCATTATCTGGTTTCTAGAGCAGAAAAAGTCAAATCGGGTGCGAAATTTGTATGGGAGCTACATATATATAAATCTAAACCGATCTGACACACTTTCACCACAGAAGATTTTAGTTGTAATATAAGTTGGTGTGCCACATTTGAACAAAATCGGTTCAAATATCTAGTCTATAGGGCAGAAACAGTCAAACCAGGAGCAATATATGTATGACAGCTATATATGTAAATATGAACCGATCTGGTCCACTTTTACCACAGATGTCTTTAGTTGAAATATGAGTTGTTGTGTGATATGGCTTTTAGAGCGGAAAAAGTCAAATCGGGAGAGACATTTGTATGGTGGTCTGTTATTAACTGCTATTATTATTAGCTGCTAACAGCAGGCAATTTTCTGCTTTTACAGCAGTTTTTCTGCCATAACAGCAGTTTTTCTGTCATCTTCCATCAGCAGTCACACGTTTTTGCAGTCTGCTAAAAATGGCTGCTGTTAATTAAATTATAAAAATAGATAAAAAATAAGCTTTTACAATTTAAAAGCCTTTCAGATTGACGGCGAATACGAATTTAGCTCGAATTTCGTTTTGTATTAGCTTGGGGCAATATGCGTATCATTAAAAGTAAGTAAGGAAAGGCTAAAGTCGGGCGGGGCCGACTCTATGATACACTCCACTTTCACAATTCCACTTTTACAATTTAATCGGTGAAAATGTGAAAACGGGAAGGATTTTTGTATCCTGTATGTATGTGTTTTACAAAAAATGTTAAATCGGAAAGGACATTTGTATGGGGATATATTGAAATCTGGAACGAAATAGGTTAAACATTTGGGAGCAACATTTGTATTTGGGCTATATCTAAATCTGAACCGATCTTAGCCACTTACACCAAAGGTTTATTACTTGGATTATAAGCTGCTGTGCCAAATTTAAAGAAAATCGAGTAGTGGTTTCTAAAGCGGCAAAAGTCAAATCGGGAGCCACATTTGTTTGGGGGCTATATCTAAATCTGAACCGATCTTACTCACTTTCGGCATAGGTGTTTCTAGTTGGATTATAAGATGTTTTGCCAAATTTAAAGAAAATCGGGTACAATATGTCGTTTCTACAGCGGAAATGTCAAATCGTGAGCGACATTTGTATGGGGGCTATATCTAAATCTGAGCCGATCTTATCCAATTTTTGCGTAGGTGTTTCTAGTTGGGTTATAAGATGTTGTGCAAAATTTAAAGAAAATTGGGTACAATATGTGGTTTCTAGAGCGGAACATGTCAAATCGGGAGCGACATTTGTATGGGGGCTATATCTAAATCTAAACCGATCTTACCGAATTTCGGCATAGGTGTTTCTAGTTGGATTTTAAGATGTTGTGCAAAATTTAAAGAAAATTGGGTACAATATGTGGTTTCTAGAGCGGAACATGTCAAATCGGGAGCGACATTTGTATGGGGGCTATATCCAAATCTGAACCGATCTTACCGAATTTCGGCATAGGTGTTACTAGTTGGATTGTAAGATGTTGTGTCAAATTTAAAGAAAATCGGGTGCAACATGTCGCGTCTAGAGCGGAAAATGTCAATTCAGGAGCGACATTTGTATGGGGGCTATATCTAAATCTGAACAGATCGTATCCAATTTTTGCATAGGTGTTTCTAGTTGGGTTATAAGATGTTGTGCTAAATTTAAAGAAAATTGGGTACAATATGTGGTTTCTAGAGCGGAACATGTAAAATCGGGAGCGACATTTGTATGGGGGCTATATCCAAATCTGAACCGATTTGCCTCAAATTAAATAGCGGTCGTCCTTGATCCACAAAACTTGCGTGTGCCAATTTTTGTTAAGATCGGACTATAATTACGACCTGTAATTTGATAACAACAATAGATGGACAGACGGACATTGCTAAATCGACTCAGAAAGTGATTCTAAGTCGATCGGTATACTTAACAATGGGTCTATCTCGCTTCCTTTTGGGTGTTACAAACAAATGCACAAAGCCATAATACTCTCGTGGAGTGTATAAAAACAATCACAATATCTTTCTGTGGTAATAAATTCCATTATAATGACATTTATTCTAAAAAGTGTTGTTAATTAAATTGTTAACTGACTGGCTATATTGTTCTGTACATACACTCAGAAAAAAGTATACCACAGATTAAGTAAATATGTACTAAAATTGAGGAAAATTAAACTTCGTATAGCGCTAAGGCAATAATTGCTCACATCAAGTACAAACTTTTCCTTGAAAATAGGGCATGCTTTGAACTTGATTCCAGTTCAATTTTTCCTTAAAGCAAGTAAAATTTACTCAAACTGGGGAAAATTTTACTTCAAATCAAGTAAATCTTTAGTTAATCCGAGGAAAATTTTTAAGAAAATTTGCTCAAATCAAGTAAATTTATACTTAAACTGAGGAAAATATTCCTATTTTTTCCTCAATCCAAGTAAATTGTTACTCAAACTAAGTAAATTTGTAGTCATACCAAGTAAATTTATACTCAATCTGAGGAAAATTTTCGGAAAATTTTCCTTAAACCAACTAAATATGTAATTTATTCCTTGTTGTTCCGTATAAGTACAAATTTTGAAATATCAATTTAAGTTCCGCGTTTACGTAATTAAAGGATTGTACAGCATTTTTATCCCTTTTCGTCCCGCGCACCCCTTAAAAGTACAAATTTCGAAAAATCAAACTACTGCGCTTCTAAAGAGTGATTTTTTTGAGGTTAGGATTTTCATGCATTAGTATTTGACAGATCACGTGGGATTTCAGACATGGTGTCAAAGAGAAAGATGCTCAGTATGCTTTGACATTTCATCATGAATAGACTTACTAACGAGCAACGCTTGCAAATCATTGAATTTTATTACCAAAATCAGTGTTCGGTTCGAAATGTGTTTCGCGCTTTACGTCCGATTTATGGTCTACATAATCGACCAAGTGAGCAAACAATTAATGCGATTGTGACCAAGTTTCGCACTCAGTTTACTTTATTGGACATTAAACCAACCACACGAATGCGTACAGTGCGTACAGAAGAGAATATTGCGTCTGTTTCTGAGAGTGTTGCTGAAGACCGTGAAATGTCGATTCGTCGCCGTTCGCAGCAATTGGGTTTGTGTTATTCGACCACATGGAAGATTTTACGCAAAGATCTTGGTGTAAAACCGTATAAAATACAGCTCGTGCAAGAACTGAAGCCAAACGATCTGCCACAACGTCGAATTTTCAGTGAATGGGCCCTAGAAAAGTTGGCAGAAAATCCGCTTTTTTATCGACAAATTTTGTTCAGCGATGAGGCTCATTTCTGGTTGAATGACTACGTAAATAAACAAAATTGCCGCATTTGGAGTGAAGAGCAACCAGAAGCCGTTCAAGAACTGCCCATGCATCCCGAAAAATGCACTGTTTGGTGTGGTTTGTACGCTGGTGGAATCATTGGACCGTATTTTTTCAAAGATGCTGTTGGACGCAACGTTACGGTGAATGGCGATCGCTATCGTTCGATGCTAACAAACTTTTTGTTGCCAAAAATGGAAGAACTGAACTTGGTTGACATGTGGTTTCAACAAGATGGCGCTACATGCCACACAGCTCGCGATTCTATGGCCATTTTGAGGGAAAACTTCGGAGAACAATTCATCTCAAGAAATGGACCGGTAAGTTGGCCACCAAGATCATGCGATTTGACGCCTTTAGACTGTTTTTTGTGGGGCTACGTCAAGTCTAAAGTCTACAGAAATAAGCCAGCAACTATTCCAGCTTTGGAAGACAACATTTCCGAAGAAATTCGGGCTATTCCGGCCGAAATGCTCGAAAAAGTTGCCCAAAATTGGACTTTCCGAATGGACCACCTAAGACGCAGCCGCGGTCAACATTTAAATGAAATTATCTTCAAAAAGTAAATGTCATGGACCAATCTAACGTTTCAAATAAAGAACCGATGAGATTTTGCAAATTTTATGCGTTTTTTTAAAAAAAAAGTTATCAAGCTCTTAAAAATCACCCATTATATGGTCAAAGGAATTTACATACTAAATTTCACGATTCTAGCTGTAATACTAAAGTTGGTACCATTTTTATCCCTTTTTGTCCCGCTCGCCCCTTAAAAGTACAAATTTCGAGAAATCCATTTATGTTGCAAGTCTACGTTGTCAGAGAAATTTAAACACAAAATTTCACGACTATAGCTGAAATATTATAGTTGGTACTATTTTTATCACGCTCATTGTTTATAATTAAAAAATTCGTTTAGATTTGCTATTCTCGTTGTCAGAGGAACTTACACACCGCATTTCACGACTATAGCTCCAATACATTAGTTGGTACTACTTTTATCCCTTGTTGCTCTCCCCCTATAAGAAAATTTCGAAAAAATCCATTTAGATTGCGCTTTACACACAATTTACACTCCATATTTCCCAACTATAACTGCAATTCTTAAATTGGAACACTTTTTGTCCCGCCTACTCCCTAAAAAGTACAAATTTCGAACAATTCAATTATACTGCGCATGGTCAGAGGAATTTACATACCCAATTTCACGATTCTAGCTGTAATACTTTAGTTGGTATCATTTTTATCCCTTTTTGCCCCTCTCATCCCTTAAATGTACAAATTTCGAAAAATCCATTTATGTTGCGCGCCTACATGGCGCGACTATAGCTGCAATACTTAAATTGGTACAACTTTTATCCCTTTTTGCCTCGCACCCCCAAAAAGTACAAATTTCGAAAATCCAATTTTATTGCGCATCTATGTGGTCAGAGGAATTTACATGCCAAATTTCGCGATTCTAGCTGTAATACTTTAGTTGGTACCATTTTTATCCCTTTTTGTCCCGCTCGCCCCTTAAAAGTACAAATTCCGAAAAATCCTATTTTACTGCGTTTCTATATGGTCAGAGGAATTTACATACCAAATTTCACGATTCTAGCTGCAATACATTAGTTGGTACCCTTTTTGTCCCGCTCGTTCCTTAAAAGTACAAATTTCGAAAAATTCAATTTTACTTCGTTTCTATATGGTCAGAGGAACTTACATACCAAATTTCACGATTCTAGCTATAATACATTAGTTGGTACCATTTTTATCCCTTTTTGTCCCGCTCGCCCCTTAAAAGTACAAATTTCGAAAAATTCAATTTTACTGCGTTTCTATATGGTCAGAGGAATTAACATACCAAATTTCACGTTTCTAGCTGTAATACTTTAGTTGGTACCATTTTTATCCCTTTTTGTCCCGCTCGTCACTTAAAAGTACAAATTTCGAAAAATCCATTTTTACTGCGTTTCTATATGGTTAGAGGAATTTACATACCTAATTTCACGATTCTAGCTGCAATACATTAGTTGGTACCATTTTTATCCCTTTTTGTCCCGCTCGCCCCTTAAAAGTACAAATTTCGAAAAATTCAATTTTACTGCGTTTCTATATGGTCAGAGGAATTTACATACCAAATTTCACGTTTCTAGCTGTAATACTTTAGTTGGTACCATTTTTATCCCTTTTTGTCCCGCTCGTCCCTTAAAAGTACAAATTTCGAAAAATCCAATTTTACTTCGTTTCTATATGGTCAGAGGAATTTACATACCAAATTTCACGTTTCTAGCTGTAATACTTTAGTTGGTACCATTTTTATCCCTTTTTGTGCCGCTCGTCCCTTAAAAGTACAAATTTCGAAAAATCCAATTTTACTTCGTTTCGATATGGTCAGAGGAATTTACATACCAAAATTCTCGTTTCTAGCTGTAATACTTTAGTTGGTACCATTTGTATCCCTTTTTGTCCTGGTCGTCCCTTAAAAGTACAAATTTCGAAAAATACAATTTTACTTCGTTTTTATATGGTCAGAGGAATTTACATACCAAATTTCACGTTTCTAGCTGTAATACTTTAGTTGGTACCATTTTTATCCCTTTTTGTGCCGCTCGTCCCTTAAAAGTACAAATTTCGAAAAATCCAATTTTACTTCGTTTCTATATGGTCAGAGAAATTTACATACCAAATTTCACGTTTCTAGATGTAATACTTTAGTTGGTACCATTTTTATCCCTTTTTGTCCCGCTCGTCCCTTAAAAGTACAAATTTCGAAAAATCCAATTTTACTTCGTTTCTGTATCGTCAGAGGAATTTACATACCAAATTTCACGTTTCTAGCTGTAATACTTTAGTTGGTACCATTTTTATCCCTTTTTGTCCCGGTCGTCCCCTTAAAGTACAAATTTCGAAAAATCCAATTTTACTTCGTTTTTATATGGTCAGAGGAATTTACATACCAAATTTCACGTTTCTAGCTGTAATACTTTAGTTGGTACCATTTTTATCCCGCTCGTCCCTTAAAAGTACAAATTTCGAAAAATCCAATTTTACTTCGTTTCTATATGGTCAGAGAAATTTACATACCAAATTTCACGTTTCTAGCTGTAATACTTTAGTTGGTACCATTTTTATCCCTTTTTGTCCGCTCGTCCCTTAAAAGTACAAATTTCGAAAAATCCAATTTTACTTCGTTTCTATATGGTCAGAGGAATTTACATACCAAATTTCACGATTCTAGCTGTAATACTTTAGTTGGTACCATTTTTATCCCTTTTTGTCCCGCTCGTCCCTTAAAAGTACAAGTTTCGAAAAATCCCTATTTGTAGCTCGTCTGCATGGTCATTGCAAGGAACTCACCGAATTTCATGTTTATAGCTACTGCCGTTTAGTCAGGACGAAGGTTCGATGTTTATCCCTTTTTGGGCCATTTTATCCCCTAAAAGTACGAATTTCGTAAAACCCTTTCTTAGTCAACGTCTACGTCATATTTGGGAACTACCCTGAAAATTTCATGACCCTGGCTTCAGCCGTTTGGTCTGGGGGCTGGTCAATGATAAGTCAGTCAGTCAGTCAGTCAGTCAGTCAGTCAGTCAGTCAGTCAGTCAGTAACGCAACTCTTTTATATATATAGATTGTCAGAAGAATTTACTAGATCCGAAGAAATGTCTTTAAGTAAATTTACTACCCTATTTTGATTATATGAACTATTTCTTCTGGCTTTGAGATAAGGAAATTGTACTCATATCTAGTTAATTTTCTTTCTCGCAAGGAAATTTTAACTAAACTGAAGTAAAATTGTTAAACTAAATTGCAGTATGGATTTTACTCAGATTTAAGAATGCCATTTTTCTGAGTGTATGCTTAAAGTTTCAAAAAAGCGTTTTTCTTTTCTTATTGCTAAAAACAGCAAACAGCTGTTTGCTATTTCAGCAGATACAAATCCGCTATCTCTTTTTCAGCTGAAAATCTGCTCTTACAGCAGACTTTCTGCTTTCTTTTACTGACAAATTCCTATGAGTGTATATCTAAATCTGAAGCGAATCAGGGAATGGGATGCTCGAACGAGTCGCCCAAAATTGGACCTTCTGAATGGACCACCTCAGACGTAGTCGTGGCCAACATTTACATGACATCGTTTTCAAATTGTAAATACCATAAATTGTTCTTTTAACCGATAATAACAAATTTAAGTTCAGTATCAAATTTATGCCATGGACATTCTAGTGAAGCGAGGAGTAGTAGTAGACAAAATGAGCCTTAATGAATATTTCAAAAAAATCGTTTGGTACCTTACCCATATGATACGCCGGGCAGCTTGAACTACCAAATAGGTTTATTTTAATTCAACATCATTGCTCTCTTTTCAGGCTGACTTGAAGATTTTGCCAAAATACAACTGCAATAATGGTACCGTATGCAATAGCCTCAATGGCATGTACAGTTGTGCCAAAGGTAAGCAAACAAGGGGGGTGGGGGGCGGTGGGTCCATTATTGGATTTCGATTTGTTTATTTCAATGAATAGCAGAAGCTACACCTCCCCTTAGCATTGATTGCTTTACAATCAATCACGTCATCAAATCCGATTTAATCGAAATCCAATTATAGTACAACAACACTGATAACACTGTCCCACAGTCCATATTACACTTGTACCAGATGATATACATCTGAAACTATAGGTGAAATAGAGTTAATTGGGGTTTAAAAGGACTACAAAGTTCCAAAGGATATAATTTTTCAAAAATTATTTTTAATACTTATTCCCACCCTATGACACTGATATAAATGTCAAATGAAAGAAGAGAGAGAGAGAGGGAGAGAGAAAATGTACTAAAAATACTTTAAATTTCAAGCTTCTATCTGTATTAGTTTAGTAGTAACAACCTCTTAAAAAGCAAGATATGAATAAACTAGAACAACTAAGGGGTAAACTTGAAATAGATGTTAATGCTGAACTTATACCGATAGAAGCTTGATATTTGAAGTATTTTTAATAGATATTCCCCTCTTTAATTTGATACTAATACCATTATCATAGGGTGCGAACAAGTATATAAAATAATTTTTTGAAAAATTTTATCCTTTGGAATTTGTAGTCCCGTGGATGAGGAAATGAAAAACTAAAAACGCAAATTAACTCCACTTTGCCTATTGTTTCGTAGGTTTATCATACGGTTGAAGTGTAACGACTTTTTTTAAAAATTGTCTTACTACACTGTAACCCACTCTGAAACTTGAATATTTCCCTCGTCCTTTCAGGCCACTGTAGAAATGTATCCGCTTTATTTTTGTGCGACCACAAAGCCGATGGCCCAACCATCAATTCGGCCAACGATAATACAAAACTGAATGGATTCTTCGAGTGTCGCGGGGTGCACTGCACCAAGATCAAGAAGCCGTTCCATTGTGATCGAATTTGTTCGCCTATATCGGTGTCCGAAAGAAATGTCCTACTGATGCATGTGAGAACAAAACAAAACTAAACTATCGGATGGGAGGAGCAAAACTAAACACATTTTCATGTTCATTTTCCTTTTAGGACGACAATGTCGTAACCGCCCACTGCGATAATGCTGTGGCCTTCAATGAGGCCCGTGGCAATGAACCCGGTGTTCGCTTAACTACCCCCACAGAATTTTGGAAAAAAGACGACGGCATTGTACTGGCCAATTGCGCCTCGGTAATATATGACCGCGAACATGAACATATTACGTAAGTTTTTATTAATTTATCAGTTTTGGTTTTATTTACGATTGTTCGATTGTTTGGCCTTTTCAGGGCCACGGACTGTTTAAATGGCACCTTATTGCCACTGAACACCTTCCAGGGATCAACTATCAATTTTCCACAATTTTGGAAGATCTACGAAGAGAGTACCGAGGAACTCGATCCAGAGCAGCGATTTTTGCCAAATCAACATAATTTGACTATATACAATGGCAAGAAGCTCTATATAAATTTGGAAGGCTGTGTGAATACGTTGAAGGGCGAATGCAAGGAGTTCCATGCACGCCATGGCAGTGATGGCGATAACAATACGGCCATGTCCAGATATCAGTGTTACTACAACAAAGTGAGTACTGGATGAGGCTGGGAAGGTTAATTCCAAATGTATTGGGAAAATGAGAAAAACATAGACAAACTAAATACGCCATCAAATAGACGCCACCTAGTACAGATATACGCCCAAAATCCACATTTTCCAGATTTTAGGAATTTTTATATGAAATTTGTCAAGAGAAATCCAGGAAAAAGTGGAATTTTGGTGCATATCTGAATGCAGTAGAAGATAATACGCCCAAAATCCACTTTTTCCAGATTTTAGGAATTTATATATAGAGCTTGACAGGTGAAATCCGGAGAAAGTGGGTTTTTGGTGCATATCTGAATGCAGTAGAAGATAAAACGCCCAAAATCCACATTTTCCAGATTTTAGGAATTTTTATATGAAATTTGTCAAGAGAAATCCAGGGAAAAGTGGAATTTTGGTGCATATCTGAATGTAGTAGAAGATAATACGACCAAAATTCACTTTTTCCAGATTTTAGAAATTTTGGAGTTTGACAGGTGAAATCCAGGGAAAAGTGGAATTTTGGTGCATATCTGAATGCAATAGAAGATAAAACGCCCAAAATCCACATTTTCCAGATTTTAGGAATTTTTATATGAAATTTGTCAAGAGAAATCCAGGAAAAAGTGGATTTTTGGTGCATATCTAAATGCGGTATAAGATAATACGCCCAAAATTCACTTATTCCAGATTTTAGGAATTTTTATATGGAGTTTGACCAGAAAAGAGATTGGATTTTTTGGCGCATATCTAAATGCTGTATAAGACATTTTTAATTTTTGACTAAAATCATATTCTTTTTTTTTTTCTTTGTCACGTGTAGGATCCTAACGTGGAATTTGTCACAGCTCGATATGATCTGAAAAAGGTCTACAATGAGCTGCTCTTCTCCCTAATTGTGCCTATAGTGTTGTTTGTTATATCTTCAATATCTCTGATTGTCATCACGAAATCCGTAAAAGTAAGTTTAGATTTGTAAATATTGTATTAAAATATTCAATTCAATTCAATTCATTTCATTTCGTTCCGACAGGTTGGAGATGATGCCAAAATGCGTTGTATTTGTTCGGGCAACGACTCAGACACTGATGAAGTGTATTCAGCACGCAAGAGCGTAAGGGCTCGCCAGCTGGAAACTATCGAAGCCAACGATAATTTAAATCAATTGACTAATTTAGAGGTAAGTTTGTAAACCTTTCAGGGGAGAAATGTCGGATAACTAAAAAAAAAAGATTTTCACCATAAAATTATCGGAAAATCCGTAATCGAATTATATTATACATTAAAGATCATTGATCAAATTATATTACAATTACAAAAATTATTGAAAATTCTAAGGGGTGATTTAGAAAATAGAAGAATTTGTTATATAAATATTTATTATTAAAAAATTAAAACGGAAGTGATTTAGAAAATAGAAGAATTTGGTATTTAAATATTTATTATTTAAATATTAAAAAATTAAATCCGAAATGGCAATAGTAATAGAAAACAATTACGAAGGCGTTAAGTTCGGCCGGGCCGAATCTTATAAAGGGTGATTTTTTAAGAGCTTGATAACTTTTTTTTAAAAAAAAACGCATAAAATTTGCAAAATCTCATCGGTTCTTTATTTGAAACGTTAGATTGGTCCATGACATTTACTTTTTGAAGATAATTTCATTTAAATGTTGACCGCGGCTGCGTCTTAGGTGGTCCATCCGCTTAGTCCAATTTTGGCATTTCCACGTTTTTGAGTAACAGAGACCCAATTGGTGCGAACGGCGACGAATCGAAAATTGGTGGTCATCATTAACACTGGCCGATACAGCTGCGATATTTTCTTCAGTTCGCACTCTACGTAAGCGTGTTGGTGGTTTAATGTCCAACAATGTAAATTTGGTGCGAAATTTAGTCACAATAGCCCGAATAGCCGCTTCAGTGGGTCGATTAAACTGACCATAAAATGGAAGCGCGCAATGAACTTTCTTAACAGAGCACGCATTTTGATAATAAAATTCAATAATTTGCAAGCGTTGTTCGTTTGTAAGACGATTCATGATGAAATGTCAAAGCATACTGAGCATCTTTCTCTTTGACACCATGTCTGAAATCCCACGTGATCTGTCAAATACTAATGCACGAAAATCCTAACCTCAAAAAAATCACTCTTTATATCCTCCACCACGGAGTGCATTCCACAGTATTACCAGCAGATTAAAGGATACATACATAGTACAGTAGATACATAGAAGTACAGTTGAAGATAAGTACATATTACGAAAATTGTGATATTTTTATGCACATTACTTGTTTACTATATCAAACTATTATGTATACTTATGCGCACTGTTTAAAATCGACTACTATAAATAAATACAATGCTGTAATTGTGAAAGTGAACATGCCGAAAATATTAGGCGATTGTCGGTCGCCATTAAGGAGAAACATTTTCAGATACAGACAAAGTGACAGTATTAATTTGATAAGACAAGTACAAATTTTAAAGATATCCCCATTCACCGCATTCTTCGCCCAAATGTACAAATTTCGAAAAAAAAAACTTTTCATAGTCAGAACACCGAATACACACCGAATATATACACCGCATTTCATGATATCAACTTCATCGGTTTGGAAGGTCCCATTTTTATACCCTCCACCTCCAGGATGGGGGTATACTAACTTTGTCATTCCGTTTGTAACACCTTGAAATATCGACCTAAGACCCTATAAAGTATATATATTCTTGATCGTCATAAAATTCTAAGACGATCTAGCCATGTCCGTCCGTCTGTCCGTCTGTTGAAAGCACGCTAGCATCTAAACGAAAGGAGCTAGAACGTTCAAATTTTCCATAAATGCGTCTTATAGTCGTAGGTCGGTTGGGATTGAAATGGGGCGAAATCGGCCCAAATGGAAAATTTTTCCCTCACAAGGACTAAAAATACCCATAATAATCCCTAATATTTTAGCGTATTTAAGCATGTTTTTGAATAGGTCTGTTTATATTTGCTTGATATTTGGTATGCGCATTCCCCCTACAGCAAAAACGTGCACCATAAAGCGATTCTTATTTGTACGGGGTGAAATGGGGCAAAAAAGGGATAAAAATGGTACATATTAAACGACAACAGCTAGAAACACGAAATTCGGTGTGTACGTTCCTCTAACTGAGTAGAGACATAATATAAAAACATTTTTTCCAAATTCGTACTTTTACGGGTAAAATGGGAATAGAGGGATAAAAATGGTACCAACCAAACGGCTGTACCTAGAATAATGAAATTCGGTGTATACATTCCTCTGATTGCATAGACAAGTAAAATAAACGGATTTTTTTAAATTCGTACTTTTTGGGATTATACTGAAAAAAGGGGATAAAAATAGTACCAATCAAATGACCGTAGCTAGAGTCATGAAATTCGGAGTATACATTCCTCTGACTGTGTAGACACGGAAAATAAACTGGTTTTTCGAAATTCGTACTTTTTGGGGTCAAAATAGAAAAAGGGGATAAAAATAGTACCAACCAAATGACCGCAGCTAGAGTCGTGAAATTCGGAGTATACATTCCTTTGACTACGTAGACATGAAAAATAAAAGGTTTTTTTCCAAATTCGTACTTTCAAGGGATACAATGGGTACGGAGGGATAAAAATGGTACCAACCAAACGGCTACACCTGGAATAATGAAACTCGGTGTATACATTCCTCTGATTGCGTAGACGCTTAAAATAAACAGATTTTTCGAAATTCGTACTTTTTGGGGTTAAAAAGAAAAAAGGGGATAAAAATAGTACCAATCAAATGACCGCAGCTAGAGTCAGGAAATTCGGAGTATACATTCCCCTGACTGCGTAGACACGGAAAATAAACGAATTTTTCGAAATTCGTACTTTTTGGGGTTAAAATGGAAAAAGGGGATACAAATAGTACCAACCAAATGACTGCAGCTAGAGTTATGTAATTCGGAGTATACATTCCTCTGACTGCATAGACACGAAAAATAAACGGATTTTTCGAAATTCGTACTTGCAAGGGATACAATGGTACAGGGGGATAAAAATAGTACCAACTAAACGACTACAGCTAGAATGATGAAATTCTAATTACGTAGAAATGTCAAGGGGGTAAAAATGGTACCAACCAAATGGGCGCAGCTGGAATCATGGAATTCGGTGTATACATTCCTCTGACTGCATAAACACTCAAAATAAAAAGTATTTTTTCCAAATTCCTACTTTTTCTTTTACGGCAAAAATTGGTTGAATCATGAAGTTAGGTTATTTTGCACTTTGCACATGTACGACTGATAATGGATTTTCAAAATTTGTACTTTTGGAATTAAAATAGAATAGAAGTACAACCAACTGTAGCACCCACTATCTTCCAATATTTATGGTATTTAAGCTTTTTGAAATATATGAATATTTAGTTTTTGTTTTGAAATAGATAATGGTTTGATATAATTAAAATATTATATTTATGTATATAATTATTTTTTCAATATTTGTATTTGTTTTAGTTTGGTATATTAAAAAAATTATATTTTCCTGTAATATTACTGCACTTCTACGAAAACCGACAACCTCTGTGGAATGCAATCCATGGTGGAGGGTATATAAAGTTCGGCCCGGCCGAACTTAACTCCGTTTTTACTTGTTCATTTTACACCCTAAAAGTACGAATTTCGAAAATTTCCTTTATGTTATGTATGTACGCAATCAGAGGAACATATACACATAATTTCATTATTCTAGGTGCAGCCGTTTGGTTGGTACTCTTTTTATCCCTCTATCCCCATTTAACCTCTTAAAGGTACGAATTTAGAAAAAATACTTTTATATTATGTATCTACTCAATTAGAGGAATGTACACGCCAAATTTCGTGTTTCTATCTGTTGTCGTTTGATAGGTACCATTTTTATCCCTTTTTGTCCCATTTCGCCCCCTACAAATAAAAATCTCTCTATGGTGCCCTTTTATGCTGTAAAAGGAATGCGAATTGCAAATAGCAAGTAAATACAAGCTAATATGTTCAAAAAACATGCTGAAATACTCTAAATATTAGGGGTATTTTCAGTCCTTGCGAGGGAAAATTTTTTCCCTCTGGGTCGATTTCGCCCACTTTCAATCCCAACCGATCTGCAACCATAAGACATATTTAGGGAAAATTTTAACCTCCTAGCTCATTTCGTTCGGCCGCTATCGTGCTTTCAACAGACAGACGGACAGACGGACAGACGGACATGGCTATATCGTCTTAGAATTTTACCACGACCCAGAATATATATACTTTATGGGGTCTCCGATGAATATTTCAAGGTGTTACAAACGGAATGACAAAGTGAATATACATGCCCCCATCCTGGAGGTGGAGGTTATAAAAACTGAAACAAATAGTATCAGGGAACTAATAGGAAATCATTTTCCTTGAAGAAATGTTTAGAAATATGGAAAACATGGCATTTTACATTACATTTTCCGATAACGATTTACCACAAATCTGGCAAGAATATTATCAATTGATCAAATCGCCCAAACATATAATAAAAAATGGCCCAACAAATTACCTAGAATGAAAAAATGAAAATAATTCACCCAAATGAAAAATCACCCTAATAAATTAGGTTATTTTCATATGAAAAATCAGTAAATAAAATTACTAATTTTAAAGGTGGCCTTCATAGCTCAGTGGAAGTGTGCGCGTCTTGCAATCTGAAGGTGCTGGGTTCGATTCCCGGCCGGCGCACTGGTAAAATTCAACATCAACAAATTTTCACTTTTCATCATAAAATAAGAGTTTCTGCAGCCAATTTTCTCATCCGAACGCACTTTCACATAAAAATAGTCATTTCGATTGCTCCAAGGTCCAGGGAAGAAACTAATAGCCATTAGCGATACATAACATGGCTGTTAACATAAAAAATGCAGCGCCCCTAGTGGAGGATAGGGGTACAACTCGATTAACATCCCATTCCCTTAACATTAACATCAGCCTTGAAGAAGATGCAAATAACAGCCGGACAACATGAGAACGATAATGAACAAAGGTTCCCGCGATAATCGGATACATGCCGAAGTCTAGTACAATTCAGACTTAAGGATTATCACCTCAGATCCCTCTAAAAGCTGCTACAACAACAAAAACTAATTTTAATATGAAAAGTCGTCCAAAAATATATCTCATCTGGGGTATGTCCATATGCATAACCTATGCATAACCCCGACTGAAGTCCAGAAACTTAAAAAACATTTGCTCTGCTTAGCCGGATTAAGATGTACCCAGAGGAGAAGACCTTAAATCCTGGCGGAAGGCCGGCAACGCTGAAAGCCGTTGCCGGTTTTGGACATACCAGAGATGATATATTTTTTGGCGATTTTAAAAATTACTCCAAATTTTGGACGATTACAAAAAATTACCCAAATTTTTTGGTGATTTTTCATATAAAAAAATACCCACATATTTTGGCGATTTTTCATATGAAACAAGTAACAAAACGTAAGTCGGCTTAACCGACTTATATATACCGTCACTCTCAAAGAACATGTGTATGAAAGGACATATATTTTGCTTAGCGCCAGAATATGTTTGTGGGAGGTTCTGGAAGTTTGTGCCAATTGGGCCCATTTGTTAATAATTGTAAAAACATGACCAAATATGAAGTCATATTAAATATTTTATATGTTTAAAGTGGTTATAAGTACATTTTCAAAAATCAAATCGCAAATGATTTTGACTACCCGTATGGATGTTATATTGTTTTTTTTTTTTGTAACCAAAGCATATGCCACTTTGTGTGGGAGGTACCAGAAGGAGTGTGGCAATATCGCCCATATTCCATGCGAATGTAATCTCTATAAAAGCATTGCCAAATATCAAATTTCACAGTATTCCGATCGTCCGTATAGAAGTTATAACTTTAATTTAACGTAGTTTAGAGTGATTTGTGTGGGAGGTGCTGACATGCTGGAGGGGCATGACAAAACCATATTTAGTACACTTAAAGTGATTATAAAAACATTATCAAATACCAAAATAGAGCTGATTCCGAATATGCGTTTGGAACTTATATCGATTGTAATTTAAAATAGGAATATGGCCTTTTTGTGTGTGATATACCAGAAGGGGCGTGGCAATTTCGCCCTTCTACGAACTTTAAATAAATTTGGGAAAAATATTACCATGTACAAAGTTTAGAGTTATCGTGTACACCAGCCAGACAGACGGACGGACGAACATTGCTCAAACAGCTTAAAAAGTCATAAAACGGATTAGGTCCAAACATACTTATGGTCATAAGTGACTCCTTCAATGCGATACACTTTTTGTCTGTCCCAAATATACCATCCTACTCTGTAGAGTGAGTGTATAAAAATGGAAGAAATCACAAAATTTACCAATGGCATGATGATATTTACTACCTGGCTGCACACTACCACTATCAAAAATCTTTTAAACTGTTCGATTGGTTGTGGAATGTCTCATACTGATGTATATGATATATCAAGAGGTTACAAACGGAATGACACACTTACTATACCCCCAGCATGTGGTGGACGGTATAAAAATTGATATTTTTAGAGATTCGATCAAAATCGAAAAAAAAACTTAAAAAATCGATTTTTAACCTTTTGCCCCTGATTAGGTCCATAGGTAGCAAGCCGTTCAAAGAAACAATAAACTACAAAAATGTATCTAAGATCTCAATAAACAACTTTCATATCATATCATATGATCTTCCTAGGAATGATTCTTAAAACCGTTTAGGTAGGAAAGTATATCTGCGAGGAATGTTTCTGTTAATGGTCAGTCTGATTACAGTGCGTATGAGTGATATTATTCTTAATCAACAGCGCGTATACGCTACCTACACACACTACATCCTATAATATTTGTTCGCCGACATTTGCGATTTTGACCTTGATGGTGTTTTTCGACTTTATATGTTCGATTTATGACAAGAGCTACAACATTGCCTTTGAGAGTAAATCAAAATTCCAAACGGTTTGCAAGATATGAGCCTGAGAAAATGATCACTTTTTTGCAAAAATGACACCGAGGCCTCAAATCTTTGGGGCTCACTAAAAAAGGACATGACTTTGGCCAAAACTGGGAGACACGGGTCTTTTTTGGTCCTTTACCACGTAGTGGTCAACTGAAAGTTAACTCACTGGCGCTAATTTGTTTGGGCTCAATGGGCATGTGAAGAAGCAAAATTGTAGAATTTGCAGTGAAGAGAATTTACGAGTGATTCACGAGTCATACCCAACCTATTAAATTTAATTGTTAGGGAAAACATTTTTCTTCTGGGCCGATTTCGACCACTTTCACTCCCAACCGATCTGCAACCATTAGACACATTTGGGGAAAATGTGGACCTCCTCCGATGAATATTTCTACACCTTTTTCAATTGTAATTCAAAAGACATCACTTGAAATTCAAAATACACCAGTTGAAATTCAAAAATTCCATTTGCAATTCAAAAAATATCATTTGAAATTCAAAAATTCCATTTGAAATTAAAAAAATGTCAATTGAAATTCAAAACTTCATTTGTAATTCAAAAGACAACATTTGAAATTCAAAAGTCGTCATTTGTAATTCAAAAGACATCATTTGTAATTTAAAAGACATCATTTGTAATTCAAAACTCGTCATTTGCAATTCCAAACTCGTCATAAGTAATTCAAAAGACACCATTTGAAAATCAAAAGTTTTCATTTGAAATTCAAAAATTATTCCATTTGTAATTCAAAAATTATTCCATTTGCAATTCAAAAGATATCACATCCTTGATCTCCCTTTTCGTACATAATATATAATAAAGGGTGATTTTTTAAGAGCTTGATAACTTTTTTTAAAAAAAAAAAACGCATAAAATTTGCAAAATCTCATCGGTTCTTTATTTGAAACGTTAGATTGGTCCATGACATTTACTTTTTGAAGATAATTTCATTTAAATGTTGACCGCGGCTGCGTCTTAGGTGGTCCATCCGCTTAGTCCAATTTTGGCATTTCCACGTTTTTGAGTAACAGAGACCCAATTGGTGCGAACGGCGACGAATCGAAAATTGGTGGTCATCATTAACACTGGCCGATACAGCTGCGATATTTTCTTCAGTTCGCACTCTACGTAAGCGTGTTGGTGGTTTAATGTCCAACAATGTAAATTTGGTGCGAAATTTAGTCACAATAGCCCGAATAGCCGCTTCAGTGGGTCGATTAAACTGACCATAAAATGGAAGCGCGCAATGAACTTTCTTAACAGAGCACGCATTTTGATAATCAAATTCAATAATTTGCAAGCGTTGTTCGTTTGTAAGACGATTCATGATGAAATGTCAAAGCATACTGAGCATCTTTCTCTTTGACACCATGTCTGAAATCCCACGTGATCTGTCAAATACTAATGCATGAAAATCCTAACCTCAAAAAAATCACTCTTTACATAGTATATAATAATAAATAATAATAAAAAAATAATTAGTTTTAAAATTTGTTAAATATGTAAATACCTATTCTTATATAATCTTACGATGCATTTATATTGTTGTATTCAATGGAGTCCAACAAACTGTCATTTTTTGTATTTGTTATTAAATTTGCTTATTGTCCTTAACTGGACAGATTGTAAATAAAGAAATAGAGAGAAAAAAAAATTGCAATTCAAAAAAGGTAAACAAAATTATTTAAGCAAAATATACATTAGGTTGGGTAGCATTTATTTAGTTCTGTAAACTTTAATATTCTGCTGTTAAGAAAACAGATTTACGTATCTCTCACGCAACTCCTCTAACCTATTTTAATTTAAAGATTTTATAACTTCTATACGGACGATCGGAATACTCTGAAATTTGGATATTGGTAATGTTTTCATAGACGTTATATACACCTGCAATATGAGCGATATTGCAAGACCTCTCACACAAATTGGCAAATTTGGTTAAAATAAAACTGATCAGTAACAATTTAATATTGGTAAAGGTTTTACAATCACTTTATACCTGTAAAATAGTTATGATTTGTTGTACTTCCCACACAAATAATCCGACCCTAAGTAAAATGCAATTCCTTATAAATTATATGCAGACGCTCTCTGAGCTGTTGAAGGTTATAAACTATATATGATATTAGCGACATTTTAGATCATTATAATTATTAGTTGTTTATCATTTTATAAAATTTGTTTTCAAAACTGCAGAATATCTAAATATGCAGAAAAAATAAATGCTACCCCACCTAATGTATATTATTCTTAAATAAGTTTGTTTACATTTTTGAATTTCAAATGGAATCTTTTGAATTTCAAATGGAATAATTTTTGAATTTCAAATGGTGTCTTTTGAATTACAAATGACGAGTTTCGAATTTCAAATGATGAGTTTTGAATTTCAAATGACGAGTTTTGAATTTCAAATGGTGTCTTTTGAATTACAAATGACGAGTTTTGAATTACAAATGACGAGCTTTGAATTTCATATGACGACTTTTGAATTTCAAATGGTGTCTTCTGAATTACAAATGACGAGTTTTGAATTTCAAATGACGAGTTTTGAATTTCAAATGATGAGTTTTGAATTTCAAATGATATTTTTTGAATTTCAAATGGAATTTTTGATTTTCAATTGATATTTTTTGAATTTCAGATGGAATTTTTGAATTTCAAATGGTGTCTTTTGAATTACACTTGAAAATGGTGTAGATGTTACAAACGGAATGCCCCCATCCTAAGGTGGAGGGTATAAAAAGCAGAAAGTCTGCTGAACGGATTATGTAATCTCATTATTTTATTTCAAGTTCTACACATATAATAAGTAAAGAAAGTCTAAAGTCGGGCGGGCCGACTATATAATACACTCCACTCTCTATCCGAATACAATTCGATTCGGCAAAAAAAAAAGTAAAAAACAAGAAGGATTATTGTATGTGTCCTAATCATAGACTGATATGACCTGACCCAATTTGTCAAATCGAGAAGAATATATCGGGGCTATATCCAAACATGGAATGAAGTGACTAGGGTTTGCATTTTCCCGTACTTTTTATTTCCCGGGAAACGGGAATTATTTTTTAAATTTCCCGGGACAGCACGGGAAATCGTCAACATATTTTTTACCATGAGTTAAACTTATTTTTTTTTTGAGTGAAACATTCACATTCTATTAAAGTAAAATAAATAATTATTTCACAACAAACCTGTCACAGAATTCATATAGAAAGTGAAATGTGAGATCAATTCAAACCTCTTTTCAAGTTTCAAAATCAATTTAATGTATGTACATATGCAAGCGTATATTTGAATTAAAGACAGATAATGTATTTAATGCCTCATCAGAGGCATTTACTTTATTGGAAAATGTGGACGCGGCGGAGGACGATCGTTCACATTCAACAGATGCAGGCTCAATAGCATTAAATAACATATTTAATATTTGTCTATTCTTTGTCCTGTCGCTTCCAAAACTTTAAATTCTTTTTTGGACAGCGATCTTGACTATTTAATTCCGGATTTTTTATATTAAATTTGATATGCAAAATTTGGATTTTGGGTGTATATCCGAACGCTGCTTAAAAATATTTTGTCATCCAACTGCTTCATTTGACATATGTACATTAGGGCGTACCTCAAAAAAAAAGTTCGCCGTACACCTTCGAATATGAAGTATTATTGAAAGGTAGTTTCAAAAAAAAAAATTTTATTTTTTTATGCCGAACGTAGGGGTCGCGCTTTTACATTTTTCTATATAACTTGTATTTATAAACGGATTTTAAAGTGTGATACATCGATGTTTTTGTCTCGACGAGGCCGATTTTTTTGTCTTTGAAGTCATTGAGCTCAAGCACCCCCTTCTGGTACTTACCCATCATTTCTCAGTTGCTACTACCCTAATGTACCACTCTAATAATCGAAAATTAAAGCTCGCATAAAATCATGAATCATGTTTGAGCTCAATGACTTCAAAGACAAAAAAATCGGACAAAAACATCGATGTATCACACTTTAAAATCCGTTTATAAATGCAGAAGTTATATAGAAAAATGTAAAAGCGCGACCCCTACGTTCGGCATAAAAAAATAAAAAAAATTTTTTTGAAACTACCTTTCAATAATACTTCATATTCGAAGGTGTACGGCGAACTTTTTTTTTTACTTGTAACCTGGTACGCTCTAATGTACATACCTAATTAAAACCATATGAGCTAAATTATTGTAAAACATTTTTAATTTTATTGTGGAACTGATGGGAAAAAATATGCGAAGAAATATGTAAAAGTTTGTACTGAATTTCCGCGGGATTCCCGTACGAATTTCCCGGGATTCGGAAAATAAAAAATGCGCGAATTCCCGGGAATTTTCCCGCGGGAAATCCCGGGATGCAAACCCTAGAAGTGACCCACTTTCACAATAGGTCCTTCCAGTTCAAGTATAACGTGTTATGCTCAATTTGAAGAATTTCGGAGAAAATACGTGGTTTCTGGGGCGAAAAAGGTCAAGCCGGGAGCGAAATTTGTATGGGAGCTATATATAAATCTGAACCGATCTGACCCATTTTCACTATGGGTGTTTCTTGTTGAAATATAAGATATTTTACCAAATTTGAAGAAGATCAGTTAAAATATGTGGCTTAGAAAAAGTCAAATCAGAAATTAATTTTGTCTGGGTGATATATCCAAATCTAAACCGATTTTCTTCAAATTAAATAGCGTTCAGCCTTATCCAGAAAACCTTCGTTGTGCAAAGTTTCATTTGGTTTTGGCTACAATTGCGACCTGTACTTTGACACAAGAATAGATGGACAGACAGACAGACGGACACTACTAAATCGATTCAAAAAGTGATTCCAAATCGATCGGTATAATTAACAATGGGTCTATCTCGCTTCCTTTTGGGTGTTACAAACAAATTCACAAAGACATAATACCCCCTGGAGTAGAGATGTGCGCGTGAGTGATTATTGGCTCACGTTCACGCACGCTCACGAAGGAAAAAAATTAAATCACGCACGTTCACGCACGAAGATTTTTTCGTTACTCACGTTCACGCACGCTCACGTGAGTAAAATAAATTTTGCTCACGATCACGCGTGATTCACGCGTGAATCACGTGATTCACGTAAATCACGCAAACAATTTCCACAAAAATATACATTTTAAATCGAAATGAGTAACGCCCCGCAAATCCGAAAAATATTTAATTTAATTATTTAAAACACTCTACGTTTGCGTTGTTTGTTTTAAATTCATATTTTTAAAATAGTATACAATATTACAGTGGGGTATACCGTATAGTTTTAACGCAAAATAAGTTAGAAATCGGACACTGACATAAAATACAAGTAAAAATAAACACAGCATTAATTGAATTAACACTAAGGATATAAATGCAGTGCATAGTGTTGGTGCAGGGAATGCTTACTTAAATAATAGAAAAAAATAGATATTATACCTACACTGAAGCACTCTGTTTTAGAAATAAATATGTCTATGACTTTTATTTTGAATGGAAAATTTCACATTTTTAAACGAAATTAAATGAAAATAAAAGAATTAATAAATATGTGCGACTCACGAAAAAATCACGTGATTCACGCAGAAATTAGACTCACGCACATTCACGCACGAACATTTTTTCGGTCCTCACGTTCACGCACGCTCACGTGAGTAAAATAAATTTTGCTCACGTTCACGCGTGATTCACGCGTGAATCACGTGATTCACGCAATTCACGTGAGTGGCGCCCATCTCTACCCTGGAGTGTATAAAATACCATTAGCAATTTAATAATTTTAAATTTCTGAATCATCTAATTAAGCTTCCTTTGGTTCGAAATAAAATATCTCCCATTTGTACTTTCAGGACCTCGACATTAGCACAAGCGATACACACGGCATGGTTGGCAGCACCAAATATTTATTGCCTTTAAGTCCCACCAATGATTCCGGGACCACGGATAATACCAATGACGACGAAAAGGCGTCAACTTGTGATGTCCCCGAAAAACCTTTAGTAGTTATTTAAATAAAAACAAAACTAAAAACCAAAACAACAACAAAATAATTCTAAAATTTTTCTAAATTATTTGTATATGTGTATATTCTTTTACTTTAAAAAATCAAAGAAACAAAACCAAAACCAAAAAGTAACAAACGAAAATCCCCAAAACGGAAAAAATTTAATGTTCGTTAAATTATGAATAAATGTCCAATCAGATCACAGTTGTACCTTGTACTAGTATAACCGCGAAATCTGTTCTCTTTCGTCCAAAATCAAATCAAATCAAACTAAACCAAAAAGCAACAGCAAAAACGAAAACTCTATATATATGTTTACACTAAATATTTATATACATACATACATTGTATTTGTAATCATGCCATTTCATTTCATTGCTCGTATTTTGTATTTCATTGAATTCACAGGAGAAGAAGAAGAAAACTAAACAAAATATAAGTGAATATAACAACTGCCTTCAATGTTAACCACCAAGAGAGAAAAACAAAAATGAAAGAAAAAAAACCGAATATATTTCATCTTGTTATATTGAAATAAACCAGAAAAAAATCTTTAGGAACAAAATTATTATGTGATTCAAACAAAATTTCTATAAATATACAAATGCTCGTGCTGGTAGGACGAGTACTAACTACTACTATACGATGACCGACCATACTATACATGTGCTATACTCGAATGAGAGGAGAACTGAGGACAATGCTGCGCCGCACAGTGGTTCAGAATCAAAATCCATCGGCCTAAATTCAATAACTTTTGTTCTACACCTTTTTCAATTGTAATTCAAAAGACATCACTTGAACTTCAAAAGACACCAGTTGAAATTCAAAAATTCCATTTGAAATTCAAAACTCGTCATTTGTAATTCAAACGACAACATTTGAAATTCAAAACTCGTCATTTGTAATTCAAACGACAACATTTGAAATTCAAAAGTCGTCATTTGTAATTCAAAAGACATCATTTGAAATTCAAAAGACATCATTTGAAATTCAAAAGACATCATTTGAAATTCAAAACTCTTCATTTGTAATTCAAAACTCGTCATTTGCAATTCAAAACTCGTCATAAGTAATTCAAAAGACACCATTTGAAATTCAAAAGATTTCATTTGAAATTCAAAAATTATTCCATTTGTAATTCAAAAATTAATCCATTTGCAATTCAAAAAGGGTAAACAAAATTATTTAAGCAAAATATACATTAGGTTGGCTAGCATTTATTTATTTCTGTAAACTTTAATATTCTGAATTGAAAATTAATATATTGAATTCAAATGACGAGTTTTGAATTTCATATGACGACTTTTGAATTTCAAATGGCGTCTTTTGAATTACAAATGACGAGTTTTGAATTTCAAATGATGATTTTTGAATTTCAAATGATATTTTTTGAATTTCAATTGATATTTTTTGAATTTCAAATGGTGTCTTTTGACTTACACTTGAAAATGGTGTAGTAGACATTTTTGAGTTCTGTAAAAAAATAGACAAGGACACAAGGAATATTTTGAGATATTAAAATTAAAAATCGAGCAATAGGATATATATTTCAGAAATCGGCTCAAAGTTGACTACTTTTCGTATTTTTCGATTTTAAAGAATTTTTTTTTTGTTTTTAAGTTTTTACGTATTATTTATATTATTTAATATTTTTACGTATTTCATAATGCGAAGAAAAAATTTTGTTTTTTTTTGTATTACAGATTTTCACGTTTTTCAGATTTTGAAAATAAATGTCACCATGCCATTTGTAAATAAATTTGTATTCTATTAAATATAGAAGCAAAATGGTCTTGAGCCAGGACAATATCCCAGTTCAAATCAAATATTGATTACAGACCAAAAAAATGCAAACGAAAAAACTAAAACAAATGAGCGTTGGCACGGCAGAAGTATTGCTGGGTAACTATACCTGCATATACACATACTTACATATGCAACTCAATGAGATGCTTGTAAGATGGCATGTGTGCTTTATTACTTGGTGCGATTTTTTAAACGCAAATTCGGCAAGTGAGTTGTGATTCTCGTTCGTTTGTGAGAATCATCTCCTTATAGAGGCCGGGTTTGATGTTGAAAAGTCGCTGCGAAGCCACTTGAAAAGACTTTTGACATGGTCGAAATCATGATCGTGGTAGTCTGCAGCCAAGTAATAAATGTCACCATGCCATTTGTAAATAAATTTGCATTCTATTAAATATAGAAGCAAAATGGTCCCAGTTCAAATCAAATATTGATTACAGACCAAAAAAATGCAAACGAAAAAACTAAAATTGAAAAAAACGTAATTTCTTTTTTTGACTTTGTCGAACTATTTCTCACACATTTTAAGAGATTTTGTTCTCAATTTTTTTATTACAAATTGTGGAAATTAACTCATATTTTTATCTGCGTATCTACTTTTCAGAAGTTAATGAGAAGAAAATGTATAATTAGCGTTTTGGAACTAAAAATCTGAATTTTTGCACTAAATTTATCCTAACTTCCAAGGGTGCAATTTTGTGCAGGCAAAAGTTACCCTGCAAAAACGGAAAACCCTTCAACCTTTCCAAATATGTATATATTTCGTTAAAGGCTTTTAAAGGAAAAAAGTTGTGTTGGTCCAAAGACAGACATTTATTTGTTCAAAAAGGATATTTTTTACAATATTTATTACAACCAAACTATATTTGGCACAAACATAGTTTTGGTGTCATAATAAAGCTAAGAAACCACAATTTCTAGAAAAAAAATTGAGTGCAAAATCTCTTTAAATGTGTGAGAAACAGTTCGACAAAGTCAAAAAAAGAAATTACGTTTTTTTTCAATTTTCAAAATCTGAAAAACGTGAAAATCTGTAATACAAAAAAAAATTAAAATTTTTTCTTCGCATTATGAACAAATACGTAAAATTGACATACATAAAAACAAAAAAAAAAACAAAAAACATAAAAACAAAAAAAAATAAAAATTGTAATTTTCATTTATTTTGGTTTAAGACCAAAGGTTGTGCAGAACCCAAAATTAGCAAAAAGGCAAAGTGAGACCTTTATTGTTGCAGCTAAGAGTTGACTGCGCAGTTTCGATGGGCGCTACCCCATCTCGTCAGAACTTTCGCAACGAATGTATGTCTTTGACTTAAATCAGGGTTCACATTAGTACCAGCGGTCACATACGACAAATGAGAAGCGCTGATAAACAAAATATTCCACCGAACTAAGTCGACAACACTAAAAAATCTCACTTTGCCAATTCAATATTTATCCTTGGCTTGTCTAATTTTGATTTTTTACAGAACTCAAAAATGTCTACTAGAACAAAAGTTATTGAATTTTGGCCGATGGATTTTGATTCTGAACCACTGTGCGCCGTCCCCACCAACTATACTTTATACAGTGTGTGCTGCATTTTTATTATGATTTATGGTAAAATTTTGCAACTACTATATTTTCATAGAGGCCACATTGCCTAGCTCTTCTCGAAATCTTTGGAACATACACACGCATTCATACTTACTTTATTCATAATTGTATCTATTTGGTATCATCCACCTATACTTATTGAACAAATACCACAAAATGCTATTTACATTGTAATAAACGTAAAGATTTGAATAAAAAATACAATATTTTGACACAGTCATGGGGTCTGATAGCATCTTTCGTTTGGGTGTTATCGGATTTTAAGGCTGGGTATCACGAGTTTTATTTGGGTTTAATTGAAACAAAGTTAAAAAATTTTACTTTTCTGAAGAAAAAAATATTTTCAAAACATTGTCTTTGACTGACTGACTCTTTGGCCTCGATAACCATTAATTTGACTTGATATTGTTGGCGGTGACAATTTTAAAAAAATATTTTGAGTGAAGATTGAACTTCTTATTTAGGTTTTTGTTATCGCAGCTTAGTTATCCAGTCTAAAAGAAAAGCGGTCCTATTCGTTTCCCGATTAGATAACGACAGATTTAAGTGGATCTTAGTTATCAAAATTAAAAAAAAACATTTATTTACTTTTTTTATTATATTGAGCTCATTTGAATAAAAAAGGGAACAGCCGGGAAAGGTGGTAAAATGTTAGATTTTGTGTAGAACAATCGAAAATAAGTGTAAAATGGAATAAGTTTGGAATATTAAAAAATGTTATTCTTAAATTACCTCCGCCCCGATAAGGTTGAAAGTGGAAGTGAAAAGCCTTTGGAACTATTTACATTAGATGATATTACATATGATCGGATAATCTGTCTCTAACATCGAAGAGAGAATGTGTAGATTTGTCTGGGTCGCGGTCCATACAAATGGAAAAATAATTCCCAGTCACCCCATGAAAATAAGGTTGGATTGTTGATTGATGATTTTTTCTGAAATTATAGACCCTTGAAAGCACTTTAATCGTATGGCCTGCTATAAATTGGTGAAAAAAGATACTAATATAGCTGAATTTCTCCGGAATTTTATGAGAAGCTTTTTAAGCCATCTTTATGGCCGTCTAATGTCAAAATACGCCCTTTTAACCGAAAGGAGTCTTGGGAACTTAAATGATCACGATGCCTCATTAAGTATTTATTTCCAAAATATGTCGGGAATGCGTACTAAGTCTAACTCTATTTTTATGAAATCATCGCAATCACCTTACGATGTTATTGTATTTGTTGAAACATGGCTAAATGCAGATTTTAATGATGGTGAGTTCTTCGACTCCAGACTGTTCAATGCTTTTAGAAAGGATCGAGATTACATAAGAACTGGATGTTCTCGAGGAGGTGGTGTTTTGATTGCGATTACGAAATGTTTTTAATCAATTTTATTGGATCTTCCTAATGATGATAGCCTTCTGGACCAAATATGTGTGCGTATTGATGGTTTAAGTGGTGCGTTACTTTTGATTGTGTCCTATGTTCCTCCGAGTAGCAGTGCAAGTTTGTATGATGCTCATGTACAGAACATTTCTAAACTTGTCCCCGCTAATGAACGTGATGGGTGTATAGTTATTGGCGATTTTAATTTAAGTAAAATTGTTTGGTCGTCTCTTCAAGACTCTAATTTAATTTTGCTAGTAATGTTAATTTGCCACATGAAATTAATTTTATTGATACTACGTGCGGTTTAGATCTTGCTCAAATTAATTCCAATTATAATACTATTCACAAAATATTAGATTTAATTTTTATTTCGAAAAATGTTAGCTATTCAATGCGAGTTTGTGAAAATCCGTTTAGTCCTCAGGATATGCATCATGTGCCAATTATTCTAAAAATTGAGTTTTATTTATTCGAATCGGTTAAGTGTTCTAATAATATTGCTTATGATTATAATTGTTGCAACTTTGAATTGGTAAATGAATTAATAATGAGTATCAACTGGATGCATATCTTTCAGGACAGAACGCTGGCTATTCTAATTTCACTAATAAAATAGAAAGTATTTGTTTAATTAATATTCGCGACTGAAGCCAAAATCCTATAAACCACCGTGGTACACGCCAGGTTTGAAAAGGCTTAATCTGAGGAATAAGTATTTAAAGCTTATTCATCTTCTAACTCCCCTGAGAGTAAAAGGCTGTTTGAGCACTACTCAAGAGAATTTTCTTAAATAAGTTTTTATATAAACAATATATAATGAACTTTGAGAACAAAATTAATAGCAATCCGAAGTCTTTTTGGCAATTCATAAAATCTAAAAAATCTAATAGCGATTTTCCCTCAGTAATGTACCATGGGGATAACCGTGCTAAGTCTTCTTGTGAGCAAGTTAATCTATTTGCGGATTTTTAAAAACGAATTTTTAGTCTGGTGACCTACCCGTCAATAATATATTTTCAAATAATATTACTTCTGACATTGATGTTGAATTTATTCATGTATCAGTAATGGATATCGTTTCGAGTCTTTTAAATCTCAAAGAATCAACTAAACTTGATATTGATGGTATCTCAGCCCATTTTCTTTAAAATGTAGTTCATCGATTTCTGTGCCATTGAAGTATATTTTTAATTACTCTTTGGAATCAGGAACATTTTTAGATTGTTGGAAAATATCTTCCATTACCCCGATCTATAAATCGGGTCCTAAGGGAGACGTTCGCAATTACAGGCCAATTTCTAAATTGTCAAATATTTCCAAATTGTTTGAATACGTTGTTTACAATCACGTTTATCCAACCGTCTGTCCAATCATAACAGAATCGCAACACGGGTTTATGAAAAATCGTTCGACTGTTTCCAATCTCACTACTTTCGTTAATCATTGCATTTCCAGCTTTGAAAATGGATATCAAGTTGATGTTATTTATGTAGATTTTTGCAAAGATTTTGATAAAGTTTTACACAAATTTCTTCTTTTAAAATTGGCTAAAATTGGATTCCATGAATCTCTTATGAAATGGATAGAATCATATCTCATTAATAGACTTTGTTTTGTGTCTGTTGACGGGTTTAAATCTTATATGTGCGTAGCTTCCTCTGGGTTCCCTCAGGGTAGCATTTTAGGTCCTTTATTTTTTATTTTATTTGTAAATGATGTAGCTAGTTGCTTTCATTTTGCGGATGATATTAAAATATTTTTAAATATTTCAGATTCTGCAGATATTGCATTTCTTCAGGAAGATTTGAATAGGGTGTTCCATTGGTGTGAACAAAATAATCTTCCTTTGAAATGTTATCACCTTCCATTTACTAGACGTACTAGAATGATTGATTCGCAGTACAATATCAATAACACAGTGCAACACGAAAAAAATAACCATATACGGACACCGCTACATGATAAAAGACCAAAAAAAAAAAGACCCGTGTTTTTTTTCCCCCAAAGTCATGCACTTTTTTTTATGGGCCCCCAGAGATTTGAGGCCTCGGTGTAATTTTTGGAAAAAAGTGATCATATTCTCAGGCTCATATCTTGCAAACCGTATGTAGCCGCAGCACACAATATAAAAGCGACACGACGCTCACATTGAGGCAGTACACAGCGCGACGTCAACGAGAACTCAGTGGACAAAGTTATAGAAAAATTTTTGAAAAATTTTTCACTTTTCACTTGTTTGATTCAAAGTTAGATTTCAATGCTCATATTAATTATGTATTGCCAAAAGCTTATGCGGTCCTTGCTTTCATTAAAAGAAATAATAAAGAATTTAATGACCCATATACTCGAAAAAGTTTGTATACTTCTTTTGTTAGATCAAAACTTGAAGATGCTTCCATTGTATGGAATCCATTTTATGATGTAAATTGTG
This sequence comes from Polietes domitor, assembly GCA_947397865.1. Taxonomy (NCBI): domain Eukaryota; kingdom Metazoa; phylum Arthropoda; class Insecta; order Diptera; family Muscidae; genus Polietes; species Polietes domitor. Next base: position 49,278,617 of record OX377621.1, read on the forward strand.
ATCATGTTGAATGATTGCAAAGAAAATTTATACGTTATACGAAAATTATACGTTTGGAAACGCTGGCCAATAGAAGAGCTAAAAGTTCTGTTCTATTCGTGTACAAGTTGATTTGTGGACTTATTGATTGTCCTTAGTAGAATTGGCTTCAACGTTCCTGTTAGGTGTCTGCGATTCTTTGAATTTTTTTATTGATTGTCCTTTACTCCTTAGTGGAATTGGCTTCAACGTTCCTGCTAGATGTCTGCGATTCTTTGAATTTTTTAATATTCCTGTGCATAGAAATAATTATTCTCGTAATGAACCTATTTAGAGATCATTGAAAGAATTGAATTTAATTAATAAGAAATTTGCTTTTCGCTTCCTATCAATAAATTTATTGAAATTTTAGATTTATATTACTTTTAGTTTTAAGCAAGTCTGTAAGGATATGTTTTCCATAGACTATTGAAATAAATAAATACAAATTTTGATTCTTGTCTTAGAGTAACTTATTCATAGTGACAGCTGAAAACTTTTTCGTATTTGATGGTTGTATTATATAAACAAATAAATAGCTGCAGCCAATATCTTCGGAAAGAAATTTCGAACATCGGAATACCGCAGTGCTAATTTTTGTAAAAAAAAGTTTGAAATTGTTGTCTCTGAGAAGCCATAATTGTCATTTCATGTAAAGCGGTACGGTTTTTGACCTCGATAACTGCGGTTGTTTTGAAAGTTTGTATACATATGTATTCTTCTTACAAAAAATATTGTAATATTTTTGGAAAAAATTTTGATTTTTTTTTACAGCGAAAAAAATACTACTTTTTTCATTCAATCGCCTGAAATACTTTACCGATTTTAATGTGTTATACCTCGTTTTGAAGGTAATTTCAAATTACTTTTAAAATATTGATGTGGTATTTTATATTATAAATATTTATATTTTAATTCATTTGTTTTGATTTTCGAAATGATTACACTGATCCATTTTGTTGAAATTTTAAATTAGTGTGCTTAGGTGTATTTTTAAGCGATTGTGTGAGTTTAAAAGTGGTGAAAAGATTGCTTATATTTTTTACGATTTTTTTACAAAATCAAGCAGAATTACAGTGAAAAATCAACAAAATTATAATTTTAATAATTTAGTTCTTAAGCACAAGGTATAAAAACAATAAAAATCCAAGAAAAAATAGGTTATGGTCGAGCTGATTCCACACGGGTGATATCCGTGTGGAAGTTACATTGCTTTTATTTTAACATAGGAACTTGTGTGGGAGGTACCAGAAGGGGCGTGGCAATTTCGCCCATCTTCGAATTAAAACTAAGTTTGGGGAAAATATTACCATAGTTTGAATTGATTCCCTAACCACTTTCGAAAGTTATCGTGTATACCAGCCAGACGGTGAGACCTGGCTCAAACAGCTTAAAAAGTCGTGAAACGGATTTGGTCCAAACATACTTGGAATCGTAAGTCACTCCTTCATTGCGTTACACTTTTTTTCTGTCACAAATGATACATACCCTCCTACTCTGTAGAGTGAGAGTATAAAAAATACTTTTTTCTATTTTTTTCGTGCCAGCAAAAATAGATTTAAAAAAAATATTTTTTTTCAAATTTTTGAAAACTATTCCTAAACCACAATTTCTATGCGAATGTATAATATTTGTAGCCATTAATTTAACATATAACCGGGTGTTACCAGACTTATATTTCCAAAATGAGAATACAAATATTTAAGGTACCTTCGCCAAAAAATGGAATTTTAGTAAAAAATTTAAAAATTCACTTAAAGAATTTGTTAATTTCGTTTTCGAGTTAGAAAGCCGAAGTACAACAAAAAATGTTATACATGACCCATCGACCAAAATTTCTATATAGTGTATAATTTGTTAGTTAGTATACGAAAACAATTACGCATGTGGTCAATTCGATTTTCTCTAGATTAAATAACATCCGTACGTGGTGAATAGCATACCCGGGAATAGTATTCACTTATTGGTCTTAAAACAGAAATATGGGGGTCAATTCGAAGTAAGAAAACGATTGCAATTTAAAGCGAACAATTCATTCCCAGGGAAATTTTATTCACGATAAGGGTGATTATGACATTTTGCAGTCAGGGTATATGGCAATAACTTTAAATGCAAATATATCGCCAAATTATGTTTGAATAGGGCACTAAGGGATATCTCACCGAATCCTTTAGGAATCGAATTGATTCCGTAGTATTTTGTTTTAGCTTCCACAGATTCGTTCAAACACTTTTTGGGTATTAATAGAAAATTTTTTACTAAATAATTATAAACTATATTTTAACTTTAATAGTTAATAAGTAGTATTTTGTAAACATTTTATTTGGTTTCAACGTAATTTTTGGAGGTTGATTGACGTACAATTTCACTTTGGAGATTGAAAGTGATTTCATTCTGGAATGAAAATTTGTTTTACATTTTCTGAATTCGGAACGAAATTTTACTATGTGAAAAGGTAGAAAGACTTCGCCTCTAATATATATGTGAAGTGAATGCTGACTATAGCAGTCAGTTTATATACTGTTTGACATCTATAACTGTTGGCAATTCCCCAAGTAAACATTTTTAAAAAGAGTGTTGAAAAAATAACGCTCCATGGTAGATTTTTGGAAAAAATACGACAACAAACAAATAATAAACAACGTCATTTATTTCGAAAATGTTCTACACTTTTATTTTAAAATTGCACCTGTATATTAAATATCATTAATACAAACAATGCGCCACATTCTAGTTATGACAAAGTTCACTTCAATACAAATAATAAATAAATATGCTTAAAGACTAACTTAAGTTAATGTGTATAAGTTAAAGTATTCATATAAAATTGGGGCAAGGAAGGGTAAGGACGAGACATGTCTGTACACCGTGTAATACATAATGATACTACAACACAATTAATAGACAACACTCTATCTAGCATTGTTGTGGGGGGAAACCTTTCTTTTCGCTTGCTCTTTGGGCATTCATCCACAATAATGGACGAATGCATCATGATTTGTACAGTATCTAAGTATATGTGTATGTACGTAAGTATATTTATAAAAACAAACAATAAAAAACTCGGAAAATTAAACAAAAAAGAAAACTATTCAGGGAGGGGCAATTTTACTAAAAAGGGACGATTCAACAATTATCATAAGATTTAAGTAGACTATGCCTAAGGAAAGTGTTTTCAAAGAAATGCCTTTTTTCTTTCTCTACAGACTACCCCTGTTATTACTACCTAAGAGCTTTTCTAAAGTTCTCCATTTCGAAAATGCTATTGGAGAGTCTGCAAAGGGAAAGGAAAAGAAAAAATAGATATTAGAATTTGTACAAACAGTATGAGGGCGTTTTACATAGTCACAGGATAAACACACATTTTATGATCGCTGGTAACTTGCAAAACGCTCTCTTATAATATTTAGTTACATACCTGCCGAAAGCATTGAACAATGCCACAATTTCACTACGCGTCAAACGGAAAATCGGATCGGCTTCGATGTGTGGTTTGTCCCATAAACCGTTTTCGGTAGCATAATTCAATTTTTCCGAGTACAATATTTTCAAAGCTGTACCCAAACCCTGAGTCTGAAAGGAAAGAAAAGAAAGGTATTATATATTTTCAAGCTATACTTATAGCTATATAGCTGTTCTAACATAGCTCATAGATTGAGAGAAGCTCTCGCATATTCTGTTCGACTTGTTGTCTGTTAATATGTACTTTGCAAAGAAGTAGAACCATAAAGACTGAACATTTGTGAAAATAAAAAATATACAACAAATGTCGTCAAGTTTCTATTGGAATATAGAGCCAAAATTGGAATATATACAAATGTTGTGCCCTCTACATTTAAATTGTTTTCCTGCTCAGTCGTTATGGTTCTAGGTACTTGCGCTTTGCCAACATAAACTTTGTCTTCATTATTTTCACTTACCTGTAATTTACCCCATAATTTGCATTTATCACAACCAACACAATCCATAATTCGTGAAATATTTCTAAATTTCTCCTTAAATTCATATTTAAAGCGTATACCCTGGGGGCTGTCCGAAAACAAAGCGTTCTCATCAAAATGGTTGGGGAATGATCTAAACGAAAGAAAAATACACAAATTTAAATACATCATCATAATTATCCACAACCCCCTCTGTATACTTACTGTATAACCGACAATAAATCATTGATGGCCATTTTGGTCTCTTGATCCTCCTCCACGATGCCCGTATAGTAGTCCTCTTTCCTCAGGTAAGGCGCTGCCTTCGATAACGCCCTCAACTCCACCAAATAAATGAAATATAAATTTCTCAACCAATGTGGTCCTTCGCCATTGGTCGTCTCGGGACTGAAACGTCTCTTGAATTCCTCAATATTTGGTCCCCAAATACCCTGTGGCGCTAGGAAATCTTTAGTTTCGGACAGCAAATATTTGGAGCACAAATGTATGTTGATGCTGGAATGCAAACCGGATATAATGCGATAGAAGGCACGTTGTTCCAAACACATTTTGTGCAAATCGATTTGGGCCAAATAGTCTGTAAAGCTGTTGGTTTGATTTTGTACACCAAAGCAATTTTCCAGATATATACTGTTCCAAACACGATGTGCCGAGTCACCCTTGTAGCCGGTATAACGCTCGGGATTTAAGAGCAAGTCGACATATTGACAGCCCTCTTCATTTTCATCGATTATGCAAAAGTCTTCTTCGGCTTTGTCGTGCTTGGCCCAGAGTTCAAATTCTTTGTGGGCTTGATCACTTATGCTCGTATCGAGGAAACCCAGTATGCTATTGAAGTCGTCGGCATCGGAACAATCGGGATCTTGGGCCTCTTGGGAATACTATAATTGGATATAAATGTGGTTTTTGTTTCTTTTAAACTGGTGCGTTTTCTTCACTTGAATTTGCGAGTGAAAGCATGCAGATGATATATGAGGAATGATATTTTTTCTTAACTATCTTCATCACATTTTTGATGATGATTATTTTTTTCTATATGATTACACTATGCAAAATCACTTTTTTAATTTTTTTTAAATAGTGTTGCTGGCACGAAAAATCAATTAAAAATAGAAAATAAAATATTTTCTAATATCTGGCATCCTAACGAAGAATAAGAATTTTATATTAGACATAACTAATAAATACCACCCCTGAAAATCATCACTCCCTGAAAACTCAAACGTAGACGAAGAATGGAACACAAAAATACGACGAACGACAGACGAAATTGTTGAGACTTCCCAATAACGCTGAAACAGCAGCCCAACGCGGAGACCTTAAAACTGTTTTTGATGTCTTTAGAAAACTTTTAGGGAATAACCCCAATCCATGAATACTTGTAAAAAATACAAACGGTAACTTTCTCACCAACGCCGATGATCAATTAAATAAAGGGTGATTTTTTAGCTATTATCTTTTTGGCAACACTGGTTTAAACAGCTGACGCACGTTTCGTGTTTTGTTTCACTGTCAAACATCTTCAGTTTGGTCTATAATTTAACCATGAATCGTCTTACAAACGAACAACGCTTGCAAATTATTGAATTTTATTATCAAAATGCGTGCTCTGTTAAGAAAGTTCAAGAAAGCCGAAGTTTCACTTTTTTACCGAAAATTTGTGTTCAGCGACGAAGCTCATTTTTGGCTCAATGGGTACGTAAATAGGCAGAATTGTCGATTTTGGAGTGAATATCAGTCAGCAGCATTGCAAGAGCTAGTCACAGTTTGGTGCGGTTTATGGGCTGGTGGCATCATTGGACCGTACTTCTTCAAAGATGATGCGAATCGTAACGTAACTGTGAATGGCGAGCGCTACCGTGAGATGATATACAATTTTTTTTGCCCAAAATGCAAGACCTTGACTTGCATGACATGTGGTTTCAACAAGACAGTGCCACATGCCACACATCACGCGCAACAATGGACTTATTGAGAGGCAAGTTCGGTGAACATTTTATTTCACGTTCGAGACCGGTCGATTGGCCGCCTAGATCGTGCGATTTAACGCCTTTAGACTATTTTTTGTGGGGCTATGTTAAAGTTCATGTCTATACAGACAAGCCCGCTTCAATTGACGCATTGGAATACAACATTGAAGCATTTATTCGTGAGATACCGGCCGAAATGTTGGAAAGAGTATTCCAAAATTGGACTAAGCCGATGGACCATTTGAGGCGCAGTCAAGGTCAACATTTGCATGAAATAATCTTCAAACATTAAATTATATGGACCGTACTATCGATTCAAATAAAGATTTCATGAATTTTTCTGAATTTTATGTGTTTTTTTTTAACGTTCCTATAGCTTTTAAAAAATCACCCTTTAGATGGAAATAATACTTCGAATAAATTTGAAAACATACATCACCTCAATCCAACCCTCCGTCCAAATACCTCATGGTATCAACAACTATCAAACAGCTTAAAAATGAGGAAGCTGCAGGCATTAATTATATAAAATCAAGCCTAACTCTGTCGCTAAATACTTCTTCCATTATACACATTTCTTTGGGCTACTGACTCTATTCCCGAAGAATGGAAAGAGAACATTATCATCAAAATACCTAAGAAAAGATACTTTAAGGTGTGCAGTAATTGGAGAGGCATAGCGCTAACAACCACATTGCGTAAAATTTGCAATAAAGTTTTCCTCCTCAACCGGATTCTAGGACCTCTGGATAAGTGTCTACGCTAAGAACAAGCTGGATTTGGACCAAACTGCTGCTATAATTATATTAGCATTCGACTAATCATAGAACAATGCAGCGAATTTGACTCAAGCTTGTACCCGACATTCATAGATTTTAAAAGATTGACGCAATAGACAAAAGAGACATTCCATGTCAAGCGGTACGATTTTTGACCTCGATTGTTTTAAAAGTTTGTGTATTCTTCTCATAAAAATGTTGTAAACGTATTTTTGGAAAATAGAAATTTTTTCACGAGTTATGAGCAATTTAACAGTGAAAAAATACAATTGTTTTCAAATAGGTGCCTGTAACTCCTGAAATACTAAACCGATTTTAATGAAATATACCTTGTTTTGAAGCCAATTTCGATTACTTTTATTATTATTATTATATTGAAGTGTATAATGGTATAGCAGCGTTTTTACATTTTTTTTTTTTGAACTGGGATATTGTCCTGGCCCAAGACCATTTTGCATCTATATTTAATATAATGCAAATTTGTTTACAAATGGCATGGTGACATTTATTACTGGGCTGCAGACTACCACGATCATGATTTCGACCATGTCAAAAGTATTTTCAAGTGGCTTCACAGCGATTTTTGAGCCAGGACAATATCCCAGTTCAAATCAAATATTGATTACAGACCAAAAAAAATACAAACGAAAAAACTAAAACAAATAAGTTTTTACAATTTTAATTATTTTATTTTGATTTTCGAAATGCTTACATTAAATATTTTTTGAAACTTTATAGTAGTGTCTTTAGATGTCGTTTTTAGTGACTGTGTGAGTTTGGAAGTGGTGAAATGATGGCTTCTATTTTTTACGATTTCTTTGCAAAATCAACCAAAATTTCAGTGAAAAATCTTCAGAATGAAATTTTAAAGTAGTTTATTAACATAAGGTTTAAGAACAATAAAAAATCCAACAAGAAGTATATAAGGAAAAATGTATATTTTTTATTTTTCTGCTGCAAAAAATAAAAAATGCATCAACTACTTTTTCTTAGATTTTTTATTGTTTATACCCTACACCACAGGGTACAATGTTTTTGTGACATCGTTTATTATACCGATCGACATAAAATCTCTTTTTGAATCGATTTAGCCATGTCCGTCTGTCTGTCTGTCCATCTATTCTTGAAATCACAATGCAGGTGGCAATTATTTTCCGATTCTAACGAAACATGACACAAACGATTTGTGTATGCCGAAGACGAACGCTATTTAATTTAAAGCAAATCGGTTCAGATATATATAAATAGCCCCCATACAAGTGTTGCTCCAGAATTGACTTTTTCTGCTCTAGAAGCCACATAATGAAGCGATTTTGATAAAATTTTGCACAACGCCTTATATCTAAGTTAGAAACATCTGTGGTGAAAATGGGTCAAATCGGTTCAGATTTAGATATAGCCACCATACAAATTTCTCTCCCTATTTGACATTTTCCGGTCTAGAAACCGTAAATTTAAACAGATTTTGTTCAAATTTTGCTTAACACCTTATATTTCAACAAGAATATTTCTTGTACAAATGAGTCAAACCGTGGCAATGTGGCACCCGATTTGTCTTTTTTTGCTCCAGAAACCACATAATTTAACCGATTTTGATCAAATTTAGTACAACACCTCATATTTTAACTAGAAACATCTGTAACAAAAATGTGTCAAATCGGTTCAGATTTAGATATAGCTCCCAAACAAATTTCGCTCCTGATTTGAGGTTAGCCGCTGTAGAAACCATATACTTTAACCGATTTTCTTCAAATTCGGCAGAACATCTTATATTTACACTAGAAACATGTATGGTAAAAGTAGATGAGATCGGTTCAGATTTTTATATAGCTCCCATACAAATGCCGTTCACATTTTCACCGAATTGAAATGTAGTGGAGTAGAAAGTGTAGGGTATCATATAGTCGGCCTCGAACGACTTCAGCCCTTCCTTGTTTTGTACTGTGTTAATAAACTATTGAAAAAAGATCATTCTGAAGATTTTCTCTTCAGAAATTTTGGTTGATTTTGCAAAAAAATTTAAAAAAGCTTAAAAAAATAATATGTAATCATTTCGAAAATTAAAACAAAAGAAATAAAATTTTAAAAACTTAAAAAAATATAACGCGAATATAGTATTTCAGACAGATATTCGGAAAGTGAGTTGTGCTTCACATTCGTTTGCGAGAATTATTTACTTAAAGAGGCCGGGTATGTTGAAATCGTGGTAATGTCACCATGCAATTTGTAAATAAATTTGCATTCTATAAAATATAGATACAAAATGATCTTGAGCCAGGATGCAATTTTATTTTGCAAAATCTTTTGTTTTTATTAAAACACATTATAAAGTGTGAATTTCTTAATTGTTGGCACAGTAAACAGAATAGCAACAAGCCTCCTGAAAAAACAGATATTTGTTGACGTAAACAGAATGACTTTCTTAAAACAGTATATACCGAACGGGGTGGCGCGGGTTAACTGGGATCCAAAACAACTATTTTTCGCAATTGACAGAGAAATTCGTCACTGCTTATGACATAAGTAGATAGATAGCCATTTAAGTACATTATGCAGCAAAAAGATAAAATTTATCCGCGATTTATCTTATTAAAATTCCAATTTTCTTCGATAGTACTTTCAATCGGTGAACTATAATTTTTGGAGTATACCTATGATTACTACTGTTTATATCTATCTATATCTACATTTTTAAATTGAAATTAATTGTCAGGGCTACAAATGTACCGAATTTCATTTTCACATAGAAACAGTGACCAAAAAGATATTGCTTTCAATATTTGTTTGTTGATCTTTTGATGTTAAAAATGTAAGAACAAGAAAAGTGGCATACTTGGGACATATAATGAGAAATTTATTTATTTATTTATTCAAAGTGACAAGAATGACAATGAAATGACCAGTATAAGATATCTCGCAGATAATTTTCTAAAAGAAAATCGAAAGACATGGCCAAGAGGATGAAGAGAAATTTCTTGGCTAACAAATATTCAAGAATGAACAGAATAGCCAGATGAACGAAGTCTCCTTAATGCTGCCAAGAATAGACAATTCACATATGCTGAATGAAATATTGAATATATTTTATAATAAATGCATACATACAGTGAGTCTCATTAATATTCGACATTCGCATTGGAGAAATATCAAACGCCCATTAATCCATGTAGGTTATTTAAACATAAAACTTTATTTTATAATCTTAATCCACCATTTAGATGAGCTTCAAAACCGGCGAAAAAATAATCATTAACTGATTACAAATAATAAAAAACAACACATTACTTTTATCTACATCAAAAATCATAGCGTCATTAATATTTGGATTTTCCTAAAAAATGATAATTAATAAGGCAAGAACGCGTTTTTGTGGGTATTTAGTATTTAGTAGGCGTAGGGAAACGCCTTTTACGCGTTTTAGCTTAATTTCCACGATTTTGTCTGGTACAGAAAATTAGTACGTTATCCCATTCTTCATGTAATCGTTTTTTTTAGTTCGGATGTGGATGTTATTGAGTGGCGGCGAATACGGCGGTCACAAATTTTCGGTGGGGTTCATGTCTGCGGATTGGGGAGGTGGATGGAACACTTTTGGACAGTTAAAAAGAAGCTTATACTGGATTAAATGTGTTGTGTGCTTCGGATCAATGCCCTGATAAATTTTGAAGTTCAAAATGTCTCTTAATATCTTCAAATAACGTTCTTTATTTAGAATTCCGTCAAAAAATACCAATTTTCACCAATGCAAAGTTCGAATATTAATGAGACTCACTGTATGTTATTATCACTTGTAATTATAAAGAGTGATTTTTTTGAGGTTAGGATTTTCATGCATTAGTATTTGACAGATCACGTGGGATTTCAGACATGGTGTCAAAGAGAAAGATGCTCAGTATGCTTTGACATTTCATCATGAATCGTCTTACAAACGAACAACGCTTGCAAATTATTGAATTTTATTATCAAAATGCGTGCTCTGTTAAGAAAGTTCATTGCGCGCTTCCATTTTATGGTCAGTTTAATCGACCCACTGAAGCGGCTATTCGGGCTATTGTGACTAAATTTCGCACCAAATTTACATTGTTGGACATTAAACCACCAACACGCTTACGTAGAGTGCGAACTGAAGAAAATATCGCAGCTGTATCGGCCAGTGTTAATGATGACCACCAATTTTCGATTCGTCGCCGTTCGCACCAATTGGGTCTCTGTTACTCAAAAACGTGGAAATGCCAAAATTGGACTAAGCGGATGGACCACCTAAGACGCAGCCGCGGTCAACATTTAAATGAAATTATCTTCAAAAAGTAAATGTCATGGACCAATCTAACGTTTCAAATAAAGAACCGATGAGATTTTGCAAATTTTATGCGTTTTTTTTAAAAAAAAAGTTATCAAGCTCTTAAAAAATCACCCTATATGATCGCCAACATACAAATACGAATTGGCAAACCCATTAAAAATTGAAAACTAATTATTTTGTCTTATCACAGAAAATCCTTGAATAAATGTGGAAGTTATCACCCTTCTTACAGAAGTAACACCTAGTTTTTCGCCCTTGACTTCAAAATTTCTCTTAATATCTTAAAATAAAGTTCTTCCATTAGAAATGGAAAACTAATTATTTTGTCTTATCACAGAAAATCCTTGAATAAATGTGGAAGTTATCACCCTTCTTACAGAAGGGAATTTCAATTCTCATTTTCAAAGGCAGTGTAAATACGTTTACATAAATGTTATGAAATGTGAAATGTTTTAAAGGTTGTAAGTTTCGAACCTGATGATGAACCTGAAAGGACAACTTTTTGTCCAGCTTGTTTTCGTTAAAAGCTACCGATTTTAAGCGAAAAAATATCTAAGATTTTAGCAAATTGTCATTAAATTCTGGGAGAGTTATATAAATCCATTTATCGTGTGTTTAAACTTTACATAAACTTTCAAGTTAAGTGAGTAATTATGCACATCATAAATGTGAACTCATGTAATTATTAATATTCCTAAGACGTTTAGTTAAATTATTAATTACTGCAATAACACGGAAGTCACTAATGTAAGCAGATCGTAAACTGCGGCTATATTTGGATAAATTAGGGGAATATTGTCGTAAAACCTGCGCTGGGTTTTGTGTAACCATTCGCCCAGATATGTGTTTGCATAATGTGTGGAAAACCTGCTGAGTTTGTCGCAACCTTATCAACATTTCAAGGCTTTTGTAGTTGTAAATCGAATATTTTAAGTTTGTTAAATTTGTCTTCATTTGCATGTTTATCTCGCAAGTAAAACGATTTAATTTTGAACGTTTGTTTTGCTAATAGAACTGACAGATATTTAAATAATCAAATAAAAGGGATTAATTTTAAACGCTAGTTCTGTTTGACATATTCATCTATTTCTCTAGTTACATGAAAAGTTTAGCGAAAAATTGTAATTTCTTCTGGTTGTTTATATTATTTTTTCTGAAAGAAACAAATAAACATAAAGTTAATGATGGCTAGGTCTTTCATGTGATCCACCCAGATTGGATTGCACTATTCTCGACCAGGATTCACAGGTAACCCATGAACAAAATTCTAAAAGAAAAGGAAAGATATAGACTTTTTTGTGGGCGCATAAAAACTAATGCTAAAGTGCGGTAACAATAAACAAAATTACATCAAGATAATTTTAATCTACGGTTACAGCGGTAAGTTTGTGTGAACTTTAACAGCTGTAACTGCAGGATAGCATTAACTTGAGGTTATTTTGTTTATTGCTAACGGCCCGGTATCTAACTTGCTACTACCACGTCGATCCATACAAAAGAATGAACAAATAATATTCGCCGCTATCGCGATTAAGCGTTGATTTTTTCTATTCGGTATCATGTCTCTCAATCAACTACAGGACAATATTTGGGGCCATTTACGACATCGACATCAAATGTGGCAACTAGTGGTAAGCATTAACTTATCGAATTTAGAACTATGAAGTGTATACATTATCTAAGTATTGAGCAAGTGCTAAATTTATAATCTCCTAGGTTTACAGATTTTCAATTGGTTTCTTGATTTTCCCCCATTATCTGTTGAGGGTATTTTACAACAACATTTTCCCAATTCTATTATAAACTGTGCAACTTAATTTGAAATCCGCCATAAATCAATTATTAGCGTGTACCGTGTACTCGACGGTAGACAACTGATAAAAACGGGTACGAAGTGAAAAAGGCACTTCAGAGTCAAAAACAAATACATATGCGCCGTTGTCGTCGTCGTCGATGAGGAAATAACGCCAAGAGATAACAATTAACCGTTGAAAGAAATATCAAATGATATTAAAAATAAAACTAAGCCACGCTAGCAAAAAGAAAATATGTTGTATATTGCTAGGGGTAGACGTGTACTTGATGGCATTAGGCAGAAATCAAAACGCCCACACAATATATTCAGGAAAAACAAACAACAGCAACACAAAATACCATTCCTAACTTAATTAATGTTGATGATGTATGACACAAATCAGATGATGAAATTTTTTGTCAAAACACGACGACTCACCTTATAGGCTGCCGGTTTCATATAATGATGGTTCTCGCCATGCTCCATTAAACCCGGCGGTATGGTTTGCTCTTCGCAATTCTCCACTTGACAGAAACGCATCGCGCACTTGCTATCATCGGCCCAAAAAGGGCACTGATGATTCAAATTCACTTTGAAAAAACGGAAATAGTTTTTTACCAACAAACTTCTAAGGCGTGGATAGACTTTGATGTTGTTAAAGTGGTCCACGGTATCCACTTCACAGCCGCAATCATTTATCGAACCTTCCAACTGCATATAAATATTAAAAATATTACATTGATTACTTTGCACAACCGGTCGCAGACTAAGTGACCCTACCGGTCCACACATACCTCACAAAAACAGTTTTTGTTATTCTCTTGCATATCATAGGCTGCGAAGTAGCCACAAGATAGTTGTGATCCATACATGCACACCAGCAGCAGAACTACAAACAGCGGCGCCTTAACCGACAAGTAGCGCCACAGAGACATGGCTGGCCAATTGGGAAATTGCTGGTTTGTTGGTGAAAGTCTATGTTAGTCAACAGTTTGCTCCGTCCTTGGCCCTCAACAACATTGACCGAAGGTTGGTGGTGGTACACAACAGAATACACCCCCTACAACGACCGACGACGCTAGCAAACAAGATACACCACGTCAGACTCAAATCACTTGTTTATCTCCTTTTTTCGACCGTAGCTTGTGTTGTGCGTTGTCCGAGTTCAAACAATAACATTCACCTCACTTCACACTATTCACTTTCACACTAAAAATATGTTAATTGTTGTTGGTTTGTGTTTTGTTAATAATTGAATTGTTTTATTGTTTCTATCTGTGTGTACGTGTTTATTTTCATGTGGTGTTGTTGGTTTTTATTTCTTTTGTAGTGGAGTTGCCACAGGGATCAATAAAGAGAAAACAATAAACAGCTGTTGTTGAAGATTAACTCAAACACAATGCGACGAGCTGGCGGCAGCGTCTTTCGGTTTCGCTGGTGCAGACGTACAACAGTCAGCTGACCGTTTTTACAGCTTTACACGCCAAATACAGACAATACCAACAATATATACGCTTTCGTCGTTAAAAACAACAATTACAACTTTTTGAGCGTATTTTTGCGGTACAGACGTAAAGACGATTAGCTGTTTATCGTACGCCCGTCTAGTACGACCGTATTTTAAGTGTGTTTAAACTAAAAACACATGCAGGGTCTGTGTGAAACACATGTTTTCTGTTGTTTCAAAAATATTTGAAAATTATGTCTAATAGCCTTTTCAGACTGCATGCGAAATCAAATGATTTCAGCTTAACCAGTTTAATGCCAAACAACTGAACAACAGTTTTCTGTGGGCGTTAAAGGGTTAAGGTCTATTTACTAATGTCAGATCACATACAAATTTGACTTAATCGACCTTATCATTTCAAGTTGAAATCGATTGATTTCGCATGCGGTCTGAAAAGGTTATAACTTAAATGCTAGTTTACGCGTGAACTGTCGTCGCTAACTTGTAAAGTAATAGCCTTGTCACACTGCATGAAATCAAGTTGACTTCTTGTTAAATCGAGTTGCTGAAATCGACCCTGTCACACTGAAATTTTTGACATTGATCGATTTAGTTTGTCAAAAGATTGTTTGTAAACAAAACAACATGTCAAGAATAGCAACAACAGCTGCAATGGAAAAAGGAAATATAATAAAGAAAAATTAAATTTAATACTAAAATATGTGTTAACTAGCAGTACCCGCTGCTTCGCACGCGAAAAAGCCAGTTTTCGGGTAGTATTTAATTATTTTCACTTGGTGGATATATTTCAGGATTCTAGTTATAACACTTTAGTTTGTACCATTTATATCTCGCTCACACCTTATAAGAACAAATTTCAAAAAAAAAAAATCCATTTTGATGGCGCTTCTACAGGTTCAAAGGAATTCATGTACTAAATTTCACGATTCTAGCTGAAGTACTAAAGTTGGTGCCATTTGTATACCTTTTTGTACTGATCGCCCCTTAAAAGTACAAATTTCGAAAAATCCATTCATGTTGCAAGTCTATGTTGTCAGAGGAATTGACACACACACCAAATGGTACTATTTTTATCCTGCTCCCCATATATGTACAAACACGAAAAAATCCATTTAGAATTGCGCTTCTACATTGCCAGAGGAATTTACACTCCAAATTTCACTGCAATACTTCAGTTGCACTATTTTTATCCCTTCTTGTCCCGCTCATCCCCAATATGTACAAATTTGGAAACAAATCCATTTAGATTGCGCTTCTACGTTGCCAGAGGAATTTACACTCCAAATTTCACGACTATAGCTGCAATACTTTAGGTGGTACTATTTTTATCCCTTTTGGTCCCGCTCACCCCCAATATGTACAAATTTGGAAAAAATCCATTTAGATTGCGCTTCTACGTTGCCAGAGGAATTTACTCTCCAAATTTCACGACTATAGCTGCAATACTTTAGTTGGTACCATTTTTATCCCTTTTGGTCCCGCTCACCCCCAATATGTACAAATTTGGAAAAAATCCATTTAGATTGCGCTTCTACGTTGCCAGAGGAATTTACACTCCAAATTTCACGACTGTAGCTGCAATACTTTAGTTGGTACTATTTTTATCCCTTCTTGTCCCGCTCACCCCCAATATGTACAAATTTGGAAAAAAAATCCATTTAGATTGCGCTTCTACGTTGCCAGAGGAATTTACACTCCAAATTTCACGACTATAGCTGCAATACTTTAGTTGGTACCATTTGTATCCCTTTTGGTCCCGCTCACCCCTTACAAATCTTGCAAATATGCAGTTTAAGAATGAGGGAATAGAGGGCAGCGATGAGAGAGAATCGATAGTGGTCAGTTCGTGAAATCTCAGCTCAGTTGCCGCAATATACGCTGCCGCCATCTTGTATGATATAGCCGAATAACAGTCCATGCTCATTTGTTTTGCAGTACTTCTTACTACTGGACACTAGATGTCACTGGCATATAACATGTTCACAAACCGAAGCAGAATTTAAACAACTCCAGATAAAAGCAGATAAGAGCAAAATTTATTTTACACTATATTTCATATCGTACGATATTGGGGTCGATTGATGTTTAAACATTTCAGTAATAGCCCTTCCACACTGAAATCTTTTCGTAGACGTTTCTAGTCGAAATACGAGATATTTTGCCAAATTTGAAAAAAATATGTCAAAATATGTGGTTTCTAAAGCGAAAAATCGAAATCAGGAGTGAAATTTGTGTGTGAGCCGATCTGACCCATTTTCACCATACGTGTTCCTAGTTGAAATATAAGATGTTTTACAAAATTTGAAGAAAATCTGTTAAAATATGTGGTATCTAGAGTGAAAAGAGTCAAATAGGGAGTGAAATTCGAAGGGGGCTATATCTAAATCTGAACCGATTTGCTTCAAATTAAATAGCGTTCGTCCTTATTCCGACCATTAAGGACCACAACCAAAGTTTCATTCGATTCTGACTAAAATTGCGACAGACGGACGGACGGACATTGCTAAATCAACTCTAATAGCCTTGTCACACTGCATGCGAAATCTAGCTGAAATGACATAAGGTCGATTTACAAATGTCTATTTTACATCGACCTTATGGCATTTTAGATATATTTCGCGTGCAGTGTGACAAGACTGCCAATGTGATTCTAAGCCGATCGGTATAATAAACGACGTGTCTCTTTCGTTTCCTTTTGGGTGTTGCAAAGAAATTCACAAATCCGATGAGAAAGTGATAAAAAACTAAGTAAGTGTGTAAAGGTACGAAAAATCGGGCTTTTCAAGATTTTTGGGGGTGTCTGGGAAGTTTTATATAGAGGTTCTTGTTGTATCGAGTACGAATACCTACAAGACAAATAATATCACCTCCCAGAGTTTTCTAAAGTTCAATTATAATCAAGCCGTAATATGAATCTACATAAAAACTCAGTAATATCCCGGGTTTTCTAACAATATGGCTGTTATTCCAGTCTTAAAGAAAAAGCAGCTGCGATAACAAAATCCTAAATAAAACAAGTAAGGAAAGGCTAAAGTCGGGCGGGGCCGACTATATAATACCCTACACCACTACCTGCTTGATTACTAAACCCAGGTATTTCATGGGAGCAATTTTATGTAGTTCATATAAATTATACAGTCACTATAAATTATTCTTTAGTCAAATTAAATGAATATGGTAAATAATAAAGTAATTGATCCAATTTTCCAGCAGATATTCCGAGTAAAGTAAATAGATCATGTTGATCTGGAAAAATTTATCAAGATTGAATGAAAAAATACAGATTATACAGCGGTAATAGCATGAATCGGACGGACATTTGAAGGGGGCCTATAACAACACTTGAGGTCTGTGCCAAAACATGAGCCTATGTATTTCTTATTCTGCAAAATTTGATGAAGATCCGATATAAGGTGTAGTTTCTAGAGCTGTAATACCTGGACCGATGTGACCCGCTTTCACCATGTCTGTTTGTTGGTGAAACATAATATGTAAACTTTGGCCAAGATCGGTTAAACATTCTGGAGCAACATTTGTATTGGGGCTATATCTAAATCTGAACCGATATTACCCATTTCCACCATAGGAGTTTTTAGTTGGATTATAGATGTTGTGACAATTTTAAAGAAAATCGGGTTCAATGTGTCGTTTCAAGAGCGGAGAATGTCAAATCGGGACCGACATTTGTATGGGGGCTATATCTAAATCGGAACCGATCTTACCCACTTTCAGCATAAGTGTTTCTAGTTCGATTATAAAATGTTGTGCCCATTTTAAAGAAAATCTGGAACAATATGCGGTTTCTAAAGCGAAGAAGTGAAATCGGGAGCGACATTTGTAGGGGGCTATATCTAAATCTGAACCGATCTTACCCACTTTCAGCATAAGTGTTTCTAGTTCGATTATAAAATGTTGTCCCCATTTTAAAGAAAATCGGAAACAATATGCGGTTTCTAAAGCGGAAAAAGTGAAATCGGCAGCGACATTTGTATGAAGACTATATCTATATCTGAACCGATCTAACCCGCTTTCGTCACAGGTATTTCTAGTTAGATTATAAGGTGTTATGCAAAATTTGAAGAAAATCGGGTACTATATGTGCTTTACAGTGCGGAAAAAGTTTAATCGGGAGCGACATTTGTATGGCGGCTATATCTAAATCTGAACCGATTTTTTCCAAATTCAATACCAATATATATATATATATATATATATATATGTATGCCCGATCCACATCCACTTACGGCGCCGAATTTCTAAGTGGATTGGCTCCTGTTTCGTTATGGACCATAGGGCGGTATTGGATATTGTTGTTGGCCAGAATATACGCAGCATTTTCCTTAAACAACGGTTAACGAAGACTTGCAGGGACCTTATATCTTTTGTAGCCGCGTTCCAAGTTTCACAACCATACAGGATGGTCGATTTGACACTGGCGTTGAACATTTTTAGTTTCGTCGTTCTCGAAATGTGTGTCGACCTCCATACTTTGTCGAGCATCCCAAATGCAGCGCGACCTTTGTTAATGCGCGAACGAATGTCATCTCCCGATCCTCCATTAGACATGATGATGCTGCCCAAGTATCGAAATTAATTTACATTTTCCATTGGGATGTCTCCAACTGTAAGGGTGCCCGGGCTGTTGGTGTTTTTACACATCATCTTGGTCTTTGGAGCGTTAATGCGCAACCCAGCAAGAGCTGCGAGCCTGGTCACCTCATTCAGCTTGGTCTCCAAGTCTGAATGTTTGTGTGCAATCAGGCAAATGTCGTCCGCGTAATCTAGATCACCCAGATTACCCTGCAGTCCCATGTTGTTTTGCGATGCTCGGTTCATCATTTTTATTTTGAGAAAAAAATTAAATTTCTATTAACGTTTTTGTTATCGCAGCTTGTTATCCCGGCCAATATTCTAATTGTCGATTTACTTATTTTTATTATTTATTTAATATTATTGAAATTAAAAATATCATTTATGTGAGTAAAGGGACGTATCATATCATTTCCCCAGTAGTATCATATAATTCGAACAAAACCTCAATTCAATTTTCAATTTCCCAAGTGATACTCATACTCGTATCTGCATATATTTATATCATTTGATTGTTTGCATTTATTGTTTGTTAAGTGTCAATTAATAACTTTATTATATTTGTTCATTAAATATTGATGCCAGGCACAAAAGATCGACAGATCGATGGAAGAAGATACCACACCACAGCATTGTTTCCCAGGCGAGCAGGCGACGAACGATACTTCGTCTCACTCTCCTTTTTATGCAAATGAGTGTGAGGCTAACAAGACGGGGACCGAAATCTTACCAAAACCAGGAGCGTTGAGCGATGATCTTCAGCCTGACAGGCAGACAGGCTGTCGGACAGACAGTCTCACACACTCACACACCCCAAAGATTCCGTGTGTGTCCGTCCGTCCGACCGTCTCCGTTCGTATAACGTGACTTACATACCAAAACAATGCTTAGTGGTGAAAGGATCTCATTGTTAAACCCACAAGAAAAAGGGTTGTGGCTGACAAAAGAAATGGGTGACGATGAAGGAAGAAAGGGCAACTCTTGTCGAGATATTTAAATTTCTTCTGATGGTGATGATGATGCTGCCGCTGCTGCTGATGTTGTTGTTCTTGTAATGGCCATAATCAATTTTATTGAAGAAAACGAAAATGCAAATGAGTTGCAGCCAAATGACCTTAAGCGGTTTAAATGCCATAAAGTAGAGGATTTCCATAGGAAGAATGAAAGGAAAAATAGGAAAAAATTTAGCTCATGCCGTCAGAATTTCAATCAATCACGGTGTAAATGGAATGGATTTCCAAGGTACTCACTCACTCTTTGGTATTTGCATCATTACTTAATGATCTCGGAAATCCTTCTTCCTTATTTTCTCTTTTTCGTTTCATGCATATGGCTGTATTTCTAGAAAAATAGAGTTGATGTTTTCTTTATAATTTTTCATTCAGACATAGTGGATGGCTGTATTAGCATATTCCCATATGATGTACTATCTGATCATCTTACATTGTGACTGCACCTCAACATAACCTATCTGATCACCCAAATATTGAAATGTGTATGTTCCTTTGAAACTTTGCAAAGGATTCGCGTGCCAATTTTGCAAATCCTTGCCATTTCCAAAGTGAAACTATTTTTCATTGGATTGTTATATCAATGATGTCTTCATTATCAGAGAAATGCTCTTTCTAATTTCTAAAGGAAAGTCCTATGAAACCACCCCTTTCACATTTATTGGCAAATGTTTGCCAAATCTTTTGAATGGGGTGCGAAATTCGTTTCCCTTTTCGCCTTCCTCAAAAAAGCCAATAAGAAAACAATATGAAAAAACAATTTATGTATCTTAGAATAGTCATTCTATATTTTTGATGTATTATGCCTTCCTCCTTCCTGCCTCGTACCTTCTACACAAATTATCCTGCCCTACATAAAATTGTATTCCTTATAACTTCCGTATATACGTTCTCTGAGAGAGAGGGTATATATAAGTCGGTTTAGCCGACTGAAGCATATTTTTAATTTTTGGGTGATCACAAATTATCCTTCTTTTAATTCCTAGAGCTATATTTAAGAAGTTATGGCCGGTTTAACACTTTGAAATAATTGGGAATTTTTGGGTGATCACAAATTATCCTTCTTTTAGCTCCAGAGATATATTTAAGAAGTTATGGCCGGTTTAATATTTTGAAAATTGATTTTTTGAAATTTTGGAATTTTTGGGTGATCACAAATTATCCTTCTTTTAGCTCCTAGAGCTATATTTAAGAAGTTATGGCCGATTTAACAATTTATTTATTTTTTGGAATTTTTGGGTGATCACAAATTATCCTTCTTTTAGCTCCTAGTGCTATATTTAAGAAGTTATGACCGATTTAACAATTTTTTTGGAATTTTTGGGTGATCACAAAATATCCTTCTTTTAGCTCCTAGAGCTATATTTACGAAGTTATGGCCGATTTAACAATTTATTTATTTTTTGGATTTTTTGGGTGATCACAAATTATCCTTCTTTTAGCACCTAGAGCTATATTTAAGAAGTTGTGGCCGATTTAACAATTTTTTTTTTTTGAATTTTTGGTTGATCACAAATTATCCTTCTTTTAGCTCCTAGAGCTATATTTAAGAAGTTATGACCGATTTAACAATTTATTTATTTTTTGGAATTTTTGGGTGATCACAAATTATCCTTCTTTTAGCTCCTAGAGCTATATTTCAGAAGTTATCGCCGATTTAATAATATATTTATTTTTTGGAATTTTTGGGTGATCACAAATTATCCTTCTTTTAGCTCCTAGAGCTATATTTAAGAAGCTATGACCGATTTAACAATTTATTTATATTTTTTGGAATTTTTGGGTGATCGCAAATTATTCTTCTTTTAGCTCCTAGAGCTATATTTAAGAAGTTATGACCGATTTAACAATTTATTTATATTTTTTAGAATTTTTGGGTGATCACAAATTATCCTTCTTTTAGCTCCTAGAGCTATATTTAAGAAGTTATGACCGATTTAACAATTTATTTATATTTTTTGGAATTTTTGGGTGATCGCAAATTATTCTTCTTTTAGCTCCTAGAGCTATATTTAAGAAGTTATGACCGATTTAACAATTTATTTATTTTTTGGAATTTTTGGGTGATCACAAATTATCCTTCTTTTAGCTCCTAGAGCTATATTTAAGAAGTTATGGTCGATTTAACAATTTATTAATTTTTTGGAATTTTCGGGTGATCACGAATTATCCTTCTTTTAGCTCCTAGAGCTATATTTAAGAAGTTATGACCGATTTAACAATTTATTTATTTTTTGAAATTTTTGGGTGATCACAAATTATCCTTCTTTTAGCTCCTAGAGCTATATTTAAGAAGTTATGACCGATTTAACATTTTGAAATATTTGGTAATTTTTGGGTGATCACAAATTATCCTTCTTTTAGCTCCTAGAGCTATATTTAAGAAGTTATGGCAGATTTAACAATTTATTTATTTTTGGAATTTTTGGGTGCTCACAAATTATTCTTCTTTTAGCTCCTAGAGCTATATTTAAGAAGTTATGACCGATTTAACAATTTATTTATTTTTTGGAATTTTTGGGTGATCACAAATTATCCTTCTTTTAGCTCCTAAGGCTATATTTAAGAAGTTATGACCGATTAAACAATTTTTTTAATTTTGGTTGATCACAAATTACCGGTTTAACATTTTGAAATTTTGAAATTTTTGGATGATCACAAATTATCCTTCTTTTAACTCCTAGAGCTTATTGTAAGAAGTTATTACCGATTTAACAATTTGTTTTTTAATTTTTGGTGATCGCAAATTATCCTTCTTTTAGCTCCTAGAGCTTATTGTAAGAAGTTATGACCGATTTAACAATTTGTTTTTTATTTAAATTTTTGGGCGATCGCAAATTATCCTTCTTTTAGCTCCTAGAGCTATATTTAAGAAGTTATGAGCGATTTAACATTTTGATTTTTTTTTTTTTTGAATTTTTGAATGATCACAAATTACCCTTCTTTTAGAAAACTTTATTTATCCACATGTCCCTGCGGTAAATTTTGGAATATATTTTCACCACTTTAGGGTATTTGGATATTTTGTTGGACAAAATGCGAAAACTTCTTTGACATTATTTTTGGAAACATATTCCCTACTCCATAAATCCTAAATTTCATCAAAATATCTCATTTTAGGCAATGTTGAATATGTATTTGAAGCACAAAAAGTAATTGTCTCTTACATATTATCAAAACTCTTTTTTCGTCCTTTCCAATACTTTATTATAAAAATTGTATTTTCTGCGTCATAATTAAAATATCTATCTAACATAATAATAATATAATATCTATATCTTCCTGTGAAAACATGATTTTCTAGCACTTCTAACTGTCAAATTTTCCTGATTATAATATAATAATAGTTGAAGTGTATTGAATTTGAATTTTGAACTCATCGTACTGTGTTTCCTTTAACAATGGTTGTAATTTTTGTTTTTTCCTCCAATGTTTTCGGTTCTCTAAGCAAATCCGCCACTTTTCAATAAGAAATCAAAATTATTTGCAATTTGAGCCACGCCCTTTCTTGTACCTCCCACTCAATTGTCTCGATCCTAGGTAAAATTAAATCCTTTATATCTCCTATACCGGTGCCTGCTATCTATTATGACTTCATATTTGATCAGGTTCATACAATTATTAACAAA
This sequence comes from Polietes domitor, assembly GCA_947397865.1. Taxonomy (NCBI): domain Eukaryota; kingdom Metazoa; phylum Arthropoda; class Insecta; order Diptera; family Muscidae; genus Polietes; species Polietes domitor. The sequence continues at coordinate 49,302,120 of OX377621.1, forward strand.
TGTGGAAGTTGGGTCCAATTGGCTCTCACAAACGCTAAGCAAAATTTAAATCCTTCCATACACATGTTCTCTGAGAGTGAGGGTTTATATAAGTTTACCGACTGACGTTTTCTTACTTGTTTCACTGTTAATTGGTCATAACTTGAAAACCAAATATATATTTGTTTTCAATAATACGTATACAATATTTTTATGAGACGAAAATCGTACCGCTTGACATGGAATGACTCGTATGTGATCATATTTTTTTAATCATGGGCAAAATATCTTTGCAATCTTTACAATTACGTATTTTTCGAAATCATTTCAAAATTTTACAGAGGATAGGTGATATTAGGATTCCAACATTTTGCAAATCGTCAGTTCAAGAATTACAGAATTACATGCAAAAAGTTGATTTGGAGCAGTAGCTGTCGACTTCAAGAAGAAGTGTTGTAGTATATTATGGAAATGTTTTATTTTTATAATTTTGAATTAAAATTAATTTAAAGATAAATTAAAAATATTTTAATGTTTTCTTGACTATATATCAACATAATAATTCAATTGCCTTCAAAATCGTTAATCATTCATTCGTTGATTTCCCCCTTTTTCAATTTCAACTTTTCACACAGTCAGAAGACAGCTCATCGTTTAGGTATCATTCGAATGATATTGATTCCTTCTAATTATTTTTTGCTACACCTACTACAAAATGTTTTCAAGAAATATGAGTTTTTAGCTGTAACTTTGAAAACCCACAAATCGATCTAAATGTCCAATAATACGACCAACTCATTGGGTCTATTAATTCAGAACATAAAATTGATTACATGAAAAAAAGATTTTTAGAAGTGTTTTCAGGAGATGGCTTGACTTAGCGACGAAATATTTTGGATATCATCATTGAACAATTCAATCTAAATTGCTGGGGGGTGACCGCAGCAATTTATTTTTGTGACTCATCCTAATGTGCATATGTAGACCATGATTACTGAAAATGTATCTTGAACACATCCACGTTCATGCTTTTATAATGTACACCAGAAATCAAAAATTTATCTGAAGCTTCCGACAATAAATGATAAAATTTATAATCACAATTAATTAACATTTTAAAATATCCACACATCCACATGTGGCTTCAACAAGAAGGAACAATAATAAGACAAATTGCAAAATTAATTTGATCTCCCTCTCTCTCTCTCAAATAAAACACGCCTAATATTGAACTAATTAATTGCTCCACATATTGTTTATTCCATTCACTATAATTGTATTTCAATTCAAAATACTGCCAATCTTAGTCCTCTTATCCTCTGCAAAAACAACTCTCCCATTTCCATTGACGTCTTGATCTGTGATACCTTTTTTCGCCTCTAACCAATCCCCTCAATGGCCACAATCAAATTTTCGCAGTAAAAACAAATCATTTGTATTGTCTATTTCACACAAACACAAATAAATATTTATCAAATTGATAATTCAAACCCACATTATCTGTTTAACTTTTGCCAACACATTTCGCAAACAATCCCAGAAAAAGGATATCTTCTTAAATTACCACACAACCGTACACACGACCGTTGTTTGGCGTGTTTGATAACAATCAAAGATCAATAGTTGGCATTGTAATCTCGCCAGTTGTTGTTCCACACAAATGACACACTCCAAATATGTATGTATTTATCAATGGCCCGAAGGAGAAGAGGAACAATCGATCCGGCTTCCTTTAGCAATTCGCAATATTCGAAGAAGAGGATCGAGAAATAGGGGTGGGTTGTCGGTTTCGCAATGGCATGCGATTGCCGATAACAATTTGCTAATATCTCATAACGAGAACGTGCGAAAGTGGCATCGTGTGATCCCTTCATCCTTTTCCGTCCGTCCGCCCATCCATAATATTAAGTTGTCGATTGGATTGGTGTTGAGTGACAGGATCAATGCAAAATCAAGATGATGAATGAGTAGGTTCATATCCTTGTTTGCTAAATTTCAATAATTTTTTAAATATTATGCAAATGTGTTACAGGGAACGGTTTGTTCGAATAAAGGCTTGTATACAGCAATAGAAAGAAAGATGACATCAAAATCGAATAAAGTCTTATATGAAAGGATTCTTTTTGATATTGTTCTTGGTACAACAAAGCAGAATGTATGTGTCAATCTTAAGGTCGCAAAATGTGAAATGGTAACGCCCAAAAATGTGATTTTTTTTTTTCATTTTATTCAAAAATATGATAATAGTGGAATTATTCCATTTATTTAATTTTCGTTTTGGAAAGAGAATTTTTTAGTATTTTAAGGAAACTATAAAAATATTTTTTATCCACTGTATACAAATTGCTGAAAACTTTGAAAGGCAGGGTGGGCCATTTAACAGTTTAAATTTGAACTACCGACTACTTTGTTTTTATTTTCAGGTTTATGTTTGACATTTGCAAAATGGGACGCGTCTGCTGCGTTTTCGGTTCGCAAAATAGGCTGATTGATTGTTTGTTTGGCAGGAGATGAAGAATTTTTCCGGAAAATCGTGTTTTCAGATGAAGCTCATTTTCATATCTGAGTCTATGTCAATAAGTAGAATTGCCGCTTATGTGGTTCAGAGAATTTTGATCTGGCTGCATCGTTGGGCCATTTTTCTTCGAAAATGTGCAAGGAGCCGGCATTACTGTGCCATGCCCAACGAATTTTTGTTTTCAAAAATTCAATGTCATCCCTTTGGTTTCAACAAGACGGCGCCACATGTCACACAGCCAATGCAACCATCGATATTTTACGCACTGTTTTTGAAAATCGAATAATCAGCCGAAATTGTGATGTCAATTGGCCGCGTCGTAGCTGTGATTTGAGCCCATTGGATTATTATATGGGGAGCCACTAAGGATAAATGTTAAGCAAACCATCCAAAGACAATTGAAGCGTTGAAACATGAAATCGAAGTTGCCATTGAAGAGATTCGGAAGAAATGAGCACAAACAACAAAAGTATACAAGAAAATTGGGTTGATCGGATGAAGTACTGACGAGCCAGTCGTGTTAGTCATAGGAATGATATTGTGTCCCATTATTAAATGACAAAGTTCAACCTTTCCAATAAAACCAGAAATTTAAAAAAAATAATCAGTACGTTTTCTTTTATAGCCGATTCTAAGTTAAAATAAAAATATATTATATACAGGGTTTTCCAACAAGAGGTGTTATTTAGAATCACCCGGTATTTCGGTAGCTGTCATTTCGGTAGAAACTACGCCATTACTAAAAATGGAACGATACACGCTTCAACAACGCATTGAATTTATTAAAATTCATGAATGAAAATGATCCGTAAAATCATCTTGACTGGTGGGGCCCATTTCCTCCTCGGTGGCTACGTCAACAAGCCAAATTGTCGCATCTGGGACTCGGAAAACTCAAGAGTTATTGTTACAAAGCCTCTCCATCCTCATCGTGTGATTGTTTGGTGCGGTTTATGGTCCGGCGGGGTCACTGGACCTTACATTTCCAAAAATAGGTTGGATCAATAGTTACGGAGAATGGGCTGCGCTATCGATAGATGATTAATGATTTTTTATGGTCGGAGTTGGATGGTATTGATCTGGACAACGTTTACTTTCAACAAGACGGCGCTACGTGCCACACAAGCAACTAAACCATTGCTCTTCTACGGGAGAAGTTTCCGGACCGTGTTATCTTTCGAACAGGTAATCACAATTGGCCACCGAGATCTTGTGATCTACGTCTACGCCAACAGCCCAGCGTCGATTCAAGACCTCAAAGATAGAATTCGTAAGGCTATCGAGGACATAGGGCAGCCACTTTGCGATTTGGTTATGGAAAATTTCATGAAAAGGATATGCGTGGTCGTGGTGGCCATTTTTCTGATGTTGTTTTTCATTATTAACGGCATATCTTCCTCTTTATTATGAATCTTTATCTCAAAAAAATGGCATTTTTCTTTGAATACCAAAATAACACTTCTTGTTGGAAAGCCCTGTAGTATTGGGTGGGTCATTTTTCGCGAACGTTGTACAATATAATAACTAAGTTATCGAAAAAAATTGCATTACTTTTTCTGCCTAGTTTTCTAAAAATTTTAGTTTTTCCGGTATTTTTGAATTCGATAATTCGAAAGTTATTTGTTTTGATTTTTCCTTCAAATTAGCTAAAAATAATAGAAAATCGTTTTCTATTTTCTAATTTAATGAGGTCCTCTTTCCAAAAATATAGATCTTGGCGTCTCGGATATAATAATCTTGCCTCTTATTTATTTTCCAATTCGTCTTTCGAATATTATCGATCAATAATACAATTCAAACCCCTTCATAAAATGTTCAGCAATTCTGCACAAGTGTCACTATGCCTCGCCTTACTTTGCATATACTCCACATCACTCTGTTATGATTTGCAACAGGGATAAAAATGGTGCCTATAAAACGACAGCAGCTAGATTATTGAGTAGATACATAATATAAAATTATTTTTTCAAAATTCGTACTTTTAAGGGGTAAAATGGGAAAAGAGGGATAAAAATGGTACCAACCAAACGGCTGCACCTAAAATAATGAAATTCGGTGTATATATTCCTCTGACTGCGTAGACACGGAATAAAAAGGTTTTTCAAAATTCGTACTTTCAAGGGATACACTGGGACAGAGGGTACCAACTAAGCGGCTACAGCTAGAATGATGGAATTTGGTGTGGACATACCTCTAATTGTGTAGACAAGTAAAATAAAAAGATTTGTAGAAAGCCGTACTTTAAAGGGGGTAAAATGGGAAAAAGGGATAAAAATGGTACCAACCAAATGGCCGCATCTAGAATGACGGAATTCGGTGTACGCATTCGTCTAACTGCATAGACAAGCAAAATAAAAATAATTTTCCAAATTATTTAATTTTTTTTTTTTTTTTGAATCATAAAGTTAGGTTAGGTTCAAAATTTGTACTTTTGGAATTAAAATGGATGGAAATACAACCAACTGTAGTTTTCCGCTCTATAAAGCACATATAGTACCTGATTTTCTTTAAATTTGGCACAACATCATATAATCCAACTAGAAACACCTACGCTGAAAGTGGGTAAGATTTCAGATTTAGATATAGCCCCCATACTAATGTCGCTCCTGATTTGACTCTTTCCGCTCTATAAAGCACATATAAAGAGTGATTTTTTTGAGGTTAGGATTTTCATGCATTAGTATTTGACAGATCACGTGGGATTTCAGACATGGTGTCAAAGAGAAAGATGCTCAGTATGCTTTGACATTTCATCATGAATCGTCTTACAAACGAACAACGCTTGCAAATTATTGAATTTTATTATCAAAATGCGTGCTCTGTTAAGAAAGTTCATTGCGCGCTTCCATTTTATGGTCAGTTTAATCGACCCACTGAAGCGGCTATTCGGGCTATTGTGACTAAATTTCGCACCAAATTTACATTGTTGGACATTAAACCACCAACACGCTTACGTAGAGTGCGAACTGAAGAAAATATCGCAGCTGTATCGGCCAGTGTTAATGATGACCACCAATTTTCGATTCGTCGCCGTTCGCACCAATTGGGTCTCTGTTACTCAAAAACGTGGAAATGCCAAAATTGGACTAAGCGGATGGACCACCTAAGACGCAGCCGCGGTTAACATTTAAATGAAATTATCTTCAAAAAGTAAATGTCATGGACCAATCTAACGTTTCAAATAAAGAACCGATGAGATTTTGCAAATTTTATGCGTTTTTTTTTTTTTAAAAGTTATCAAGCTCTTAAAAAATCACCCTTTAGTACCCGATTTTCAAATTTGAAGATAGATATAGCCCCCATACAAATGTCGCTCCCGATTTGACTTTTTCCGCTATATAAAGCACACATAGTATTCGAATTTCAAATTAACACCTGACAAGATTTTTTCATAACACACACTAAAATAAACAATATGAACTAAAAGGTCTTATTTTATATTTTAATTAGAAGCAACAATTTGTAGCTTTATGAATGCTGAAAGAAAACTGCAAAAAACTGTTGTTATAGCAGAAAAGTTGCTGTAATAGCAGAAAAGTGCCTGCTGATAGTGATCAAACAATCTCTTCTGCTAATAACAGACTTTTGTACTAAACCAATTAACAAGCGGCAATTGAATATTTGTAGCACATCTGTGAATCTGAGGCATGGTAAAGCCTTGATCGGTTGGGATATACATAAATCTAAATAGTTAAAAATAAATTTTTGAAAATAATTACAAAATTGCTGTATATTAGTGCAATCGGAGATTCCCTAGAACTATGAACAATTCATTGTAGTAGGTTGCTACTGTAAAACCCGACCATATTATTTTGGATATTTATTTATTTTGAAGGTGACGATGTTATGCGTAGATATCTAAATGTGTATGTGTGCATTAGGGTGGTACTTAGTTTTTTGCTACATCCACTCCCATATACTCAAAATAGGACATCATCGTGAATGTTCAAACCATGAACCAAATAAACATTTTTGGTAAGCTAACAATCGAACCAAAATAAATATGATATAACTTCATATTTTGATTCCTCAAATATGTTTCAAGCGTGATGAGTTTCATTTCTTTATGGCCGCTGTGTATTTTCTCAATATTTCACTATTCGATACATTATCTATGATATTTTATTTTACATTATTTCCTTCGTGCAACTCCGAAATATTTTAAAATCATTATTCTGTTTACGTATGAGTTTTGCATTTTTAAGGAGGTAGTGTTTTGGCTATTTGTTTACTAATAATCATATATTTTTATTTTGGTATATTACCAATGTATAAATTGGTCCTTTTTTCATAGGGTCCAAATCCCAGCCCTTTCTTATATTGAATTTCTGAAAGCTTAACTCATCGTCTACAAAGTTACTCTAAATATCAATAAACAATATAATTTCTTCTCCACAATTACCTGTCACTGGAATGACAACATTTTTATCGAAAATCTCTCTCCATGAAAGGGGGATGAATACCTGTCGTCTACCGTTCATTTACTGAAGAATAAACTATAGGAAATCAAATTCCAGCCTTCCCTTATTTTCTAAAAAACAAGATCACATATTCCAAAAAACATTAAACTTTCTTATTAATTTGTTCCAGTATTTCACCCAAACCAGCAGCTGTTGTTCTTGCATCCATCCATTCTAACGCTACTTCTTCCACATCTTCCGCCTTTCGAAAACTTCTCACGATGCAATCAATTTGAATATGTAGAGATTAAAAAAAAAACTAAAAAAATCACCAATTTTTTTATAAAAAATAATCATTTTTTATGCTGAACGCATCTTTACCTAAGAACCATACACACGTACTCACAGATAAAAGGATTAAATCCTTCTACTTTCCTCATACCACCAAGGTGGTGGCTGTCTGGCAGAGTGACTGGCATCGGCCGTCCCAAAGACGTTCCTTCTTCGTATGCAAATGAGCATGAGATGATTTGTCTGTTTTCTCTAAATTTTTTCCTGCTGGCGGTGGAGGGACTCAACAAAAGGGATGCTTCTTCTGGGATCATTAAAACGAATTGATGATTTTTTTCTTATAGTTTTTAGGGAATTTATGAAAAAAACGCTAAGAAACCCTTTCGTTTTTTTTTTGTGATTTTTTATATAAAAAAAGAAGCAAAAATAATTCGATCGTGAGAATTTGGAAAGAGTTAGACGAGGATGAAATTGAAAACTATTTTTGGGTGAATTTATAAAAAATGAAAGTGGCAGATTGCTTGCCAAGAATAAGAAACTGGTTTGGATTTGAAAAAGTTCCTCATGTGGGGCAACTACCTCCCTGGCCTGTGTATCATTTTAGTAAGTCGATATTAAATATTGGATATCATTGTCTTGTATTGTGATTTCCTTTTGTATTCTTAGTCATCCTTTATCACTTCGCCACTGTTTGCCAAGTGTCAATTAATAAGTTTATTATATTATTTTTGTTTGATCAAATATTGATTCAATTTAGCATTGTTCCATCGACAATGCGATCTTTGTTCCCATGACATTCGACTAATAAACCCTTTGATTTATGCTTGTAATAGTTACGTCGTCCCTCAATTTTTATGCAAATTTCGTGTCTTTCGTATGCTAACGAGCCCGTCGCCCCGTCCCCGCTTAACCCACAGAATGAGTGATGATCTTCGATCGGAGATGGGCGATGCGGATTTCTACCCTCAGAATGTGTAACGTGACTTACATACCAAAACAATGCTTACCGTTGAAAGGATCTTCGTCTCGAAAGAAAGGGGTGAGGTTTGCTGGGGTCATACACCAGTACGTGTGTGTGTATGTAAATTTCCTTCTGGGTAAGACGAAATTCATTTCTTTTTTGGGTAAGATGCTGAAAGAAAATATGCAAATGGTATTTGTAACAAATGACCTTAAGCGGTTTATAGGTAAGAAGACAGTTTTTAAGATTTTCGAACTTATGCCAGAAGAATTTTAATCAATCATTGGGAAATTGGACGTTTTCGTAGAATATATTGAGAGAGAAGAAAATCGATGGACTGTTTTGAAACGTGAAACTCATCTAAATGCTTTCGGTTTTTGTCTTCATTTACAAAAATGATCTCATATAAGCTGCCAGTAGTACGAGGTCATGTAAGATGTGATGCTTTGAAAATCACATCACACAATTCCTTCGCTAGGGAACCGAAGTCTCATTCAGTATGTGGACTAATACACATTAAAAAACAGTAATGTCTTTTGCTCCACATTACAAAAAATTATATAGAACAAGTAAAAAGACGTTGAGTTCGGCCGGGCCGAATCTTATATACCCTCCACCACGGAGTGCATTCCACAGTATAGCCGTCAGATTAGAGGCTGTCGACTTTACATTGAACCTCTTAGCCAATTTCGTTCGGCAGCTAGCGTGGTTTTAACAGACGGACGGATAGACAGGCAGACGGACATGGCTAGATCGTCTTAGACACAGAATGAGGTATCCGTCAAATATTTCAAGGTGTTACAAACGGAATGACAAAGTGCATATACCATCTAAACACCATCTAAAAATGGAATAAAGTATATGAAATGCGATACAAAAATTCTAGCTATTATAAATTATAATAATTTTGTTTACAACAAGTTTGATTTGAAGTGGGATATAGTCCTGCAAATTTATTTACAGATAAGAACTTTTCCCCTTTTTTCGTTAATGCCAAAAAAATATTGCATATAAGACGAAGCATCGTGGGTTCCGAAACGGATGTATAATCGGTGCTAGCAAAAGAAACAATTCAGTTTTATATTTTTAAGTAAAAAAAATGTATTTAGAAACAAATATTTCTTTATTCTGTATTTTAAAAATTTTAAATTCTTGTAATAACTATTCCAATTACGAATTTACAAAATTCGCATTTTTTCAACTATCGCAATAATTCATTCAAGTTTATAAATTTATCTTTTTTTAATTTAAAAAACGATGTTGTGTTTTTTATTAGAAAATAAAATAAATATTAAATATTAATGAGAATTACACTTTTGACAATAATAGAGAATATTTCGATGTTCGTGACTAATAAGACTATTCAACAAAAATTTTGCCGAAGGGCTGTGTATAATGTTTTCTGATGTACTTTCAAAAATGATATTAAATCGTACATATACTTAAAAATGCTAGAATTACAATTTTCGCCGAAATATATATCCGATAACATCCGCTTATATGTTAACTTAAAAGTATTTATGATGGCTACAAATATTGGGAATTTCACTTTCACATCGAAATAGTCTCCAAATTAAAAATATTTTTTTGAAAAAATCTATTTTGCTGCCACAAAAAAAATAAATAATGTGGTTTGTTTTATTTTTAATAGCTAACATTCTAACGAACAAAACATTGTATATATAAAGGATCTATGAATAAATGTAGTAGTTATCACACTCTTGTAGACGCAAAAGTCTTAAAAATATCATGATTTTTAAAATGTTTGCTTAAATAGCGTGAAAAAATCTCTTTGCCATTTTCATAATAGAATATTTTGTTTTATTTATTGTAATAGCTGGCCTAGTTGAAGAAAATATAAAAGTTATGACCCTTATTGTAGAAGTAATAGCATTTCATCTAGGGCTTGTTTTCTTCAGATATTACATATTACTATTTATAAAAAATAAAAAATTATATTTTTTAAAACTCTTTTGCGTCTACAAAGAGTATCTATCTTCTACATTTATCCATAGATTTTTACAAGTAGATCTTGTTTCCCCAGGTGAGAATGTTTTAATTTTTTCCTGATTTCTATTATTTGTGTCAGCAAAAAATGATTTGTTTCAAAATAAAAATGCAATTTTTAGGAGGCTGTTCCTAAACCGCTGTTTTTATGTGACAGTGAAATTCCCAACAAAATTACCTTTAATCCGGTAGTGATGGACCAATATTTCCAAAATGAGAGCACAAATATTAAATTTTGTATGCCGATTTTATGAATCAGTGTGCCACAATGTACACAAAAAATAAATGTTTAGATCTCGGACACAAATTTTTTATTACATGGTGTAATCAGTAAGTAATCTAAAAAAATATATATTTCTGTAAATTATATATATATAAATCTTTGTATTGTGTTATATTTGTATTATATTGTATGATGCTTAAGACCTTGGCAAACCAATTAAAATCTATATTATGTGTAGACTTGTAGGTTGTCAAATAACCACAAAAATTAGTGTACCCATATGGATACAATAAAGCAAATATAAGAAAATATATTTTCCGATTTTTGTATATTTTTCTGATTTTTTGTGCAAACAAAACATTTTCTTAAATCAATTTTTTTCTCCTTTTTTGGAGACAGTTCCTACAACACAGGATCTAAGTCGATTTATAACCGGGCATTATCGGGCATATTGTTGCATTTTGTAATAAGCGAAGGAAATTGAACCAACAAGTTTTGATAAGTTTCTCCATGATCTAAGCGCAAATGTGGATTAAATCATATAGTTTGATGATTAAAACATACATATGTATATATATGCAAATTTGAAAAATAAAATCAATATTTATGTGTTTTACTTATTCTGAATTTCGAATTCAAAATTACATATCGTCGCCGTCGTAGCAGGAGATAAATAACTTGTCAATTTCGAAATAATTTTAATATGATAGATTTTTGGTTTTTTCGTACACCCATTTCTCATAAATTTGTCAAAAGGATTTTTCCTTAATTGTTGCCGTTTTGGCGTGGTTAAATGATTTTCTAAAAAACTACACATAGTATTACGGAATTTATTTATTGAAATTTTGAGAAGAGATTTTGTGAAACTCGGAGTTCGTTAGACATTTCATTAATAATATCTTTAATTAATATAACTTTGTTATATTATTCATGAGTTTTAGTATTTTATGATGAAAAGCTTCAAATGGACAAAAATAGTAGTCGACCAAAAAATTCTAGCTAGCCAAATTCAAAAATTGTCGGTCCATAGTTGCTTCATTTTTATACCCTATACCACTGCGTGGAATAGATCAAATAATAATCAATCTAGATCCGTTAAGCTTGTGAGCAAAGCAAATTAAATATATCGCCATGAAATTGGCAGGAGATTTTTTCCAAACTTTGGATCAGATTTATTCTTCTAATTTAATATAATACTCCAGAATCCATCTTTTTAATTGGGCTACTGGGTGGGCTTCCAAGATTGGTAACCACGGCCATGCCAAATTCTGAAATGTTTACCAAAAGTACAAATTATGCACCGAATGTAGGGTTTGGGGTTTCCCGGACTTTTTTCATTTCCCGGGAAAACGGGAATGGAAAGTTTCATTCCCGGGAATTCCCGTGAAAAAAATATATTTATTTTAGGTATGTCCAATATGATTTAAAATGTCAACATTTAGTAACTGGTGTGTTATTATAACCTATTAACGCCCACCAAACACGGCCGAGTACACTATTTCAAGGTTTTCGTACTTTTTTGATAACTTTTAATATGAATGTAATTTCTGTTTATTAAAGTATTGGATTGTTCTAGCTTAATTTTTGTATGAAATTTACTACTTTCATAATGTTGCTGCCAGATTTTTCTTGTTGATTAATTAAAAAAAAAACAATGGATAAAAATGTTGTCCCTCTTAATTGTAATCGAGAAAGACAATATAATATAATAATAATCTAAAAATAAATATTTTTATTACTGTAGTAATAAATAAAAAATAGGTTAAAATACTGGCATATTACAAATTAGACGAATGTTTATGTGAAAATATTTTACATATTATTTTTCATTTTACTAATATTTTACTCTAGACTAATCGTCAGAATTAAAGGCGTCATAAAATTGGACATTTAAATCGCAGTCACAAGTGACTACACTACGCTAGATTCAAAATTAAAAAATGATTAAGGAAACAAATAACTCGTAGAATGTTATGACGTAATTAATTTAGAAGATTCATATAAAAAATTTACAGAAACAAAGTAAAATATTCTAAAATGTAACAGTAATATAAAAAAATAATATTAAATAAATAATTAGTTCTTACAAAGGGTTATTTAATAATACCGTAAGATATATTTCTATACATATTTGATTTATCTTGAATGTTTCCAGGTGAAAGATTTTAAATGTATCCCAATTTTTAACAATTTCTTACTGGTTTCATATGTAAAGTAAATTGTTATTTAAGAAGATTTTCACCGTTTATTTTGTCGACTCTTCTAGGAAAACAAGACATTTAAAGTATATCCAGCACAAGGGTTTAAGTATTGACATTATGGCAGCCATAGTATAGTATTGTTTCACAATAAAGATCATGCAAATATATTCACAAAAAGTTTTCATTCCCCTAGCTGGGTTTCGCAAAAAATGGGTACTTAGCGAATTTAAAATGTTCTGTTTATAGTAATAAACAAATACCCATTATTATTGTCAGTAATGTAAATATATATATTTTAAATATATCTAACATTTCTAATTAATTTAGTAAATGTAAATTAATGTTCAAAATAATCAATAAAATATTTAATTCAAATCAAAAATTTTTTCCCGGGAATTCCAGGAAAATTTTTGGAATTCCCGGACCCCAAACCCTAACCGAATGTGAAGATATTTTTTAACTGTGGAGCATAGGGCGTCAATGATAGTAATCGTAAATATACCAATATCTGGTATAAGAGATATGTGAGTTATAAAAAAATCCTTATTTTTGGCGAGGTTGGTTTCGGCCCTATTGTTCAAATTATTTATATTGTAAAATTCCTTATTAATTTCTAAATAAACTAAACGATAAGAAGTTATACGCTTCTAAAAACAAAACTTCGGACAGTTAATAAAACTGTTTATTTTTTAAATTGAAATTTTTTAAAAATAACTAGCTATGTGCTGGAGAACACAAAGTTACATTTAGTAAGAGTTTTTATACGTGAAACACATAACTTATTTTGGTACAATCGGAACCAATTAAGATATCGACAAATGCTTTGGTGGATTAACGTATTTTTTTGACGAAAAATTACACATATGTAGGTTGCTACGTTTGCCACGAAGGCGATGATATGGTATTCCTCAAATAAAATCAAATACACCGGAATCGTTCAAAAATATACCGCGTGATTTAAACTTAGAGTCAATATATAATCGACTAGCCACAAACACTGAGAAGCATCACTTATTACTAGACAGCGGATTTTTATGCAAAATCATATTTCGAACGGATGGTTATAATTGAATGTCGACATTACACAAATGATTTCATGATAAAAAATATTTAAATGATCAATAAAACCAAATTTACGTTACCATATTTTGCATAGCGATATCCATATTTTATGCAGATATGAATTAAAAATCGAATTTGCATAAAAATCCGCTGTCTACTTATTACCTATGTTTTTTAGTTTTTGATTAAACGTTTATTCGAATAATTTAAAAGTCGGAAAATTTGGTCGATAATCTTCAATAAATATGAAGTCTTTGTAAATGAAAACATTGTATTTTTATATTATTTATCTAGATTCTGATCTATGTATAATTTTTTTTCCACGATTTATCAAATTTGCCAAAATCTTTCAAAAAATTTCTATCGTCATTGTCGTGATTTACACGAACAACAAGTTCTTTGTACCATTTACATGGTTTACATGTTAGTCCAACTAGAATTTCTGATTCCGATTTCCGTTTCACTTCCTACTGGATTTCCGCACTTCTAGTCTTCCGCCAATGAAGAGTTTCTTTTATTTATGTTATATAATTAAGAAACAATAAAAATATGTGGTGATGCCACTTAGCAACCCCTTTTTTGCAAAATCCGATTGTATTCGCAACCCAAATCATTACAACGGAGTTGGTGGTGATGCTGATGATGCCTCTTACAAGACACTCACCCCTCACGCCAAGTGAGTGCACAACAAGGAATTGAGTTGTTGACTGTCAGCATCGATGCAAAATTTGCAGAGATTTTTGCATATTCCTGAAGTATTTGCCAAGATTAGTTGCATTATGCAAATTTCCGCAGATCAAATGCGATTTTAAGTATTTACACATGCAAATTACACGAAAAGAGAATGAAAGATGTGTGTGCAAAAAATAAAACCAAGGAGTTAACAACGCCATAGGGTGTCTGGGTATTAAAATATTGTAAACAAAGATGATGATCACTTCGACCATAGGGACCACACACTGATGATGGCCCTGGAAAAAAGTCCAGCTGTGAACACTTAAACTGATAAATTGTTCTCAAATATAAAATTTCGATATTTCAAAACATATTCCCAGGGTTAAAGGACGAACACCACCTCCTTTCACCCTTTAGCAATGATCAAATAGAAATTTGAATATTTTCCAAATTCCCTAATGAAAAATGAAAGTGATTTTTTTTGAAGAAATCAAGAAAAAAATGTTATAAAAAATTGAAGAATAAAATCACTTTTCATGCTCACGGCAATATCCTACAAAGACAAATAGATAAATCCTTTTGCTGCCGCTGCTGCTGCTACTTACCCTAAGGCTATTTCTTGCCTGATGGTACAGCCGGTGGTGGTGAACATCTTTTCTTGTGAGCATCCTTTCCCATTCTCTCTGTTCTTTCGTATGCAAATGAATGAGGAAGGACGTATGGACGGACGGACGGTCGTACGGTCGGGCGTCTTTTGTTTGTCATTTGATTGAACAAAGGGTTTGTTTGGATCATTAGAAGATTCAATGATTTTTTTCTTGTAGTTTTCGTTATTTATAAAAAATAGACAAACATACAAAGAGGTAACCCAAGATAAAATTTCATATAAATTTTGGGTTAGTTTTTTCTACCAAAAAAAATCAAACAAAAACAAATCATTTCATTTCACTTTTTAGCGTGAGAATTTTTGGGAGATTTTCGTTTTTTAATTAAATTCAATCAAGAAAATGTAAAGAAATATTAGACATATTTTTTTGGGTAAAAAACCGAGATGCATTTGAAAGATGCTAATTTAGTTTCATTTACATTTAACGGTTTTATTGGAAAGAGCTATGAAACAGGGTGCCATGCATGCAATTTTTAACTACGGAAGATTTTGTTAGACATTTTGATAGATTTATTAAGTTGGTGGAATTAAATTGGATTAGAAATAATTAAAAAAAAATAACACTGTCCAACAGCATTTTTGGAACATAGTAGCGACCCTATAATTCTGTAAGGGCATGTTGAGTAGATCATTTTTGTATAGTGAACTTATAGTCTAGCTGGTGTGAGTTTCTTTTACAGCGGGTCAGATTTTTATTTTTTGGTCGAAGGGAGCATTATACTAGGGGGCTGTTTTTGGATGACGATTCACTCATTGTATTCGTCAAAACGACGTACGAAAGTTGATTTGCGTTTCTGTATAACGAATGTCAATTTTTGAGTAAAACACAAAAGCTTTTGTTTGCTTTTCTGTATTTTTGGGTTTCCACAACACGAAACCAATCGTCAGAAATGTCAAATCTGGACGATTAGAAAAACCCATTCGTGTACGTTCAGAAATGAAAAGAATGGTTGAAATGTATGTTATTTAAAATGGAAAAATTATTTTCTTTTTTAATAATCAGTTAACAGCGGTTAGCACGATTATTCCGACGGAAATAATGTAAATAAAATATTGGCATACACACACAAAAATTCATCACATATATGTACATTTAAACGAACACTATCCTTCCTCCTGCTCCTAGCATAACGTTGGAAAGGGACAACTGGAACAAATATCGTAACTTAGCACAATTATGTCCACAAAAGATATTCACACAAACTATTTGAAATAATTATTTTGTAAACAAATATTTTTTCTGGGAGTTATTAGAGTTGCCTTCTTTTACATATAAAATTTTGTTTTTCGATGAATAAAATTATCAAAGAATGACAAAAAATCTTGATGGCAATATTGTTGATTGACAAATAAAAGAAAGCTTTTATAATTTCAAAACATAACACGAAAGCTTTTAAACGTGTTATAAAAACCCAATTTACGAGTCGTTCGTCAGGTATCATTCGTTCGTGTAGAATTTCAATCGTCATCCGGAAACACACCCTAAGCGAAAAAACAGAGAATTCTTATTGTCAGAGCTATATTGTGGAGTTTTATGATGATCATTCCGCGCCTCTCTTCTCTCTTTATGGGTCAATTTGACACTTTTTTCGAGAAACATAAAAAATCTTTCAAAAAGCACAATTAAGGATCAAAATGTCGGAAAATTTCAGTGGGCATAACCGACAACACCAATGCTGTAAATAAAGCTCTTCACGACCGATCTTTTTCGACAAAAAATGTGGATATTTCGGTAGAGCCCAGTAAACAAAAAAAAACGAATTTAAAATTTTCATTTTCGCGTGAGATATGGCTAACATGATTTGTATACAATTGTATAAAGTAAAAATGAAATGCTCCAAGGCTTAAATTTTCTTATAGTAAGTATGGTTAGGCGGAATCGACTATTTAATATCCTCCATCCACATTTTCGCGTCATGAAATAAGTCCCAAAGAATGAAATGAAATGAAATAGATAACCCCCAAATAACCCCCAAAATCAAATGAAATAATACCCAAACATTAAATAAAGCCAAAAAGAGATGAATGTAACCCAAAATCGGAAATAAAAAGACCCCGAATATTTTGAGGTTATTTCATTTCAAAAGGAAATATTTCCCAATGAAGCAAGTCACAAGCAGAGGAGAAAATCTTTAAGTCGCGATGAAGGCCGGCTGTGCAGGAAACCTTTACTCACGGAAGCTTTCAACAATAACTTCTTGTGCAAATGAATTAAGCCCTAAATAATATAAAGTAATCCCCAAAACCAAAAAAACATTGTTACATTATGGAATAAAAATGAAATAAAATTATCCCCAATTGATTATCTCCGATTTTTTGGGGATTATTTAATTTTCTCATTTGGGTTACATTCTACACACATTACAAGTGTTTTTAATTGGAACTAAAACACCACTTGTTTTCAAATATCAGTGAAAGTTTAATGTCGGACATTTGTTATTGATCAGAATTAGGTTCATCACTAGTAAAATCCAACACCGAATCGGATGGAACATATGATTCTAGATCAAATATTATGAGGTCTGACAATTCATACAATATCCATTTGCAATATGTGGCGTGTAGAGCGCTAAAAAGTAAAATTGGTAAGAACATTTCTATGGAGACTATACGAATGAATGAACCAAAGTGTTCCATTGCAGTTGAAATACAGGGTGCGGCTAAAGTTACTATATGATGTAAAACAATTGTAACTTCTTTGCTTGCGAGTATTTAACTTTTTATTTTTTCCTATTTAAGAAATTAAACTTGGGAGAATATTTAAAGATGGAACGCTATACAATTGCGCAAAGAACTAAGATTGTTTTTCTATTCATTGAAAATCATCGTTCGATAATTAATACTCAACGTGCATACAGAAGATTTTATGGTGTAAGAACTGCTCCAACGGGTCCAACCATTCGTTCGTTGGTGAATAATTTTGCTGAATATGGGACTGTCGGAGATTCAAGACGTACGGGCAGACCTCGAACTGGCAGATCGGCCGAAAATATTGATGCTGTGCGACAGAGCGTCGAAGAAAATCCGGAGACATCAACGAGAAGACGATCTTCCCAGTTGCAGCTTTCTGACCGCACTCTTCGGCGAATTTTAAAACACGATTTGCACCTCTTCCCTTACAAAATCCAACTAGTCCAAAAACTAAATCCTGAGGATTTCGTATTGCGCTTGGAATTTGCTAGAGCACTTTTAAATCTCGTTGATCAAAATGAAAATTTTTTGTCAAATTTAATGATGACCGACGAAGCGCATTTTCACTTGAACGGGGCTATCTTGTGGGGCTATCTCAAAGACAAAGTTTATGTGAATAAGCCCCAAACCTTGCAGCAACTAAAGGACAACATTCAAGAAGAAATTGATCGTATACCACAAGAAACACTCAACAAAGTTATGGAAAATGCCATAAAAAGAGCACATTTTTGCGTTAGAGAAAACGGTTCTCATTTAACTGATATTATTTTTCATAATTAATGTAAAAAATAACATAAAATAAACTTTCTTTTTATCATAATTTTTTTTGTTTTTTTTTTCATTCCATTCAATAGTTATTTAAAAAACAAATCATATAGTTACTTTAGCCGCACCCTGTATAATGTAACATTGGAAATCTCACTGAAATCATAGTATGTATATGAAAATGACTGGTCCAGTGGTATGACTTGGGCATGCCCGATGTCTCTTCTATGCTACCAGCTACTTAAGATGTATAATAATGCTAACACGGAGATCTTACACTCAGAAAAATAGCATTCCTAAATTTGAGTAAAATCCATACTACAATTTAGTTCAACAATTTTACTACAGTTTACTTAAAATTTCCTTCAAAGTAGGAAAATTAACTAAGTATGAATAAAGTTTTAAAGTTTTTGATTTTGGGAAAAATTTACTTAGATTTAGGAAAATTTCAGCAAAATTTTACTTCGATTTAGTAAAAATGTACTTGGTTTGAGGAAAAACTTACTGGAGTTTTCCTCAGTTTGAATAAATAAATATTTACTGGGTTTGAGGTAAATTGAACTAGAATCAAGTTCAAAGCGTGTATTACTTTTAAGGAAAAGTTTGAACTTGATATGAGGAAATATTGCTTTAGCGAAGTTCAATTTTCCTAAATTTTAGTTAATTTTAACTCATTATCATTACTATTCTTACTGAATATATATTTAATATTTGGGGATATATTAACTATCTATCCGATGTATTTCATATTGTATTGTGTTTCTGATACATTTAATATTTTTAGAAAATTGTGTATGTTTACTGCAACACAACAACATCATCATCCATACAACATCTTAAAACTCTAAATATTCAGGAATTATTGATTTATTTTCAAAAATCTTTATTTTGTATGTTTAGCCATTTAATATTCTTCTTATTCTTGCTTGATGCATTCCAAATTTGTGGCTACTGTACATGACGTTTCCGCAGACAGTTTACTTAATAATTCGAACATCAACACCCTGTATCTAGACAAGCAATCTTTTGATCTTTTCATTGGCACTATAATTAAAAATAAACAATTTTGTCTTGATTTTTTTCTGAAATTGCAAAGATGGTGATAATTTCTATATTAATGCATAAATTATTATTATTTTTTATTAATATTTGTTTTTATTCGATTTGTATCTTATTTTTGTGGATATTTTCGTGTCAACAAAAAACGAAACGAAGTTTTACAAAATTGGATGGATATTGAAATATTTAGATAAAATTTAGATATTTTTTGGCTTGGCTGCACACTACCTTTATCGTGAGTTCTGGCCCGTGATGACCGTCTTCAGAAGGCTTTGTAGGGATTTTTCAACAAAATATCCGGATTCTTTAAGTAAATGACTGAACAAAACGTATGAGGACCACAACTCACCTTCCGAATATCAATCAAAACAATCGCACCAAGTAACATTGCCATTTGTAAATAAATTTTCACTCTATAAAATATAGTTGCACGAAAGGTCTTGATCCAGGATAATATCCCAGTTCAAATCATAAATTAAGATAATTTTAGTTTTCAAAAAAAATGCATTGAAATTTATTATATGAAAAAAGTCCACTTTGAAATTTAAAGTTGTGACTCATGTCACAATAATTTTTTATTTAACCGGAATTTGCAATTTAATGATTTTAGAAAACATCCTGCTACCCATGTCCTGTATAAATAAGAAATCCCAAAACTTATTAGAAATCATATTTGAGTGGGTGTGAGTGTGTTAAAATTGTTTTTCAAAACTTTTTTTCAATTATCAAAAATAATCAAACATATACATTTATTTTTTAATTAAGAGTTCATTTGAAATACGAAAAGTTTTTAAAAGGCAATTCATTTATATACTCGTATGATATTTAAAATTTTATTGCAGAATAGTGAATTATATAGCACGTAATATTAATTTTTAATAATTTATTTCCTGTGGCTTCGAAACCGTAAATTTATATTTTTTGAGGCGTTAATATTGTCATGTTCAATACAGAGTTGTTATTTTAAATTTTATGGATATGTTTTTAATTATTAGTAAAATTGTACATAGCACCTCCATAGATATTAAAATAATAGTTTATCCAACTTTATTCAAAAAACAAGTAAGGAAAGGCTAAAGTCGGGCGGGGCCGACTATGTGATACACTCCACTTTCTATCCGAATACAATTCAATTCGATAAAAAATTGAAAACGGGAAGGATTTTTGTGTGCTTCCTAATCATAGGCTAATATGACATGACCCAATTTGTCAAATAGAGAAGAATATTTGTTTCGGATCTATATCCAAACATGGAATGATGTGACCCACTTACACAACAGGTTCTTCCAGTTCAATTATAACGTGTTAAGCTCAATTTAAAGAAATTAAGTGAAAATACGTGGTTTCTGGGGCGGAAAAAGTCAAATCGGGAGCGAAATTTGAATGGGATATATATATAAATCTGAACCGATGTAACACATTTTCACCACAGGTGTTTCTAGATGAAATATAATTTGTTTTGCCAATTTTGAAAACAATCTGATAAAATATGTGGTTTCTAGAACGGAAAAGGTGATATTGGGAGCCAAATTTGTATTGGAGTTATATATAAATCTGAACGGATCTGACCCGTGAAAATGGGTCAGATCCGATCAGGTGTTTCTAGTGGAAACATAAGATATTTTGCCAATTTTGAAGAATATCTGTAAAAATATGTGGTATTTAGAGCAGAATAAGTCAAATCGAGAGCGAAATTTGAATGGGAGCTATATATAAATCTGAACCGATCTGATCCATTTTCACCACAGGTGTTTCTAGTGGAAATATATGATGTTTTTCCAAATTTGAAAACAATCTGATAAAATATATGGTTTCTAGAGCGGCTATATATAAATCTGAACCGATTTGACCCATTTTTATCATGGGTGTTTATATTGGAAAAGTGAGAGGTTATACCAAATTTGAACCAAATCTGTTAAAATATGTGGTATCCAGCGTGAAAAGAGTCAAATCGGGAGTGAAATTCGTATGGGGGCTATATCTAAATCTGAACCGATTTTCGTCAAATTAAATAGCGTTCGTCCTTATCCCGAAAAACTTCGTTTGGTTCTGGCTACAATTGCGATCTGTATCGTGATTACAATAATAGATGTACGTACAGACAGACAGACAGACGGACATTGCTAAATCGATTCTAAAAGTGATTCTAAGTCGATCGGTATATTTAACAATGGGTCAATCTCGCTTCTTTTTGGGTGTTACAAACAAATGCACAAAGACATAATATCTCGTGGAGTGTATAAATATCAAAAAATCTAATATTTAATGTTTAATTATCTCAAAATTTCAGCTGGATTTCGCATTCGGATTTCGAAAAGTCTATAACATTATTTGTAACCTTCTATACAGAATAGATATATATAAAAATTCACAGATAGTACTTCAAATTAATTATATATTGATATTATAGATGACACATATCTAATTAATAGTGATATTTCTTACATTATTTTGCTACTTTCTTCAAGGTTATAGTGTTAACGTAATGCAAACATTTTAAAAGAAATAGCTACAAGTTTCTTCTAAATTCGCGTGGGAATCCCGTACAAATTTCCCGGAATACGAGAAATAAACCACAAGAACCGACATCGTTTCGGCATAACGTGACAATACTGGTTGCACACAGTATATTCGCACCTTTCGAAAAAATGTTTGTTTCCTAAGTCTTTTGTATTGTTGAACTCAAACTCAATTCAAATTACATAAAAGAAATCTTGAGTAGCATTAATACATTTACTCTTATTAGAAATCCAACAATTCTTAATCTCTATCGCAAACCATTTATGTTATTTTAAAACACCACAAAATTCCCCCTTCTCAATGACATTCTTAGTGCAAAAAATCCGATCGTGCCCTGCTCTCCGAATAATATTTGCAGTGGAAATTTATTGGTGTTGTCGCAACAAATGAAACACTTCGTTTATCACACAATCGCCGAACAACATAACAAAGGATGCGAAAATGTGTTGTTGCAACAACCCCTCATTCGGAAATCCACAAAATGATCATCGATCGATTGCCAATATTTTGTAGTGCAAAATGCGAAAACACAGAAAGAAAATGAAGATTGTCGATTGTCGAGGTGCTAAATTGGTGGTGGTGGTGAAAGACAAAGTCACGTGTTCGTGCAGCCCTTTAACCCCTGACACAGGCATTAAGATGTTAACTCCTGTTGAGTGGTTGGATTGTTGGCGAAAAAGAAGAAAGAAATTAATGATCTTGTGTGATCCTTAAGGGTTTCTTTTCACCTTTCACTTTTCCTTTCTTTATTTTTGCAAAAACAAAGGATTAGTTGCATTATGCAAATTTTGGCTTTAAGTGAAATGCGATTTAAAATATTTGCATATGCAAATACCTACGCTTCGTGAGATGTAGTTTTTTTGCAATGCAATGAGCAAGGCTAAGAGGAAGGAGGTAAAAAAGGCTGCAAGATTTACAAGTTCATTGAATGTCTATTTACAAGTTTGTAAACAATTCTAATGAGTTCTTGACATCATGTTGTGATGTGAGAATATTTACAAGATATTTTGCATATGCAAATCGGCATTTTGGGTTAGTCGGCCAGAGGCTGGGAGAGAAGAAGAACAACTCTTTTTCGTTGACAAGCACAGCTGTTGGCGGAAAGGATTGTGCTATTCTAACATCATTAATTTAGATGTTGTTTTCTATTTCATAAATTATCTATTTTGTCATCATAGAGATTAATCAAATTTAATAAAGTTCCATGGGAAAGCATTTAAAAGCAATGCAATTGATTGTCTTTTTATATGCACAGTGGGTACTAGAAATCATGGTTAGTAAAATGGGGAAAATAACAAATATGGGGGAATAAAATAGACTCGCTACAATGTTTCATATTTATTGGAGGAACCTATGCCGATATTATGGTATGATTTTTTCTAGACACATTTTATATTCTTCGAATGTATTTTTAAACATATCTAGATCTAAAATACATCAGTTCAATTTATGAAATCCATTGGACAGAAGTATAACAGAAAAATCTAAATTTTTAAAATTTGAAAAACTCTAAATTTTTAAAATTAAAAAAAAAATAAATTTTTAAAATTTGGAAAAATCTAAATTTTTAAAATTTAAAAAAAATCTAAATTTTTAAAATTTGAAAAAATCTAAATTTTTAAAATTTGAAAAAAAATCCATTTTTAAAATTTGGAAAAATAAAAAACTCCAGTTTTTCATCCCAGACATGCAGCTTCCAATCTTGTAAAGAAATTATTCTATATATGAAAAAAATTTGTTGCACTAACTTTTGATTGATTTTTTTTAAATTAAATTCGCAAATCTCCAACCACTTTTTTGCTTTAGCCACTGTGCAAAGTTTTGTTTATGACACCTCATTAGAAATCAATAAAAACAAATGTGTCACTTCGCTGAGACAAACACCCCTTTTGTGTGCGAGTGTGTTTGTCACAAATCCGCAAAAGAACATTTTCGCAAACCAAAAAACAACAACAACAACATCTAAACAAGATACCCATCGGGATGAAGATGAAGTCATGCTGATGTCTTCATTCTCAAAAGCAACCCTTTGCCAATTACTTGCAAGTAGTTCAAGGCAAATAAAGGTAGGAAAATGTATGGAGTGCCTGTCGTCTATACGAGTATGTTTCTTTGTGTCCATTCCAATCGATCGATGAGATATTTGCATGCACTTGGAGTGTTTGCAAGGATTAAGCAAATTCTTCTTGTTAGGAAAATTCGCATTTAAATATGTAAATTTTGGATAAGAGATTAAAACGCTTCCAAGAGTATGCAAACAGCTTAGGCTAATCATTTTGCAAAGCCACAGCCGAGAAGTCCACAACAAGACATGAGGAGAAATATTGTATATAATCATACAGTAGGTAAATGTGAAAGTCTTGCACCAAGAAATTTACTATATAAATATGCTTTTGTAAATTTGTATTTAACCCAAAATTTTAAAAATCACGATTTGTATACCCTTAAAAATGGAGGGTATATATAATTTGGGTCAGAAAAAAAGTGCAACGCATTGAAAGAGTGGCTTAAGACCCATAGTATATTTGGACCGGATCCGTTTCAGACGTTTTATGTTGTTTGAGCCATGTCCGTCCGTTCGTCTGCCTGGCTGGTGTACACGATAACTCTCGAAAGGAGTCAAGGAATCAATTCAAATGAATAGTTCGGCCCTAAGTAATATAAGATTCTTAAAAATCCCAAACAAATGTTTGGAATTTTGTTTCTGAGAGTGGGCTATATATAAGATGGGTCATTTCAAATTTTTGTCATTTAATAATGGAACACAATATCATTCACGACTGGCTCGGTAGTACCTCATCACCTCGGTAGTACCTTTTGATCAACTCAATTTTTCAAAATGCAAAATTCTTCACAAAGAAGAGCGAGGAATGTTCATTTCCTGAGAACGATGACGAGCCGATGGATGTTCTTTCAATGTTTTCGATTGAACGCACTTGGTTTGTCAAATAAAGATCCATTTTCATGAGCTCGCTTTACAAATTGACACAAAAACTGAACTGAATGCCGATCTCTTCTCGACAAATTTCCACGTAAACTTCTTACAGTTTGCGTTAAAGACTCACTATATACTTTGGAAGTAAGTTTTTTATAAAAATGAATGTTAGTTTACCTTTCAAAGCCAAATTTAGAGTTTTAAATGGCCCAACATTTATAAGTCGGTTTAACCAACTGAAACTTCCTTACATTCTTTTACGTCTACAAAGAGGGTCATAACTTTTACATTTATTCATAGATCGTTTACGTGTAGATATCGTTAGAATGTTAGATTTTAAAAAATAATTAAATGTTTTATTCCTCTCTTTTCTATTTTTTGTTGATTTTTTCTTCTCAACAAAAAAGAAAGACAAAAATGAGAGTACAAATATTAAGAGTACCAACAATTGGAATTTTAGTATTAAAAAATTAAAAATCAGTATGCCTCGTTGGGTATCACGGTTCAATTTGATGAAAATTTGATTAATTGAGAAAAAATAAAATAAATATATAAATTATTCTGTTTTGTCTTTTGTTCGGCTTGATGTCAGTTTTTTTCAAATAATAAAACAAAACTATACTATTTTATTATTTTCTTGTTTTTTATTTCCCAATATTTCGACCAACTCCGTTGGTCATCTTCAGGGATCTAGTACAAAAAACACAAATTATTCAATTACAAGTTATAAGCATTAACAATCAAAAAATATCACAATATTTATATTTACATTTTTAAAAAGTTTTTCACAATAGAAAATTCTCCTGCCACTCTTTGCAAGCTTTTCTCAACTACTATCTAATTTGTCGTCTATGTTTTTCCACCGTGTTCCTATATATTTGAGCACAACCGTCTGTGTCTCTCTTATAATTAAGCCTTTTTCCAGGGGAGACGTCAATTATATTTAGCATTTCCAATGTGTATCTCCTTGTATAATTATTCTCTTCCGCTAATATTTCGACGTCATTAAACTTTGGTTTATGTCCCGTTAAGGTACAGTGGGCTGCAAGGGCAGTTTTTTGCTCAATGGGTTTGTCACGAGATTTGTGTTCGGTTTTATGTGATGAAAGTCTGGTTTTCAATTTATTTTTCGTAGTGCCGACATATACCTTCTGGCATATGTCGGACTTGTCACCATTGCATTTTATCTTTTACACAACGTTTGGTTTCTCCTCTTTCTTGATTTTGTCCTACTAAATAGTTGGTTGACGGTCCTGTGTGTTTTATATGCGAACTCAAATTTTTCCTTGTCATAAATATTAGAATGTTTTAGCCTTTCGGATAGTCCTGGAATGTATGTTGTGGATTTATAAATTTTGCTTGGTCTTTCGTCATTTTTGTTAAGTTTTTCTTCCGTCGTACAAATAGTAATTGGGAAGGAGAGAACCATACTCATCTATACACACTTCGGACATATACGTTAGGATGGGTCACGAAAATAAATTGTAGCGGTCACCCCCCCATAAATGAAGATTGGATTGTTTAATGATGATCTACAAAATATTCCGTCACTGGGTCAAGTCATCTGTGAGCTAAACGCTCCTGAAAACACCTCTAAAATTCATGTTTTTCCCGTGTATTTTTTATGTTGTATTTTTGTCCAAGATTTTTTTCTGAATTAATAGACCCTTGGAAGCACTTTAAATACAATTTTTTATTCTTTTCTTAGAATAACTCATTGGTAGAATTATTGGCCATTTATATTGATTTTTTGCAGGTTTTCAGGGTGACAGCTACAAACTCATATTTCTTGGAAACATTTTGTAAGAGGTGTAATGAAAAATAAATAGGAGGAATCAATACCTTTCGAATGATGCCTAAATAATGAATAACGCACGCAAAATGACGTCACTGACTCAATTTTTGTGAAATAATTTAATACAGGCGATGGTTTTCACAGCCAAAATGTTCAAACACTTTTTACAAAAATTTCGGCGTCAATTTCATTCCGATGTTCATGATTTAGACATCATTCGAAAGGTATTGACTGCAGCTATTTATTTTTTATAAAATACTACCACCACATACGAAAAAGTTTTCAGTAGGCACTGTGAAAATCCACAAAAAATTACTATAGACGTCCAATAATTCGACCAATAAGTTACTCTAAGACAAGAATCAAAATTTTTATTTAAAGTACTTCCAAGGGTCTATTATTTCAGAAAAAATTTTGGGAAAAAAATTTAACACAAAAAAATTACACCGGAAAAAAGATTTTTGTGGTTATTTTCAGGAGCGTTTAGCTCACAGATGGCATGATCAGGAACGAAATATTTAACAAATCATCATTAAACAATTCAAACTTTATTTTCGTGGGGTCACTGGAACTTGTTTTTCCATTTGTATAGACGGCGACCCAGCCTAATATACGTATTTAATATACTGTGTGGTGATAAATCATCAGTGGCGCTTCTGTATAGAGTTAATACAAGAACTCTATAGAAAAAGGGTCACTGATGCTGTTATATTTTTTGTTTAATTAAATTCTGAGGCTTTCGAAAATCCTTCTAATTAATCGATATGAGTTTTACTCCTCTATTTGAAACAAAAATGTGAAAACTCATCTTCTACTTTTTGAAAACTACAAATTTTTATTAAAAGAAATTTTTTTAAAGAATTTTAGACAACTGGTTTCTCTTTGTATTCTGTTGCACCGCTTGTCTACTTGACATCTGATTCAGGCAGGACACATGCTCTTTTCTCTATTTGAAGACAGCTATGATTTTCATTTTCCCTACAGACACAAGAACAAAATTCTCTCACGCTTAAAAGTGGACTTTTTTCACGAAAAACAAACTAAAAATTCATAAAAAATCAAACTTAGGTAGGTTAGTTTTTTGTAAATAATGAAAAAACTATAAGAAAAAAATTCCAATCATCTAATGATCGAAAACAAACCCTTTGTTTAATCAACTACAGACAAAAGACGTCCGCGCACAGGCATTTGCATACGAAGCCGAAGAAGGGAAGATGTTCGCTCACAAGAAAGGATGCTCAGGACACTCACAACCACCACCACCATCATCGTCGTCGTCCTCAGCAAGGAGAAATAGCCTTAGGGTAGGCAGCCGTTAAGGGATTTATCTGTTTGTCTAGGTTCGTGCTTGGCATAAAAA
This sequence comes from Polietes domitor, assembly GCA_947397865.1. Classification (NCBI taxonomy): domain Eukaryota; kingdom Metazoa; phylum Arthropoda; class Insecta; order Diptera; family Muscidae; genus Polietes; species Polietes domitor. Next base: position 49,330,229 of record OX377621.1, read on the forward strand.
ATGATTTTTTTCAACCAAATTTTTTTGGAATATTTGTTTGGATTTTTTTCAAACAACTTTCAATTTTTGTCATAAAAATTGAATATTCAAATTAAGGTTACGGTATTCGGGGCATGCAACGTGACAGTTGTAGTTGTTGATTTTGTTGTCATGGCAAGGGTTAAGCATCCTGGGAATCTGTATCTTAGGCAAAAATTCAAGTTGAAATTCAAATTTTTGTCAAGGATTAAAAATCTTCTTCTTGATTTTAAAACAAATCGCCACATGTTTTTCTCTCTCTCTCTCCTAATAACAAACTCATAACCATTGTTAGTTGATAGTTTTGTAGTGGGCACCCTGTTGTTTTTGTCAAAGACAGGCCTTCACAAATTTGTCTTCTGCGACATTATTTGCATATTCAAATAGGTTCTTAAAATCGCATATTCTTGGCGAAAATTTGCATAATGCAACTAATCCTGGATAGCACTCGACTCGCATGCAAATATCCCATCGATCGCAATGGAATGGCCGGAAAGGGTTTCCCCTTCCCGCAGCATTATTAATTTCGCATATTTTGCAGGCACTCAATCGATATTTTTGCGTGCCTTGTTCAGGATTTCGGATTTCGCAAAGGGTTGCTGAGTGTGTGTGTAAGTAACAACATGACTTCATGTTCATCCCGTCCTTGTACCTTGTTAAGATGTTGTTGATTTTTGGTTTGCGAAAATGTTCTTTTGCGGATTTGTGCCAAACCAACACACAAAAGGGGTGTGTTTGCCTCAACGAAATGACACATTTGTTTATATTGTTTTCTAATGAGGTGTAATAAATAAACACCTTATAAATATTTGCTGAAATGAAAATGTTATTCTGGCGACATTAGCCATAACACATTCGATTGTTTGGATAACATTTTTATAAGTGTCAATGTGGTATGATTATTTTTATGGTTTGTGGTGGATCCACTCAAGATAACTCAAGTTACAGTCAGCTAATCACATTGCCAGAATCACGTTTCTTGGGATATGTAATGATAGTACAGTGATTGTGAGATAAATAAATCGACACATTTTACAATAGTCACACATAAAACCACCTACAATCCAGCTTAAGAGATAAGCTCGGTTGAAAGGATCGAAAGGCTAACTTAATTTGACTTGAACGTTATGTGTTATGTTTAAAAAGCCAAGTGACTATCTGGTCGAGTTCGCATTGAAAAGGATTTGACATTTTTGAAAGCTGGTACTAGTAAGACGATATTAGTACCATTGAAAGATGACACATTAGGAAATATTAATATAATTTTTTTAGTCTTAGGGAATGGAACAAAAAGTCCTTTAAATTTTTAATCTTTCTTTTTCCTTCAAGGTATATAGTAGACATTATCGAAAAATATATATTTTGTGAGCCTTACTGTTCTAATTTTTACATATGAGTCATTCCATGTCAAGCGGTACGGTTTTTGACCGTAGCAATCGATAGCTACGATTGTTTTGAAAGTTAGTTTATGTATTCTTCTCATAAAAATATTGAATACGTATTTTTGGAAAAAATTTTAAATTTTTTTCATGAGTTATGACCAATTTAACAGTGAAAAACATACAACATTTTTCAAAAGGTGTGTTCATTCAATCGACTGTAACTCCTGAAATACTTTAATGACATTAATGTGTTATACCTTGTTTTGGAGGCAATATCAATTAGTTTTGAAATATTGATGTGGTGTGTTATAGCAAGGTTAGATTTTTTAAAGTTTTTGAAATTTTAATTCATTTATTTTGATTTTCGAAATGATTGCACCCATCTATTTATTAGGTCTATTTGTAAGTGACTGTGTATGTTTGAAAGTGATGAAATGAAGGCTACTATTTTTTTTACAAAATCAACCAGAATTACAGTGAAAAATCATCAAAATTATATTTTTTCAATAGTTCATAAACACTAGGTATAAAAACAATGAAAAAAGAAAAAAAAGAACAAGTAAGGAAAGGCTAAAGTCCGGCAGGGCCGACTCTATGATACACTCCACTTTCTATCCGAATACAATTCAATTCGGTGAAAAAGTGAAAACGGGAAGGTTTTTTGTATCCTGTAAATGTATGTGTTTAACAAAAAATGTTAAATCGGAAAGGACATTTGTATGAGGATATATTGAAACCTGGAACGAAATAGGTGAAATATAAAATGTATAGTTTGGCCAAAATCGTTTAAACTTTTGGGAGCAAGATTTCTATTTGGGCTATATTTAAATCTGAACCGATCTTACCCACTTTCACCATAGTTTTGTTTAGTTGGACTATAAGATGTTGTCCCAAATTTAAAGCAAATCGGGTACAATATGTGGTTTCTAGAGCGGAAAATGTCAAATAGGGAGCGTCATTTGTTTGGGGGCTATATCTAAATCTGAACCGATCTAGCCCGCTTTAGCCACAGGTGTTTCTAGTTAGATTATAAGATGTTGTGCCAAATTTAAAGAAAATCGAATACAATATGTGGCTTTTGAAGCGGCAAAAGTCAAATCGGGAGCGACATTTGTATGGGGGCTATATCTAAATGTGAACCGATCTTACCCAATTTCCGCATAGGTGTTTCTAGTTGGATTATAAGATGTTGTGCCAAATTTAAAGTAAATCGGGTACAATATGTGGGTTCTAAAGCGAAAAATGTCAAATCGGGAGCTATGTCTAAATCTGAACCGATTTGCCTCAAATTAAATAGCGTTCGTCCTTGAGCCACAAAACTTATTTGTGCCAATTTTTGTTAAGAACGGACTATAATTGCGACCTGTAATTTGATTACAACAATAGATGGACAGACGGACAGACAAACGGAAATTGCTAAATGGACTCAGAAAGTGATTCTAAGTCGATCGGTATACTTAACAATGGGTCTATCTCGCTTCCTTTTGGGTGTTACAAACAAATGCACAAAGACATAATACTCTCGTGGAGTGTATAAAAATCTATTTTTGCTTACACGAAAAAGATCACAAGAAATAGAAAAAAAAGTCGGAAAAAAGTTTTATTTTTTATACCCTCCACCTCCAGGATGGGGGTATACTAACTTTGTCATTCCATTTGTAACACCTTGAAATATCGACCTGAGACCCTATAAAGTATATATATTCTTGATCGTCATAAAATTCTAAGACGATCTAGAAATGTCCGTCCGTCTGTCCGTCTGTTGAAAGCACGCTACCATCTAAACGAAAGGAGCTAGAACGTTCAAATTTTCCATAAATGCGTCTTATAGTCGTAGATCGGTTGGGATTGAAACGGGGCGAAATCGGCCCACAGGGAAAATTTTTTCTCTCACAAGGACTAAAAATACCCATAATAATCCCTAATAGTTTAACGAATGTTTTTTGAATATGGCTGTTTATATTTGCTTGATATTTAGTATGCGCATTCCCCTTATAGCAAAAACGTGCACCATAAAGTGATTCTTATTTGTAGGGGGTGAAATGGGGCAAAAAAGGGATAAAAATGGTACATATTAAACGACAACAGCTAGAAACACGAAATTCGGTGTGTACATTCCTCTAATTGAGTAGATACATAATACATAAGTATTTTTTCCAAATTCGTACTTTTAAGGGGTAAAATGGGAATAGAGGGATAAAAATGGTACCAACCAAACGGCTGTACCTAGAATAATGAAATTCGGTGTACACATTCCTCTGATTGCATAGACAAGTAAAATACACGGATTTTTCAAAATTCGTATTTTTTGGGGTTAAAATGAAAAAAGGGGATACAAATAGTACCACTCAAATGACCGCAGCTAGAGTCATGAAATTCGGAGTATATATTCCTCTGACTGTGTAGACACGGAAAATAAACTGATTTTTCGAAATTCGTACTTATTGAAAACGTTCGTATTAAAATGAAAAAGGGGATACAAATCGTACCAATCAAATGACCGCAGCTAGAGTCATGCAATTCGGAGTATGCATTCCTTTGACTGCGTAGACACGAAAAATAAACGGATTTTCCGAAATTCGTACTTTCAAGGGATACAATGGTACAGGGGGATAAAAATATTACCAACTAAACGACTACAACTAGAATGATGAAATTCTAATTGCGTAGAAACGTCAAGGGGGTAAAAATGGTACCAACCAAATGGAATCATGGAATTCGGTGTATACATTCCTCTGACTGCATAGACACGCAAAATAAAAAGTTTTTTTCAAATTCGTACTTTTTCTTTTACGGCAAAAATTGGTTGAATCATGAAGTTAGGTTATTTTGCACTATGTACGTCTGATAATGGATTTTTAAAATTTGTACTTTTGGAATTAAAATAGAATGGAAATACAACCAACTGTAGCACCCACTATCTATCAATATTTATGGTATTTAAGCTTTTTGCAAATATAAATAAATATAAATATAAGAATATTTATTTTTTGATTTGAAATAAATAATGGTTTGAAATAATTAAAATATTATATTTATTTATAAAATTATTTTTTTCAATATTTGTATTTGTTTTGGTTTGGCTATATTAAACAATTTATATTTTCCTGTAATATTACTGCACTTATACGAAAACCAACAACCTCTGTGGAATGCAAATCCATGGTGGAGGGTATATAAAGTTCGGCCCGGCCGAACTTAACGCCGTTTTTACTTGTTAATAGCTAACATTCTAACGCAAAAAAACAACTTTCATATCTATGGATAAATGTAGAAGTTATGATACTCTCTGTAGACACAAAAGATTTTTTAATAGAATTATGATTTTTTAATATTTGTTTAAAAGTCGCATTACAAATTAGAAATTAATTTTTTCTCAATTTTTTGAATACTGTCCCTAAATCACTATTTCTATGTGAATGTATAATTCTCAATATTGGTAGCCGTCATGAGTACCTTCAATTTAACATACATCGAGTTTAGAAAGTCTAAATACATCAGATAATATTATACATGGCAGTTTTTTGTTGCATTGATTTTGTTAAGGGATATAGACTACACTGTAATTAATGATACCAAGTTTTGACTCTTAGAGAGATGATGCGGAGTTGGTGCGCCGCAATATGTCTGTCACAATATTGCTGGCGACAGGTATGAGTGTCTAAAAAGTAAAACTTCCATCGGAAAATCCAAAACAAACCAAAAAAACATTATTTTGAAATATCTCTTTTATTGTTATTTATTATTTTTATTTAGGACGCAGTTGACGATTCATTTTCGACTTCGGCATATTTGTTTTCCATTTATTTTTCTTCGTTTCGCGCCAAAGAAATTCGTTCTGGCCAATTGGAAAATAATAAATTTAGTACACACTATGAACGAGCACATGCTCGTTCTAAGAAATCACTAAGTATTCCTATTTAAATATTTCAATTTATTTTTTTCTCATTTGAAACTAAAACCCCTCCCCTTAGTACCTGTCAAACTTGCTGATAATTCCCATTCCCATTCAGGTCATTCCCATGCACCTTGACGGCCGCAACAGGTGTTTCGTTTACTATAAGAATTTGCAAATGATCCACACAATGCCGTGAATACCTGATATTAGTCCGATGGAATCTCAAACAAAGACCATCGACGAACAATGGACAATGGCCACCACTTTTATGAGCCACAATAAGATTGTGTCAGCGTAAGAGAGAGAGAAAATTCCAATACACCACAGATGCCATAAAACCTGATCAGAACAGCCATAAATCTGCAGCCCATTGACTGCGCGGGCGAGATGATCTTTCATGTTTTATCAGCTATTTCGAGGTAAATGCTCGTAAATGGGTTTTTTGTAAGTTTGTGTCTGCGCGCATGCGCCACGGGTATGCTTTGCTTTCTTTGGCTTTGGCCAAACACTCGAAGAGATTATCGAAAAAGGGAATCCGAAGAGAGCTCAAAATACGAGAGCAACAGGTAAATAAAAGTGTGCAAAGTAATCTCCAAGAAGAAGTAGTCGAAGAAGAAGCAGCAGCAGCAAAGGTAATGGAAAAGATAATGACAAGAAGAAGAAGAAGCAGCAGCAGCAACAATAAAGAAGAAATTCTGTTGTCGATGGTTGGATGGATGGACGTTGTAGTTGTTGTTACTGCTGCCTTCAAGTTAACTTGTCTGATGGTGCCTCTTGTCTACCTCGATTACGAACAAACCCACCTGCTGTTGCTGCTGCTGCCACCGTCGCCGCCTGCCATTAATGTGTCCGTTCATTGCTGCTGTCGCAGTTGCTGTTGGCGATGTAAAAAGAATGTACAACAAATTGAAAGAAATGGCCGCATTACTAGACCACTGGTAATCGTGGACAATTCAGTTTATCAAGAGCTTTCGTTGGCTCAACAACACACGGTCGAAAGGAATACGCGACGCGAAAAGATTGAAATCGAAAATTCTCTTTTACAAGTATTAAAAGTTCAGAAAAATAAAACATTAACACACTCTATCCCAAAAGGTATTAAATAATTTTGAGAAAAAGTGTCCACTTCGAAGGTCTAAGAAATTGTGATAAAAATTCAAAGATCAAGGCTAAATAAATGAATGAAAAAAGAAAAATCCTAAAAAACTTTTTCTAAAATTGAATTGAAAAATGTTTCAGGATTTACTTAATATTTTTATAAATAAAAAACACGAAGATAAAAAATAAAGGTTTGAAAAAAAGAATAAAATAAATCCTGTTTGATGACTATTGAAGAAAAAAACATTCTTATCGAAGAAATTTTAAAACTTTTTTAAATTAGAAATGTTCGAAGACACATTGAAGTATTGCTTCTACAAAAAAGAATATGAAAGACATCTAAGAATTTCAAGTTCAACTCCTGGTGTATCGATTCATGTGTGTGTGTATGTCTATGTGTTACTGTGGCTTATATGAAAAAATGACAATAACAGTTAGTTCTAATTTTCGTTCATGTTTGGCCTGAAAAGCAAATACTCCACGCCCCACCAAATCCATTTGAGTCTTGCGCTTTTTTATAGTACCGTTGCACAGTGGTTCGAAACTAAACAGAAGTGCTTAAAATTACTTACATTCAAAAACGCATAAGATGTGATGTAGCGATGTTTGTAGCGTATTAGAGGAATTGTTCTTAAGTTAGTATACTTAAATAATAAAATTAAATTAAATCGCAATACGTTGTCAATGCTGTAACAATTCTTATGTACTATTTTTGTGTACTATTCGTTGTGTACTATCCATCGTTGTGTACTATTTTTGCTATCAGAAGGCTATTGATGTCCGAGACCAAAAAATTTATTTTTACTCGATTCATAAAATCTTCACCAAATTTTCAATGGATAATTTTTTAATTTTTAAACAAAAATCCGATTACAATCATCCGGGCAATTATGATGGCTACAAGTGTCACGTAGAGACAGATTTGATACCGTCTCCCATATTTTTTTTAAGAAAAATTAATCGTTTTGAACTATTTTCTGTTCAACTATTTTGTGAACGGAACATTTGGTGCTGTCAAACGTGTATACAGTGTGACTAAAATGTTTGAACGAATAACACTATGCAACAAAGATTATGTCGAAGGACTATGTGCAACATTTTCTGATGTATTTTGGATTTTTAAATTCGAAAACGATATTAAAAATAAGGATATTTTTTCATTTTGTTCTAAAAATCCAATGTTTTTAATAATTTCTTCATTAGAATGTTACCTATTAATAAATAAAACAAAATTATTTTTTAATTGTTTTTTTATTTTTATGGATTTTTTCTTCCAAGCAAATAATATTTTTTTTTTTCGAAAATTTTCTCAATTTTTTTGGAGACTGTTCATGAACCATCGTTTTTATGTGACAGTGATATTCGCAACATTTGAAGTCATCATAAATACCTTTAATTTAACATATAAGGGGGTGTGATCGCATCTATATTTCCAAAATGAGAGTACAAATATTATAGGTACCATCGGCGAAAATTTTAGTTTTAGTAAAAAAATAAAAAAAATATTCTTACAAAATTTTGTTGATCATTGTATAAATCAGTACACATAAAAAATACATTTTTAGGCCTCGGATACAACCTTTTAAATTTGTTGTTGCATTTTAGTTTTACTGATCGCATAAGTACCAAGTAGTGATGATCTTTGATGCCCTTCTCTCGTAGACAAATGATTTTTGCTGTAAAGTTTCCTGAGATTCAATCATTCTTGTCTTTCACCATCAGCTCCTAGTTTGGGCAAAATTTCCACGTTTATAAAAAGAGATCTTATATTTCAAGTTCCAAAACGATCCATTTTTATACCCTAACCTAAAGTAGGAAGGTATATTAGGGTCCGTCATCTAACGTTTTTTCAACTATTCAACCGTTGGACTATTATTTGTGGGGTGCCCTCAGCAGCAATTTGAATGAAATTATTTTCCATTATTAACCGGAAGGATTGTACTTTCAAATAAAAAAAGAAATTTGAGAAAATATTCAGTAGTTTTTTTATAGCATCTTCAAAAAAGAAAAGTTATTTGCCGGACCCTATATAATTTGGGACAGGAAAAAAGTGTAGCGCGTTTCACGACTTTTTAAGCTGTTTGCGCCAAGTCCATCCGCTGTCTGGCTGACTGGTGTACTCGATAACAAATCAAACGGAGTTAAGGAATCAATTCCAACTTTGTATATGGTACAAACTTTATTTAAGTTCGAAGGTGGACATCCTGCACAAATGGTCTATATTCCTATGATAAATTAAAACCAATATAACTTCCAAAGCAATATTCTAAATTAGCTATATTTTGGTATTTGATAAAGTTTTTATAATTACTTTAACCGTACAAAATAGGGGGGGGGGTATTGCCACACCCCTTCTTTTACCTCCCACACAATTGTCTATATCATAGGTAAAATTAAATCCTTCTATATATAACTTCTATACTTGTGCATGGAATCCACTATGACTTAATATTTGATCATGTTTTTACAATTGTTTTACAAATGTGGAAGCTGGAACCATGTGACTCCTCCTAGTACCTTCCCCACAAAATTATCCTGCCCTATGTTAAATTGAATTCCCTATAACTTCTCTGAGAGTGAGGGTATATATAAGTGGGTTTAGACGACTGAAACTTACTTACTTATTTTTCTGGCAATCAAATCATTATCTTTTTATTATTTAAGAAAATTTGTCTCTACAAATTTGTATACGATATATGAAATTCATAACATTGATACCCATCAGAAATACCTTTAATTTAACAAAGAATCGGGTGTGATTGAACCCATATTTCCAAAATGAGAGTACAAATATTAAAGATACCTCGTCGAAAATTGTAATTTTAGTAAAAAAAAAATATTCATAAAAACTTTTGGGGATGATTTTATGAATCAATGTACACAAAAGTAAATATAATTTTTTGTTGTAAAATTTCATGAGATTCTATCACTCATATCTTTCACCATTAGCACTTAGTTTGGGAAAAAATTCCACGTTGATAAAGAGTTCTTACATTTCAAGTTCCAAATCGATTAATTTTTTTTCACTTTATCTTGTATTATCTTATCTTATTTAATTTTCTTATTTCTGATTACTCAGCAGTTCTAAGTCATTTGATTGTAGGGGGCGATTGACATTGGCTACCTTGATTGGAAAATTTTAATTGGCCACTTATATTTTCTCCTGGATATTTCGAGTTTTACAGGCTCTTTCTGTGATTCGATGAAAACACAGACAGATTTAAAGTAATTTACAGATTTTGGCCAAATCCTTTTAAGCCTATTATGATATTCAGGAAGTCAACAAACACTTATCCCTCTTTCCTCCTTTCAATACCTTATCTTTCATAGGCCAACGCAAAATGCTGCATTTATAGTGAAAAACATTCAAAATTATAAGCGATTGAATGAACACACCTTTTTCAACCAATTGCAATTTTAGTGCTGTTCTTCTAAAAATACGTATGAAATATTTTTATGCGAAAAATACATACACAAATTTTTGAAACAATTGTATGAAATATCCCAGCGGGAAAAGGAAGGCGCACGCAAGGCCTTCTTAGGGAGGAGCAAGGCATGCTTGCTGCATTCTATACTCATTTAAAATTAACACAGGGTAAGATTGGAGAGCAAGGCCTTTCCTCTCGCTTCTATTTGCAGGCCTTCTAGAAGAGCTCTGACAAAAGTCCATCTAGAAGATCTCATACCAAAGACCTTCTGGAAGGTCCAAAAATAAGGCGAAAAATAAAAAAATATGACGAACCAATGGACCAGAATTTTTTCAATATTTCTGGCCTTGTTATTGGCAGTATATTAATTTTCAATTTAAATCTTTCAAAATTTTTTCAGTTTAAATCTTTCAACATTTTTATTTGCCTCGGCTGGAATTTGAAACCATGATCTTCGCATTGTTAATTGCTGTATGTTTATTGTATGTTTGTGTCAAAAAGTTTATAGAAACACACGACCCTTAATCAAAGCGAACACCTTCGCTGCTGCCTTCTTTTGGCAGGTCTTTTTGCATGCCTGGCGAAAGAAGGGAAGTAGGAATGAGCCACAGAATATTGTTATGTGTTTACAACAAAAAGTGTGTAGAAAATATCCATCGATAAATCGAACACCTTCCGCGCTGCCTTCTCTCGCAAGGCCTTCTAGCATGCCTATCCGAAGAAGGCAAGCAAGCATGAGTTATCGATCGTGTAGCATCTAATGCCTAAAATGCCTTTTCGTAGAAGGCCTTCAGGAATGAGTGTCGGACGTGTAATAATACTTCTGAAGAAAGTATGAAGGATATGATAAATATTTTGGTAATAAAGTAAGAAAATTTTTTGTTTGTTCTTGAAGAGAAGTTAAATATTTTTCTGTTTCATCCCTGATAAATGGGTCTATATGAAAACAAGTTTAAAGACAATTGTATAAAGGCTATATCTACATTTAAACCGATTTGCTTAAAGACCCAGACAAAATCCACATAAAAGGTTTCATTTGGATCGGTCAAGAATTGCGACCTGTAGTTTGATTACAGGAATAGATGCACAGACAGACAGACATTGCTAAATCGACTCAGAAAGTGGATCTATGTCGATCTGTATTATATTGCCTCTTTTAGTTGTTACAAACAAAGGCATATCGAAAACAACAACAAATATTTTTTAACACTAAACAAACAAAACATTTAAAAAATAATTTTAAATGTAATAATTTCCTATTATTTTTAATTAATGATGTATTTTAATTGAGTTTAAATCAGGAGAATTGTAAAAATATCTTTCATAAAACTCGTAAAAATAATAAAATCGACTCCATCCGTACTGCCTTCATTCTTCCAGCATGCTAGCAGGCCTTCTAAAGGAAGGCAATGAAGAATGTCCATTGCATCTATCTAATAGGAAATGAGAAGGCCTTTCTAAATGCCTTCTCAAAGAAGGCAGTCAAGAATGAGTATAGGATTTCTAAATGCTGATGATTTGGCCTTCTGGTAGGCCTTCTTAGAGAAGCGAGGTGAGAATGTGCGCCGAATCTCTTTTCATGCGCGAAGAAGGCCTTCTGGAATGCATCTTTTCAGAAGGCATACAGGAATGTGTTTCGGATCCGAAGAGAATGCCTTCTATGGGGAGGCCTTCCAAATTTTTTCCGCGAAAAACACATACACAAAATTTCAAAACAATCAAAGGTAGCGAGGTCAAAAATCGTACCGTTTGGCATGGAATGACTTATATATTGTAATGTATACGAATTGTTGGATGACCTGAGCTTTTTAAAATTTGTCCAGCGCATCTAAAATGGCTCATGTTCTTTTACACAGGTTCCTCAGCCTTGATAGCTTATCCGTCGTTCATTGGAACCTCTGATTTCTGGATTATTGGCATTGAAGAAAATTTTTGTCATCATTTTCCAAAATCTGGCCCAGGATCTCATTGGAATATCCTTTCCCAAAAAACGTCATTAAACTAATGAATGGCGAATTTTAGAAAAAAGTTAATTGCATTGCAGTATTCATGAAACCAGGGAAGTATTGTAGTAATGAATCATGAAATCAGGAAAGAAAATTATGTAGTTTTGAAGAACTGTTGCCAAAATTCGAACATTTAACAATTTTTCTGAAATATTTGAATAAGAATAACTTGAATAAGTACTTAACTTCAATGCAATTTTCATAAACCCTCTTGACAATTTCTCAAATATTAATAAAACAAGTACAAAGTTATTTTTATCAATTTAATAGTGTGTGAAAATCTCGATTAAGTGCGATTCTATACGGATTTTCTCTTGGCAAATGTTTTTGGGGTTCAAGAATGATGAAATAAATATCAGTCGTTGCAAAGTATCCCATGATTATGAATCATATTTATTCGATTGAATTTTCTGGAATGCAAAATAATCCAAATTATACACGCTCGAGAAAGTAAAATCAACATAGAATTTATGTTTCAATGTCCAGGGGGTTCGATGATCTATTAAAAAATATGACATTTAATAAATCTGTGGTTTTCAAAAGTATTTCGAATCATCTCGATTTTGAGATTTCAATGCAAAAGTGGTTTAAACAGCTGACGCACGTTTCCTGTTTTGTTTCACTGTCAAACATCTTCAGTTTGGTCTATAATTTAACCATAAATCGTCTTACAAACGAACAACGCTTGCAAATTATTGAATTTTATTATCAAAATGCGTGCTCTGTTAAGAAAGTTCATCGCGCTCTTCCATTTTATGGTCAGTTTAATCGACCCACTGAAGCGGCTATTCGGGCTATTGTGACTAAATTTCGCACCAAATTTACATTGTTGGACATAAAACCACCAACACGCTTACGAAGAGTGCGAACTGAAGAAAATATCGCAGCTGTATCGGCCAGTGTTAATGATGACCATCAATTATCGATTCGTCGCCGTTCGCAGCAATTGGGCCTCTGTTTCTCAAAAACGTGGAAATGCCAAAATTGGACTAAGCGGATGGACCATTTGAGGCGCAGTCAAGGTCAACATTTTCATGAAATAATCTTCAAACATTAAATTATATGGACCGTACTATCGATTCAAATAATCATTTCATGAATTTTTCTGAATTTTATGTGTTTTGTTTTTTGAATATGTTAAAAATGAATGAATTTCATTTCACAATATCAAGTTGAATATTCTCAATTTTATTTTCGCAATTTCAATTGGCATTTCTGAATTTCAACTTGTATTTTCTCAGCTTCAATTTTCATTTCTCAATTTTCAATTGTATTTTCTCATTTCAAATAAAAAATGGTATAGAAATATATTTTAACGCTGCTTAACATTTTGATTTTTCGTTATTATTTCGTTATTTCTGAAAACCACATAAATATGGTTTTATCTTTCTTATTCAATCATATTTTTTGTATAATAATACAAACTGGATTGCAATTGGAACTTTATTTTTAATATTGAAAAATTACATTTAAACCAGATATTGTAATCTAAAATATGCCATTAGGGAGCGACAATTTTGCATAGTTTTGCTGCATTTCAGTACATACATTTTTGGTGACTTTGTCAGGGGGGTTTTTGGGCTGCAAACCACTGTGCGTACTTCACTTACGTACCAAGCGTGTGTCCATCCGTCCGTCCCAATATGTGTATGTGCGATTTAATTTGGAAATTCTTACGTTTTTCTATGCGTCGTTGCTGGATCTGACAGTGGCTTTCTGTGGCTGTGACTGTGCCTGTGCCTGTCCCAGTATTCATATTGGAAGCACGATCGTCTGTGCTTTTTTTTCTTTCTTTCTCTGCGCTTCTGTGTCAACTTTTTTATGCAGCTGACATACTTTCTGTTTTGGTTTAATGTGCCGCTAAAACTCTTTTTGTGCATGTGTGCGTGTGTGTGTATGTTCGTTTTGTCATCTTTATTCTTTTTTGTTTATTTAAGACGTCGCCAGTTAGTTTTGTTGTTGTTGTGTTTTCTCTGTTTGTCTGAATTGTCCACCTCTCCACTCTACTCACTCAGTGGTAGTCTCGTTATTTGCGTACTCGCCGTGTGAAATTGTGGTGGTGATGGGTCTTGGTGTGCGTACGCAAACCGTTAACTCACGTACGGTAAGTACACTATTTTTGGATAAAATTATTTTTCGCTTTTGCAAAACGCAAAAAAAAACGAAGAAGTCAAAAAGCAAATAAAAACGCCAGACAGACAATGAGACAATTGTCTTTGAATTTCTCTGGAATTCCAAAAGTGAACTAAACACACACACAGACAGGCAGGCAGAAATACCGCATTTGTAAAGAAATTATGAGTTTTTTTTAGCAGAACAACTCTTGAATTTCGTAATTTTTAAGCAGAGTGTGTGTGTGTGTGTGCGAGAGAAGGAAAGAGTGAGAGAGTGGGGGAGGGAGAACCTTGTTAGAGTATCACGGATTTAACATGAAAGACTTAAGGCACGAACTTTCGTTAACGCAGCCAACAATAAAAGTGAGTTCTCATTTTTTGTATATTATTTCAAAAAGTACTTATTATTCTAATTTATAACATTTTCTATTGAAAGAAGAAATATTTTTATATTTTTCTCAGTATTAAAATAGATCATGTCAAAATGTACTTATTATAGCAATTTACTCCATTTTCTATTAAATTAAGAAATAATTTTATATTTTCTCACTATTAAAACAAAAGACTTAAGACACAAACTTTCATTAGCACAGCCAACAACAAATGCCAGTTCTCATTTAAGTAGATATTTCAAAAAGTACTTACAACATCTTCTTGAGGAACATTTTTTAAAAGTGGGAATACATTTATATTTTCTCACCATTAAAACAAAAGACTTAAGACAGGAACTTTCATTAACGCCACCAACAGAAGTAAAATCAAGTTTCCCTCCTTTCAAAGAAGTTATTACCTGAAATTGTTATAATTTGCAACATATTCCTGAAGAACATCGTTAAGAAGGGCATACATTTATATTTTCTCAACATTAAAACAAAAGACTTAAGACACGAACATTCGTTAGCACATTACCACGCAGATGTATTATGTATTATGCACAATTATTGTGTTGCCTTAAAAAAAGCAATTCACAACATGAAATATTATCAGTGTGTGCTTCTTTCTCTAGAAGGAAAAATAAATCGAAAAAATGTGTGTTTTTTTTATTAAAATGGCAATCTTTCCTTCATTTCGGTCTCGGATCAGGAGAAAAAACATTATTAGCAATTAATTGTCTGAACAACTTTTTTGAAAATTGGCCATTTTCTAGTGAATCGACTGAGCGAATTACACTATTGATTTTTACACTGATTTTTTTCGAAAGATCTTTTTTGTTGGCGCGAAAAGATATAAAAGATCTATAGATAAATGTAGAAGTTATGCCCCCTTTGTAGTCGCAAAGGCTTTCTACAGAGTAGAAAAATCGCGTTAAGATTTATTTGTGTGCATGCTTTTATTTTTTACCGCCCTAGAAGGCACGATGTTCCGATTTTACTGCTAACCCTACTACACCATTTTCAAGTGTAATTCAAAAGACACAATTTGAAATTCAAAACTCATAGTTTGAAATTCAAAACTCGTCATTTGTAGTTCAAAATACACCATTTGAAATTCAAAAATTTTCATTTGAAATTACAAAAATATTCCATTTGAAATTTAAAAGATTCCATTTGGAATTCAAAAATGTAAACAAAATTATTTAAGAAAAATATACATTAGGTGGGGTAGCATTTTTTCTGCAAATTTGGATATTCTGCAGTTTTGAAAACAGATCATCTGCATATAATTTATAAGGACTTGCATTTTACTTAGGGTCGGATTGTTTACAAATAATAACTATTTTACACGTATAAAGTGATTGTAAAACCATTTCCAATATTAAATTCTTACCAGTTTTATTTTAAACAAAGCTTATGCCAATTTGTGTGAGAGATCTTGCAATATCGCTTTTATTTCTCAATGGGTGATGTTCTTATTTTTATATCCTCACTCCACAGACTTTCTATCTATCAATCTAAATGGGGGTTAATTTGTTTTCAAAACAGCAGAATATTAAAATTTACAGAAATAAATAAATGCTACCCAACCTAATGTATATTTTGCTTATATAATTTTGTTTACCCTTTTTGAATTGCAAATGAAAACTTTTCAATTTCAAATGGTGTCTTTTGAATTACTTATGACGAGTTTTGAATTGCAAATGACGAGTTTTGAATTACAAATGACAAGTTTTGAATTACAAATGAAGAGTTTTGAATTTCAAGTGATGTTTTTTGAATTTCAAATGATGTCTTTTGAATTGCAAATGATGTCTTTTGAATTACAAATGACGAATTTTGAATTTCAAATGTTGTCTTTTGAATTACAAATGACGATTTTTGAATTCCAATTGACATTTTTTGAATTGCAAATGGAATTTTTGAATTTCAACTGGTGTCTTTTGAATTTCAAGTGATGTCTTTTGAATTACAATTGAAAAAGGTGTAGAAGTCGTCGATTTTGGTCTAATTAACCACATTGCTCTACGTTACTAAAAAAGAAAAATTATGTTCCAAATCAATACAATTTTTTTGATAATTTTTTAATTTTTAATCTACTTATATATATATATATATATGTTTGTTGTGTTTGTTATGTATGTTTGTTGCGTATAGGACGCCAAACCTGGAACGATTTGCTGGAATTTTACTGTATCTAACTTCTGGACAGGGGATGGTTCCTGGATATATTTGGTCATGATAGGACTAAAGGGGGTGGTACCTTCCACACAAACAATATTTTAAAACTATCAAAAATTACTCATTTTATCTTCAAAGCATACAAAGTAGGGGAATAGGGAAGAATGAACCCGTACAATGACGGGTAAAAATACTAGTCTATATATAAAAAGTAAAAACGGCGTTAAGTTCGGCCGGGCCGAACTTTATATACCCTCCACCATGGATTACATTCCACAGAGGTTGTCGGTTTTCGTAGAAGTGCAGTAATATTACAGGAAAATAAATTTTTTAATACAGCCAAACCAAAACAAATATTGAAAAAATAATTTTATAATTAAATATAATATTTTAATTATTTCAAACCACGCTTATAAGGCAAGGCTACCAATACGTCAATTCAAAAGTAAATATTCTTATATTTATATTTTCAAAAAGCTTAAATGCTATAAATATTGGTAGATAGTGGGTGCTACAGTTAGTTGTATTTTCATTCTATTTTAATTCCAAAAGGACACATTTTGAAAATCCATTATCAGACGTACATAGTGCAATATAACATAACTTTATGATTCAACCAATTTTTTTCGTAAAAGAAAAAGTACGAATTTGGAAAAAAACTTTTTATTTTGCTTGTCTATGCAGTCAGAGGAATGTATACACCGAATTCCTTGATTCCAGCTGCGCCCATTTGGTTGGTACCATTTTTACCCCTTGACGTTTTTACGCAATTAGAATTTCATCATTCTAGCTGTAGTCGATTAGTTGGTACTATTTTTATCTCTTTGTACCACTGTATCCCTTGAAAGTACGAATTTCGAAAAATCAGTTTATTTTCCGTTCCTACACAGTCAGCGGAATGTATACTCCGAATTTCATGACTCTAGCTGCGGTCAATTGATTGGTACTATTTTGACCCCTTTTTTCATTTTAACTCCAAAAAGTACGAAATTTGAAAAATCCGTGTATTTTACTTGTCTATGCAATCAGAAGAATGTATACACCGAATTTCATTATTCTAGGTACAGCCGTTTGGTTGGTACCATTTTTATCCCTCTATTCCCATTTTACCCCTTAAAAGTACGAATTTGGAAAAAAATACTTTTATATTATGTATCTACTCAATTAGAGGAATGTACACACCGAATTTCGTGTTTCTAGCTGTTGTCGTTTAATATGTACCATTTTTATCCCTTTTTTGCCCCATTTCACCCCCTACAAATAAGGGGAATGCACATACCAAATATCAAGCAAATGTAAACAGACATATTCAAAAAACATGCTTAAATACGCTAAAATATTAGGGATTATTATGGGTATTTTTAGTCCTTGTGAGGGAAAAATGTTTCCCTTTGGGCCGATTTTCCAACCGATCTACGACTATAAGACGCATTTATGGAAAATTTGAACGTTTTAGCTCCTTTCGTTTAGATGCTAGCGTGCTTTCAACAGAAGGACAGACGGACGGACGGACGGACGGACGGACATGGCTAAATCGTCTTAGAATTTTATGACGATCAAGAATATATATACTTTATAAGGTCTCAGGTCGATATTTCGAGGTGTTACAAACGGAATGACAATGTTAGTATACCCCCATCCTGGAGGTGGAGGGCATAAAAATCAATATATGTCTGTATGTTCCGTATAGGGCGCCAAACCGAAGGACCGATTCGCCTGAAAATTTTACTGTAGCTAACTAGTGGAAAGAGTATGGTTTCTGGCTATACTAGGTCATGATAGGACAAACGCCCGGGTTATGTCCACACAAACTATACTTTAAAATTATCAATTAGTACTCAACTTATCATCAACAACATACGTAGTAGGGGAATAGGAAAATGAACCCTAGCAACGCCGGGTTTAGAAAGCCAAAATAATTCAGAAAATGTTATACATGAACCTTCGACAACATTTTTCTTGCATAGTGTAGTTGGGGAAAATGCCTGATGACGACAATGAGATTTTTCTATAGTCAATATTCACACAAACTGACATCAATATCCCTAACTTTAGGTTAACGGAACTACATGAAATTGTATATATTGTTATCTTGAGACTTGAGACATGTAAAAAGGGATTTTTATTTTTTATTAAACTTAGAAAAAACGTTTTTGAACATATTATAGGATTGAGTCAATTGTGTGGGAGGTATTAGAAGGGGCGTGGCTAAAGTATAAATATTTTTCAGGTTTAAAGTGATTATAAATAAATTTTCAAATATCAAATCACAACTGATTTTGACAACCCGTGTGGAATTTTTGTTTGTCTATAACTCAACTAACTTATGCCACTTTCTGTGGGAGGTGTGGCAATGTCACCCATATTTCAGGCGAATGCATCGTCTTTAAAACATTGCCGAATGTCAAATTTCAGAGCATTGCGATCATTCGTATATATATTACAAAAGCTTTACTTTTACGTAGTATAGGGTAATTTGTGTGGGAGGTTCTTGGTGCGCAGTAACTTCGAAAATGCGGAGACGCTAAAAATATTCTTTAATTCTTTAATTCTCACATAGCCACAAGTCCTGTTAGGACAGAATTGTATCGAAAATTCCCCAATAAGCTAATTTCAAGAAACCCAACCTTTGTTGGCCCCCAAAGGCCTCTTGATCATAGTGCAGCTGATTTTTTGCAGAAGAATGCTCCAGCTTAAAATGCACACCAAACAATAGAATGTTTTAGCTACATTTGTTTCTTAGTTAACACTCTAGGATTTTCTGAACCCCAAATACAATTGACAATAGACAACATTGGTGAAGAAATTTTTTTTCGCAAAACCTTAATTGGTTTGTTGTTGTTGTTCTTTCGCGTGACTCATTATCTTAAAGAACTCTATAGCGCCAGGACTACAATTTACTTGACTTTTAGCACGCCTTAATATGGATCATACCAAAATCATGGATCATACCAAATATCTGACTTAAATCCCTGAAATGGTTCGACCTTGAGGCAATAATTGGGTGCTAGATTTGCTAGAAAAACCACTGGACTCTGTTACAAAATATTATTACAAAATACAATTGGAATCAGTTCGGTAACTATTTTCTCATGGATATCCAATATCCAACAAATATGTAATCTCTTTTAAAATATCTGTGTAATGTGTGACTCAATCAGGTGTGATTCAATATCAAAGACGAACAAAAAAACTTCGCCCCAACCCATCAAAAAATGTGTGCATTTTTTCTTTGATTGGTAAACGAAACTGAAAACATGATATAAACATTAAATACATTAATTAGACAGACAGACAGACAGGCAGATATCAATGGATGGCCGGCCAAACAGACATCTGGCCAATAAAAATGAAAGTTTGAACAATTAACCAAAGAAGTTTAATAAGAAAGTTGACACGCGGAATTCGAAATCATCCATGGACGGACGGGTGGATGGATGGACACATCTTCAATTACAACGGCTGCTGTCGGCCCGTAATTGAAGGTAGTTTCGAGAGAGAGAAAAACGAAACTGCGTTATAATGACAATAAAAAATATTTAATGATTACAGATAGCATCCGAAATATTTTGATTACTTTCGCTTCAAATGTTCAAATGTCGTAGAAGAAGAAGAAACAATTTTTGAATTTTGTAAAGTGAGAAGAGTGAAACAAAAACGACCCATATTCTCTGGCACACTTGTGCTCGAGCACAAGAATCCTAAAAATGTGTGACATATTTTGACCCAAATCCATTCATTAACAGGTTATTTGGGTTTATGGCTGTCATCCATACATACACATGGGAATAACAACAATATCAACGACTTTAACTGAATTCTAAAATTCAAACAACACCAATCAAATCGGGCTTGTCTTAGCCGGTTGTTGTTGGTCGGTCGGTTGGTTGGTTGGTTTCTCAAACGTCGTTACGTTTGACATGAACAGCAAAAAGTGTTAACATTTTTAATTAGCATTCAACACTTATAACTTTCGTTCAACTTTTAAGAACGCTTCAAGAAAGAAAAAAAGCAGGCGAAGAAAATAATATCGAAGAAGAAAGAAGCTCAAGTAAACTCAAATACAACAATACCGTAATACTTGCTTCACAACAACTCCGCTTGACTATCGGCAAATAGATACAGTGCTGATCGTTTGAATAGGGTATTGCAATTTCAATTCACTGAATGATACTTCATCATTCCACAAAAATTAATTGAAATAAAATATTTTCATTTGAATTGGGATATTGTCCTGGCCCAAGTTCCATTTTGCATCTATATTTTATAGAAATTTATTTACAAATGGAATTATTTGGCTGTATTATGTATCTATCATGATTTCCGGCCCGTGATGACCTTCTTCAGGAAGCTTCGAAGCGAAATGCCCAACTACTCAGACTCTTTAAGTATAAGAAAAGGAATGATAACAACAACTCACTTTCCGAATATCAGTCAAAAAAATCGTACCAAGTAACCTGCAGACGTTAGCATCGTACAATCGTCTCATTATATATGTATATATGTCCGGCAATTACGACAGAGAGTATACGATGGGCTCTCAATGTATTTTATTGTTGCCCTGCAAAACTGCTGTTTACAGGGTTGCATTTCTTTCTAGTCGTGTTCGTGTTGCGAATATTTTTATATGGCATTATTTATTGTGCACTCTCAACAGGTTAATTATAATTAATTTCAATCTGGTCAAATTCAGATTCAGATTTAGAACGGAGTCACTATGAGAACTAGACCAAGAAGATAAAATCTCAAGGTGTATTTTTGGCAGCAGAACGATATTTGTTGTGGTATCATGTATGGTCGGACCATGAAAACTCGCATGTCGAGAAGCATATCCAAGTATATGGACTTTTATTAAACATGTCCAAATTTTAAAATTGTTTTTATTGACATAAACCAGCAACAATGCAAGGTCTGATGTATACCACCCAATTAAGGCCAAAAAATGTCAGTTATCTTGGTCCGATATCGACCGCTATTGACAGCCGTTGTCTGCCCATTCTCGTTTCGGTAGATGTACATTAGGCTGGGTCGCGATCCATACAAATGAAAAAACCATTTCCAGTCAACGCACCAAAATAAAGTTTGGATTGTTTAAGGATGATTTGCAAAATATTTCGTTCCCAGATCAAGCCGTCTGTGAGCTAGACGCTACTGAAAACATCCCTACAAATCAGGTTTTACCCGTGTATTTTTAATATGTTGCATTTTTGTCCAATTTTTTTCTTAATTGATAGACGCTTGAAAGATTTTTTTTATTTTTTTTTGTGATTTTTGAACAACTTTTTTGTATTTGGCAAAAAAATCCCTCAGGATCGATTTTCCAATTTGCAATTTCTTGATTCCAGCTACAACCCGGACATTTCCGTACCATTTTGATGGGAAGAGGACTAATATCGAAGACCCAATATGTTTCACGTTCACGATAGAATGTATACACCGAATTTGACGATTTTAGCTACATCCGTTTGCTTGATACCAGTTTTATTCTTCATTTTCATTTTGACAATAAAAAAATTGGAAATTTAAATTTGATTGGTGCCAAATTTAATCCCAAATTAGATCCTGAATGTACGAATATCGAAAGGTCTCTTTTGTTTTAGCTGTAGTCGTTTAGTTGGTACCCATTCGCCCCATTTTATGCCTAAAAGTACAAATTTCAAAAAATTCCTTTATGTTTCGCATCTATACAGTCTGAGAATGTATATCGTTCATTCCTTATCAAACCGAACGATTTTCGTAAATTTTCGTTCGAGGTATGAACATTGAAAATGGTGTAGTGAGAAAACGCGTGGGCACAATTCAAAGAATGGTGGCTTATTTTAAAGATATTTACAAGTACTTTTCGCCGGCGTTCTTGTCTATTGACTGCTACTGACAACAATTTTGTGTATTTCTGATTTTTCTTCTCCTTTTGTATTTTTCACTATGAAAACACCAACCAGGCATATTCCCTGATCGATTCTAAACAAACCCTGAAAATGTCAGCTTGGAGAAATAACGGGTTGTATTAAAAAAAAAAACATTTACTAAATGTAGTCGCCCGAAAAAAGTATTTTCTGAACGATTGTTCATAGAAGTTTGGTTATCGTACAAAGTTTCAACGAAATCGGAATATATATAGCTCCCACACAAATTTCACTCCCGATTTGACCTTAGAAACCACATTTTTAACAGATCTTCTTCAAAATATCTTATATTTCAACAAGAAACACCCATGGTGAAAATGGGTCAGATCGGTTCAGATTTATGTATAGCCCAACACAAATTTCGCTCCCTGCTTGACTTTTTCCGCACGGATTTTCACCGAATTTCTTCAAATTGAGCATAACACGTTATACTTGAACTGGAAGATTCTATTGTGAATGCGGGTCACTTTACTCCATGTTTGGATATAGCCCCGATACAAATATTCTTCTCGATTTAACAAATTGGACCAGGTCATATTAGCCTATGATGAGGAAACATACAAAAATCCTTCCCGTTTTCACTTTTTTACCAAATTGATTTGTATTCGGATAGAAAGTGGAGTGTATCATATAGTCGGCCCCGCCCGACTTTAGCCTTTCCTTACTTGTTTTGCCGGCGAAGCGGGCGAGGTTCAGCTAGTATTTTATATATTTTATATTTTATATTTTATATGTGGAAAGAATGTTTTTTTTTTTAAAGCTTAGCCCTCATATCACTTTTTGTAGATGATTGCCTTTGCACGAAAAACCTCTTCCGGAGTTTGCCTTATTCAATTGCCTCGCAGTGTATTTCACAAGTTTAAACTTCGATTCGGCAGGTAAAGATCAACAGCAATTCATTTTGGGATGGAATGAACAAAAAATGTAAATAAATAAACATAGAAATTTATTAGCATAAAATAAATGGATGATGTTGTTTATTCACAACCTCTCCTACATTCAGCTTTGTTGGCCTCACGATGATCTTCTCCAGATTCTTTCTTCGTTTCATTTCGTTGATCTCATGCTAAACGCGACATTCTTTCTTTGATCTCCTTCGCTGCTGGGGCTGCTGCTGCTGCCGCGGTTGCTGCCACTGCCACTGGGGCTGCTGCTTGTTCTGCGGGAAAACGATGGCACGACGGAACGTGTGTGCGAGCACCTGGTTATGTCACTTCAAGTTTTGTATTTTGGAAAAGTTGATGGGGGTTTGTGAGCAGCAACCAATCAAGCGACCATCCAAACAACCATCCACTCTGTGGTCATTCAAGTTTATTTCTATGAATGAGATTCTACCGTTATCGTTTGGATACTTACAATGATGATTATGATGATGATCATCATCGTGATCACGATCATGATCATGATCATCATTTTCATTGTACATTACATGACAGCACTGACACAGTTTTATGTGCTTTTCTGGTTTTTAGTTAGTTTTTTTGCACTTGTACCGTAAAAATTGTTTTGGCCATTGCTGATCGTGATATTGCTGGTGGCCACTACTTTGTAGAGAGCTCAGTTGCTGAGCTGCCATCCATACAGGGTGTTGAACGCGTGCGTGCCTGTTTTTTTTTTTTCTTTTTTTCTTAGCAGTGCTTGTTGTGTGTCTCTCTATACTTGGCAAGGGAAAGACTTTCACTTTGCAATGGAATTATTGGAACGGAAGTTGAAGTACTTCCCATATAATCAAAAGAAATTTATCGTTTTGTGCGTTGCCATAAATGCAGCCTTCGTTACAGGTTTGGCTTAGCCAGAAGTGCAGTTGTGAAAGGTTATGCTGTCCGGACATGTCTAGACCAACGTATTTATGTTATGTTGGAATACGCGAGAATGCGGTTCTTGGCTTATTAAAATGTTTGGTCATGACAGCGAAATTTGGATATGAAAAAACATTAAACCACAGCACAAGCATAGAACGAGGGCGTATCGGAAGCGTTGCTTCTTGACTTGATGGCAATACAGTTTTATTTTTTATTAATAGTTTAAACATACTCCACTTGGAGGTATATTCATGACGTGGTTCTAATAATACTCTATGCATTCGAATGGTTTACTATATTATGAAAATCTTTTGTTTGAATAAAACATTCAGTTTTAGAAACCATAACTATCCTTTGTTGTAAAATTTATGTTTGTTCTCAGAGACGTCAAAAATATATTCCAAAGTCTTCTGTCTTTAATTTAAAACACTGGCTTTTAAATATCCAAGCAAATTTTATGGACACAAATCTCAAAGTTTCATTTACGAGTTTTTCCATGTATCTCAGCATACATTTTTGGCGACACACAGCGTCCTTTGATCGCATGAGTTCACGAGATTTGAATGTAAATATTATTAAGGTTTATAGTTATTTTAAAGTGTCTCTATATTTCATTCTACATGAATTCCAAAGTATTCAGTCTTGAAAAGGCTATTATGCTAACTCGACTTTGCATTTTTCAGGGCGAGATTGCTTCTACTTAATTTCTGTCAAAATCTGATGATTGCGAGATCTATTCTACGAAAAAGTTATACCCAAAAATGTTGTTACTTTCATAAGTCGATATATCAAATAAACTTTGAATGCCTCTCCTAAAAAACCCACTTTTTAGACTTCGATACTTCGGAATGAATCAATCGATATTATGATACGACGAATGTTGATATATTAAAATACACCACCGTGCCATTTTTGAACATCCTTTGGAAATAAATATGTTTTATATGTAAAGTCCTGATTTTTTGTACTATTTACCTAATGGAAGTTAATTAAATACGTTGGTAGAAATAATCAACTTAGCTGTGATATTTGACCGCAATTTAACTTTTTTAAGTCATATTAACATTGTTAAAAGAAATTGTAAAGATATTTCGGATCACTACACTTAGTAGGATCGAAATTGGAATATGTCTCTTTGATTTGGAATATTGTTTATGCGACTCACTGCTATAAAATCGAAAGCACAATTTCTACACTTAGAATAAAAAGACTGCTATTAACAGCAGATATTATTTGCTGGCCATCAGCAGGCACTTTTTCTGCAATTACAACAATTTGTCTGCTATAACAGGAAATTATGTGCAGTTTTGCTTCAGCAGTCACACTGCTTAAAAGTTTGCTGGCTGCTGAAAATTGTTGCTGTTAATTGAGATTAAAAAAGATTAATGGCACCGGGACTTATAAAAGTACGAATTTCGAAAAATCCCTCGATTTTACGTACATTATTTTATGTACATTAGAGCGTACCAGGTTACAAGTAAAAAAAGTTCGCCGTACACCTTCGAATATGAAGTATTATTGAAAGGTAGTTTCAAAAAATTTTTTTTTATTTTTTTATGCCGAACGTAGGGGTCGCGCTTTTACATTTTTCTATATAACTTCTGCATTTATAAACGGATTTTAAAGTGTGATACTTCGATGTTTTTGTCTCGACGAGGCCGATTTTTTTGAAAATCGACATACTTCCTTAGGAAGAGTTTCATGATTTTATGCGAGCTTTAATTTTCTGATATTAGAGTGGTACATTAGAGTAGTAGCAACTGAGATATGATGGGTAAGTACCAGAAGGGGGTGCTTGAGCTCAATGACTTCAAGGACAAAAAATCGGCCTCGTCGAGACAAAAACATCGATGTATCACACTTTAAAATCCGTTTATAAATGCAGAAGTTATATAGAAAAATGTAAAAGCGCGACCCCTACGTTCGGCATAAAAAAATAAAAAAATTTTTTTGAAACTACCTTTCAATAATACTTCATATTCGAAGGTGTACGGCGAACTTATTTTGAAGTACGCCCTAATGTACATACCGAATTTCATGATTCTAGCTGTTGTCGTATCATTGGTACCATATTTTATCCCTTTTTGTCCCATTTCGCCCACTAAAACTTTTATTTTCTTTGTGGTGCTTCCAAGCTACAAGAGGAATGTCCGCAACAAATTTCAAATGTAAGAAAATCACTATGAATATATATAATGGAAATAATACTTCAATTCATAAAGTAAATATAAGGCAGCAATCATAAATACCCTAAATATTGGGGGACAGAGAGTGTATTTGCAGCTACAGTAGTTTGGTTGGTTGTATTTCCATCATATTTTAATTTCAAAAGTATAAATTTGGAAAAAAAATTTTACGTGGCTATACACTCAGAGGAATGTATAGTACGAATTCCATGATACTATCTGCGGCCATTTTGTTGGTACTATTTTTCTCCCCTTTTTCGCATTTTACTCCTTAAAAGTACGTCATCATTCTAGCTGTAGCCTTTTAGTTGGTACCATTTTTATCCCTCTGCTCCCATTGAATCCCTTGAAAGTACGAATTTGGAAAACCCCTTTTTCGTGTCTACTCAGTCAGAGGAATGTGTACAGCGAATTTCATGGTTCTAGCTGCATCCATTTTTTTGGTACAATTGTTATCCCCTTTTTCCATTTTACACCATAAAAGTACGAATTTCGAAAATGTCCTTTATTTTATGTGTCTACGCAATCAGAGGAATATATACACCGAATTTCATTATTCTAGGTGCAGCCGTTTGGTTGGTACTATTTTTATACAAATTACAAATTTAGAAAAAATACTTGTATATTATGTATCTATGTACACGCCAAATTTCGTGTTTCTATCTGTTGTCGTTTTTATCCCTTTTCGTCCCCTACAAATAAAAATCACTCTATGGTGCCCTTTTATGCTACAAAGGGAATGCGCATTGCAAATATCAAGTAAATAGAAGCTAATGTGTTCAAAAAACATGCTGAAATGCTCTAAATATTAGGGGTATTTTAAGTCCTTGTGAGGGAAAAAATTTTCCCTCTGGGCCGATTTCGCCCACTTTCAATCCCAACCGATCTACAACCATAAGACACATTTAGGCAAAACTTGAACCTCCTGGCTCATTTCGTTCGGCCGCTATCGTGCTTTCAACAGACAGACAGACGGACATGGCTATATCGTCTTAGAATTTTACCACGACCCAGAATATATATACTTTATGGGGTCCCCGATGAATATTTTAAAGTGTTACAAACGGAATGACAACGTGAATATACCCCCATCCTGGAGGTGGAGGGTATAAAAAATAATGAATGAAACTCACACATACACCCTCGCCGTGCTTTTAACAAGCAACAAGCACTTCTAAGCTTCTGCTTTATAAAGCTTAAAACAAAAAAAGGATCAAAAATGTTGAATTTATTGTAGATTTTATAAAAATTATAAAAAATAGCACTAATAATGAAATATTTTTTGAACATGATATAAATCAAATCAAATATTTATTTGTGTCGAGCACATCCACAACTTTTTTTGAAGCCAGCTTAAAGTATGTATTTTTAATTATTCTATTATATGTATATTTTTTTATTTTTTATAAGTTTATTTTTTTAAATAACACTGAAAGACATTTTTTAAAATAAGTCGTTGCGCTTAAACCATATTATATACTTCTGAAAATATGGGCAAATTGGAGATAGATAGCGTTTTCAGTTTTTCATTTCTTCATGCTGTTGCCAATTAAAAGGACTACAAAGTTTCAAAGGATAACATTTTTCAAATATTTATTCTGAATACTTTTTCGAATCCTACGATACCGATTAAGTGTCGAATTAAAGAGTAGAATACATATCAAATGTACTTCAAATTCCCGCACACCTCCCCCCTTACCTCTTTAGTTTATTCATATTTTACTTTTAAATAGGAATGCATGAAACGATTGCTAATACTAAACTACTAACTGATATTATCCCCTTTAATTTGAGACTGAGTATTTAAAATATTTTGTTGAAAAATGCTCTCCTTCGAAACTTTATAGTCCTTATAAAGGGGAAGAGGATGAGGAAATGAAAAACGAAAAAAAGCAATCGAATCTTCAGCTTAAAATTTTCAGAGAACATAGAAAACATATTTAGAACGATTCTAGTGTATTTTTAGGAAAGTAATATTTAATATTTCAAGAAGACTTTTGAAACAAGGAATAGAATTTTAAAATCGTTTAAACCAATTGTCAAATAAGATGATTTGAATATACACCTCGCAGCAGGATTTTGAATTTTTGGCGATATTCAAATGCATATAACTCTACCAAAAAAATGTTGAAGATTTATTTACTAAGACGCGTGTAAAATATTTTTCAAAAATCTTTCATAAGATTTTCAAAAAATCTGAGAAATTTTTTTGTGATTATTTCCACTATTCAGGGAAATAATTTTCCTCATATGCAGCAGCATAATATCGAATTCCATCGAAATGAAATTCGTGCCACACCAACCGACACTCACACACACACAATGTAACATCGTACTTTGAACAGAGATTTGCCAAACGTGCATTGTTTCGTGTCGCCACACACATTAGACAACATCCTAAGATGTGCTAATTTGTTTTAAATAATTTCTTACACTTTTACTCTTGGTCATGTTGAGTATTTATCGCGCAAAACAAGAAAACACCACCACCAACAACAACAACAACGATAACAACAAGAAAAACATAAAAGGCACAGAAAAATAATCACAACACTTTGTTTGCAGGTTATTCATCCGTTTAAAGGGAAATCAATGAATGATATGCCATTAAGCGAAAGTTTCTAAAACGGAGCGTGGATCAGATAACAAACTGAAGTCGATAAAAATAACAACGCCGGCAGCCACCGTAACCAGACCAACTACATACATCAGTCATAACAATACCAGCTACAACTACAAGCAGCAGAAGAAGATCATGATAAAACATAAAACCCCAACGTTAGTCTTAGGACTAACACTGCTGCTATTGTGCACGTCACCGCCACCGATCGCGGCACAAGACGAATCGCTGGCCGGCAGTTTTCTATCCGGTCTCTTGGACACAATAACCAGCACCGCAGATTCTAAAGATTGCCCGGGCGTTTGCGTTCACACACTGGCCACACTCATCTGCTACGAGGTATTGGAAGATGTACCCTGTCCATCACCCAGCATGAAATGTTGCATAGAAAGCGCACCAGCGAAAAATGTAACATCATTGATCAGCGGCAGCAGCAGCACGACAACGTCGACCACCACAAGCACCAAACGCCCCACCACCACCACAACCACGAACACGCCAAAGCCCAAACCCAAGCCAGCCACAACCACGACCACTCACAAGCCAAAGCCAACACAAAAGAAACCGGCGGCAACAACGGCGGCCACCAAAGCCACTACCAAGAAACCAGCAACGACGACCACAACAACGGCTGCAGCCGCCACGAAGAAGGTGGACAAAGACAAGAATGATGATGGAAAATCGGGTAAGTCTAGCATCGGTAAGCACGCCAAGAGGTCCCCTATAATCTCAATGTTTCCTTGACAGCTGACAAATGCAAAGGAGTCTGTGTCACCGACAGAATCGCCGAGTATTGTGAGGCCTATCTGACCAGCAGTGACTGGTGCAAGGAGGGAACCAAGTGCTGTGTCTCCCTGGATGACTACTCAAATACCAAGATGCCTAAGGATATTTACATACCAGCTAGTAAGTCGAAAAGCTTTCAGACGCTCAAAATATTTGTACAACACAATAAATAACTCAAAATATTTGCACAAACCCCTATGTCCTATAAGAAATCGAAGCGAAGTTTCTGTTTTGTTTCGAAATTATTTTCCAATTCCTATTCCTCTCTTCAAATCACATTAATCTCTTCTCTCTCTCTCTCTCTCTCTCTCTCACCCCCTTTCCAGAGCACATGACCAATTTGAATGGCCACCACAATAAAACCAAAGTCACTCCACCCACCAAGGCGAAAGTCACCACATCCAGCACTTCGACGTCGTCTACCACCACGACGACCAGCACAACACCCGAACCCGCTCGCA
The DNA here is from genome assembly GCA_947397865.1 of Polietes domitor. NCBI lineage: Eukaryota > Metazoa > Arthropoda > Insecta > Diptera > Muscidae > Polietes > Polietes domitor. The sequence continues at coordinate 49,360,489 of OX377621.1, forward strand.
CCAAGATCATCAGCAGCAGCAGTTCCAGTCAAAATAAAGTGGTGAAACCAAAGAAACCACAGCCCACTGCTGCCACCACCACCACAACCACCGAAGATCCCACCGAAGACGAAGAGGAGTCAGAGAACGAGGAGCAACAGCAGGACGATGAAGAGCCCAGTGCCAGTGAGAAAACCGAGAACTCAAACGGCCAGGTCTTGAAGGAGTGCGAAGGTGAATGTATGAACGGCATTCTGGCCATTTTCTGTGATGACATCGACGCTGAGGCCTTCTGTCCCAGCGAGGGTAGTTGTTGCATTACTGGTGCGCCGGCTCCGGATACCTCACCGGCTACCAAGGTCAATCCCACAAAACCACCGACAAAAACCGCTCCCAAGCCTGCCAACAGGCCGGTGCAGAAACAACCTCCTCCACCACCACCCCCGGCCTCACAGGGAGGCGGCAATGATCTCTTCTCGCAATTCCTCTCATTTGCCGAAAATACTCTAAGCGGTGCCGGTGGACCTCCAGCGCCTGCTCCCCCACCCCAGGCTCCCCCAAAAGTGCCCAGATGTCCCGGCTTCTGTTTGCTCAATATTATGGCCGCTTTCTGTGAAAGACCTTCGGTTTTGATATCAGCACCCACCACTTGTGCCAAGGGTTCAGTGTGCTGTGATAATTCCCGCTCGGGATCGCCCAAACCACCACCACAGACGAGATATCCACCCACATCATCGCCGTTGCCGCCACCTACACAAGCTCCCTACGTTATACCCAACACACCTTTGCCCGATCCCCGAGAAGAATGTCCCGGTTCGTGTATTGTCAGCTTGTTGAGTTTCACTTGCTTCAAAAATGCCGAAATGACCGATCTATTCAAGTGTAAACGCTCCGGTCAGACTTGCTGTGCTCCCAAGAGTAAAATTCTAGAGAAACAACAATTCCAAACACGCAATGACACTGCCTACGGGCAGCATTATCAACCATTGCCACCACCGCCGCAATTGGGTGTACAACAGTATCCACCTCAATCGGCGTATCCACCGCCACCACCAGCCTACATGCCAACACAGCAGCCGCAGCTGCATCATCACTATCCACAACAGCCACCGATGCAAGTGCCACAACAACAGCAAAACTATGACTATTCACAGTATGGACCTGGACCGGGAAATCGTAAGTATAGTGAAATTATTGAATCAATGATCTGTTAGTTATATAAATGACGTTCAAGATCTGAATTTCGCGACATTTGTGAGAAAAAAAATCGTATTGTGTGATTGCGAGCAGCTCAAGGTTATATAAAAAATAGACTCGCGTAAGAATAACGCGTTTTCATTGTTGATCTACATTATAAAAATTATGAAGGTCGTTCGATCATCTTCTCCATAAACTCTTCAACGCTGCGGCTCACGTTCTTCTTGACGGATTCGTTAATCGTCAAGAAAGTTGCATTTAGAATTCAGAAAATCCACGTGTGCTTGCTGAGAAAAAATGGATCCAGTATGTGTTCCATAATCGGGCCATTTCAGTTTTTGGTGTCTAAGTGGAATCGATCCATCCACAGTTTTTTGAGAGTAGGATCGTTGCTCTAGATATCTTTAAGGCCTTTGACAGAGTCTGGCACGGTGGTAATGTCTTCTCCCGATTTATATCGAGCTTCCTCAGAGATCGCTCTATACGTGTTGTTTTAGATGGGTTCTCATCCGACGAGCATAGGTTAACCGCAGGAGTACCACAGGGCTCTGTCCTTTCTCCCTCCCTTTTTCTTGTTGTCATCGACGACCCCTTGGATCAGAAATTGAAGACAAAAGGCGATTGATGGATGAGTGATTGCTGAGGATTTGATGGCCACTTCCGAGTGGCTTCGAGTGAATAGAGTAGAATTTAATGCACGTAAGACGCAGTGCTCCTTATTGTCGCACAAGCTATTCACTGATCCAACGGTGTCGTCGATTTTTATGAACGGTGTAGAAATTGAGTAATCGGACACTCTTGATGTTCTGGGCATGAAGATACACTGCTATGGAGGCATTCAAGTGCCTAGACTTTTTAAAGCGATGTAAGAAATACTTCACTCCCTCCGATCGTCACAATATCTACACTATCCACATCAGACCTAAGATGGAATATAAATCCTTTATATGGTTGGGTGCTCCAAGATCGTCCTTGGAGTTACTTGGCCGTGTTCAGAGGATGAGGAGGGCGATGTTGTTGATTGGTGAAAGTAGGTTATAGAGTAGTAGGTGAATAGAGTAGAATTTAAGGCACGTAAGACGCAGTGCTCCTTATTGTCGCACAAGCTATTCACTGATCCAACGTTGTCGTCGATTTTTATGAACGGTGTAGAAATTGAGTAATCGGACACTCTTGATGTTCTGGGCATGAAGATACACTGCTATCTAGACTTTTTAAAGCGATATAAGAAATACTTCAAATTCTTCGATCTTCTCAATATCTACACTATCCACATCTGACCTAATATGGAATATAAATCCTTTATATGGTTGGGTGCCCCCAGATCATCCTTGGAGCTTCTTGGCGGTGTTCAGAGGATGAGGAAGGCGATGTTGTTCATATGTGAAAGTAGGTTATCCATTTCTATTGTCTCCATTGATCACCGTCGTAATGTGGGATAATTTTATGGTAATTGTTCTTCGGATATTCGTGATTGGACAGTTGGCCGCACTACACATTACAGAATGAATTCGTTCGTTGCTCGTTCAATCGTATGTGGAATCTACTTCCGACAAATATCTTTCCCGTCAATTATGACATCGAGAGATTCAAATCAAATGTCTAGAAATGCTTATCCCGTTTTCCTCCATCCAACTCATTATCTTCATTTAGCCAACACAATGCACTACATTTATAGGGGTGTTCAGTGGAAAAACGAGTGTTGGTTCAGTGGAAAAACGACCAATTCCTGAATCGAAAGAAGCACGAGAAAAAAATCCATTGTGACCGCGCTTACCGCCTTAAGCCATCATTATAAATGACCACATCACTCGAGCAATTTCTGCTATATTCAGCCGAAAAGATCGAGGAGAGGTTTGATTGGATTCGATTATCCACTTTAACTTATAATTGGAACAGTAGACTCTCATATTAAGGGATTAACTCTAAAAGAAATTCGACATTCAAGTTTTCAAATGGGAAAGTTTACCTTTTATGGGTGAAATATTCGTTCTCTTTACTTACTATGTAAAGGATGTTAAGGCGTGTATAACTTTAAATAGAAATAAAATAATGAGACTGCAAAGATAAGGAAGTTAACTTGGCTTGTAGGTTACCCGATACCTGTGTATAACCAGTCCAAGTTATGGCTATTAGAGTAGTTTTGATCGACATACAAGTTACTGGTGTTGGCGATGATGGATAGATGGGATACGCGCTGGATAGGGCGTTGAGTCAAACGACTTTTGTAGGAGCTGTGAGGATGAGGCGGAGATTGAGAGCGAACAATAGATGGGATACGCGCTGGATAGGTCATTGAGTCAAACGACTTTTGTAGGAGCTGTGAGGATGAAGCGGAGATTGAGAGCGTCGAGGACGTTTAATGATTCTGGATTCAGCTTTCTTCGAAGGCTTGGACGACTTGGCGTGTATAAACGTCGGTACGATTAAGGGGTTTTCTTGAATGAAGGGTTTTGATTGAATCCGATGAGGGTCGTACAAGTCCGTGGACTTTGAGCATTGAGTCCAACGACTTTTGTAGGAGCTTTGAGGATGAGGTGTAGATTAAGAGCGAACAATAGATGCTATACGCGCTGGATACGTCATTGAGTCAAATGACCACATCACTCGAGCAATTTCTGCTATTTTCAGCCGAAAAGATCGAGGAGAGATTTGATTGGATTCGATTATCCACTTTAACTTATAATTGGAACAGTAGACTCTCATATTAAGGGATTAACTCTAAAAGAAATTCGACATTCAAGTTTTCAAATGGGAAAGTTTACTTTTTATGGGTGAAATATTCGTTCTCTTTACTTACTATGTAAAGGATGTTAAGGCGTGTATAACTTTAAATTGAAATAAAATAATGAGACTGCAAAGATAAGGAAGTTAACTTGGCTTGTAGGTTACCCGATACCTGTGTATAACCAGTCCAAGTTATGGCTATTATAGTAGTTTTGATCGACATACAAGTTACTGGTGTTGGCGATGATGGATAGATGGGATACGCGCTGGATAGGGCGTTGAGTCAAACGACTTTTGTAGGAGCTGTGAGGATGAAGCGGAGATTGAGAGCGTCGAGGACGTTTAATGACTCTAGATTCAGCTTTCTTCGAAGGCTTGGACGACTTGGCGTGTATAGACGTCGGTACGACTAAGGGTTTTTTCTTGAATGATTTTGATTGAATCCGATGAGGGTAGTAAAAGTCCGTGGACTTTGAGCATTGAGTCAAAAGACTTTTGCAGGAGCTGTGAGGATGAGGCGGAGATTGAGAGCGAACAATAGATGGGATACGAGCTGGATAGGACATTGATTCAAACGACTTTTGTAGGAGCTGTGAGGATGAGGCGGAGATTGAGAGCGTCGAGGACGTTTAATGACTCTGGATTCAGCTTTCTTCGAAGGCTTGGACGACTTGTCGTGTATAGACGTCGGTACGATTAAGGGTTTTTCTTGAATGAAGGGTTTTGATTGAATCTTATGAGGGTCGTAAAAGTCCGTGGACTTTGAGCATTGAGTCAAAAGACTTTTGCAGGAGCTGTGAGGATGAGGCGGAGATTGAGAGCGTCGAGGACGTTTAATGACTCTGGATTCAGCTTTCTTCGAAGGCTTGGACGACTTGGCGTGTATAGACGTCGGTACGATTAAGGGTTTTTCTTGAATGAAGGGTTTGGATTGAATCCGATGAGGGTCGTAAAAGTCCGTGGACTTTGAGCATTGAGTCAAACGACTTTTGCAGGAGCTGTGAGGATGAGGCGAAGATTGAGAGCGAACAATAGATGGGATACGCGCTGGATAGGGCATTGAGTCAAACGACTTTTGTAGGAGGCGGAGATTGAGAGCGTCGAGGACGTTTAATGACTCCGGATTCAGCTGTCTTTGAAGGCTTGGACGACTTGGCGTGTATAGACGTCAGTACGATTAAGGGTTTTTCTTGAATGAAGGGTTTTGATTGAATCCGATGAGAGTCGTAAAAGTCCGTGGAATCACAATGAACCTCTTCTAGTTTAAGTCCTTAAATTCTGACTGTCATCACAACAAATTGGTTAGTTAGTTTTCGACGAGTTTGCGGTCTGTTCCCATAAATGAATGATTTCACGTAAACCCACAGAAAATAATGTAGACATGTTAAATCCCATGATCTTGGCGACCGATTGACTTTCCCATTTCGAGAAAAGTTTCCTTCAAAATAAAACAGGGCTTCAGTCAACATTCCATTTAATTGGGGCATGAAATAATCGGCCATCATCTCCGTTCTTTTTTATTTTTTGAAAATGTAAGGACCAACAATTCCAAAGGACCAGAAAGTACATCAAACCATGATTTTTTTTCTGGGTAAATCTGTCGTGGTTTCTCTTCACTCCAAATGTGACAATTTTGCTTATTAACATGTCCATAAGCATGCAAGATATAGCTCATGCAGAAAGCGCTTGTCCTAGCGCACTGCAGGTGGACACATGATGTGCTGCGCATCGAGTGAAGCGACTTTTGTAGGAGTTGTGAGTATGAGGAGGAAATTAAGAGCATCGAACGCCGTCTCTGTACAGCTATGGCTATAGATTACCTATAGTGACACTGAGTTCAGCTCTCTTTGAAGGCTTTGGCGATTTGGCTATTATGGAAGTCGGTACGACAAAGTGTTTCGTGAGACGATCAGGTAGGTTCCATGGAGGGATGTAAAAACCCGTGTTATCACAATTGACCTCTTCTGGTCTATGTACTTACTTTCTGACTGCCACCATACCACCACCACCTAACCTAATTTCAATATGAAAATAAATTTTATTCTGCAAACCCAATATCCGATTGTATTCCAAGGCGTCCAAAGATTCCGGTTTGTTCACATAAACTAATGATCTCATGTCAACCCAGAGAAAATAATCTGGAGGCGTTAAATAGCATGGTCTCAGTTAGCAATTGCACCTTTCTAGAATAAAAGAGTTCGCCAAAAACGCGTTCGTTGTATGACATTTGCAAATAAATGTTGATTCTATAGAATACAGTTGCTAAAAGGTCTTGAGCCAAGAAAATATATGAGTTCAGTGGGAAATGGAAGCTCTACAAAATACCCTTTACTTGGGTCGAGAGTACGGTACGAATATCATACGAAATTCAACATTTTCTTATCAAACTCTGTAAAAGGAATTGCCAACTTCCTTCGAGGTCCAATCCCTCGCCTTTCTCCCAGTCTTCCGGTGTTATGGAATGATATCGACTTCGTCTAATTGTTATCTTTCGATAAGTTCAAACCTTCTCCATTATTTCGAGCAATATCCTAACTCTCTCTCTCGATTTCTTTTGCAGTTCCCCATCAATCCGGCTTGCAGCCACAACATCAGCATATACCCAGCACAACACCAACGACGACGACTACTACCACCACCACAACAACACCACGTCCTCATGTCTACTCGAAGTATGTGTGTGGCGTTAAGGGTACCCTACGCACGGGCCGTTCCTCCCCAGCCCTCTCGCTAGTCTCCTATGTACGTGCCAAATATGGTGTCCACCGGCAATCCAGACAGCTGAGTGAGGACTACATTAACATGGGCACTGGCATGCAGAAAACTAGCGAGCGTTTAATTTTGGGTTCAGATATTGTACCCATACAAATACATAACGACAAATTAGGTGATCTCATACAGAATGAGGTGACGAGCTATAATCAGGTTCGCTCGTATCCGGACAACTATCCGGCGACAGTGTTTGCCCAGCCCTACTTTGCCAATTACACATCGGGCCGCAGACGTGCTCGTGTTGTGGGCGGCGAGGATGGCGATAATGGTGAATGGTGTTGGCAAGTCGCCCTCATCAATTCCATGAATCAATATCTTTGTGGTGCGGCGCTTATTGGCACCCAGTGGGTTTTGACGGCCGCCCATTGTGTTACAAAGTGAGTTAACTCCGGATTGTTTTATAGATGAGAGTTAGTTTAATGTATTTGAATTTCTTTCAGCATTGTTCGTTCTGGTGACGCTATTTATGTGCGTGTAGGAGACTATGATTTGACCCGCAAATATGGCAGTCCTGGAGCTCAGACTTTGCGAGTAGCCACCACTTATATCCATCACAATCACAACAGCCAGACTTTGGACAACGACATAGCCCTCCTGAAGTTACATGGTCAAGCTGAGTTGAGAGACGGTGTGTGCCTGGTAAGTTGGACAGTTAAATGTTGCCTTGGAGACCTAACTTAATTTCTTACTTCTGCTCTTCCCAGGTTTGCTTGCCTGCTCGAGGTGTTAATCATGCTGCCGGCAAACGCTGCACGGTAACCGGTTATGGTTACATGGGAGAAGGTAATTTTTTCGACTTATAAATCTATCCCATATTTACTTCATCTTCTCCCCTTGTCTTCCTTCCAGCCGGTCCTATTCCTTTGCGCGTGCGTGAAGCCGAAATTCCCATTGTCAGCGATACGGAGTGCATACGCAAAGTGAATGCTGTCACCGAGAAGATCTTCATCCTGCCCGCCTCCAGTTTCTGTGCCGGTGGCGAGGAGGGCAACGATGCCTGCCAGGGTGATGGTGGCGGCCCTCTGGTCTGCCAAGACGACGGGTTCTTCGAGTTGGCCGGTCTGGTATCGTGGGGCTTCGGCTGTGGCCGTGTCGATGTGCCCGGCGTGTACGTCAAAGTGTCATCGTTTATTGGTTGGATCAATCAAATCATAAGTGTCAATAATTTATAGTCACATCAAAGTGTGTGAGTGTGCCTTAATAGGATTTTTATAAGTTGTAGCAACAGCAGCAGCCCCAGTGTGCGCATAATTAATATAAATATAATGATAAGATTCAACGGAAATACAAAACTGAAACTGAAACTGATAAAAGGGCAAAGCACATCAAACGAAAGAATTATTCTACTCGTAATTTACTCATCTCGCCTCGTTTGCGGTGATTGTGAGTATCCTGCGATTATAAATGATTCTGCCATCTGTATGAATGCTAACTAAAAACAAAATTTTGAAAACAAAACAAAAAATATAAAAACAAATATTTATATTTTTTCTTCGAATACGACTGTTATTTTATTAGTAATTTTAATATACAATATTTCCTTTTAGTACGCTCTATGAATAATTATTACTAATGTTATTTAATCTATGTACTATTTTTAATCATAAGACTTTTTCAAAACAAACAAAAAAACAAAACAAAGAAGACAAAAAGTATAATTTATAAATGAAACAAGAAGTGAACGAATATTGTAATTTGTATATATTTTAAGTATCTTACGAGTAATAAATAGTTAAATAAAACAAAATAAATTCATTGAAATTTTTGAATTTTCTTTAAGTGAGGATTTCGGAAGAAGGCTTCAATTTTAAATCAATTAGAAGGTGTTGCATGTCACAGGGCGGTAATTCCATCAAAAAAGCGACAAAATTACAACGGTTTTTATAATTCATCATCTCCGATTTCACATCGTCATAAATCCATTTTTTGCTTGACAAATTTTAATAAATAAATAAAAGATTGCATTCCATTCGCGAGACATTATCGTTTTAAATATGTGTCATAGCTTGAGAAAATGTTTCAATTTTAGAATTTCTGTAGGGCTAATCAGCGAGTGTAGTATTTTTAAAAGATGGCATCTCGTGTATTGAATGGGATTTATTTATTAATATTTACGAAGGCTAAGAATTGGTATTCAAGGTGATGTGAAAATTTTTCTGAAAAAGTGTTCTCACTTCGCGCAATATGGCCAAAAAGCTAGATTTATTAACAGTTCGGTTATTACTGAAGTCATTCGAAATTGACTTCAAACTTTCCTTTCTAGCAATTGACTTGCCCTGTGGAATATTTTGGTCCAGTACAAAAATACACTTTAGAATTTTACACATAGAATTTCATTATATATGGCTATCAAACTCCAGTGCTACTTTTCTAACTACAACTTTGCCTTGGCGAAATAGAAAATCATTTTGAAAAACAATTATAATTTCAGAACCGGTTTTCACACCACTCTGACATTTTGATACCTCGTGGAGAATAAAATAAGTTAAAATACATTAAAAAATTAAGAAAATTAAAAAAATGTTTCAGGATATATAATGGTGGGGGATATTATTAATTTTTTAATCCTTGATATAGAACTATTCCTTTATATTCGTGAAGAGGAAATGAAACCTTTCAGATGATATCAATATCGTTCAAATCTGAAGTTATTACATCATTAAGCAAGCTACCTCTTCATTAAAACGCCCAAGATTTTTAATTTAGGACCACAGTAAAACTCGAACCACGTACTACTTTGAACGGTAGACGCCATATAACCCGCAAGAGCGAGTAGAATATAAGAAAGCGAATTCGTAGTTCTGTATCCTCCAACAAAATAAAGAAAATCAAGAGGGATACAATGATGACCTTTTGATCAAAATGAAAATGGCTGTACCATGCGATCAAATGTCAAAAAAAAAGTAGATTTATTTTTAGTCTGCATTACTGATTCATAAAATCAACATACAATTTGTCACTTATATTTTATATGTTAAATTGTTTCGTATTTATAATATGAAACATCGGCATATTTACATAATTCTGAGATTTTATATTATGCTAATTAAGACTTTTGGTGAGTGACATTGAACATTTTTAATGTTTTTTAATTTATTTAAAGGGGTAATAATTATATTTGTGTACAACAGCATCAAAAGCACATCATTTTCAATTTAATTATTTACTGGGCGCTTCAATTAAGTCTATATAGGTGGACGACCTGTTTGGAACAATGAAGACAAATAATGTGGAAAGCACACTATTTATACCTAATTCATATAACAGACAAATAGAATTCACCACGGAAGAGGAACTTAACATCAGGATACCACATTTGGACGCATTAATAATTAGGGAAGGAAACAAACTTAAACTAGATTGGCACCAGAAGACAGCCGCATCGGGATAATTAATCTAAACATCCAAGGAGGATGATCGTACACACAGCGAGTTTTAGCAGCAAGAGTTTTAGCAATAAGTGACAATGAATTCCAAGAATCGAACAAGCATAAAAAAACAAGCCACACAAAAAATGAAAAGAATCAGGACACAGCAACGCCAAAAATATACAAATCAATGACTTTTATACCTGTATTGTCGGAAAGATTTAAACAATCAAATATTTGTGTCAGTTATGATAATGGTCTAAGTCAAAAATCCAAAAAATTACTATGTAAATTTTTCTCTTTACTTTGATTAGATTTCTAATTTAAGAACTTTTCTTTTTGACATTTATTACATTTTTTATAAAAAATTGACATAGTAGTAGGATATTCTAAGAAAAAAAATGTGCTTCGGTGGAAATATATTTTTTAATTGACTCAAACACAAACCATTGTATATCTCAAAACGGATAAAGTGTGACTTAGACCACTATCATACTAACTGGCACATATATGACAAAGATAAAATCGAACTAGCTTGTAAATCACAGTCTGACATATGTCAAAAGGTATAGGTTGGTAAAACGAAGACAAAACTAAAAACTAGACTTCCATCACACAATTCTAACCATAAAGCCATCGACAGCACTTGCAGCCCACTGTGCACTGATTGGGCATAAACCAATTTTTGATGATGTAAATGTATTAGTGGAAGAGTAAAATTACTTCAGACTTTATACACTAGTGATGCTTTACATTACTGATGTTCCCGCTGAAAAAAGACTTAATTATAAAACTGATAGATGTATCGATGCAGTATCTAAAAACACGGACGAAACAATATACGTAGCTAACGTATATTTTGTATATTTAAATGTAAACATCAATGTAGAAAGTGATCAATGTTTTGTTATTTTTTAATAAAATAAAACAAATAAATCGGTAATAATAAATTACTTTCTTCTGATCCATGATCGAAATGAAGATATGGCGATATCTTGGCTAAAAAATCATATAAATAGTTTATTTTGATCAATATAGATATTCATGTTTATCATTTAATTTGTGGACTTATGATGCAGGATATCTCGCATAGTAGGAGATGCTACAAAAAATGTTATATTTCAATGGTCATTAAACGGAATTAGTTGTAGCAAGTAATGATAGAATAATGTTGATGCTAGTGATAAAAGTTAATATTATTCAAAACACATTTTTAAAACAGTGCAATAGGTGATAATTTTGTAGATTTCGATGACTTATATTGGGGGAAGTTATAGGGTTATTACTGCCAAAATGAGGCTTGAATTTCTCGGAATGCAAAATTATGTAAAACTTTACAACAGTTTTTCTTCGTTCAAATAATATGAGTTTAAACCAATTTTGTTGAAGGGTCGCACAGTGTATTAGCAGCGGCAAAACTCCCAAATTTCATGCGCCCATATCTCGACTTTACTGATTGAATTTTGCAAAGATCATTAATTAGCATATTCTCATTATTAAGCATATTCTAAATTTAGCTGTGGATGCACTTAAAGTACATAAATCATAAAATAGTTTAAATTTTCAGCATAATAGAGGTTATTTTATTAGGATGTATTTATATCGGAAAACATTTATCGTATTGAAATTGCGTTTATTTCGTAGCAAATATGAGATCTTGAGGTGTTCTTTTGCATTTAAAAAAGAGTAATTACGTTTTGGCTTACTTTTCAGATAGTGGTTTATCTAAAGGTTGTATTTATTTAGTTGTTGTTGTTTCGGCGAGGCCGAAATATTGTCTTATTTATTCATTTTATGAAGAATATTCTGGTTATAGCTGCAAACTAGAAATGAAGCAATACTTTGTTATTTGTTAATTTATTTTGGAAAATTTATTAAAAGCGTCAATTTTTTATTTAATTGTGGACTCAAATGAAATCACTGGTAATGATTTGTATTAACATATATTTTAAAATTATTTTAATTTATGGCGTTTTTTTCTTTCTAACTTACATGGGAGGTAGGCGTGGTTGTGTAAAATTTTCTGATGTATTTTGTGTTTTAAACAATATTTTATTTTTACTAAAATTTATTTTAATTTTTGCTAAAATACCAATTTTTGTTGATGGTAGCTTTAAAATGTATACTATAATTTTGGGAGTAAAAGCCCGATCACGATCGGCTATACGTTAAATTAAAAGTAATTATGATGGCTATGCTACTAGGACTAATACAGTTCCCAACAATTTGGGAAACATTTTTTATATTTATTTATATGCGTTTTTCGTTATTTTTCCATTTTTGGAACTGTTTCCATTAGTCATAACTTTATAAATAGTACAAAAATTAAAGATACCTTCGCAAATGGTAAAAGCTATATTACACATATTGTCGGTGTGCCGAAAAAAGATCTATATACAATAATACATTGTTTTGATGCAATAAAAACAAAACTACTTTTAATAGATATGGAATTTTTACAGGGCATAGACTAAGACTTTTGGCATATTTTTGCATTATTAAGTCCAATTCACAAAAAAACGTAAATGAGATATTTTCGCATCACATAACGATATGTTTTACAATTTTTCATTTTGCGACTGAAATAGGTTTGATACAAATTCGTTTTGCAATTATTTTTATTGTACGCAAATAAAGTCTGTGCAGCCAGGTTGTATTTGACACTTGTTTTCATCGTTTCTTAAAATAGTTTTATACATTTTGTTAGTTAAGCTCCATAATCACGATTCAATTCATATTCGCCCCAATATTTTAATAGAACTTGATCATTATCATTACTCACTGGCAATGCTTTTCATTTGGACATAGTGTTTCAAAAAAAAAAAATAATGTCGACATATGAGAGTTTAACTGAAATATAGATTTCAATTATCTGGAAAAAATAATTCTAATGACAAATATTAAATTACGCAATACAAGTCAGCTCAAGCAAGTTTCTGTCAGCTCAGCGTTAAATATCCTTGAACTAAAACGTCTGGCGAATGAACAACTTTTTTAATTGCTTAATATTTAAAAGATAATAAAGGTTTTTCGAACCAAATCGAAACGACGAAGCTCATTTTCATCATTGCTTCTTCATTAGTCGTAAAAATTGTTACATTTTGGGTTCATATTCATAAATGTTGACGATTTTTAGCTGCAGGCATTATCCATTATTTTACAAATTGGAACAATTCTCACTAGCACGACAAACAAACAATAACTTGGTCAAATTTTAAGTTTGATTTAATTTATAGAAAGCTACCAACCAAGGGTATTTGAAATATTTTTCTTTGAAAATATGTTACATTCTAGAAAACTATGTTATTATAGTTTTACGATAAGCGATCTCGCTTATTACTCCCTGAAGGTTATAATGGAATAAATGTTTACTTGCTAATGTTGAAATTTTCAAATAAAATTCTCTTAGTCGGTAGCTTCCTATAAAATAAATCAATTGTAAAATTTAATTTTAGTTGGTAGCTTGCTATATAAAATATTCAAAAATCCGGTCAATTTATTGAACTTAAAGCAATTGAGCGAGTTGCCAATAAAACACAGACTAGAGCATGATGTGATATTCCGTACAATTTAGTTGATTGTGTACCTAAATAGATTGCAATATTGTAAACATATGTGCCAGTTAGAATGATAGTGGTCTAAATCAAAAATCCAAAAAATGGAGATATGCCAATTTTTCTTTTCACTTTGACCAGATTTCTAATATAAGAACTTTTACTTTTGACATTTATAAAAAATGTACCATTAAAATGACATTTCTCATTTTATGCACACCAAAATTGTGTTTAGTGTTAGTTTGAAAGTGGTATAAGTCACACTATATCCACAGATATTGATGTGTGATGTAAACAAACATTTTGTATTAATAATGTCCTCTCTACGTTATTCAGATAATTTGAATAACATATCGAGCCCTTAGCGCAAACGACATTTTCTGAAAATATTTTTTATTGTTGAATTTAAAATTTTATCGGCTGATACACAAATAAAAGTGAACAAAATGTCAAAATTGTTAACGTTTATATAAAAAATAGGGCTATGATTTTATCGTAAGTCGCTGCTCACATTTTCAAAGATAGCAATTTTATCGTAAGCGACAGTTTATGAATTTAGGCAAAAGGTTTCAGATAATGTAAGAGATATTTATAAACGTTTAGATAGGTCCATCAATATATTGATGCAATATTAAGTGTATTTTTATACCCATGGCCATAGAATGAAGTGTTCGTCTGTTGGTTGAAAGTACGATAGGTTACGAATGAACTAAGCTAAGAGGTTCGAAGTTCCCAGATATTTGTTTTATATGTTTATCGATTTATCGATCCAGAAGGAAAAAGTTTACCCACGAGAACTGAAAGTAGCTCCAAATTATTGTCTCTTTGGAGAACACAAAGCCTTTTTGTGTGATTTGTGCCTTATATACAATAATTTAATATACTTCTTGTAATATTCGTATATTAAGCCAAATACTATATAAATGGTTTTGGTATAATTTCCCTATTATTGTGGGTAAACGTTAACATTTGTTTAATTCAAATAGTGGCAGATTTGACAAAGAACCGTAATATTTAGCTTAAAATTGTGATGAAAATGGGCACATTGCCCACAATTCTATACAGTTGATTCTATACACTCTACAATTGAATCATTTTGTAAAAGAAGAAGAACTTCTGAGTGGCCGACCATAATTACAAATTCCCGCACGATACCCAAGTAATATGAAAGTATTTTAAAAATCATTTAAGTATTTCTAAATCTTTTAGATTTTAAGGACTGGAATTCATATTCTAATTATTTTCTAATTTAATTGTTTGAGATCGGTATATTTTGAAAAACTGGGATTTTGCGCACAGTTTAAATATGTTTTTTTTTTGCATATAGTAGGGTGGATGAAATGAATATTAATTTAATTATTTGTTCAAACAAAAATTCAATGATTGTTGCAACTGGGCCAAACCCGCTCTACCCTGAACAACTAAAAATTTCAGTGGAGAAATACAGAGATTTAAAAAGACTTTGTGCGAAAAGGAATAATTCCCAAACGATACCAACTTTAGTATTTGAATATGAATAGTGATCAAATCAAAGACACATTGGCTGAAAGCGACAATGAATATATCGATATTACCTAAAAACTTTTATATGAAATTTAACTATTAATCATAGGAATTCAAATGTGTCTAAAATAGTTTTTTATTAACGATTTCAATTAGTTTACTGTTAATTTTCCCTTTATAAAAGTAGTGTTATCTATTTTATTACGTTGTTTTAATACATTTTCTACAATAAAAAGTGTGTTTTTACTAAAATTTCGAGGTTTAATCTAAAAAACTTATATCGTAAGCGCCATAGTTTTTTTCAGTATTTGTAACCGCAAGTACAATATTTGTATCGTAAGCGCCAAAAGTACCTTTTGATGTAAACAAATGATCAATTTTTAATAATAATTCGTTGGGTACGGCGGAATTAAAACATTTTGCATTAAAACATATTTCATTTTATGCAAATATTTAAAAATAATCAATAAAAACCTTCTCCTGTAAAATGTGTGTTTTGGCGCTTGCGATCATTCCGCGCTAAGGGCTCGATATAAAATGAAATTATTTGAAAAGTAAATAATAATTTCATTACAAAGTTTTTAGACGAACAACCTGTAAATATTTATATATATTTTTAACTAAAAAATTTTGTGTTTTCTTTCATTTTTGGTAAGGAAATATTACTTTTGCGAATAAAATTAAAATTGTTGTTTGTTTAATTTTTCAATTTTGAGAAGAATGAAAGTGATCTAATGATCTCTGAAAGAAGTGGTTCCCTTAGAGGTACCAACGTTGTTGATTGTTATATAAAAGTTCCATATAATGATATTCTAAGAAAACAAATTTGTGCTTCGGTGGAAAAATATTTTTCAATTGACTCAAACATAAACCGATGTATATCTCAGAAGGGATAAAGTATGACCACTAGGATTTTAACTGGCACATATAATTGTTGTTTAATATAATCTCCTAACCCTATACTGCGTAAAAAATAAAATTACATATTGAGTTGAAATTGCATTAAATCAATGAGGCATCCTTTATAAACTTTCGTATCCTTTGAGAGTTTAAAACGTAAACAAAATAATGAAACGAAAAAACTAAGTACAGAAATTTAATAGTTTCACATAGAAATCTTTGATCAGGAGAACATTTTTGCAAGGACCTATTTATTACAAGTTCTTGTGTGCCTTATACAATGGAAAATAACAGCCGTCGAAGATGTTTCCTAAAGGTGTTACACACATTACAAACGAAAGAATTAATTAGATAAGGCCTTGATGATAAATAACGCGGCAAATCTAGCTTTAGTTGAAAAGTAGCTTTGAAGCGAAGAGGTTCGTTTTCTTCTAAGTTTATCACAAACGTTTATATTTCATCTTACAAAAGACAGAAAATGTACATAAATTTCAATTTGTAAAGGATAACACTAATAAATAAGAAACCACATTCAATGTCAGCCCAAAACAATACAATTAACATCAATGCACGCTGCAAAAAAAACGAACACAAAAGTTCCCTAATACACGTGCAACCGAAGGAAGTAAGAAATCCTTGACTCATCCTCCTGTTGAACGAAAAATACGTTAGATTTTGTATCACTGCAGCAGAAGGAGAAAAGAGCAAAAAACCTATTTATTAGCCTTAAGAAATCTAAATCCGTTATTTTTGCTTTATACAGATATCCACAGTCTAAGAAAAAAATTATGAAAAAAAACTTTGCGCCAAAATCTAATGGCAGCTTCCTGAAACTTAAGATTTATTTCAAAGGTCTATATATATAGCAAAACAAAAGGATTTTTTTTTTGTAAAATTAAACAAAAAGCCTCAAATTATTGCAGTTGTATATAGGCAAGAAGGAGACAGGAGACGAAGAAGAGTTGTTATAAATTAGTTATCAGCACCCATACAGACAAGAAAACACATAACACAAGAAGAAGAAGAACTGTTATTGTTATGCAAATAATAACAATTCCCTTTTTTCATGCAACAAGGACACAACAGGATCAAATCAAAACAGTGCCCATGTATATGGGTAGTACTCTCAAAGGCGGAGTTGAGAGAGTATTTTGAGAATTCCAATAAGATCAACGAAATCACCCCACTCCATCCATGTTCACCTTTGCCACAGTGAGACCCGCAGCGCGAGAGAGCACATACTTAGTTGTTGTTAGCCTTTAACCCTTTTTGCTGGGGGCCAACCTAACCTTTGCATGACGAGAGAGAGTGTAAATGTGCGCACGCGTGCTTGAGTGTGTACCTGTGTGTGTGTAACTTAAAGAACGTTTCCTTCCCTTAGGATGCTCTGGGGAAAAAGAAGTTCTACAAGATTTCAACGAGAGCTCTGTTCCTGTGAGCGAGTGTGTGTGTGTGTGCGTAAGTGTGTTTGTGTGCTGCGTGTGGTTGAGTTTGCTGCGTCGTGCAAGGGTTACGATAGTGTCCATTTAAGTTGTGGCATAACAGAACGCAGTCTGGTCTCGACAAGAGCGGTACTACATTTTTTAAGAAAATTCGAAAAAAACGAAAATAAAATTGAAAATTTTAATTTTCAAACGTTAAAAGAAAATTAAGAAAAACAAATACGCGAAAAACTTAAGAAAACGTGTTTTTAACATTTTAATCATCTCTGTTTAGTTAAAATTTTTAGAGTTTAGAGTTTCGTAGTTAAACAAAGTAGTTTTGCATGGTTGTCCTTGGTGTTTTCGCCGTCCTTTTCGTTGTTGTTGTTCTTGTTCTTTTATTTGTTATCCTTCCTTGAACTCTTCGCGGGCCTGTTGTTTTGTTGAGTTAAGTTTGTCTTGTTGTTGTTGTGATTTGTGAGTTAAGTTTTTGAAAAAAAAAAAATAAAAAAGAAAAACATGGAATCCTCAAACGGAAATACTGCTCAGTGCTTAACAACCTCCGCAACCACAACAAATCCCTCAATTGCCACCATCTCAATAACCTCCTCATCATCGTCGTCTTCGTCCATGATGCCGTTGGCTTTGACAACATCAACATCGCTGGCGGCCTGCTCTACACCAGCAGCCATTAGCAGCAGCAGTTGTGGTGGCAGTTTGACCGCCACCGGAAGCTTGCCACCATCTCTAACATCTGCCTTCAACTCGGCCTCGTTCCAACATACACCCCTGCTGCAAATTCTTCCCTTGGATACTGGCAAACAGGACGACAGTAACAACTTGTCGTTGGCCAGTGGAATTTCGGAGGGCCAACGTTCATTGTCGGCCGCGCCGTCGGCTTCGTCGAGCCCCATTCTAAGCCCTCCGAATAAGATTTTCGGACGCAATGCCAATGGAACAAGTAAGTAGTGAATACTTTTTATTATTTAATTATTTATTATTATAAAAATACGGGTTTTATTAGTAAGGGAAGAAGAAGAATAATATTTTGAAGGAACATTGAAAATATATTAATTATGAAAAAATATTCAGTTCATAATAAATCAGAGATTAACCCAAACAATCTGTAAAGCTTCCCTTATCGAATTTCAATCAAAAGTGAATGTGAATCTGATTTTGGGTTCTTGGAATGGTCAATTGAGGTAGTCTGTATTGACTATGATTCACATTCCTCGAGTTTTTTCTCTTTGAAGTTTTAGCATTTTTTGAAAATTAAATATTTTTCATTTAAACTGAATTTAATCTCCATTCATGGAATTGATCCAGATATTTCACAGAAATAATACTCCTCAGTTTTTCGTTAGTTAGTCCGAGTTTTCATTTAATTTTTAAATGGTTTAAGATCTAAACCATTTTTAATCGCCAGTAGTTCTTCAAGTTGACCACCCTGATATCCACGGTCTTTAAAAATCAAATCAGGTCAGTTTGTTATCTTTAAAAAGCAACGAAAATTCCTTCACGTTTGACAATCCTGTCCATTCCAATGTTTTCGTTGCCTAATAAACTGTACAAAACGCTCATTTACATAAAAACAATACAAAGCCCATAATAACAAAGCGACCCTTAATGGACTTCGTGAGCTGCGTGTTCAGGTATTTCAATGTCAGGCCACATGCTAATCCTTTCAACATCTTGCTCTTGCATACGCTGAATTTGAATATTCTTTTTTTGACAAATTAGAATTTGAGTAAATAAAAATCAAAGATTCCAATTAGATTTCCTCACTTATATACAAAACAGTTCTTGTTGATCTAAGACTGGTAGTGCTAGGGCTCTTTGTCAGGGGTAGTTTTTTTTTGTTCTACAACAATTGAGGGTAGTTGTTTTTTCAACCTATAGAATCAGTTTACCAAAAAACTACTTTACACACTCCATACACACTCCATAACGACAAAGACAACTAGTTTGTGTTCAAGACATATGATTGGATATTATCTTTCCTGGAGGGTTGATTTGTGAAGTGCAAAAAAAGATGAAATACTTTATTCAACGATATGGAGTTGTTCTGCGCTACAATGTTTCCATTGTTAAGGGTATTGTTTTTTGGATGGTCACCAAAAAAAAGATAGTAACGGCTGGAAATTGTGATTTGTTTGAAACCGGAAAAACGTGTCTTCCAACACAATGTGTTATTTTAGGCTACCGTTTTTTTGTCCGCAATTGAATTGATATATTGCGAAAAATACGTTAACAAAGTTGTTATAATTTGTACAAAAGTTTAATGGTTGCATTTAAAAAAGTTAGCTCATGGGTAGCTCATTTTTAAGTGGTTGTTTTATTAGACTTTGTAAAGTAAAGATAAAAATATCAGGGGAAATGGAAATAATCATAAAAAATTGTATTTAGGGTGGATTTTAAAATAGTTGATTGCTTCAAATTAAAATATGGCAAGAATATAATTGAAAAATCAATTTTTGTTGTTTTTTTTTTAATAAAATATGACTCATCATTCAACACATTTGCTTATTGTAGTACCATATGTACTTATGATTTGTTAAAAAAATATTTGTCCAAAATCGCAGGGCATTCAAATCGTATCAAGTTCTAAACTAACTTTTAATTAAATATAAACTTTTAAGTAAAATAACTTGTTAATCATCCAATTGCCTATTTAAATATCACCTTTATCAAAGGTTTGCGTTAATATTTTAAAAACCTATAATAAACGCATTCTGAAGGTTTACGTTATTTTTTTAAAAACCTATAATAAACGCATTCTGAAAATTTGGGTCTTAACTTATATCAACGACGACTAACAATTATAGAATTTGCATTTGTACTTCTTAATAAGTTGAGACTTCTATCCATTTTTCGATATATACTATACAAGTTTATCAAACATTTCAAATTTCCATTTTTTATTTCGTAAATATTTTTTAAAAATGTTCTTACCTTGCATACATTTGAGAAAATATCTGAAATATAAAGGCATTAAACTTTTTAAAATGATAACTTCGTTATTAATGTGTCATATAGAGCCTTTATTGAGAGAACCAACAACAAAATATGAGAAACTTACCTTAATCATTGATGGCAAAATGGTTTGCTTATTCTCTCCATACAATTTGCTCTCCCACAACACGGATCTCCATTTATCTCTTTCTCCGTTTTAACATTTAGTGACATCACAATGCAATTCCTTCAGGCACTCATAGCAATAAATACACTTCAGAGATACTTTCCTCAAAAACTAACAGATCTTCATCGCTCTCTCCCCTTTGCCATTCATTTACAACACAATAACAATAATAAATAAACAATTTCATTAGGTACTCATACCAATAAACACACTTCAATGATATTTTCCTTAAATTTGCAACTTTCTCACACTAACATATGTATTGGTTACGTGGCCGCTCTCACGGCAGCATCAAGTAGTGCACCGTTTGGAATAATGACCATTTTTTCACAGCAATATAGAAATTAATTTAATTTTGATCACTTTTTCCATAATAAAACAATAAAAATACATTTTTATAGAGCTCCATAGAAAGAAAACACTTGAATTCACAATTGGAAAATATATTTCACTTCGCAAATTTATTTAATTCACTACTTCAGCAACAAGTTAAATAAGAAGAAGACATTCTATCGAACACATACTTCATATAGCGCCATCACTCTTCGCTCTCATTGCCTTGTATGTGTTGTAAAATTTACAGTAACAATTTGCACATAACAATTTAGAAAAATGTTTCATGTTTCTGGCATTTTTTTTTGCATTTTTTATTATTAAATAACAATGATTGAAAAGCAATATTTAAACCGAAAATTTATTATAGTTCTTTGTAATCATTTTAATTTACGAATTTATAATAATAACACCACATTTGTCGTAACACCCGGTAGTGCCGACTCATCGATGTTTGGAAAAACATTTGTACACTCACTTTTGTTTGCCTTTTTCCCTTTATAATTACAATTTTTCTAATGTTTGCGGGAAAATACATGAATTACTATTATTTTAGTCATTTTAGTTCGCAAAATTATCTAAATCCGGGCAAAAATTTACATATTTTTCACACAGTAACGCAACGATTTTAATAACGCGAACCGCACTTCATTTGCATTTAATAAGAACTACGTAGAATGAATGAGTGAGAGGGAGAGAGTGGGGTGTGCAAAAACTAGCAGTTAAATCAAAGTCATGCAAAAAAACACACTAACACTAGTCTCACTTCCCCTTTATCGAACACGTGTACGTATTGCAACCGATACCAACGATAACAACACTCTCTCAGTACTCTCAGTGATATTTTCAGTGTTCGGTTTTTTCCAAAATAGCCTCAATTTTGCTGCACTGTTTTCTTTATTAAATATTATGATTTGTTGTGATATTTTTATATGAAATTATAGGAGAACACTTGAATAATGCATTTATTATTATTTTATTTCACTTATTTGCATCAAAAGGCAAGCAATTTGCAATATACAGGTGATAATGCACAAAATGTAATTACACGTAATTTCCTTGCAATGACAACTAGAGTGAAGTGAGTGGGAGAACATGGGAAAATAACAATAGAGTTGCCAAATGGTGTAATATCACCAGTACTTGCAAGGAAATGCAAAAAACGTAGATAATTCATTATTTCTGAGAAGTTTTATTTAAAAACGACACAACAGGGAATTTGTGGAATTGTTTGGATACAGTGATAATGAAAATTGTATTATTTCTGTCATTTTAACCTTAAATTTTGAGATATAGGGAATATATGTTGGTTTGCCTTCAGAGTTTTGCCTCCAATAATGATTATAAATCTATGATGGGAATCTTAGGTACAGTAATCTTTGAAATGTTATTACTTGTAATGAGTCATTAGGGTAAAATCGTCTAAAATTGGTTGCCTTCTTTTTATGGCTTTACGAGATATTTATGGAAATTTAATTGATTTTGCTGCAATTTCATACAAGTGAGACACATTTGAGAATTGTTAATGAAATATCCAAGGAATTGATATCTTTTGCTTAATGTTTACGCTTAGTTAAATTCGATTTGAATTCGTTTTATTTTCATTTACAAAGATTCCTCTTGAGAGTAGCAACCTCTTGATAAAACTTCGTTGCCTTCGTTTTTCAACCAAAAGAAAAAAAGAACAAAATTAAAAGTATGCAATTTGTTTTTATATGCCAATGTTTTGTTTTTGTTGCGTTTAACATCTTCTTAAACGAAAACATAACTCTTTTGTCAATTTTTATGGGTAAAAATACACCAAAAAAAGCGGGGAAAAAGATTTGTATCTTATTCCTTGCTGGCTGGTTGGTTGGCTTGCAACTTTATAAATTCCAAAGCATTTCTTTAAATTCTGAATGATGGTTTTTGCTTATGCCACCCTACCTAACCTAACCACCACCAATACTAAGGCAGCGCACATGTTTGCTTCCCAGCTACGTTCACCTTTCCAGCTCACAGTGGTTGAGTCTGCTGGCCAAGAGCCACAACGGTGGCCATTAGCACGTCCAATTGTTGCTGTCTGTTGCTGTTGTCGCGTTTTTCTAGAGATCTTCGGCGGAGCGTTTTTTATGGTGCTCGTGGTGGTGGTGGCTGGCTCCAAAAGAATTTTGATCGACAAGAATTTGGCCATTTAAGAAAAACATTTTCTTTTTTAATTTATCATTGTGGCCTCATAAAAACAAACAGCCACAGAAACTCAAATGGCCCAACATGCGTACAACAGCGTACAGCCATATGAGAAATAGTTGTGATGACGAGGATGACGATGATGGCCGGCCGGTCGGCCAATGCTTGTAGGCTTGTAGTGATGGAGAGGGTTTTTTGTTTGTGGCGAGGTTTTTCTTCCCGTTTGCTCGGGGTCCAGTATATGTGTATGTGTGTGCTTTCGTATGGCAATAATCAATTGCTTTAAATGACCAATCGTTGTGGTAATTTTTCTGATGTTGGATCATTTAATATTACACATGCAGAGCAGCGAGCAGAGTCATCAGCACCAGGAACAACCTTACCACCACCATCATTCTTCCCGCTCGTTTGTATGTATTTGTTTTCAGTCTTTTTTCGAACTTTTTTTGTGTGCGTGTGTGCATGTGTGTTTGCTGGTTTTGTCATTTTAAAATGTTGGCGGGTACTTAGGCATGTGGCGTCGTATGTCATTATAAATACTGTTGTTTGGCTGCCTCCGTGTTGTGCCTCCTCCTGCTTGTGGCAAGTGCTAAAGAAACTGATTCTAAAGTTTTGTTTTTTTTTCTCTTCTGTTTGCTTGTCCTCCAACTCCGCGTTGTCATTTTCCCTCCAACAATTGTTTCTTTCACCTTTACCAGAGGACCACAACACAGAATACTAGGTGGCATGGGTGGTGGTGGTGTTGGTGCTGTTGGTGGAGGAGGAGGGGAATTTACTACCATGTTTACGCTCATTTTCACATTTTACTTATGAGCAGGCTGGCTGACTGGCGGCTGCTGTAACAGCCCATCGATGCTCTTTCGAAAAAAAACAACAACATATTTAGCAAATGACAATGTTTGCAAAATGCTACAACATTTTGTGGCAGCATTGTTAAATAGCCGTACGTACAGACATAGCTAGCCAAGCGAGCAGCCATCATCACATTAAGTAATGAAGGAAGGCACCACCATCACCAGCAGTGGTCAGTGGCCGGTGGACGGTGCGAAAAAAACCTCAGCTCGATCTTTAGTAAATTTTAATGAAACCAATAATCATGATCATGATAAAAACCCAGCAGCAGCAGCACCATCACCAATATCAGCAATAACATGATAATGTTTTTGCCCATGATGATGCTGCTGGTGTTTTTTCTTCTTGCTGTTCTTCTTCTTCTTTTGCTGTTGCTGCTGCTTTTTCTGTTTAGATCATTTCGCCGTGCCACTCAGTCACTAGTTTCAGTTTCCCGCCGCATTCGAATTTTAGTATTGAAATCACGTATCATTTATTTATTGCTGCAAAATACATTCCGTTTCTGTTGTTGTGGTTTTTTCGTTGTTGTTGTTGTTGTTGTCTTTTGCGCCCCTCCATTTCATTTCACTTTGTCACTTGGCATATAGAAAGGTTTACCAACACATACCTTCATTGAACCTTTTTTAGGGTTGTTAGTTTTTATGGCCTTTGCCAGAGAAAGGTGCTGCAAGGTTTGGGGTCATTCCATGGCGAAGAAATGGGAAGTATTTGTCAAACAGTTGGTTTTGTTATTGATCCTATAAAAACGCTCTAAATTGGGGAATTGTATAGGATTCTAACGTCACATTGTGTGATAACTCACATTTGCCAAGTCTCTCACTCTCACACATGTCTCTCTCTTTGCACTGTCTTAATTTCCTGTTAGTTGTTAAACTCAGATTAACTCTCACTCTTGGGATTATCTCAGTAATTACATATACAAATAAACCGCAAAACGTCTCAGTGGACTTTTTAATAAGAGAGTGGGAGAAGAGAGTAAGAGAAGGAAGATGAATAATGAATTGGGTTAGTGTAGGCAGGCCTGCTGAAAAGAACCGCAAATAAAGTCGTCTCAGTGTACTCTTAATTAGAGAGTGTGAAGATAGTGGTACTAGGCAAATAATGAATTACTGCAGGGTTACCACATCGGTATGAATTATGTTTATGCAGATCTTCGGGAGAAAATTTAATAATTCTAGAGAAAATAATGTAGACAGAGAGTTTTAATATTATAATAATTATTATTTTATTATTATTTAAAATTAAACTCCTGTATTCTAAACAATAAAACTTAATTAGAGAGTGAAGATAGTGGGACTAGGCAAATAATGAATTACTGCAGGGTTACCACGTCGGTATGAATTAAGTTTATACACATCTTCGAGCGTAAATTTAATAGGGCCTCCAACCATAATTCTAGAGAAAATAATAAAGACAGATAATTATAATATTATTATAATTATAATTATTTCTTTATTATAATCATAATTATTATTTTATTATTTAAAATTTATTATAATTATTATTTCTAAACAATCAACCATAAATTTTCACATTTATTTTCCTGTCATTGTACTTTAAACATCCACAAAACATGGGTGTGCCACAGGGTTTGCCCATGTCTGCCTAAACAACAAACTTTTTTCCACCTTCAGCCCAGCTAACTGGTATGCCACACATGAATGTTACACGACATTGCCTGGCTACTTAGCAAGTTGTTAACAAGAAGCTAAGTTTACTGGATAAATTGAGTTTTTGCATCTTCCGCCCAAGAAGAAGGAATCTCACATGTAATGTAAGAAAACAAATGTTTAAGGATTCTTCCCTAGACAAGACCACCAAGCTCATCTGCTCTTGAATTTCAAACAATTCTCACGCTATAAATTTAAATATCCGTCGTTTTTTAATTCTTTTTTGCTCCAAAAAACAAACCTTCACAAATCTTATTAAAAACTGAAAGTGATAAAAAATTAGGCAAAAAATGTAGAAAAAAACACGAACGAATACAAATCATGAAGGCTTCTTAAGCATATCGAATGTGATGATGATGATCCTTTTTCACTGTCGGCCGTGATATTCAAATTGTGTCAGACTTCCCTCCCCTAATGAATGGCTGAATGAATGAGTCTCTAGCATTTAGAGACAAAGCGCCGGGGAAATGTGAGTGCGAGTGTGTGCGCGTACACATGAAGAATGATCATCAACGTCCTTATGCAGATTAGTTTGCGGATGGTCGGTTTGGCGAGGGTAGTGACGCGACGGCCAGTTTTTTTTTCAATTTAAGGATTTATGTTTTTTTTCACTCTCTCGTTAAAAGAGTTAAGTTAGGTACAAATATGTCTGGTTTTTAATGAAAAAAAAATTGGATTTTTTCTTCTGTGAACCTTTCCCACCATAAAGAGACACAGATAAATATAACTCGTATTTTTTTCGTAAAAAAAAAATGAACTGGTTTCTAATTTTTTTCTTCGTTTTCTTTTTTCTTTCCAGTGGTGGCTACTTCTCGTCCTAGCAACGAAGCTGAGGTACAATTGTATCGTGTTCTGCAAAAAGCCAGCCTGTTGGCCTACTATGACACATTGCTCGAAATGGGTGGTGATGATGTTCAGCAGCTGTATGAGGCTGGCGAAGAGGAATTCCTGGAAATCATGGCTCTCGTAGGCATGGCCTCCAAACCTCTACATGTCAGACGCCTGCAAAAGGCTCTGCACGAATGGGCCCTGAATCCCGCTCAATTCCAGCAACCGCTCAACCATAATTCCGGTAAGTTTTCTAAGAACCTAACCTTCCTCCCAGGCATAATAACTAATAAATGTTTTTCTTTTCCTTCCCTTATCTTTGCAGCTCAATATGAAACTCCCGCCAAATCCACCACTCCCCTACAATACAATACCGAACTGTCACGTTCCCCCGGTCCCGTACGCCATAAATTCCCCACCTACAATCCCACGGCCGCTTTCAATCCCACCCCTCTGGTCAGTACCGTGCCACCCTCGGCCACGGCCTCCGCTCACCTACTCTCGCAAATATGCTCCCTGCCCTCGTTGCCACCCCACAATCCCAGCCATGTTTTACCACCCACTTCTCTGCCCCAAGAAAGACCCCAATCCCTGGTAACCCTACCCTCCATAACGGGAGTGGCCTCCAACACTTCCCACCAGGTAACCTCCAGCTCACCGCAATTGACGCCCGTGCTAAGTGAAATGCAAGTAGCCCGCATTACTTTGGGTGCCGAAAAGATAGCCTCTCAGCTGCCTCAACGCGAACCGCGTGCCCATACCTCCAAGAAACGCACCAGCCGCGAATTGGAACAAGTCATTGCCATGAGTGAAAATGATCCTCGGCGCATGGATGAAATCCGTAAGTATTCGGCCATTTATGGACGCTTCGATTGCAAACGTCGCCCCGAGAAGCCCTTGACCCTGCACGAGGTCTGTGTGAATGAGGCGGCCGCCCAGCTGTGCCGTCTGGTGCCCGCTCTGCTGACACGTCGTGACGAACTCTTCCCGCTGGCTCGGCAAATTGTCAAAGATGCCGGTTTCGGCCATTCCGCCTCCATAGCACGTTATGGCAATCTGCTGTCGCAAATGGTTGGCAATCAAGCGGGTGCCGGTGGCCAAATCCGTTCAGCCTCGGCCATGTTGGAGTGTGAATCGAACGAATCGAACACCAACTCGACGCCTTTGAAGAGACAACGATTGGCGTCATCGGACGCCAATTCTTTGTCGACAGCCGATGGCAATCGGGTAAGAATTCAAAAGACCGAACATTAAAAACAAACAAAGCTTTTAAGCTTTTCAAGCTTTTGCTGATGGTTATGGCTTTACAAAGATCAAACGATTTGCTACGCTACATTAATTTACAGCTTATGTTTTGTTGGTGTGCTTTTTATTACAGCTTTGCTCCAGTTTCGCCTGTGGCGAAATTACAGTTAAAGCTTTCTTTTCTTTAATGTAAACTGAATTTTGTAGGTCATGTTGGGGGAATAAAGGAAAGGTATTTCGCAAAAACCCTTTTTCCAGATCTCCCTTTTTCACCACAACAGAATGTCTCATTAAGCTTTCGCAAATTGTAAGCTTTAGAAATGACATTAGAGCCCTAATTCCCCAGAACTCTCTGCCTCTATTATACCAGCCTCTCTCTCTCCTCTTTTGTAAACATGTAAATATTGTTTTTTATCTACTGAAAGTTTCTAGAAATCTGAAGCTTTTGAAAATGAACAGTGGTAGCATCTAAAGCTCCCCCCAAATTTTGTTATTCCACCTTTGTCCCTTTATTCGCTTAAGTTTACTTTTAGTGTACAGCCTATTTTAAATGTCCTAACTTTAATCTAAAAACTATTAACTGTTAGTTAACCTTAGCCTAAACCTGTTAACTGTTGGTTTAAACTCTCGCCAGTAAATTTAAGTTGGTTAACCCTTTTTATTTATGTTTTTCCTAGTCTAACGTTGGTTGGTAGTAGTATTGCAAGGTCAGTTTTTCCAGCTGAGTTGATTTTTGAAGATTATCTCAGTTGGGAAAATTTAGCCTTTAGTTATTAGAAAGCTTTTTAGTTAACCTTAGTTTAAACGCTTTTTTTTATTTTGTTATTAGTTTTGTAGTATGTTGCACCACAAAAAAAACTTAGTTTACTTTACGTTTATGTTTCCTTACAAAAATAAAACCTCCTGTATTTGGCTATTTTTATTTCAAAAACACACCCAATAAATATATTAAAATGCTTAAAGAAAACCAAAAAAACACTGCTGCGTATTTATTTCATAGATTCTAAATAGAAAACAAAACAAAAACTTTCCAAACAACAAAACTCTTCTCTAATAAAAAATATAAATCAATAATCCTTTAAAGGATTCAGTGGAGGATCCGCGTTATAATCTCTTTGCAATGTACCAGAAATTTGCAGCTAAGCCGCCGTTCGATTTGGCCGATATTGCCAAGTTCACGTAAGTATGAGCCAGTTAAACTCCCTAAGATAATCCTAATCCTACTATCTTTAACTTGCAGCTTAACTAAGCCCAACGAGTTCGATGACCAAGATCAAGAGTCACGATTTTCTTTTAGCAATTCCAGTTCGCCTTCAATACCAGTGAGTATGTGTTTTGATAAAATCTCCTCTCCAGAAATCTCAATCCCATTTTCGACACCTAAAATGTAATGTCATTTCTTGTTTGCCCCGCCTCAGAACAATGGTCCGGACGAGGATCGTAATGCCAATTCACTCGATAAAATTCTTATGAAATCTAGCGATTGTGGCAACAACAACAACTCGGTAGATTTACAAAGCAGCAGAGACTCGCCGACAGCGACACCTACATCTACCGCCTCATCGAACAACCGCTTAATCGCCGATCTGAGTATGACACCCGCCAAGAGTCGCTCACAGTCCGGCGATGTCCAGGTTATATCAGCTGCCGGTAGCCATATTATAGCTGTGGCAAACCCCGCCTTGGCCTTGAGCCCTACACTCCAAGAAGCCATTAGCTTGAAAAGGGAAACATCCTCGCCGGATCTGTAGTACCATCTGCAGAGTTGTATTAATTAATCAGAGTTGTATTATTAACTAATCAATTATGTTTTGTATATATTTATTTATGAAATGAGAACAATGTGCAATTTGTTAAATAAGTATAATTGATGTTTGTGGAAGTTTGTGAAAATTTGATTTTGAAAAGAAAAACGAATTAATTAACTCTGTATTTGAAAACTTAGCACTGTGATTGAAAACAAAACAGAAATGTTTTTTCTATACGTATATTACGAAATTTAATTTAGATCGAAATAAGATGGAGATATTTAAATAAATTCATAATATAAGAATGTCTTTAATGTGTAACAACATTTCAAAATAACTGAAATTACGATTTAAGTCAGAAACCATAAAGACTGAGACAAGGTATTAGAAAATATGACATGTAGATGGCGCAGAACTTGTATGAACTCACCATCTTTGAGGGCTGAATATTTCAACTGCTTCAGTAGGACTATTCGATTAGGCTTACTAGCTAAATATTTGTATGGAATTGTATGGAATGAAGCTGCCATATTTTTCTTTTTAATCGATTTAAGAAAAAAACATTGAATAACAATGCTGCCACCATATCAAGTCTCTTAAACGTAAGCTAATTGAACAGGCCTAATCTTTTTGAAATCGTTTAATGTTCCCATATGCTTGGCCATATATGATATGATAGCACAGACATCAACACCATCTGACTGTGATTGATATTGATGATAATGATTTTATCTATGATACTGTGGGGAGCAGCATCAGGGGTTTTATTGGATGCCTTGTATGGTGGTGGCTTAAATAAATCCATTAGGGAGGAGATATCGCAAATAACTAAAAGCATAAAGCCTAAGCATGATATTAGAAAAGATGACATGTAGATGGCGCAGAATTTAAATGAATTCAGCATCTTTGACGGCTGAATATTTCAATTGTTCAATCATACTTTGACGCATCTAATTCAAATATTCTTTTTATACCTTATATTCGGTGTTTATGAGCTATGTCTTGCTTTAGCACAGTAATCTACGCCATCTAGCTGTGATGTTGAAAATATTTATGATTTATGATCGTATGTCATTGTGGTGAGAAGCATCTGGTATGTGTATTGGATAAAAAAGGTGTGTGGTGGATGAAATAATATAAGAATGTCTTTAAGGTGTAACAACTTTAAAAAATACTTAAGGAAGAAATGTCCCAAATATTAGAAAATATGACGTATAGATGGTTCAGAACTTTTGACTGTTCATTATTGAATTGTTTCAATAACAGTTTGACGAATCTAATTCAAATATTTTCATTTGCCCTTATGTTCGATATAGATCATAAAGATCTATATCTTTTGAATTCACAGTTACCTATAAACAAAATAAAACACTGTGGGAAGTAGCATCTGATTTGAGTATTAGGTAAAGTGGTAGTGAATTCTCTGTCATATGGTGGCAGAAACATGTAGTTAAATCAACGAAAATAATTAATGACAAATATTAAACGACTGTTTTGTGTTCTTGTTGGTCTTCAGTAGGCTGTTGTTAATTTGCAAAAATTATGAACATTTTAAAATAAAATAAAAAGAAAGTTGTTTGCTTCTTACTCTCTTAGTTACCGAGTATGGTGGTGTCAATTTTTTCCTCATCCATTTAATGCAAACCAATGGTCTCATAATTGTAAACTTGTATGCCCATTGTAAACATGTATCAATTTATTATTCTTCTGAAAATATATATAGACATTGTATTGTAGTATTGTTCGGCGTGGTGCTCAGACATAACCCCGAACATCGCTTTGGACTTGGAATTTGGACCTAACTCCCTCAAAAAAAATATGAAATTAATTTAGGTTAAAAAACTATTGATCTGCGTTGCCGTATTTGCCCAGAAAAGAAAGTCTTTAAGTCCAGTCGAGGCCAGCAACGCAGAAAACCTCCAATCTGAATAGCTGTATTTGAACTTACTCCAGAGGAGAACTCTTTAAGTCCGTAAATAAATATTAAAGGGAACTGGTACTCTTTACCAAAAAGACCAAGATTTCAACATTTACACTACCCCGTTTACGTGGTAGTGAGCTCCCGCTATCTGACCACGCGAAGTATTTAGGCGTGATCCTTGACTCGAAGCTACACTTGTTGCAAAATGTTTGGTAACTGCTGGGGACTTAAGCCAAAAATAGAGTTGTAAATGTATACAGCCATAAACACTTATGGAGCACAGGGATGGTGGCTATTCAAAGATCAATTCAAAGAATTCAAAGAAAGGTGTAAGTCGTTTATTGAAGACAAAAAATAAAAATTTTGCCGAAGCGAGTATCGAACCGAGGATGTTAGGTTTGTAGTCGCGCATTCTCACCATGCTCAGCATATGGAGAATTAACTTTAATTTGAATATAAGTCGATGACGCGCATTCCATTGCGATTTTGTCTAAAGTTTTAGTCAAATCTTCTAATTGAGTGCTATTTTTGGAGTTTCTGATTTTGACTAAACTTTTCATCAATTCAATTAAAGGACAGCCAAGCTGCCCTTTTGCCTCTAAGTTCTAACCACACAACATCTACATTAGTAGGTCAGTGCATTGATGAGCTGTCTGTTTGAAGTGACTCTTATATGCAACCATGGACATAGGGACTTTTATGACAACAAACAAGCAGACGAGTTGGCGAGGATGGGATCTACTTTGAGTACTCCCTCTGCGAAGTGAGTCTCATCACCGATAAGGTATAAAAGTGGAAAAACGGAGACAAATCTGGCCACAACAAAAAACCTACGAGAGACTTTCTAAGCCAGAGTAGAAGAAACGTGATTTTTCCCGCGGGAAATTCCGGGATCCTCTCCCGTATCCCGCGAAATTTTAAAAGATTCCCGCGGGAATTCAGCAGAAAGCTTTGCCTATTTCTCGGACGGGCATTTGAAGGGGTCCTTTAATAACACTTGGGGCCTGTGCCAAAACAGACCCATGTTTCTCATTCACGGTATGCGTTTTTGCAAAATTTGATCAAGATCCGAGATGTAATAGAGTAGAGTGGGACCCCATTTGGGTTATACCAAAGTACGGACACATATATTTGACTTTCATAGTGTGTCTTCTTAGTTGAAATATAATTGAAAAACTACAAAATTTGAAAAACTTCCGATGTAAAATGTAGGTCCTGGAGGGGTAATAATAAAAATGGTGGCGATTTGTAAGAGCGCTACATTAAAAGTGGTTTCTAGATCTGTAATAGAGTAGAATGGGGGCCCAATTTGTATCGGGGTTATGCCAAAATATGGACCCATATATGATTTTCATAGTGTGTCTTCTTAGTTGAAATATAATATAATCTGCAAAATTTGATAAACTTCCGATGTAAATTGTGGGTCCTAGAGAAGTAATAATAAAAATGACGCTAAGTGGACCCATATAGATCACTTTCAAAGTAGGCATTCTTTATTATACCCTACACCACTTCGTGGACTAGGGTATTATAAGTTAGTTTTCCGCCAAATGTTTGTAACACCA
This sequence comes from Polietes domitor, assembly GCA_947397865.1. Taxonomy (NCBI): domain Eukaryota; kingdom Metazoa; phylum Arthropoda; class Insecta; order Diptera; family Muscidae; genus Polietes; species Polietes domitor. Next base: position 49,393,380 of record OX377621.1, read on the forward strand.
AGAAATAATTGAGCTAGACCCACCTTTAAGTATACGGATCGGCTTAGAATCACCAGCTGAATCGATTTAACGATGTCCGTCCGTCTGGTGTCCATCTAAGCTTGTTCGCACTCTACAAGACGCAAATGTGGTCCCATTGTCATGAAATTTGGCAGAAGTTACTTTTTTGGGCCAAGGACGATTGGTATTGAATTTGGAGGAAATCGGTTCAGATTTTGATATAGCCTCCATACAAATATCCCTAGAATTTACACTATTACTGCTCTAGAATACACATTTTACATGGGATCATGACCAAATTTTCAGGATCGTGTTATATTTGAACTAGAAACAGCTCATGGGAAAGTGGACCACATGGGTATATGTTTTGATATAGCCCCCATACAAATGCACCTCCGATTTACAATATTACTGCTCTAAAATGCACATTTACAACGGATCTTGATCATGCACTTTAAATATAAATTTTGATTATTGTCTTAGAGTAACTTATCGGTCGAATTTTTGGATGTTTATAGTATTTTTGTGTTTCTTCATAGTGACAACTGAAAACTTTTTCGTATTTGGTGGTAGTATTTTATAAAAAAAATAAATAAATAGCTGCAATAAATACCTTTCAAATGATGAACATCGAAAGGAAATTGACGACGCAGCGCTCATTTTTGTAAAGCGGCTCTGAAAATCCATCTCCTGTATTAAATTATTTTACAAACATGAAGTTAATGACGTCATTTTTCGTCCGATATTCATCATTTAGGCATCGTTCGAAAGATATTGATTATTTCTATTTATTTTTGATAACACCTCTTACAAAATATTTCCAAGAAATATGAGTTTTTAACTGTCACCCTGAAAAACCACAAAAAATCAATATAAACGTCCAATAAAACGACGAGTGAGTTGTTCTAAGAAAAGAATACATTTTTATACCCTCCACCTCCAGGATGGGGGTATATTCACTTTGTCATTCCGTTTGTAACACCTTGAAATATTTATCGGAGACCCCATAAAGTATATATATTCTGGGTCGTGGTAAAATTCTAAGACGATATAGCCATGTCCGTCTGTCCGTCTGTCTGTTGAAAGCACGATAGCGGCCGAACGAAATGAGCTAGAAGGTTCAAATTTTTCGTAAATGTGTCTTATGGTTGTAGATCGCTTGGGATTGAAAGTGGACGAAATCGGTCCAGAGGGAAAAATTTTTCCCTCACAAGTACTGAAAATACCCCTAATATTTAGAGTATTTCAGCATGTTTTTTGAACATATTAGCTTGTATTTACTTGATATTTGCAATTCGCATTCCCTCGACATTCTTCAATCTACTGGTAATACTGTGGAATGCACTCTGTGGTGGAGGGTATATAAGATTCGGCCCGGCCGAACTTAACGCCTTCTTACTTGTTTTTATTTAAAGTGCTTCCAAGGGTCTATTAATTCGGAAAACAAATTTTTGAACAAAAATCCAACATAAAACAAGTAAGGAAAGGTTAAAGTCGGGCGGGGCCGACTCTATGATACACTCCACTTTCTATCCGAATACAATTTAATTCGGTGAAAAAGTGAAAACAGGAAGAATTTTTGCATCCAGTAAATGTGTGTGTTTGACAAAAAATGTTAAATCGGAAAGGACATTTGTATGGGAGTATATTGAAATCTGGAACGAAACAGGTGAAATATAATTCGTATAGTTTGGCCCAAATCGGTTAAACATTTGGGAGCAACATTTGTATTTGCGCTATATCTAAATCTGAACCGATCTTAGCCACTTTCACCATAGGTTCTTTACTTGGATTATAAGCTGTTGTGCCAAATTTAAATAAAATCGAGTACAATGTTGTTTCTAAAGCGGCAAAAGTCAAATCGGGAGCTACATTTGTTTGGGGGCTATATCTAAATCTGAACCAATCTTACCCAATTTTTGCATAGGTGTTTATAGTTAGATTATAAGATGTTGTGCTAAATTTAAAGAAAATCGGGTACAATATGTGGTTTCTAGAGCGGAAAATGTCAAATCGGGAGCGACATTTGTATGGGAGCTATATCTAAATCTGAACCGATCTTACCCAATTTTGGCATAGGTATTTCTAGTTGGATTAAAAGATGTTGTGCCAAATTTAAAGAAAATCGGGTACAATATGTGGTTTCTAGAGCGGAAAATGTCAAATCGGGAGCGACATTTGCATGGGAGCTATATCTAAATCTGAACCGATCTTACCCAATTTTTGCATAGGTGTTTCTAGTTGGATTGTAAGATGTTGTGTCAAATTTAAAGAAAATCGGGTACAATATGTCGTCTCTAGAGCGGAAAATGTCAAATCGGGATCGACATTTGTATGGGAGCTATATCTAAATCTGATCCGATCTTACCCAATTTTTGCAAAGGTGTTTATAGTTGGATTATAAGATGTTGTGTAAAATTTAAAGAAAATCGGGTACAATATGTGGTTTCTAGAGCGGAAAATGTCAAATCGGGAGCGACATTTGTATGCGAGCTATATCTAAATCTGAACCGATCTTACCCAATTTTGGCATAGGTGTTTCTAGTTGGATTGTAAGACGTTGTCTTAAATTTAAAGAAAATCGGGTACAATATGTCGTTTCTAGAGCGGAAAATGTCAAATCGGGAGCGACATTTGTATGGGGGCTATATCTAAATCTGAACCGATTTGCCTCAAATTAAATAGCGTTCGTCCTTGGTCCACAAAACTTACTTCTGCCAATTTTTGTTAAGATCGGAGTATAATTGCGACCTGTAGTTTGATTACAACAATAGATGGACAGACAGACGGACAGACAGACAGACAGACAGACAGACAGACAGACAGACAGACAGACAGACAGACGGACAGACAGACGGACATTGCTAAATCGACTCAGAAAGTGATTCTAAGTCGATCGGTATGCTTAACAATGGGTCTATCCCGCTTCCTTTTGGGTGTTACAAACAAATGCACAAAGCCATAATACTCTCGTGGAGTGTATAAAAATTACACACGGGAAAAAATGATTTTTAGAGGTGTTACGTGCAGAAACATGCGGCGGCGGCGGCTTGTCGGCTCAAAATCGGTCGTCTTGTATCTCGGCAGCGGTCACCCTTGAGAATGGAAGATTGGATTGTTTAATGATGATCTGCAAAATATTTTGTCACTGGATCAAGCCATCTGTGAGCTCACATCGACTTCAACCACGCCGCCGATCTCATTCGCTCATATCGACTTCAGTCACGCCGCCGATAATTATTTTAGATCTGACGGATTTCTAAATCCGCCTATCTTACACCAAATTAGACAATCCACTTAAAATTACAAAAGAAAATATAACTGTCGACTTAGACAACCTACTACTGTCAAATATATGGGTCTTTCTTTGAATTTGGTTTCCCACTATATGAGGACGTCTATAGTAAATTGAATGATTGTATTTTGATTTGAAAGTCGCATTTATATAAGTAAATTCCAGTATGCGTGGCCATGTGTTCCTATAAAAACAATAAACGATAGCTAATCTAAGCAAAGTGGATGATTGGAAGGCTTTATCGTTTATGGTGCACTCATGCTTGCTTTAATGGTTATATTTAAACTGAAGATGCTTCTCTTTGGTCACTCCTATATGGGACACAAAACCACAAATCTCGCAACGTTTGCAAATTTTGGAAATGAAGTTTCAGTGTCCTCTGACTATAATACCAATTGTACTGTTCGGACATTTTTGGAGCATGAACCTTATTATTATTCTTTTGTATGTCAAAGTAGGTACAGCTTTAACATTCTTTGGAATGTTGGATTATCAAGATGTCTGGTCAAATATGCTTCGCATTAAAAAACCTGTAATTGCAAAAAAAAATATTAAATTCATCCATATTATGGGAATTGATTCCCACTCCCAAAAAATAATGGTATGGGAACATTGGCTAATATCGGCTAATATTAACGAATATTGAACTACTAGAAAAGGTATTAAAAACCAATTGTTCCTTCCCTTTTCTCAAAATTGGCAAATAAATTTCGTAATGAGGGAACGAGCCGACAAATCAGCCGAAAGCCGCCGCCGACCCATTTTGGGTAGCGCCGCCGATAATTCTGGGTCGGCTTGTAACTCTGGACCGCTGCAATTTATTTTCGTTACCCATCCTAGTATGCATTAGAAGAAAGCGTGTGAACTACTCCTTCGACTAGCAAAAATGGATAAAGGCATGTAATGGAAGAACATAACCGAATTCAAGAAAATAATTATATTATTTATCCAATATTTACAACGTTAAGACATATTTATATTGGCCATAATATTCCGATTAACCTTACGTTTTCAATTGGCAGTATAGTATGTGAGATATTTAAACACCCGTTCCAATGGAATCACCCCGTGGCGATTGACGGACATAAACTCCAAATCGATTCGTGTAACTATTAAATTTGGAAAATTCAGTAGTATGGCCATGATATACTACCGAATTTTCCAATTGCTAACAAAATATGTACTTTCCACCTTGTGTTAGTGTTAAACGAGTAATAAAAGTGAATTTAGAAAATCTGCTGTATAAATTAAATTATTCTTTGTTCCGTGATTCCAGCAAATAGTTGTAAGACCAAAACATGTATAAATATACACCCCTGCCATATGCTGCTGGTTCAAGTTTTCTCCACGTTGCATCTGTCCCACAAAGGACAGTGATAATGATCTTCCGAAGCCTACACCGCATCATTATGTTTGTTGTAACAATGGGGATTTGATTCAAATGTAAAGCGATGAATCCCAGCCACATTTACTTTTGATTTGATTTGAAATGCAATGATCCAAACCAACAAACCACATTTACCTCTTTTTTGCTACCCTCTTTTGTTTTAAGGAATCACAACAATCGAATCTTTAAAATCCTCCGCCGCCACAGACGAACACATTTGCATACATATGCTGCAAGCGCGCCCTCACTCACTCATCTGTTGATGTCGGGGTGAATGACTGGATCCTTTCTTTTCGAAAATAAAAGTGCTTTCTTGGATTTAAATCAAAAGAATGAAAAGAAAGCATCACTGATTCCTATCCTACCCCTTTCCCTTAATGATTCACACACACACACTTCCACGCTTCATTTTAAATTACACAAAAATGTTTATTTAAAATAAAAGTAATAATAAGAGTAAAAAAATAATCTGTATAAATAATCTCTCTCATCCAACTTCAGTTCATCGGGCTGCGTGTGTGTGTTTCTCCTCCTTGTTACTGAGTATCTGCTATTTTCTGTATGATCCAATCCATAAAGTACTGCGTACTCGAATAGACACCAGGAACTTCAGGACGGGCACAGCCAATACCATAGGACACCACACCGATCAGATAGTAGCGAACGTTTTTCTGATAAGGCTGTAAGAAATTGAGGGGGTTAGGGGGGGGGGAATCACATCACAATCGTATCATTGTTAGAATTAGAATTTACTTACCTCTGGTATCATTAGGGGACCACCGGAATCGCCCTGGCACGTATCCTTGCCACCCGACAAGACACCGGCGCACAGCACAGCTTTGTCGAATTGATTTTCGGTGAACAAACGCATCTGTTTCTCGTAACGATCCCGGCACACGCCATTGTCGTAAACGGGTATTTGCAGTTCCTGCAGGACATTCGCCGAGACACCACCTTCCATGGTCTTACCCCAGCCCACTACGAAGGGCGAGTGCTTGATATAAGACTTCTGTCTGAGCTCGGGCGTTGTGGGCATGCAAATCGGCGAAATGAACTCTGGAAATATAGAAATAGATAAGAAAGAAGTTTTTTATTAATAAAAAATAATTTTTATTTCGGATTTATTTATTATTTTTTAAGAAAATGAACAGTTTTCTATACGAAATCTGAACAATTTCGGGGAATATTTTTTACTTAGAAAATCAATTGAAAATTTCGTGGGCAATTGTCATAGGGTCCGAGGAATTGTTATCATATGGATAACACTAGTTTGCAAAAGAAAAAAAACTAATTCGAAAATTAAAAAAATATTCTGATGAATTTTGGTGCCCTACACTAATTCAAATTGAGAAAATACAAATTTTAATAGAGAAATATAAAATTAAATTTGATAAAATAGAAATTGAAATTTAGAAATGAATATTGAAATTTAAAAAATAAAAATATTCGGAAATGTAAATTGAAATTGAGAAACGAGAATTGCTATTGAGAAAATACAAATTGAAATTAAGAAATGTAATTGAAATCGAGAAAATGAAAATTGAAATTGAGAAACGAAAGTTGAGAAATTGAGCGAAAATAAAAATTTAAATTCGGAAATGTAAATTGAAAATATGACAAATTTAAATTGAGAAAATAAAAATTTAAATTCAGAAATGTGAATTGATTCAATATCAAAAAATAAAAATCAGAAATGTAAATTGAAATTGAGAAAATAAATTTTAGATTAAAAAATGTAAATTGAAATTGAGAAAATAAAAATTTAAATTCAGAAATGTGAATTGATTCAATATCAAAAAATAAAAATCAGAAATGTAAATTGAAATTGAGAAAATAAATTTTAGATTAAAAAATGTAAATTGAAATTGAGACAATAAAAATTTAAATTCAGAAATGCAAATTGATTCAATATCAAAAAATAAAAATCAGAAATGTAAATTGAAATTGAGAAAATAAATTTTAAATTAAAAAATGTAAATTGAAATTGAGAAAATAAAAAAATGAAATTGAGAAAATAAAAATAAAAATTTAAATTGAATTGAGGCAACAGAAATTTCAATTGAGAATGTAAATTGAAATTAATAGTTTAAAAATTTAATTGGAATTGAGAAAATAGAAATTAAAATTCAGAAATGTAAAATAAAATTGAGAAAATAAAAATTGAATTTCAGAAAAATAAATTAAAGTTGAGAATATTTAAATTCCGAAATGTAAATCTAAATTAATTAAGAAATGTAAATTGAGAATAATTAAGAAAGAAAAATTGAAATTGAGAATTTAAAAATTGAAATTAAAAAATGAAAATTAAAATTCAGAAATGAAAATTTAAATTGAGAAAATAAAGATTGAAATTCAGAAAAATAAATTAAAATTGAGAAAATTTTAATTCAGAAATGTAAATCTAAATTAATTAAAGAATGTAAATTGAAATTGAGAAACAAAAATTGAAATTGAGAATTTAAAAATTGAAATTAAAAAATGAAAATTGAAATTCATAAATGTAAATTTAAAATAAAAATGGAAATTTAGAAACAAAAACTAAAATTGAGAAAATAAAAGTAAATTGATATTGCAAAAATAAAAATCGAAAATTAGAAATGTAGAAATGTAGACTGAAATTAAGAAAATAACAATTGAAATTCAGAAATGTAAAATGAAATCAAGAATATGTTAATTAATATTGTAGCAGCTAAAAGTTGACTGCGCAGTTTCGATGACACATTAAAAGTCTCACTTTGTCATATGCGAGCGCTGGTACTAATATGAACCCTGATTTAAGTCAAAGACATACATTCATTGCGAAAGTTTCTAGTCTAGTTTCACATGTATATGGTCTTGTCCAGGTCCAATAAAAAGTATGCAGAATTGTTGCACGGTGTTGGCTGCAGACTACCATGCTCATGATTTCGACCATGTAAAAAGTCTTTTTAAGTGGCTTCGCAGCGACTTTTCAACATCAAACCCGGCCTCTATAAGGAGATGATTGTCACAAACGAACGAGAAGCACAACTCACTTGCCGAATTTACGTTTAAAAAAATCGCACCAAGTAATAAAGTACACATGCCATCTTACAAGCATCTCATTGAGTTGCATATGTAAGTATGTGTATATGCAGGTATAGTTATCCAGCAATACTTCTGCCGTGCCAACGCTGATTTGTTTTAGTTTTTCGTTTGTATTTTTTTGGTCTGTAATCAATATTTGATTTGAACTGGGATATTGTCATGGGATATTGCATCTATATTTAATAGAATGCAGAAGTATTGCTGAGTAACTATACCTGCATATACACATACTTACATATGCAACTCAATGAGATGCTTGTAAGATGGCATGTGTACTTTATTACTTGGTGCGATTTTTTAAACGCAAATTCGGCAATTGAGTTGTGCTTCTTGTTCATTTGTGAGAATCATCTCCTTTAAGGAGGCCGGGTTTGATGTTGAAAAGTCGCTGCGAAGCCACTTGAAAAGACTTTTGACATGGTCGAAATCATGATCGTGGTAGTCTGAAGCCAAGTAATAAATGCCAACATGCCATTTGTAAATAAATTTGCATTATATTAAATATAGATGCAAAGTGGTCTTGAGCCAGGACAATATCCCAGTTCAAATCAAATATTGATTACAGACCAAAAAAATACACATGAAAAAACTAAAAAAAATATATTAAATTTTTCGTAGAACAATTTCCACATGAATGGAATGTATTAATCTGCTAGCAAATTGAACATTCTCTCATTCTTTAAAAAAATTAAAATTTTTCGAAGCCACTTTTATTTTGATGATTTTATCACATGATTTGATTTAATATTTCCCCCATAACAAGCCTCACATTACAAATTTTGGAGCGAAGTTTTTTTTTTCTAAAATACACTGTGGTGCTCTCTTAAAATGTTGGTAGTTCCGAAAGAATATTGAAAAAATTAAATGTTGTATCAGGAAAATTAAACAATTTATGATTGACTAGCAATAGCCGCTGCTTCGCACGCGAAAAAGCCAGTTATTGTTATTAGTTTTATTCGTCCTTGTTTTTGGATAGTATTTACTTATTTTCTCTTGGTGCATATATTTCACGATTCTAGCTATAATACTTTAGATTGTACCATCCCAAAAAATCCATTTTGATTGCGCTTCTACACAGTCAAAGGAATTTGCTTACTAAATTTCACGATTCTAGCTGTAGTGCTAAAGTTGGTAGTTTATCCCTTTTTGTCCCGCTCACCCCTTATAAGAAAAAATTTGGAAAAATCTATTTTGATTGCGCTTCTACATGGCCAGAGGAATTTAGATACCGAATTTCACGATTCTAGCTGTAATATTTAACTTGGTACCATGTTTATCCGTTTTTGTCCCGCTCGCCCCTTAAAAGTACAAATTTCGAATAATCCATTTATGTTGCAAGTCTACGTTGTCAGAGGAATTTACACACCAAATTTCACGACTACAGCTGCAATACTTTAGTTGGTACCATTTTTCTCCCTTTTTGTCCCGCTCACCCCTTATAAGTAGAAATTTCGAAAAATCTATTTAAATTTGCGTTTTTACGTTGTCAGAGGAATTTACACACCAAATTTCACGACTATAGCTGCAATACTTAAATTATTACCATTTTCATCCCTTTTTGTCCCTCGCAACCCTTAAAAGTACAAATTTTGAAAAATCCAATTTTAAAGCGCTTCTACGTGATCAGAGGAATTTACATACCAAATTTCACGATTCTAGCTACAATACTTTAGTTGTACAAAGTACAAATTTCGAAAAATCCATTTATATTGCAAGTCTAAGTTGTTAGAGAAATGTAAATACCGATTTTCACGATTCTAGCTGCAATTCTTAAATTGGTACCATTTTTATCCCTTTTTGTCTCTTTCCTCCCTTAAAAGTACAAATTACCAAAAATCCCTATTTGAAGCTCGTCTGCATGATCATTGCAATGGACACACCGAATTGCATATTTCTAGCTACTGCCGTTTAGTCAGGAAGAAGGTTCGATGTTTATCCCTTTTTGTCCCATTTTACCCCCTAAAAGTACGAATTTCTTAAAATCCTTTCTTAATCGACGTCTACGTCGTATTTGGGTCTGGGGGCTGATCAGTGATAAGTCAGTCAGTCAGTAACGCAACTCTTTTATATATATTTGATGTATAATCTGATAAATATATTCAAATTAATTAAAAAATATTTATAATGCCATAGAAGTTCAAGACAATAGATACTTTTTTCTATAAGACTGGTTAACTAAGCTGCCTAATCAAATCCTTTTTTTCTAATTATCGCCAACAGCAATATCAATGTGTGTATGAAAACAAATTTTGAAAAAAAAAATAATTCTGTATTAAAAATGTCGTATTTATGGCTATCGGGACTAAGTCCAAAAAAAAAAGTCAACACAAAATATATTTTTTTGATACAACTATTTATATTGCACTGTCCGACAGACCATATTACACATGAACCAGATGATATATATCTGAAACAATCGACGAAATAGAGTTAATTGACGTTTGCCTGTTGCCCCTTAAAAACACTACAATGTTAAAGGATACAATTTTTCAAAAACTATTTTTATACCCTTCACCTCCAGGATGGGGGTATACTAACTTTTTCATTCCGTTTGTAACACCTTGAAACATCGACCTGAGACCCTATAAAGTATATATATTCTTGATCGTCATAAAACTCTAGGTCGATCTAGCCATGTCCTTCCGTCCGTCCGTCTGTCTGTTGAAAGCACGCTAGCATCTAACCGAAAGGAACTAGGACGTCCAAATTTAACATAAATGCGTCTTATATTCGTAGATCAATTAGGATTGAAACTGGGCGAAATCGACCCAAAGGGTAAAAATTTTCCCTCACAAGGACTAAAAATACCCATAATAATCCCTAATATTTTAGCGTATTTAAGCATGTTTTTTGAATATGTCTGTTTATATTTGCTTGAAAAAAAGTGCAAACTTATAGTGATTCTTATTTGTAGGGGGTGAAATGGGACAAAAAGGGATAAAAATGGTACATATTAAACGACAACAGCTAGAAACACGAAATTCGGTGTGTACCATCCTCTAATTGAGTAGATACATAATATAAACGTATTTTTTCAAATGCGTACTTTTAAGGGTTAAAATAGGAATAGAGGGATAAAAATGGTACCAACCAAACGGCTGTACCTAGAATAATGAAATTTGGTGTATACATTCCTCTGATTGCATAGATAAGTAAAATACACCGATTTTTTCAAAATTCGTACTTTTTGGGTTTAAAATGAAAAAAGGGATAAAAATAGTACCAATCTAATGACCGCATCTTGAGTCACTAATTTCGGAGTATACATTCCTTTGACTACGTAGACATGAAAAATAAATGGTTTTTTCCTTTCAAGGGATACAATGGCTAAGGAGGGATAAATTCGTATTTTTTGGGGTTAAAATGAAGAAAGGGGATAAAAATAGTACCAATAAAATGACAGCAGCTAGAGTCATGCAATTCGGAGTATACATTCCTCTGACTGCGTAGACACGGAAAATAAACGGATTTTTCGAAATTCGTACTTTCAAGGGATACAATGGTACAGAGGGATAAAAATAGTACCAACTAAACGACTACAGCTAGAATGATAAAATTTTAATTGCGTAGAAATGTCAAGGGGGTAAAAATGGTACCAACCAAATGGGCGCAGCTGGAATCATGGAATTCGGTGTATACATTCCTTTGACTGCATAGACAAGCAAAATAAAAAGTTTTTTTTGCAAATTCGTAATTTTTCTTTTACGGCAAAAATTGGTTGAATCGTGAAGTTAGGTTATTTTTGACAATGGATTTTCAAAATGTGTACTTTTGGAATTCAAATAGAATGGAAATACAACCAACTGTAGCACCCACTATCTACCAATATTTCTGGTATTTAAGCTTTTTGAAAATATAAATATAAGAATATTTATTTTTTGATTTGAAATAAATAATGGTTTGAAATAATTAAAATATTATATTAATTATAAAAAAAATTATTTAATTTTTATAAAAAAATTATTTATATTAATTATAAAAAAAATATTTTCCTGTAATATCTGTCTGTGGAATGCAATCCATGGTGGAGGGTATATAAAGTTCGGCTCGGCCGAACTTAACGCCGTTTTTACTTGTTAATACTTATTTGCACCCTACAAAACCGATATAAAAGCCAGATCAAAAAATATAATATGAGCTAATAATGCTTAACTAATACAGATAAAAGAATGATATTTGAAGTATTTTTCACAGCTGTTCTTCTCTTTAATTTGACACTAATACCGTTCTCATAGAGTGCGAGCAAGTATATAAAATATTTTTTTTTGAAAAATGTTATCCTTTGGAACTTTGTAGGTCTGTGAAGGGGCAACATGACGAGGAAATAAAAACTAAAAACGCCAACTAGCCTATTGTTTCATACATATAGCAAGCGTAACAATTTTTTTTAATTTGTCGTACGGTGTTGTAGTTGGCGACAATGTGAAAAAATCTTTTTTTATTTTGAGTAAAAAATATTTCAAATTTCCAACTTACCCGTAAATTGAACATTACGTTCCAAATATAAAATGGCAATATCACTGTGGCCATTTTTGGTATTATATTTTCCTGTAATATCTGTCTGTGGAATGCAATCCATGGTGGAGGGTATATAAAGTTCGGCTCGGCCGAACTTAACGCCGTTTTTACTTGTTAATACTTATTTGCACCCTACAAAACCGATATAAAAGCCAGATCAAAAAATATAATATGAGCTAATAATGCTTAACTAATACAGATAAAAGAATGATATTTGAAGTATTTTTCACAGCTGTTCTTCTCTTTAATTTGACACTAATACCGTTCTCATAGAGTGCGAGCAAGTATATAAAATATTTTTTTTTGAAAAATGTTATCCTTTGGAACTTTGTAGGTCTGTGAAGGGGCAACATGACGAGGAAATAAAAACTAAAAACGCCAACTAGCCTATTGTTTCATACATATAGCAAGCGTAACAATTTTTTTTAATTTGTCATACGGTGTTGTAGTTGGCGACAATGTGAAAAAATCTTTTTTTATTTTGAGTAAAAAATATTTCAAATTTCCAACTTACCCGTAAATTGAACATTACGTTCCAAATATAAAATGGCAATATCACTGTGGCCATTTTTGGTATTATAATCCGGATGTTTTTCCGACTACATAAATAAAGAGAGAACATAGACAGAATTTAAATTAAAGAACATGAAACTGAAAATAAGTGACGCAAAACTCACCCGCACAACATTGATATCGACATGACGGGCTTCCGTATCAGTGGTCAAGTCGTGTTCACCCAAACGAACAAATAACCTGTAAATTTGTAATCAAAAGTTAATAATCCAGACGCACATAATCCTATAATACACCCTCCCCCCCCCTCAACTTACAGATCCTTTCGCAAACAGTGAGCTGCTGTCACCACATGGCGTGCCGTAACCAAAGCGCCACCACATTTAAAGGGCGTAGCCGATAGCTCATCATCATAACCGATTAGGGCAATCCAAGGCCAAGCACCCTTTTTGCTCACTTCACCGCCGACAATTTTCTTGTACGAATTGCTGGTGTAACCGCAGCCCTCTTCGACGGTGGGCAGTCTCCTCGGGATGTCGTTGGTGTTCCTGATCAGAGGACTCGAGGTAACGGGCGCAGCTCCACTGGGACAACAAACAAGACTGCCCGTGGCACCACAGATTGTATTCGATAAGCGCAGGTAGTTGGTGAAGGTCTCATCTGTGTGTTTGGCCTGAAGCTGGGCTGCCAAGTCCTGGCACTGGATCAAGTTGATACAGGCGCCATCGCGACCATTGGGGTCTTTGCAGGATACAGCCCTACTGTCAACCTGTGGTGGTGGAGCGGCCGTGGGTGGCGGCGTGGGGGCTGGTGTATTTGGTCTTTGGGTGGGGAAGAAAGGATTTTGTGGTGCCTGCGTGGCAGGCGGTTGAGTTTGTCTGTTTGGCCGAGCTGTGGCTGGTTGATTATAAACAGGATTTGTGCAGCACACCTACAAAGGATATTGATAATATTAATTGTATTGAATTGATAAGAAAAACTTTAGATTTCCACTTACCACTGGATAACCGTTGTAGGTCTGGCTGCCACAGCTTCTTTGTGATGTCAGCACATACTGATTGGCTTGTCGCTCATTGAGCGTCTGCAATGCATTGTAAATCTGCGGACAATTGTTGAGTGTTACACACTGGCCGTAGTAGTTTTCCGGTGTTACGCAATACTGGGAATTTCCTATAAGAAAAAAGAATAAAGAATTTTACTAAAAATCTTCAACATGACTTTATTTATAGCTGGGATGTGGTAATCTAAGTACATACATATTTGATTAAAAATAGATAAACAAAATTTTCTAATCGGTGCTTTGTCATTTGAGATTTTTTGCAATTAATTTTTTTGTATATTAAAAAATTTATCATTTGGAAAGGACAGGGAGGACAGGGAGGACATGAAAAACATCTAAATTATGCCTTGTTTAGAAAAAGAGAGAAAAAAGAAATTTTCTCCAGCAGGAAGAAGAAAAAGTTATTAAAATTTTTAAAGTTTTTTCTTAAGTGAGTCATTTCATGTCAAGCGGTACAATTATTGAAAGTTTATATCTCTTCTATTATTTTGAAAATTGGTATTCTTCTCATAAAAATGTTTTATATGTATTTTAAAAAGAATTTTTTTTTATTCACGAGTTATGACCAATTAAACAGTGAACTACTAAAAAAACTACTAAATTACTAAAAAATTTCAATTACTTTTAGTTTTTTTCGTTTGCATTTTTTTGGTCTGTAATCAATATTTGATTTGAACTGGGATATTGTCCTGGCTCAAGACCATTTTGCTTCTATATTTAATAGAATGCAAATTTATTTACAAATGGCATGGTGACATTTATTACTTGGCTGCAGACTACCACGATCATGATTTCGACCATGTCAAAAGTCTTTTCAAGTGGCTTCGCAGCGACTTTTCAACATCAAACCCGGCCTCTATAAGCCACTTGAAAAGACTTTTGACATGGTCGAAATCATGATCGTGGTAGTCTGCAGCCAAGTAATAAACACATATTATTTTTTCTCTAGAAGTAGCCCAATGTCTTTAATATCGTTAATTTAAAATAATTATTTTAAATCACAAAAATATATTTTTATTTAACGAAAGCACACGCCCGGTTCGCCAGGCAAAAAAAAACAAACGGTAAAATTAAAATCTGATTTCATATTAATTTTTCTCCTGATTGGTAATATATGTACCAATTATAATCAAGGTACTTCCCTGAGATACTAAGGAAATGGATATGTTCCCTGGAGAACGTTAGTTTACGGCGAATAATGGAAGAAATGTCAAAAATCAAATTGATTTTTTTGTTAAGTGTGATTCTCCCCTTTCCATTACCTAAACAAAAAACTTCATTCGTAAGAAGAAATTACATTACATTCAAAACACATTGTAGAAATTCAATCAAATTGCTCACTTATCAAACAGCACAAAAACTAAAAAATTAATATAATTTCCGGTTTCTTGACTTAAGACGGCTGTTGACGAATGAATATTTCTCTTTTTGTAACCTTTCTTTACTATTATGCTAAGAAAATCCACAGAAAACGTGTAATTTTACAAAATTCAAATCAAAAATGTCCCATCTAAGCAGGTTACTAAATTAACTAACACATATAGGAATGTCGGGGTCGAATATACTCAAAAAAAGGTTGTAATTTCTTATGGGAAGGGTCACGGCCACTTTCCGCCCATCTCGGTTTCGAATACACTCTAAATCCGGTTTTAATTTTATATGGGAAGGTCACGCCCACTTTCCGCCCATCTTTGCACAACTATTTACACTGGATCAACTCACACAAAATTTCAGCACTCTAGGTGTCATAGACCATATTCGATAATATGTTTTAACTTCGTATGTGAGGTACCACGCCCACTTTCCCAATACCGACCATTTTTGGCACAACTACGCAGTTTTATGCTAGATGCACTCACACAAAATTTCAGTATTGTATCTGTCATATAACTGAATATATTCGAAAATGGGTTTAACTTCGTATTGGAGGTGCCACGCCCACTTTTCCAATACCGCCCCTTTTTTGCACAGATATACACAATGGTGCTATATGCACTTACACAAAATTTCAGCACTCTAGGTGTCATAGAACTGACAGTATTCAATAATAGGTTTTAACATCGTATGGGAGGTGCCACGCCCACTTTTCCAATACCGCCTCTTTTTGGCGCAACCGTGCAGACTAATAATTAGTGAACTTTCACAAAAATTCAAGACTCTAGCTACAATAGTATTCCGAATATGCTAATTTATATATATATAATTTATATAATTTAATTTGTGTGGGAGGTGCCACGCCCACTGATAATATCAAAAAATTATATACCCTATTTTCACCACCGGTTCAGCACGAACATACTGTGAAAATTTCAAGAAGAGCGGTTCAGTATTTTAGGATGCTATAAAGAACAAACAAACAAACAAACTTACAAACACAGATTCATTTTTATATATATAGATTTCTTCAAAATGTAAACTTTCTATTAAGAAACATGCAAACGAATTTTTAAAAAAATACGCAATTCTAATGGCAGATGCATTAATGAAATGATATTTTGGCGATGACGAATGTCGGACGAATGTATTACAAATTTACTGGAAGATCTTCATACTAAAATATAAATGATTTTCAAACTATCGCGAAATATTGCAATGGTGGCAGACATTGATAAAAAATCGACTGAAGTAATTGATTGAATCTTAAGTATGCGTAAAATACGTAAAAATGAAACATTTAAATTTAAATCGAAAATGGCTAATTTCTTAAATATATTCGATCGGGCGCTTTTCAACCTTAATATCTCAAAATATTCCTTGTGTTATCGCATAATTTCCATTTTTTACAGAACTCAAAAATGTTTTCTATACAAAACTTATTGAATATGGCCATCTCCCAAAAAGGTCTACCAAAAAAAATTAAATCAGACCACACTAACCGTTTTTTACTTTATTTTTTCCTTACTTCGACAACTTTTATATTATGAAACTTTAAGTTAACCTGTTCTCTTTTATTTTTATTAAAAGTTGAAGTGTTTAACGAAAATGACTACTTTTTTTACTACGCGTGGAAATATATGATAATATTATTTATTTATTTTTTTTATTCGTTTATTTGTACAAAATATATAAGCTTAAACTATAAATAAACAAGCAGCATTATATTATATGTTTTGTATTCACATTCTCATAAGCGGGCTCTCTAGTAACTCATTTTGTAGCGTCCGTTTCAATGTAAAATTGTTTACAATTTTATACTAAATCCTGACGATATGTTTTTAAAATGGAATTCTCTTTAAGCGCTTCAGAACACTAAAAAGACTGATCTCTTTTTCAGTTTCTTTCTTGTTTTTTGGCGTAGTTTAAGGCGTGCGAATGTCGCGTCCGGGCCCCTGGGGGATGCCCATATATGTTTGTGTTTCAGTTAATGTTTTTTGTACAGTTTGTCATACTATAGTGTAAGTACCATTCACCATTTAATATGATTTCTAACTAAATCCGAAATATTTTTAGTACAGCTCCTAACTAATTATTTTCCATGTACAGCGACCCACTTCAATACACAATGTAAATATGTATGTTTATTTAATCATTCGTTTAACAACCCCCCACAACTACACGTTCGTGTCTTAAGTCTTCTACGGCAGCCAAAGACTTCGTGTACATCGGCATAGGTGTCTGTGTCTTAAGTCTTTTGAGACTTCGTTTATACTCTCAAAGGTGCTTGTGTCTTAAGTCTTCTACGGCAGCAAGAGACGTCGTCAAAGGTGCTTGTGTCTTAAGTCTTCTACGGCAGCAGAAGACTTCGTGTACATTGTGAAAGGTGTTTGTGTCTTAAGTCTTTCGTGTTAAAACACTCAAGAGTATTTTCCAAAGTCACATACTCTCGCAACTGCGTCTGTAGTGTTTTGAAATGCTCAACATAATTGAGAGAAATAAAATTGTGATATCTCTCCACCTTTGCGCTCTTGCTCTTGCTGTGTCGCTCTATCTCTAGATCTCCATGGTTTAGCACTTCGTATTAATTTGTGAATCTTTTTTTATTGATTGTTGGCTACCTTGCGCATATCAATATGGCCAAATAAACATCGGGCGAAACCAAACCACTTTGCCTGCAAAAACCAAAAAACGTTTAAAACCCCAGACCACAAAAACACTTGTAAATTATTTCAATAGACCTCCCTCCCCCATCCACCGTTGAAATGCTTGATGTTCAGCGTATATGTGTGTGTGTGTCGTCAAGGTCGTAGAATTGTGTTCCGCACTTGGTGCGCAAAAGATTTTCCGCAAATTAACATGAACATTTACCAAAATTATATGTCTGCCAATAATGCTTGATCCGCACAACGACTGTACGACGATACATACATACATATCTACATAGTTCGCATACCAAATCAATGTAATAAAGGGGGCAACGTCATTTTAGTTTTAATTTATGGCTCTATTTAACGTGTTTATCTCAAGTTTAACGTTGAGTTTTGTTTAATATTCTTTGCCAATAGGCTAGACTCGTATACCCTTGACAATGAATATGTATTTGCTTCACTGAGTTTTATTCGTTTACAACAAAGATTAGTTGAGTATATAATTTTGTGCGGCAAAAAATAGACGTAGACATTTCATATCAAATAATTGAAGCGAATAGAGGGAACGAGGAGATTGTGAAGAGTGGCGATTAGGAGGGGGGGTTGCTGTAAATTCAATGTTTGTACTTAACCGGTAGTCAGCTGGTAATTATAGTCTACGGTCGACGAGTGGAGGCCTGGGAAAGGAAATATTTAATCATTTTTGTTGATATATTCTTACTTGGGGTTTTTACTTGTCATGTTCATACATAAATGCATACATACATATGTATGTAAGTGTTTATAAACACATTTATTTAAATAATATATTTATGCAATTCGTTCAATTTGATCTTTCTCTTTACTGAGGCCAAACTTTCGTTTAGATTTGTTTACGTTTCTTATTATTATTATATGTTTTGACAAGCAAAGACCGATAAGAGAGCTTGAACGGTAAATTATCAAGTGTAAAATGGCCCTTTAAACAGATGTTCAGTTGTTTGAACGGTAAAGTATCAAGTGTAAAATGGCCCCTTTTTGAGAGATGTTCAGTTGTTCCATTGAACATGTTCGATAGTGCATAAGGAGTTTTATGTTATTATATGTTACACACGTCGAGCTGTCGTCTATGCCACACTTTCAGTTTTTGTAGAATTTTGTGTTGTGAACACAAAACTATTTTTACAATTTGTTGTAATAAAATTAGTCATAGTTTGGTTTTTTACGCAAACCTTGTTAAATGTTAACGTTGATGGAATATTAATATGACTATGTGATTTTGTTTACACTTGAAGATCATTGATCCGTGATTCGTGATCCGTTCGCTAGTGGCGAGAGAGAATAATTGAATTGTTGCTCAATGCAAATAGTAATAGTACATCAACGCCTGCTTATCAAACTATCATTTAACAACTGAGTTCTAATATATCTATTACTAAATAAACACTCGCTCTTATCTACCACCATGTAGTGTATTCCACAGTATTACCGGCAGATTGTAGACTTTCGACTTTACGTAGAGTTGCAGTAACGTATTAGGAAAATTTGGACAATTGTTATGTAAATTGCCATATTTGGTACTATGTATTATGATTAATTGTGGTACCTCATTAATTTATTTAAAACAAATAAGGAAAGGCTAAAGTCGGGCGGGGCCGACTATATGATACACTCCACTTTCTATCGGAATACAATTCAATTCAGTAAAATAGTGAAAACGGGAAAAATTTTTGTATGTTTCCTAATCACAGGTTAATATGACCTGGTCCAATTTGTCAAATCAAGAATAATATTTGTTTCGGGGCTATATCCAAACATGGAATGAAGTGACTAACTTTCACAATAAGTTCTTCCAGTTGAAGTATAACGTGTTAAGCTCAATTTTAAGAAATTCTCTGAAAATACGCGGTTTCTGGGGGAACGACATTTGTATGAGAGCTATATGTAAATCTGAACCGATGTGACCCATTTTTGAAATATAAGATATTATGCAAGATTTGAAGAAGATCTGTTAAAATATGTGGTTTCTAGAGCGGAAAAATTCAAATTGGGAGCGAAATTTGTATGGGAGCTATATATAAATCTGAACCGATCTGACTTATTTTCACCATAGGTGTTCCTAGTTTAAATATAAGATGTTTTGCGAATTTTGAAGAAAATCTGTTAAAATATGTGGATTCTGGAGCGGAAAAATTCAAATTGGGAACGAAATTTGTATGGGAGCTATATGTAAATCTGAACCGATCTTACTTATTTTCACCATAGGTGTTCCTAGTTTAAATATAAGATGTTTTGCAAATTTTGAAGAAAATCTGTTAAAATATGTGGATTCTAGAGCGGAAAAATTCAAATTGGGAGCGAATTTTGTATGGGAGCTATATATAAATCTGAACCGATCTAACACATTTTTACCACAGGTATTTCCAGTTGAAATATAAGGTGTTTTGCGAATTTTGAAGAAAATCTTTTGAAATATGTGGTATCTAGAGTGAATAGAGTCAAGTCGGGAGTGAAATTCGTAAATCTGAGCCGATTTTCTTCAAATTAAATAGCGTTCGTCCTTGTCCCGAAAAACTTCGTTGTGCAAAGTTTCGTTTAGTTCTGGCTACAATTGCGACCTGTATCGTGATTACAACAATAGGTGGACAGACAGACAGACATTGCTAAATCGAAAGAAAGTGATTCTAAGCCGATCGGTATAATTAACAATGGGTCTATCACCCTTCCTTTTGTGTGTTACAAACAAATGCACAAAGACATAATACTCTCGTGGAGTATATAAAAATAAATAATTTTAAAGACCTTGTCAAAGAGTTTATGAAAATATTTATATGGCGTGACAGTCCTGGGCTATATATAGGGCACTCCCTGGTCACATACGTGACACTCGTGCGTTTCCAAGGGGTGTAAACAAGGAAAAATTTAAAATTATTTGTACTTCTGTATATACAGGGTTTTCCAACAAGAGGTGTTATTTTGTTATTCAAAGAAAAATGACATTTTTTGCGATAAACAATTGGATGTTTATTTCATAATAAAGAGGAAGGCATGCCGTCAATAATGAAAAACAACATGAGCCAAATGGCCACCACGGCCGCGCTTACAGGACCATATCCTTTTCATGAAATTTTCCATAACCAAATCGCAAAGTGGCTGCCCTATGTTCTCGATAGCCTCACGAATTCTATCTTTGAGGTCTTGATTCGACGCAGGGCTGTTGGCGTCGATCTTATCTTTCACGTGACCCCAAAGGAAGAAGTCTCAAGGTCTTAAATCACAAGATCTCGGTGGCCAACAGGTGATCACATCTTCGAGAGAAAACACGGTCCGGAATCTTTTCCCGTAAAAGAGCAATGGTTTCGTTGCTTATGTGACACGTAGCGCCGTCTTGTTGAAAGTAAACGTTGTCCAGATCAATACCAACCAACTCCGACTATAAAAAACTATATAAATCATCTCTCGATAGCGCAATCCATTCACCGTAACTGTTGATCCAACCTCATTTTCGAAAAAGTAAGGTCCAATGACCCCGTCGGACCATAAACCGCACCAAACAATCACACGATGAGGATGGAGATGCTTCTCAACAATAACTCTTGGGTTTTCCGAGCCCCAGATGCGACAATTTTGCTTGTGGACGTAGCCACGAAGGTAGAAGTGGGTCTCATCAGACAAGATGATTTTTCGATGGAATTCCGGATCATTTTCATTCATGAATTTTAATAACGTCGATGCGTTGTTCGTGTATCGTTCCATTTTTATACCCTATACCACTTCGTTGACTAGGGTATTATAAGTTAGTTTTCCGCCAAATGTTTGTAACACCAAGAAATAATCGAGCTAGACCTACCTTTAAGTATACGGATCGGCTTAGAATCACCAGCTGAATCGATTTACATAGGTCAATGTTTTGGTATAGCCCCCATACAATTGGGCCTCCAGTTTACAATATTATCGCTCTAGAACCCACATCTTACATTGGATCTTGATAACATTTTGCAGATCATGTTATATTTCAATAAAGAATACCTACTTTGAAAGTGATCTATAAAGGCCCACTTTTTAATGTCGAGGCCTTAAAGCCCTAGGACCCACATTTTACATCGGAAGTTTTTCAAATTTTGCAGATTAATATAATTTCAACTAAGAATACATACTATTAAAGTCAAATATATGGGTCCATATTTTGGTATAACCCCCAATTCTATTCTATTACATCTCTAGAACCCACATAGTGCATTGGATCTCGATATAATTTTGCATATCATGTCATATTTCAACTAAGAATACCTATTTTGAAAGTGATCTATATGGAACCACTTTTTAATGTTGCACGCTTATAAATGGGCACCATTTTTATTATTACCTCTAGGACCCAGAACTTACATCGGAAGTTTATCAAATTTTGCATTTTGTATTATATTTCAATTAAGAATACTACTATGAAAGTCAAATATATGTGTCCATACTTTGGAATAAACCAAATGGGGCCCATTCTACTTTATTACAGCTTTAGAAACTACGTCTTATATCGGATCATGCTTTATTTCAATTGGGAATACCATACCGTGAATGAGAAGTATGTGAACCTGGCCCAAGTGTTATACTACTGTATAATTTGTATTTGTCTGCCGGAAAATTGGATCAATTATTTACCATATTCGTTAAATATGACTAAAGATGAATTTATAGATTCTTTATAATTTATATGAACTACATAATATTGCTCCCATGAAACACCTGGGTTTAGTAATAAAAGCAAGGTATATACGCAGGGAGTGGTGTAGGGTATTATATAGTCGGCCCCGCCCGACTTTAGCCTTTCCTTACTTGTTAGTAATGGCGTTGTTTCTACTTGTCAAATGTCAGAGAATAAAACCATCAAAAGTGACAGCAACCGAAATACAGGGTGATTCAAAATAATACCTCTTGTTGGAAAACCCTGTATATTTGTAAAAGAAAATAATAATTGAACTGCACTGTCCTAAAGTCTAAGTTAGTAAAGAAGGTGACGTGACAAAAGCTCTTTCTTTACAAAAAGGCACAGCTGTGCGAATTGTGTCGGACTTTTTTGATAGCAATTTTTTAAATGTTTTGGAACATTTTTAGTTTTTTTACAATTTGGCGAACCCCAAACCCTAACTTTAAGACATCCTTAAAACCATTCCTACAAATTCCTGTCAATAAATTAAATTATTTTAATTATTTCAAATCTAATTTGCATGTGAATTGATAGCATCTGTCTGCCGGCAGACGTGCGACTAACTTCCAGCCAAGTTTGGGCGAGGATATGCATTCAAATGCGTTCGTTCATTCTTTGTAGTCTGGTTTCAATGTCACAAACAATCGATTTCGTGGCATTTAGAATGAGTTTTGCATGCAAATAACACTTGATTCCATAACCATATCAACGCTGTTGGTTTCAAATATCTCAAATCTCAACCCAACTGCCAAAATCAATATGCCCATGGCCATGTATGTATTTATCATCTGCCAGTTGACAACGTCAAAGCACTTAAAATGCAGAATAATTTATTCGACAAACATTATACACATTTACATACATATAACTGACTGGCAATTACTTGCAATTGAATGACTGAATGAAGTGTAAATTATTCCATTTTGGGATTTATTGCCGCTAATTTCAATTTATATGAAATCAAAATGATTACCACAGGATAATTAGAGTAATGATTGTCATTTTCAAGTGTCACACAAATAATCAATGGCATTAAAAAAAATTTTCTTAATTGATTTAAATGTACACCAAAAGAGAGATAATGATTATGTGTCTAAATTTGAACATAGAATAGCGATGACTACAAAATTTAAAGTTTGCAATTGGAGGAGTTATATACCTATACCAGTTTTTAATACATCTTGCTGTTTTAGGGCTTGTTTACACCTCATTTGCGGCCTTTCTTGTTTTTGTTTACAGTATTTTGTTATTCTTTTTTTCTGTACCTATCGGAATATTTCACATATTTTAATTTCCCCTTTTTATACCCTCCACCTCCAGAATGGGGGTATACTAAGTTTGTCGTTCCGTTTGTAGCACCTTGAAATATCGACCTGAAACCCTATATATATTTCTAGATCGTCATAAAAATTCTAAGACGATTTAGCCATGCCCGTCCGTCCGTCTAGCACGGTAGCATCTAAACGAAAGGATCCAGGACGTCCAAATTTTCACAGAATACGTCTAATAGTAGTAGATCGGTTAATATTGAAAGTGGGCGGTTCACGCCCCATAAAAGGATTTATACTTTTAGTGGGGTGAAATCGGATACAAATTGACGAATTAAACGACAAGAGCTAGAAACATTAAATTCGGTGTGGATATTCCACTGTGTCCACACAAGATATTGAATATTCGATATTGATACATAGTTGCGTAGACACGTAAAAGAAAGGATTTTTTAAATTCGTACTTTAAATGGGGAAATGGGTTAAAATTGGTACCGACGAAATGACGCAGCTAGAATTATAAAATTCGATGTGGACAGGCGATGTTCGAAAATTTTGCTTTTCGATGTAAATGGGACGAAAAGGGTTAAAAATCGTACCAGACATACGGCAGCGGCTAGAATCTTAAAGTTCGGTGTAGTCATTACTCTGACTACTTCGGTGCGCAACATAAACGGATTTTTGAGAATTCGAACTTTTTGGCCCAACATGGAGAATAGGGATAAAAACAGTACCAAGAAAACGTTAGTTACGGCTAGAATCGTAAAATTAGATGTGTACATTTCAATGTGGAAGGGAAGATCTACACATATCATTTTGATATGTGTAGCTGAAGATAACCACGCTACATAAACATTTTGATTGTCCTGCTTTATAAGCAGACCTGGTCTTTCAAATTATTTAAATTCTGGCAATATTTCACATATTTATGATACAAAGTTAGGTCAAAGCTTTTCTACCTTTCTACCACCTTAATTCTAAAAGGGCGTAACTAACAATTTTTTCGTAATCGAGATTTTTACATATTCCGATAGAAAATTCTGGAATATATCGGAAGATATAAAAAACGCGACATCGAATAAAATTGTGTGTTATGTCCATTTAGAATTAAGGGCATAATTATAAGTATTACGCTTTAGAGGGAGTATAGACAGTAACTTTTATTACTTATTACTTTATGTATTTTTCCTAATCACAGGCTAATATGACCTGGTCCAATTTGGCAAATCGAGAAGAATATTTGTATCGGGGCTATATCCAAACATGGAATGAAGTGACTAACACACACAATAAGTTCTTCCAGTTCAAATATAACGTGTTATGCTCAATTTGAAGAAATTCGATGAAAATACGCGGATTCTGGGGCGGAAAAGTTAATCCGGGAGCGAAATTTGAATGGGAGCTATATATAAATCTGAACCGATCTAACACATTTTTACCACAGGTGTTTCTAGTTGAACTATAAGATGTTTGACCAATTTTGAAGAAAGTCTGTTAAAATATGTGATATTTAGAGTGGAAAAAGTCAAATCGGGGGTGAAATTCGTATGGGGGCTATATATAAATCTGAACCGATTTTCCTCAAATTAAATAACGTTCGTCCTTGACCCGAAAAACTTCGTTTTGCAAAGTTTCGTTTGGTTCTGGCTACAATTGCGACCTCTATCGTGATTACAACAATAGATGGACGACTCAGAAAGTGATTCTAAGTCGATCGGTATAATTAAAAATGGGTCTATCTCCCTTCCTTTTGGGGGTTACAAACAAATGCACAATTAAAAATTTTACTGAAATTCCGATTTTCGTCGAAGGTATCTTTAATATTCGTTGTTTCATTTTGAGAATATTATATTATATTATATGTTATATGTTAATATAAGAAATTGAGAAAAAAAATTTTTTCGAAAAAATATTTTCTTGATGGCACGAAAATCCCCATAAAAATAGAAACAAAATTGGAAAAAAATATTTTATTTTATTGCTTAATAGCTAATGTTACAACGAAGAAATCGATGTTTATATGTAAAAGATCTATGGACAAAAGTAGAAATTATTACTCTCCTTGCAGACGCAAGGGAATTAAAAACATGTTTTTTTAATTTTTGTTTAAATAACGTGAAAAATATTTAGAAATAAGATAACAAAATATGTTTTTATTATAGCTGTCATCTTAACGAAGAAACCAACGCCTACTTGAAGAAGATTTACGTATAAGTTATGATTAAGGAAATTTTCAAAAACGTGTCACTTTGTACCAAGATTTTGCATAAATTGATTTAATCATTCATGAAGAGGACATGTAATTCTACAAGAAGGGCTACAACTACTACATTTATCGATAGATTGTCTTACAAACTAAAATAAAATATACTGTTATCTACTTTGTAAAGTTTCTTTTCGCGCTATTTTAATAAAAATGTAAACCAATCAAGAATTTTTTAAAAATACTTTTGTGTCTACAGAGAGTGTCATAACCTTTACATTTATTCATAGGCCTTTTAAATAGGCATTGTTGTCTTCACTAGAATGTTAGCTATTAAAATATATATTTATTATTTATATATATATATATATATATATATATATATATATATATATATATATATATATATATATATATATATATATATATATATATATATATATATATAAATATATATATATATATATATTTATTTATTTATTTATAAATAATATATTTTGTTTCAATTTGTTATGGATATTTTTGTGGCAGCAAAAAAATAAATTATCCAAAAAAATATTTTTCTCATTCTTGTTTGGAGACTGATCCTAAACCACTGTTTCTATGTGAACGTTGTAGCTATTACACAGTACGACAGTGGTTGGTACACATGAGAAATGTTAATAAAATATGAAAATAGGCTTAAAATAAAGAAATACGTGTCTCGGCGATTTGTTGTAGCACGTCAGAATTTTGAGAAAATCGATTTTAAAGATTCGAAGGATCGTGGAGGTTCACTTGTAACGTAGTACTAAAGGGTGATTTTTTAAGAGCTTGATAACTTTTTTTTTTAAAAAAACGCATAAAATTTGCAAAATCTCATCGGTTCTTTATTTGAAACGTTAGATTGGTCCACGACATTTACTTTTTGAAGATAATTTCATTTAAATGTTGACCGCGGCTGCGTCTTAGGTGGTCCATCCGCTTAGTCCAATTTTGGCATTTCCACGTTTTTGAGTAACAGAGACCCAATTGGTGCGAACGGCGACGAATCGAAAATTGGTGGTCATCATTAACACTGGCCGATACAGCTGCGATATTTTCTTCAGTTCGCACTCTACGTAAGCGTGTTGGTGGTTTAATGTCCAACAATGTAAATTTGGTGCGAAATTTAGTCACAATAGCCCGAATAGCCGATTCAGTGGGTCGATTAAACTGACCATAAAATGGAAGCGCGCAATGAACTTTCTTAACAGAGCACGCATTTTGATAATAAAATTCAATAATTTGCAAGCGTTGTTCGTTTGTAAGACGATTCATGATGAAATGTCAAAGCATACTGAGCATCTTTCTCTTTGACACCATGTCTGAAATCCCACGTGATCTGTCAAATACTAATGCATGAAAATCCTAACCTCAAAAAAATCACTCTTTATTATAAAAAGTTCTATAAAAACAGAATGGGTGAACCGATTTAAGTGCTTGAGCCAGTTTTGAAAAGGGAATTAAATTTAGATTTGTTTTTATTAAAAAAAAAAAAACATTTTTTTTCCGCTAGATGGCGCTTTAATTTTCATGTTTTAATTTTTTCTAATTGCAGAAACCCCGATCTGTAAGCTCGTTGAAATTGAATAATAATATTTTTAGTTTGATCTGGCTCGGAGCCCCGAATCGCTGAATCAAGCAATTCCCGCCCAGCGAAAAAGATTCTACTTTAGTTATGGGATTTCAAATCAACAACATTGTATTTTTAATGAATTTCGTACATTTTTTGGATATTTTTTAATTTTACATGAAAATTAAGCGCCATCTAGCAAATTTAATTCCCTTCCCAAATCCAAATTTAATTCCCTTTTCAAAAACCTCCACGATCCTTCGAATCTTTAAAATCGATTTTCTCAAAATTCTGACGTGCTACAACAAATCGCCGAAACACGTATTTCTTTATTTTAAGCCTATTTTCATATTCTATTAACATTTCTCATGTGTACTCAAAAAAAATTGATTTTGTCGTACTGTGTTATAAATACCTTTGAGTGCTCATATAAACAGATGTTATCGGGTGTTATATTTCCAAAATGAGAGTTCAAATATTAAAGGTACCTTCGGCGATTATAGTAAAAAAATATCCATAAAAAAATAAATATAGTTTTCGAGTTTAGAATATGTAATATCAGAATATGTAATACATTTTTGTTGCTCAGTGTTAACAATTACAAACTTATCAAAAATGTTTCCTGCTTTAAAATTAAAAAAAAAAACAGATTTGTTGATTGCATCCACTAATAATCACGGTCATTCAAAATGGAATATTTTGTAAGACATTTGTAGAAATACAAAAATCCCCATCAGTACAATGAACTCTTGAATCAAACTTCGTGGGCAGCAAATACTTCATTGCATTGTTGGCACTGCGTTTGTACAAAATACAAAAAGAGTTGCGTTAAATATGCTTCGCGTGAGTCACAAGGCCAGCTGAGTTTAATCGTTAAGATATTTAATTAATTCAATATCTTGTTTCATTTCTTGTCATAGCCTAGGCTGAACGAGTTGTAATGCAAATTATGATACTTGGTTTTGCAGCAAATAATATAAAAGCTTCCGCTTTTGTCGTCACAAACCTGTGACCGAACGTATTATGAAATAGAAATAAAGGCATGAAGGAGACCACATACACACATATATAAATAGATTTTCTATAACATAAATGTAAGTCTACCTTCCTACAATATTGCAAGAAATAACACTCAGATGGAAAAAGTAAATAGTTTTGAATGTTTCAAAGTCTTGATTCATTTTATTACCTAGTGAAAGCTCATAGAGCTACGTCACATGGAATAGAAATTCTACAATTATTTCCAAAATTTGTACTATTTCTTAAGAAATTCCAAAACAGAAATTCCAAATTCCGAGACTTTTGTATAGTTTCGATCTCACATTTTTTACATATTGAAACTATGTACATCGCCCTGCCATGTTTACGTTGTGTTTTAAACATCATCTATTTAATGTCGTATTGGACTATTGTCTTGTACAATTAAATATGACCATTCGTTGTCGACATATTTAACCAGTAATGTATGTAAACATAACCGTTGTGGCTTGGGATTTTGTATCACCAATTACGTTTCAACAAATAACCCATCATTGTAGATTGACAGAGATAATGTTTTTTCAAATAAATGAACTTTTATCATCACTCGGACACACTTATAAATGATGTCTGTCAAGATTTGTTGGAAAAAATCCACATGTTTTTTTGCGCTGTACTTTGCATGAAGTTCGTGTCTTAAGTCTTTTGTTTCAACAGCGCCAGTGTTATATTTTATACGAATAAGTTTGCATTTGTTTAAAATATCTGTGTGTGTGTGTGTGTGTTTTGTCTCTGTTTTATGTCTTCTAATTTGCTATGACTTTTTATTATGTTTTTATATATTTTTTTTTTTGTATTTCGCTATGCCATCGTAAATCCTTTTTTAAATCTCTTCATTTAGACATCTGAATAAATTCTAGTCTACAATTTCGTCGTTTCGTCGTTTATTGCAGATGTGACAAGTTTTAAACAGCAGTCATTGGCCGCTTTTTATACTCAGTCCAAGACAATTTGTCTTGGTCTATAGCTCAACGACACACAGTGTTAAACTTCACACAATATCGAAGGACAATGATGCAATTTTAAAGCTGTGAACTAATATATAATAAATAAAAAGAATATAAAAAAATTTAGAATTTTAAATCTAATTGCTTAGAAAAACAATTAAATGAACGAATGAATAAAACAAGTAAGGAAAGGCTAAAGCCTGGCGGGGCCGACTATATGATACCCTCCACTTTCTACCCCATTACAATAGAACTCGGGGAAAAAGTGATATATGATATCGTTTTTTTATGGATAATATATATTAGAGTGGCTTCAAAATAAAAGTTGTGGATGTTCCCGACTAAAATGAAAGATCGGTTCGTTTTATATGTTTTCCCAAATTATTTCGTTTTTCTCATTGTCCTTTCGTGAGCTGGACGCATTCAAAATAACCTCTATAAATCAGGGTTTTCTTGAATGAAATTCACGGCTAGAATAGTATTTAGAAAAAAACCTGCTAGAAATTAAAATCTGGCCCGAGCCTTATCAAACCATATCAACTTCCATTTTAACCCAGAATAGAGGGTAAAATTGTTGTGCAATTTTTGTTGCATTTTTTATAAAAGCCGGAAGTTATTCCATATTTTTAGTTCGATTTCTGTTTTTTTTTGGATCGTTGAAGAGGTATTGATCACCAATTGCAATTTTTACAACTTCCTAACGCATTAATGGCCGACAATTTTTTTTCTAGTGTTGGTTCACAAGGAGATGTAAAACTGAAATATGTGGTTATTTGCATCGTAAACACATTCTAGTCTTACAAAAAGCTAATTTTTGAAAAAAAAAAACATCTGAAATTATGGTCTTTCAATGGATAAATTGGGAGGAAAACTTCACATACGATGTTACAATAAAACTGTGCGACATGATTTCCCTTCCAAGAACGATATTATATAGAAGTGAAACTATAGGTGACTAATAGGAAAACTCGTACTCAGTTTTTTATTTCGTGGTCGTTTGTCTTTTTTACAGGACTTTTAATTTCCAAAGGATGTAAATGTTTCAATAATTTAGTTTCGTACTTCTGCATGTCATACAATGGCGATATGGGTATCAAAATGAAAGAGAAAAACATCTGCTAAATATACTTTTAATTTCATGCTTCTATATATGTTAGTTTTACATTAACAACCATTTCAAATTTTCCCCTTTTCATGTTTTAATTTTTAAGGGGGAAAATTTTAAATGGTTCAATTTATTTCAAAAAATTAGCTTAATATAAGACCCCATATTTCAATTATTACTATTATTACTTCACATTTAACCCACTGACTATTAACAGTAAGAAAAAAAATACGGCCCTTAATGTGTTAGAAAAATCTAAACATTGCAATTGGTTATCAATATCTCTCCAACGACCCCTAAAAACCTAAATCGAACTACAAAAGTGGAAGTTAATGCGGTTTTTATAAAAAATACATCAAAAATTGCACTAAAATAGTATAAATCTGCCCTTATGCTGGGTCATATTGCAAGTTTTTAATATGGTTTGATAAGGCTCGGGTAGGATTTTAATTTCTCGTGTTTTTTTCTCAATACCATTCTCATCGTGAATTCTTTTCAAGAAAAACCTGATTTATGGAGGTTATTTTGAACGCGTTCAACTCACGAGCGGACAATGATAAAAGCGAAGGGAGAACGCAATCTTTCATTTTAGTTGGGAACATCAACACAATTTTTTCCTTCCTCACAAAAGAAGCCACTCTACTATATATGTGGTCTCTAGACCGGATAAAGATCGAGAGCGAAATTTTGTATGAAAGCTATATATAAATCTGAACCGATCTAACTCACTTTTACCATAGATGTTTCTAGATGTTTCTAGGATATAAGCTACTGTGCCAAATTTGAAGAAAAACGGTTAAAAAATCTGCTTGTGAGAGCGGAAAAAGTCAAATCGAGAGCCAAATTTTTATGGAGACTATATCTAAGTCTGAACCGATCTGACCCACATTCATCAAATGTATCCAATTGAGATATAATTCAAAATATCTATTTTCTAGAGCGCAAAAAGTTAAATGGAGGCCGAAATTTGTAAACTTAAATCTAGACCGATCTAACCCACTTTCACCACAGATGTTTCTAGTTGGAATATATGGTTTTGTACAAAATTTGAAGCAAATCGTTTAAAATATGTGATCTCTACAGCGCAAAAAGTTAAATGGAAAACGAAATTTGTATGGGAGCTATATCTAAATCTGAACCGATCTTATCACAGATGTTTGTAGTTGAATTATATAAATTTTATTATATATATTATATTATATTATACAAATTTCAAGCAAATCGAGTAATATATGTGGTTTCTAGAGCGGACAAAGGGGCTATATCTAAATCTGAACCGATTTGCTTCAAATTAAATAGGGCTCGTCTTGAGCAGCAAAACTCAATTGTACCAATTTTTGTTTGGATCGGACAATAATTACTTTCATTACAAGAATAGATGGACGGACGGACGGACAGACAGACGGGCATGGCTAAATCGATTCAAAAAGTGATTCTAAGTCGATCGGTATACTTAACCATGGGTCTGTCTCGTTTCCTTTTGGATGTTACAAACGAATGCACGAAAACATAATACCCTAGTGGAGGGTATAAAAATAAAAAAATGTCCGAGACCAAAAAAAAATTATTTATTTCGTGTGCATTGATTCATAAAATCAACACAAGGAAATTTGTATACACTCCACGAGAGTATTATGTCTTTGTGCATTTGTGTGGAAGTGAGACAGATCCATTGTTAAGTATACCGATCGACTTAGAATCACTTTTTGAATCGATTTAGCCATGCCCGTCTGTCTATCTATTGTTGTAATCACGATACAGGTCGCAATTGTAGCCAGAACCAAACCAAACTTAGCACAACGAAGTTTTTCGGGACAAGAACGCTTTTTAATTTGAAGAAAATCGATTCATATTTAGATATAGCCCCCATACGAATTTCACTCCCGATTTGACCCTTTTCACTCTAAATTGGCAAAACATCTTCTAGTTCAACTAGAAACACCTGTGGTAAAAATGTGTTAGATCAGTTCAGATTTATATATAGTTCCCATACAAATTTCGCTCCCAATTTGAACTTTTCCGCTTTAGAATCCACATGTTTTAACAGATTTCCCTCTAAATTCGCAAAACATCTTATATTTAAACTAGGAAAACCTATGGTGCAAATGGGTCACATCGGTTCAGATTTACATATAGATTTACATATATAAATTTCGTTCCCCCAGAAACCGCGTATTTTCAGAGAATTTCTTAAAATTAAGCATAACACGTTATACTTCAACTGGAAGAACTTATTGTGAAAGTTAGTCACTTCATTCCATGTTTGGATATAGCCCCGATACAAATATTATTCTCGATTTGACAAGTTGGACCAGGTCATATTAGCCTGTGATGAGGAAACATACAAAAATATTTCCCGTTTTCACTTTTTATTGAATTGAATTGTATTCCGATAGAAAGTGGAGTGTATCATATAGTCGGCCCCGTCCGACCTTTCCTTACTTGTTATGAATGATTTTTTTTAATTACACTGTCCAACAGCATTTTTAGAACAGAGTAGAGTGAAAGGGCATGTTGAGTGGATCATTTTTGTAGAATAAACTTATAGTCCAGCTGGTCTGAGTTTCTTTTTATGGTGGGTCAAATTGGAGGGAAGCATTATAAAGAGTGATTTTTTTGAGGTTAGGATTTTCATGCATTAGTATTTGACAGATCACGTGGGATTTCAGACATGGTGTCAAAGAGAAAGATGCTCAGTATGCTTTGACATTTCATCATGAATCGTCTTACAAACGAACAACGCTTGCAAATTATTGAATTTTATTATCAAAATGCCTGCTCTGTTAAGAAAGTTCATTGCGCGCTTCCATTTTATGGTCAGTTTAATCGACCCACTGAAGCGGCTATTCGGGCTATTGTGACTAAATTTCGCACCAAATTTACATTGTTGGACATTAAACCACCAACACGCTTACGTAGAGTGCGAACTGAAGAAAATATCGCAGCTGTATCGGCCAGTGTTAATGATGACCACCAATTTTCGATTCGTCGCCGTTCGCACCAATTGGGTCTCTGTTACTCAAAAACGTGGAAATGCCAAAATTGGACTAAGCGGATGGACCACCTAAGACGCAGCCGCGGTCAACATTTAAATGAAATTATCTTCAAAAAGTAAATGTCATGGACCAATCTAACGTTTCAAATAAAGAACCGATGAGATTTTGCAAATTTTATGCGTTTTTTTTAAAAAAAAAGTTATCAAGCTCTTAAAAAATCACCCTTTACTAAGTGAATAAAGTGTTGTAAGTTAATGTCTGAGAGAGTTCTTATTGTCAGAACAATATTGTTGAATTTTATGAAGATCATTTTGGTGGAAGATCTTAACCCTCTAGCTCCTCCCTTTATGGGTCATTTTGACCTTTTGTCGAGAAAATCAAGCATATAGTTCTGACAATAAGAATTCTCTCAGACAATTACTTACAATACATTTTTCACTTAGTATAATGCTCCCTTTGACCAAAAAATGCAAACTTTGACCCGCTATAAAATGAAAATCAGCTGGACTATAAGTTTATTCTACAAAATAAAATTTATAATTAAAAAAAAATGTCCTATCAGAATTATATGGTCACTATTACTAAAATTCCAATTTTCGTCGAAGGTACCTTTGTGGAAATATACCATACCATTGTGGAAATATTGTTACATTTACAACCGCTTATATGTTCACTAAAAGTTACTTATGATGGCTACGAATGTTGCGATTTTCATATAAAAACAGTGGTTTTGGGAGAGTTTCAAAAAATTGATTTTTTTCGAAAAAAATCTTTTCTTGCTGTATGAAAAAATAATAATAAAGGTTTCGGGCCGATAGACGTAATTGTAATAAATAATGATATAAATAAATAAAAAATCGTCAAAAAAATATGTTGTTATATTTTTAATAGCTAACAGTCTAACAAAGAAAACAGTGTATATATGTGCCAGTTAGTATGATAGTGGTCTAAGTCAAAAATCCAAAAAAAAATTAGATATGACAATTTTTCTCTTTACTTTGATCAGATCTCTAATTTAAAAACTTCTCTTTTTGACATTTATTAAAAATGTACCCTTACAATGACATTTCTCATTTTATGCACTCCAAAATTGTCTTTAGTGTTAGTTTGAAAGTGGTCTAAGTCAATGTTTCTTAATAGTTTGTAGTTTGTTATGGATATCATATTGCAGCTAGTTGCGTCGATTACTTTTAGTTTCCTCACATTCTGTTGCATGTTCAAATAAAGTAATTTTTTTCCACTATCACAATTTTTATCTAAATAAAAAATGACTCTTATTATGCAAATGACAGTTATTCAGCAAATTTCAATTGAAATTACAAATTCATTGTTTTGAGACGTAAACTTTTGCAATATCAGCAAATTTAAAAAGGCCTGTAGTTTCGGGAAATTTATTTTTAAGATTTTTTCAATAATCATCAGAATGAATAGTATAATTATAGAGAACATTGTTTATCGACCCTGTTTTGAGTCTCGCGTAGAATTTGACAAAATATACACGAATTCATATTTGCAGATTTGTGTTTTCTGCTTCGAAATTTATATTTCAGCAAATGAGCATGTATTTCTATATTTAAAAAATCCTTCGTACCAACAGAAAACACTTAAGCCACAAACTCAAATTTTCAAATACGAATCTGAGTAAATGTTTTCGAAATATTATCCACATTTTAATTTTTTGATTCTATTGGCTAGTATGATGAGAAATAAAATCAAATTTTGGAAAGAATTTTTTCTGTATTTTCTGTTCAAACGGCTACTAAATTCGTAAGTATGGCCATGTCACTACCACATACAACTTCGAGTGTTTAAATTACTGCAATGATGTCTTTTTCCCCAATTTTTTATTCTTATAAAATGTGAACAGTTTTGGGAGAATAAAATAAAAACAATGACAATCTGGCCGTTTTATCTATATGTATGTGTTGCATTGTTCAACACTTCAGGGTTACATTTTCATAAATATTCATGATTGATATTAAAACTCTTTTGGCACTGATCATAGGCTGAATTGCAATGGAACGAAATCGAAAGACTTAAGACACATACATAATATATGATTCACTGAATCACTTTTATCACATTTCCAGCTTGTTTACATTTTCCATAGGGAAAGACTGAATGAGAACACATTTTTATGTGTTTTGTGTTTGTAATACATTCAAATTCCAGCTATTTTGATCAACTTCTTTCTTATTACAAAGTTGAAGGAGAAAATTAAAATCATCGACGTCAAATATTTATATCAGTAACCCCAAAAAAACATCTGCGATGACTGAAGGTCACAGACGGTCACATAAGGCACTCATCACATGGACTAAATGTATATAATGCTAAGAATCATCACAATTGTAACAGCAATTTCGATAATTTAACACCAAAAAGTTACCATAACCGGTTCACGAAAAATGTGCTGCTGAATTACATTCAAGACAAGTGTCCGAAGACATGTGATAACAAAAGTGAGTCAAGTTATCATTTATCGTCACTTGTGTTACAGACGCAGGATGCAAAACCTTTTTCACAGACACATGCCACCAACTGGTTTAGGTAGTAATAATTACATTAGTCATTGTAAACGAGAGCCTTGGTCAAGGACAGATTTGCGTTCAGCGGTGAAAACTTAAGAAATCAAAATTCATTCTGTTTCATAAAAATTTTTGTTTTATTTCTTCGTTGTTAATCCATTGGTTGTGGAAATTAATAAATTATGATATGAGGTGCACAGTAGCGCCAAAAAGGATTAAATCGAATATTCATTTTAATAACATTTGAGGCTTCTCTTTTTCCATGCCGGCAATCAATCTACGCGGTTGCGGGTCTGCTATGAAAATTGTGCAAAAAGTATGTTTAGAAAATGGGCTGTATTTGGTATGAATTATAGTCTAAAAATTGGATCAAAATTCATAAATATTGGCCTGTATAATATTCCGGCAAAAGTGAAAAATCAAAAAATAATGGGTTATTGGACATAAGGGGTATGTAAAAACTTTATATCGCTAAAAAAGTATGAAAAACAAGTAAGGAAAGGCTAAAGGGCCGACTACATGACACACAATTCAATTCTGTAAGAAATAGAAAACGGGAAGCATTTTTGTATGCTTCCTAATCTTAGGCTAATATGACCTGACCCAATTTGTCAAATCGAGTAGAATATTTGCAACGGGGCTATATCCAAACATCGAATGATGTGACCCTTACACAATAGGTTCTTCCAGTTCAAGTATAACGTGTTATGCTCAATTTGAAGAAATTCGGTGAAAATACGTGGTTTCTGGGGCGGAAAAAAGTCAATCAGCTATAAATAAATCTGAACCGATCTGACCCTTTTTCACCATGGGTATTTCTAGTGTAAACATAATATATTTTGCCAAATTTGAAGAAGATCTCCCAGAATATGTGGTTTCTAGAGCAGAAAAAGTCAAATAGAATGGGAGCTATATATAAATCTGAACCGATCTGACCCATTTTCACCACAGGTGTTCCTTGCTTAAATATAAGATGATTTGCCAAATTTGAAAACAATCTGAAAAAATATGTGGTTTCTAGAGCGGAAAAAGTCAAATTGGGAACAACATTTGTATGGCAGCTATATATAAATCTGAACCGATCTGACTAACTTTTACTACAGATGTTTCCACTTGAATTGTACGGTACTGTGCCAAATTTGAAGAGTATTGGTTAAAATATGTGATCTCTAGAGCGCAAGAAGTTAAATGGAGAACCAAATTTGCATGGGAGCTATATCTATATCGGAAACGGATCTGACCCTAATTCACCATAGATATTTTCAGTTTAATTATAAGGTACTGTGCCAAATTTGAAGAAAATGGAGTAAAATATGTAGTTTCTAGAGCGGAAAAAGTCAAATCGAGAGCGACATCTGTATGAAGCCCATATCTAAATCTGAACCGATTTCCTTTAAATTAAATAGGGTTCGTCCTTGGATCGCAAAACTAACTCGTGCCAATTTTGGTTACGATCGGACTATAATTGCTATAATATATGAACGGACAGACGGACGGACAGACAGACGAACGGATAGACGGACGGACAGACAGACGGACGGACAGACAGATGGACGGACATTACTAAATCGATTCAAAAAATGATTCTAAGTCGATCGGTACTCTTAACAATGGGTCTATCTCACTTCCTTTTGGGTGTTACAAACAAATGCACAAAGACAACAAAAGCAGTGTATAATAAGCCATGTTGAAAAAGACAAAGACCAGTTTCATGCGAAGCGTCAGTATTAACTATTATTAAAATTTACTTAATATATATATATATATATGTTATAAAATATATATAAAAATAAGAGTTTGCAATTTTCTGTAAAACTGGAAGAAATTTGAAAAATATACATATTTCTATTTCACACCACAAAAAAGTTGCATTTTTTTTAAATTACCTTATGACAAAAATACTTTTTTTTCGATCCAGCCTAGTTTCTACAATTTCTTTTTTTTTGAAAATCGGGAAATACAGCTTTATTTGCCATTTAGAAAAGTGCATATTTGGAAAATGTCATCAAATTCGGAGAGAAGAGACAACATTTGTATGATCAAAGCCTTACTTCTGCTTCCCCTTGTTAAAAAAGGGATTTTCTTCAATTTTTACTTTTAAGGGAAAATAGGGATAAAAATGCTACAAACTAAAGTATTGCAACTAGTATCATGAAATTCGAGCAGAATAATGACCCTATAATTCTGAAAGGGCATGTTGAGTGGATAATTTTTGTAGAATAAACTTATAGTCCTGCTATATACCTGCTAGGTCTGAGTTTCGTTTTACAGTGGGTCAAAGTTTCTAATTTTTTGGTCGAAGAAAGCATTATACTAAGTGAAAAAGTGTTGTATGCTAATGTCTGAGAGAATTCTTATTTTCAGAACTATAATGTGGAATTTTATGAGAATCATTTTTGCAAAGAAAATCTCTATTTCCCTTTTGGGCGATTTTTTTTTCATTTTAAAAATTACGACAATTGGAGACTTTTCATATTAAAAATTACCATTTTAGAGGAATTTTAATATTTTATTCGGATGTTTTTGCATATTTTTTGCACATATTTTCATTTTTTAGCCCATTTTTTGAGTTGTGTCATTTTTCATGTCGCCCGAAAAAAACATAAAAAAATAAAAAAAAATCATAAACATAGTTTGACTTATTTTTTAAATGCTAATATTCTAACGAAGAAAATAGTGCATGTTTATACAAAGATCTATGGATAAATATAGAGGTGGCACTATTTGTAAATGCAAAATTATTCTAATTTAAAAAAATACGATTTTCTCAATGTTTTGATTGATTTAAAAATTAGAATTTAGAAAATAAAATTAGATAACGAATTGTTTTCTTTTATTTTATAAGATCTTAACGAAGTAAACAATACCTATTTGAAGAAAATCTGTGGATATATGTAGATAGTATGACCCTTATTGTAGAAGTAAGTGTCATTTTGTCGATTTTTTTGCCTAAATTGATTTATTCAAACGTGAAGACGATAATCTAAAAATTGTCGTCAAATAGGTCTTGTATTCTAAGTGCCAGCTATTAAAAATTAAAACAAAATATTCTGTTATCCAATTTGTAAAGGGGATTAACCGCTATTTGAAAAAAATAAAAATCATAATTTTTTTAATCAAAGAGTGTTATTAATTCTATATTTATTCATAGATATTTTACATACACTGTTTTTTCGTTAGATGACATTTTTACGTAGATCAATTTCATATAGACATTGTTTTCTTCCTTGACAACTAAAATATAAATACTTTTTCCATTTTTTTTCTATTTTTATGGGTTTTATTGTGCCAGCAATTTTTTAAATTAAATTTTTCCTCAATATTTAGTAGACTGTTCCTAGACCGTTTCGATGAAAATTTGGACAAATACTTATGATAATTTTTTTTATTTTCGAGTTTTAAAAGCCAAAATTTACTAGACAATTTTATAAACGGCTTTTAAGCATCCTGAGAACTATCAATATCGATAAATATGATTTGGCAGCTGATAATGTCAAACGGCGTTGATTTATTGGTGTTCAGCAAGGTTTGACAAGTCCTCATGAATCGTTTAACACCAGAACAACGCTTCCAAATTGTGGACATTTACTTAAAAAAAAACTAATTATGTTTGCAAAGATCATAGAGCATAGAATTGTGTTTAGTGATGATCAATGGCAACGTCAATAAGCAAAATTTCCGGATTTGGAACGAAGATAATTCTCATGCCCTTATTTCTTTTGAAATATGGTAGGAGCTGCCTTTACTGTACCGAGAGGTATCGAGCCATGCTGACTGACTTTTTGTTTCCTCAAATGAATCATCAACGGCATTTGGTTGCAACAATATGGCGCAACTTTCTATACAGCGCGCTTAAAAATCAATTTTTTGCAAAATCAATTATGCGATTTAACAACTCTGGATTATTTTATTTTTTATATTAATGCCAAATTAAGAAGGAGAATAACTATTAAAAACACTTCAAATATCATGCTTCTATCTGTACTAGTTCAGCATTAACATCAATTTCAAATTTACATGTCTTGCTTTTTAAGAGACAAAACTTTAAATGATTGTTAATGCTAAACTAATACAGATAGAAGCTTGAAATTTAAATTATTTTTAGCACATATTCTCTTCTTTGATTTGGCATATATACCGGTGTCATAGGATGCGAATAAGTAGTACAAATAATTTAATTTTTGAAAAATTGTATGCTTTGGAAATTTGTAGTCCTTTTAAGGGACAATAGGTTGAGAAAATGAAAAACAAACAAGTAAGAAGGCGCTAAGTTCGGCCGGGCCGAATCTTATATACCCTCCACCAAGGAGTGCATTCCACAGTATTATTAGGGAGAAGCATTTTCAGATACAGAGAAAGTGACTATATTATTTTGATAAGAAAAGTACAAAGATATCCCCATGCGACCCATTCTCCGCCCAAATGTACAAATTTCGAAAAAAAACCTTTTTGTTTGGGGTCTTCATATTCAGAACACCGAATTTCATGATATCAACTTCAGCGGTTTGGAAGGTCCCATTTTTATTTCTCTTTTTCAATTATATCACTTAAAAGTACGAATTTCGAAAATCCCACTATTTTACGTGCCTATGCAATTAGAGGGATGTACACACCGAATTTCATAATTCTAGCTTTTGTCGTATCATTGGTACCATATTGTATCCCTTTTTGTCCCATTTCGCCCGCTAAAACTTTTATTTTCTTTGTGGTGCTTCCAAGCTACAAGAGGAATGTCCGCAACAAATTTCAAATGTATGAAAATGAGAAATTTAATTAATAAACCAAGGCTACTAATATTTTTTACTATGTATATATAATGGAAATAATACTTCAATTCATAAAGTAAATATAAGGGAGCAATCATAAATACCCTAAATATTGGGGGACAGAGAGTGTATTTCCAAGTACAATCGTTTGGTTTGTTGTATTTCCATCCTATTTTAATTTCAAAAGTATAAATTTTGAAAATACCTTATCTCTCACGTACGCAGTATAAGACAACTTCATGATTCTACCATTTTTTGTCGTAAAAGCAACGAAATAAAGTACGAATTTGGAAAGAAAATAATTTACGTGGTTATGCACTCAGAGGAATGTATACACCGAATTTCATGATAAAGGGTGATTTTTTAAGAGCTTGATAACTTTTTTTAAAAAAAAAACGCATAAAATTTGCAAAATCTCATCGGTTCTTTATTTGAAACGTTAGATTGGTCCATGACATTTACTTTTTGAAGATAATTTCATTTAAATGTTGACCGCGGCTGCGTCTTAGGTGGTCCATCCGCTTAGTCCAATTTTGGCATTTCCACGTTTTTGAGTAACAGAGGCCCAATTGCTGCGAACGGCGACGAATCGAAAATTGGTGGTCATCATTAACACTGGCCGATACAGCTGCGATATTTTCTTCAGTTCGCACTCTACGTAAGCGTGTTGGTGGTTTAATGTCCAACAATGTAAATTTGGTGCGAAATTTAGTCACAATAGCCCGAATAGCCGCTTCAGTGGGTCGATTAAACTGACCATAAAATGGAAGCGCGCAATGAACTTTCTTAACAGAGCACGCATTTTGATAATAAAATTCGAAATTTGCAAGCGTTGTTCGTTTGTAAGACGATTCATGATGAAATGTCAAAGCATACTGAGCATCTTTCTCTTTGACACCATGTCTGAAATCCCACGTGATCTGTCAAATACTAATGCATGAAAATCCTAACCTCAAAAAAATCACTCTTTAGATATTATGACCCTTATTGTAGAATCAGATAAACATCAACGACATTTGGTTGCAACAATATGGCGCAACTTTCTATACAGCGCGCTTAAAAATCGATTTTTTTGCAAAATCAATAACGCGATTTAATAACTCTGGATTTTTTCAAAAAAATATTTTATATTAATGTCAAATTAAAGAGGAGAATAGCTATTAAAAACACTTCAAATATCATGCTTCTATCTGTACTAGTTCAGCATTAACATCAATTTCAAATTTACCCCTAAGTTTTTCTAGTTTATTCATGTCTTTCTTTTTAAGAGACAAAATTTTAAATGGCTGTTAATACTAAACTAATACAGATAGAAGCTTGAAATTTAAATTATTTTTAGCACATATTCTCTTCTTTGATTTGGCATATATACAAATAATTTTTGAAAAATTGTATGCTTTGGAAATTTGTAGTCCTTTTAAGGGACAATAGGTATAGAAAATGAAAAAATAAAAAACTACAATTAACTCTATTTCACCTATAGTTTCAGGCGTATACCATTTGGCTCAAGTGTACTATTGACTGCCGGACAGTGTTTTCATTTGTTTAACTTAAACAAACTCAAAATCAAACTCTCAAAAAACACCCTTTACATAGCCCTTCGGCAAAATTTTTGTTGCATAACGTAATTGAAATTTATTTAATTTTTACTTTTGGGAATTATTTAATTTTCTTTGGCGCACCCTAAGGTACCCTTTGCCCACCAATTGATATTTGGTTGGATCACAATCTTCACGAAAAACCTAATGTTTTTCTTGAGGTTATTCCAAAGGGGGGTTTCTCGACTCCATGCCACTTACATGCCACACTGAAACGGACAGCGATTGTACTTGAAAAAATCACTGCTGCACAAAAAATCAATTAAATAAATTTCATCCTAAAGTAAGCCTTCATAAGTCTTAAACAAAAATGAACCAACAAAAAAATGTCAACGCTTTCTTTTCAACTTCAAATGATCTTGTTAGTCCAAGATCGTGAACATCAATGACAAAATTGTATACCGGTTCTTAAATGGTGATTTTTGCAGCTAAATTTAATGAAGTACATTTCACATCTCCAGCTTAGTGATGGCAATTAAATCGCATTACTTCGACAAATGCCAATTGATAACCCCGCCGCCGTCACAGATTGTGTGAAAGTACGGCAAAATCAAAAGACTTAAGACACAAACACGACAAGTCTTGGGCAAACGTCAAAGCAAACACCTCATCCATTCTACGTCCGATTTCTAGAGAAATCATCATTTTACGCCAATTTAAGTGGTAAAGCGAAATGTTTTTTCTCTCTAATGAAGACAATTTGATAATTTATAGCCGGCTAAAAAATATGAATAGAACAAAAAAATATTCAAATGCAACCGGTTTCGGGCCAATTTAAAGTTAATTAATTTAAATGACTTTATTTTTATTGTTGACATAATCAACTAAAGAAAATTTAATAACAAATTAAAATCAAATATTTACTTGGCCAGATTCATAATAATTTAGCAACGGTTTGAAGTGTATTTGTACAATTTTTAAGAATTTCAACGATTTTTAAGAATTCGTCTGCTAATCCCTTGTTTGAGTTTCTGTGTGATTTGGTGTTGATGTTACCTTGTTGCCGCTGTTGTCGAGAGTTACGCTGGGGCAAAACCGGGCTGGCTATACACGCCAGCACAATTACGGCCGCGTATTGTACATATAATTGCATGATGTCTAATTATTTAGCTGCTGTTTTATTTGTTTTTTTTTTCTGTTGTTGTTGGTGAATCTTAAACGAAATTTTATTGACTTCCAGATTTAGAAGTGTTAATTAAAACAACAAGTTTGTTCACAAGTTTGCTTTGCTGTTGCTGTTGTTGTTTGGTCAATATAAATTTTGCAAAAACTCGTACACGAGTTGTTTGCCTTTTTATTCGTATTCCCTTTTTCTGTTGTTGATTTATTATATATTTTTTGAATTTTTTTTAATTTTATTTTTCTTGTTTTAAGCTATTGCTTTAATCACTTGATACAACGACGTCGGTCTCCCGTCGTCGTTTTATTTTTTATTTATATTTGTTGTGGTTTCTGCGTTTCGACGCTTTTGATCCGTTTTCGCTTGTGTTCGTGTACGCGTTTATTTTGAAACTGATTTTGAATTTCTTCGGTTCGGTTCGGTTAT
This sequence comes from Polietes domitor, assembly GCA_947397865.1. Taxonomy (NCBI): domain Eukaryota; kingdom Metazoa; phylum Arthropoda; class Insecta; order Diptera; family Muscidae; genus Polietes; species Polietes domitor. Next base: position 49,437,514 of record OX377621.1, read on the forward strand.
GGAAGAAGCGTTACTTGTGCTAACGAGTTTTATAGGTTGCGCGATTTTCGTTTCCAATTCTCTGTCACTTGTCGTGTCTCGCACAACGAACAGGTTGTTGTTCTCACAACAACACCAACAACAATAGGGGCTATCTATTATTCTGTTCGCTCGATAAAAGTAAATCGCCAAGTCGATAAGTAAGTATATTTCTTAATAATGATTTGTTATATATTTGTTTGTATTTAGCATTTGTTTGCCTGCTTGTTTGCTTGTTGTTGTTATTGCTTTCAGGTTCTAGCAATCACTGCATCGACTGCCGCCGCACAGATGCTGCCTTAATACAGGGTGCTGGAGTGGAGGTGTCAGCCGCAACGCCCCCTTCTCACTGAATCTAGCTTATTTAATTGATCGATATCGGAATTCATTAAATCAATGCAGCTGATACTCGGATTGATAAATTTTATAGCTACAGTATTAGCAACAATATAACTCTTAATAAGTACGCATGCGCCACATGTATTTTGCATATGCTTATGGCAATTGATATATTATTTCCGATACAAGTGTTTTAATTCATTTCTTCACGATCATTGATTTTTATCCATCAAAAATGCAATTATAAATTTAGAATCTCCATTTGGCCTTGAAGTCGCAAAAATTACAAGCATTATTGCTATCAATTAGACAATTACCTTTTTTTCTTTATAACAAAGATAAGCAATTATTTTGTGTAAATTCTTTATTTCAAAAAAAAAAATATTTAAATAATAATTATACCCTCAACATACAGTATAGCCAGGGTGTTTATAATTTTAGATGGACAATAAGTCTAAATACTTCGAGCAAGTAAATTATGATTGTGAATATATCTGGAGCAAATTCTACCCTTAAACATTTAACAAACAAGTGCTCACAAGTTCCAAAGCTACTTATACATTAAGGGTGGGCGCCTATTCGATTTCGATATGCTAGAACCGCTAATTTTGTGAGGCTCGGGGAAAAAATGTTGGCCAAAAAATGGGGGTAGTGGAGTGAGTGTAAGTGGGCGCTCAACGGCAAAGTAAAAAGGGGTACCAGATTGGTTAAATTTACGACTGACTACCCCTATCTCCACTTCTAAATGAACTCTCACAAAAAATATATTTTTTTATAAAATTTGTTCCCACCGCTCTTACTGGCCCAAGGAGACCACCAGTGGAGTCAAATGGATGACCGACCCCCAATATTTGTTCACACCCCCCCCCCCCCGCATTTCTCTTTAACCGTTAAGGTGGTCCCCATACCATTTTTTTAATTTTTATAAATTTTGTTATGACAGTAATTAATTACTTCCCCAACATTTTTTTCCGAACATACTTACCCCCTTACCCACACTCTTTAATGGGGCTCCCATACAAAAACTAATTTTTAGAAAAATTTGCCCCCACCGCTCTAAATGCCCTAAAGACGTCCCTACGGAAGTCAAATGTATGGCCAACCCCTAATATTTTTTCAGACCCAATATTTTCTCAGAACATACCTACCTTCTATCTTCAACCCTTAAGATGGTCCCCATACATATTTTTATTTTTCCAAAGGGGAATGACATGTAAGACTAGCCCCCATTAAGTATCTAATTATCTATCTATTTGGTCTCGACAAAATCTATGATTTTAATGTATATAGTATAAAAGCTATCCTCCACCAAAGGATAGGAGTATACTAAGTTTGTCATTCCATTTGTAACACCTTGAAATATCGACCTATATTATATTGTATATCATATATTATATATTACATATTATATATTATCTCTATTAATATTATAAAACCTTAGTGTAAGTCTGTCTGTTTTTTCCGCAATCACGTGTAAACGGCTGAACTGATGTTGTTGAAATTTTCAGTACAGATAGATGCAGGTCTGGAAGGAACTATAGGCTATAAAATTTTTAAAATTTTGCTCTGGGCGTGGCAATAGTGTTTTTGAAAGCTAGAAGGCTGAAAATTGGTACATATATTTGGATAATTTGGATTTTAATTTTGTGGGCGGAGTGGGCGTGGCAAAAGTGTTTTTTAGATAGAAGTCTGAAAATTGGTACATATATATTACTGACCACGATTATGATAAATATGATGCCGAAATTTGGATTTTAATTTTGTGGGCGGAGTGGGCATTGCAATAGTGTTCTTTGAGCTAGAAGGCTGAAAAATAAAATGTATATATTACTGACCACGAGAAAGATCAATTTGATGCCGAAATTTGGATTTTCATTTTGTGGGCGTGGCAAAAGTGTTTTTGAGAGGCAGTTGGCTGGAAATTGGTACATATATATTACTGACCACGATAAAAATCAATTTGATGCCGAAATTTGGATTTAGTTTTCGTGGGCTTTGGTTCGTGGCAAAAGTGTTTTTGAGAGGTAGAAGGCTGAAAATTGGTATATGACCACGAGAATAATAAATATGATGCCGGATTTCGTGGGCTGTGGAGGCGTGGCAAAAGTGTTTTTGAGAAGTAGTAGACTAAAAATTGATACATATATATTACTGACCACGATAAAGATCAATTTGATGCCGAAATTTGGATTTTGTGGGCGGAGTGGGCGTGGCAAAAGCGTTTTTGAGAGCTAGAAGACTGAAAATTGGTACATGTATATTACTGACCACGATAATGATAAATATGATACCGATATTTGGATTTTAGTTTAGTGGGCGTGGCAATAGTGTTTTTTAAGCTAGAAGGCTGAAAATTGGAACGTATATATTACTGACCGCGAGAAAGATAAATATGATGCCGGATTATGAATTTTCGTTTCGTGGGTGGTGTGGGTGTGGCAAAAGTGTAAATTTGGGCACGACGAACTTAACGCGTTTTTACTTGTTTCAACTTACATCATAGTGAAAATGTGTGGTATCCACAAGAGCATACAGTTCGAAATGTGCCGTCTATTCAAAATCGAATATATTTTGGTTTCTTTGCAACAATATATGTTATTGTTGGCGATATAGAAATGATATAAGCAAAATCATCTTCCTTTTCTGTTCCCCGATAGAATGTCTCGTCGATATGCTTCGATGAAACGTACTTGGCAAAAAAGCTGGCTTCATAGAATATCAATTAAATTTTTAAAACTTTGGCATTTATTAATTTTATTTGGCACAAATGAAAGTGTCATAAAGCCCATGTACGTTGTGTCACACCAAAAGTGTCATTCGCCATTTTGACATGCCACCGAGATTGACTTCAGCTGCAATAGTTTGGTTGGTACCTTCCAGAGGCAAATACGCCGAATTCGCGATTCTAGCTCCAACACTTTGCTTCTTTGCATTTTCATCATTTTTTCCTGTCTCTTTCATGTCTAAACAGTCAGAGTAATGTCGAGTCGATATGTTGGTCGATATCACTTGTTTCCCTTTGGACTTTACGAACTTTCCTCTATGGGGTGTGTCCAAAACCGGCTACGCAAAAAAAATCTACGTTTAGAGGGTCTAGAGATTTTCTCCGCTTGATTGGTACCGTTTGCATCCCATTTACCCCTTGAAACTACATATTTCGAAAAGTCGCTTCAATGCAATTGAAATGTTGCACACTTCGAATGGTATGTATCCACTTTCAGCCTACTTCAGTTCAGATTTATATATAGCTCCCATACAAATGTCTCCTCCGATTTGACTCTTTCCGCTCTAGAAACCACTATTTTTGACAGATTTTCTTCACATTTGGCAAAACGCCGTATATTTCAACTAGAAACAGCTCTGGTAAAAATAGGATAGATCGGTTCAGATTTATATATAGCTCCCATACAAATGTCTCCTCCGATTTGACTCTTTCAGCTCTAGAAACCACAAACTTTGACAGATTTTCTTCAAATTTGGCAAAACAGCTTATATTTCAACTAAAAACAGCTCTGGTGAAAATGGGACAGATGAGTTCAGCATTTTTGAACAGATTTTCTTCTTATTCGTCACTTCAGCTAATGTTTCAAATAGAAATTACTACAGCGAAAGTGGGTCACATCGGTTCAGATTATATATAGCTCCAGACTTGATTCTTTCCGCTCTAGAAACCACATATTTAACTCTCCATAAAATTGGGAAAGCGTCTAATATTTCAACTAGAAAACCTTTGCTAAACATGGGTCACATCGGTTCAGATTTGTATATAGCTCCCATTCAAATTTGTGTTCAAATTTTCTTACAAATACAGATAGAAGTATGGCATTTGTAGTATATTCTCCTCTTATATCTGCATCGTATATCACCCAGTTCAAATGTTATGACCTTTTTATAGAGTATAATACCTAAGTGTATGGTATCATATAGTCGGCCACGCCCGACTTTAACCTTCCTTACTTGTTTCTCCATAAGTTTGTTAAGTTTCATGGTGGGCGATAGAGATAAGCATCTTCTGGTGCCTCTCACAAAAATGACCCGAATCCTAGATTGGCGAAAAAATTCTAAAATTCTACGATTGAAGGTCTTACTTGGTTTAGGATGGGGATATTCTAAATTATTCGTCATTTTGAAATATCGATCTGAGATATTCGAGATCATTATAAAATTCTAAAACGATCTAGTCATATCACTCTCTCCGACTAACCGATGACATAATATGCAAATGTCGGTCCCGAGGTGAAAAATTTCACTAAAAAGCTTTTTTCGAAAATAACAGCTTTTTAATCGCTACGTGAATGGAGGACATAAATATGTATGTGTGGCTCCGCTCTATAAATGGACGAGGTCTCTAAAAAACAATTAAATTTTCGATGCTATAGTATACGTGAGATAATATTTTCTTATGCGTCTATTCAATGCCAAAAAATATCGTCAAACTGTTAACCTCATTGAACTGATACGTATAATGTAAATTTTAAATCTGCGCGTTAAGTGATCCATTTGAAATGTGACTCGTATTAGACACATTATTTATTGACAAGTTAATCGGACAGCAATTACAAAGTGTTAAAATTGCATTGATATTACAACAAAATCAATAAACTTCGCATATAATTAGGCCTGGTCTGAAGGTTACCCTCATTTCATTCAACCCGTTGGGAGCTCAGACAGGTACATAAACGATCGCCGACTGGTTTGAACGAATACAATAATTAGGGGTTTTGTTTAAAAATCACAAATTAATTCCTTTGTAATAATTGCACGTGGCTGGTCTATGGTTATTATTCGAGCGTCGGGGAGATGACTTAGTTAGACAGCTGAGTTCTCAAAAGCTGTGAGAAACCTTAAATGTGTGCCCTCAATCGAATACTATTTTTTCTCAGTGCACTAAAAATGATTTTGTTTTCTTAAAAAATTATACAAATGTAAATTCTTACTAAAAAGACAAATGGTGGTTTACCCCCATCATATGGATATGACTAAGTTTACACTTTAATTATAGCGTTTTACAGCTAGCATTGCTTACTTGTTGTTGATCAGATTTTGATGTTGTTGTTGCCAATTTCGGCTCTAAATCTTTTGGGTTACTCACGCACCAGTTTTTTGTCTAGAGTCAAACCAACCAGTTCTGCGTGCAGCATAATAAACATTACAGCGTAATAAACATGAATCCGCTGTTCAAGGATCACATCTTTATTCATCACACAACACAAGGGGTTCTTCTTAATTCCGCACCACAAGGAGATGTAAGTTTGCAGGGTTTTTCCCCGCAAGTGGACTCATAACACTGTGCAATAAAATGAAAATAAATTGTGATCCAATAACCACTATGTTTCTATACCCTCACTCAGAGTACACAGAAGAAAGTGCAACGCATTGTAGAAGTGACTTAAGACCCTAAGTAGGCTTACACCAAATCACGTCCTCGACTAGACATATGAATATTAGGCTGGGTCGCCGTCCACACAAATGGAAAAACAAGTTCCAGTCACCCCACGGCAATAAAGTTTGGATTGTTTACTGATGATTTGCGAAATATTTCGTTCCTAGATCAAGCCATCTGTGAGCTAAACGCTCCTGAAAATAACCCTAAAAATTAAGTTTTTCCGGTGTATTTTTTTTGTGTCACATTTTTTTCCCAATTTTTTTTTTCTGAAATAATAGACCTTTGAAAGCACTTTAAATAAAAATTATGATTCTTGTCTTAGAGTAACGAATTGGTCGAATTATCGGACGTTTATAGTAATTTTTTGTGGATTTTCAAAGTAACTACTAAAATTTTATTGTATTTATTGGTAGTCTTTTATAAAAAATAAATAGCTGCTGTCAATACCTTTCGAATGATGCCTAAATGATGAACATCGGAAGGAAATTGACGCCACAGCGCTCATTTTTGTAAAAAGTGTTTGAACATTTTGGCTGTGAATACACTCGCCTGCGTTAAATTATTTCACAAAAATTGAGTCAGTGACGTTATTTATCGTCCGTTATTCATCATTTAGGCATCATTCGAAAGGTATTGATTCCTCCTATTTATTTTTCATTACACCTCTTACAAAATGTTTCCAAGAAAAATGACTTTTAGCTGTCACCTTGAAAACCCGCAAAAAATCAATACAAAAATCAATTCAACATTTGTATTTGCGCTATATCTAAATCTGAACCGATCTTAGCCACTTTCAGCATAGGTGTTTTTACTTGCATTATAAGCGGAAAATGTCAAATCGAGAGCGACATTTGTATGGGGACTATATCTAAATCTGAACCGATCTTAACCATAGGTGGTTCTAGTTGGATTATAAGATGTTGTGCAGAATTTAAAGAAAATCGGGTACAATATGTCGTTTCTAGAGCGGAAAATGTCAAATCGGGAGCGACATTTGTATGGGGGCTATATCTAAATCTGAACCGATTTACCTCAAATTAAATTGCGTTCGTCCTTGATCCACAAAACTTATTTGTTACAATTTTTGTTAAGATCGGCCTATAATTGCGACCTGTAATTTGATTACAACAATAGATGGACAGACAGACAGACGAACAGACGGACATTGCTAAATCGACTCAGAAAGTGATTCTAAGTCGATCGGTATACTTAATAATGGGTCTGTCTCGCTTCTTTTTGAGTGTTACAAACAAATGCACAAAACCATAATACTCTCGTGGAGTATATAAAAATTATATACGGAATTTCACGGGAAAAACATGATTGTTAGAGGTGTTTTTCAGGAGCGTTTAGCTCACAGATGTCTTGACCCAGTGACGAAATATTTTGTAGATCATCTTTAAACAATCCAATCTTCATTTCTAGTAATTTATTTTCGCGACCCATCCTAATTAATATATGTATTCAAATAGTGAATATAGGGCAGAAATGAAAATCTAACAATTAACAAGTGAGGAAAGACTAAAGTAGGGTGGGGCCGACTATATAATGCCCTACACCACTCCCTTCGTAAAGGCATGGCTTTAATTACACAGTGCAACACGAAAAAAAATAACCATATACGGACACCGCTACATGATAAAAGACCAAAAAAAAAAGACCCGTGTTTTTTTCCCCCAAAGTCATGCACTTTTTTTATGGGCCCCCAGAGATTTGAGGCCTCGGAAATTTTTCAATTTTGCGGCTACCTAAGCGCTACCTAAACGGTGTTAAGAATAATTCCTAGGAAGTTCATATGTTCTAGAAAGTTGTTTATTGAGATCTTAGGTACATTTTTGTAGTTGATTGTTTCCCTGAATTTTCAGCGGTTTGCTACCTATGGACCTGAACAGGGGAAAAAAGGTTAAAAAAAAATCGAATTTTTTTAAGTTTTTTGCGATTTTGACCTTGAAGATGAAGTTTTTTTGATTTTATATGTTCACAATTTTTGACAAGAGCTAGAACTTTGCCTCAGAGAGTAAATCAAAATTCCGAACGGTTTGCAAGATATGAGCCTGAGAATATGATCACTTTTTTCCAAAAATTACACCGAGGCCTCAAATCTCTGGGGGCCCATAAAAAAAAGTGCATGACTTTGGGGGAAAAAAAACACGGGTCTTTTTTTTTGGTCTTTTATCATGTAGCGGTGTCCGTATATGGTTATTTTGAAATGACTTCAAAAATGTTGCACAGTGTTACTAAAGCCAGGTGTTGCGTGGGAGCGATTTTATGTATTTCATTAATTAATTGATCCACATTTCCGGTAGATATTCCGAGTAAAGTAAATATAACATGATCTGGAAACATTGATCAAGATCCAATGGCAAATGCAGATTATACAGCGGCAATAGGATGAATCGGACATTTGAAGAGGGCCTATAACAACACTTGGAGCCAAAACATGGCACAGGCGGTATGTATCCCTAGTTGAAATATATCATCATCTGCAAAATTTGATCAGAATCCGATGTAGATGACTTTGTATAACCGATTTGGGTTATACCAAAGTATAGACACATATATTTGACTTTCATAGTCTGTATTCTTAGTTGAAATATTTTATAATCAGCAAAATTTGAAAAACTTCCGATGTAAATGTGGGTCCTAGAGGGGCAATAATAAAAATGGGGGTAATTTGTAAGGGCGCTACATTAAAAAAGTGGACCCATATAGATCACTTTCAAAGTGGGTATTCTTAGTTGAAATATAACATGATATGGAAAATTGTATCGAGATCCAATGTACGATTTGGGTTATAGAGCCCAATTTGTATGGGGATTATACCAAAATATGGACCCATATACTTGACTTTCAAAGTATGTCTTCTTAATTGAAATATAATACAAAATGCCAAACTTGATAAACTTCCGATGTAAATTGTGGGTCCTAGAGGGGTAATAATAAAAATGGGGGCCATTTGTAAGGGCGCTACATTAAAAAGTGGCACATATAGATCACTTTCAAAGGAGGTATTAGTTAAAATATAACATGATAAATATAACATGAGATTCAATATATTCTTAGTTGAAATATTATATAATCTGCCATATTTGATAAATTGGTAATTTAATAAAAACGGGGGCCGTTTGTAAGGGATTAAAAAGAGGATCCTTATAGATCACTTTCAAAGTAGGTATTATTTATTGAAATATAACATGATCTGCAAAATTTGATCAAGATTCAATGTAAGCTGTGGGCTCTAGAGCGATAATAGTGTAAACCGGGAGACCATTTGTATGGGGGCTATACCAAAACATTGACCCATATATCTGACTTTCAAAATAAGCGCTTCTCGTCTAAATGTAACATTGTGTGTGAAATTCGATCAAGACCCGATGTAAAATGAGCATTTTAGAGCAATAATATTTTAAATCAGAGGTACATTTGTATGCGGGCTATATCAAAACATAGACCCGTGTGGTCTACTTTCCCGTTAGTTGTTTCTAGTTAAAATTTTGTCATGATGCCATGTAAAATGTGTATTCTAGATCAGTAATTGTGTAAATTATAGAGATATTTGTAAGGAGGCTATATCTAAATCAGAACCGAATTCCTCCAAATTCAATACCGATCGTCCTTGGCAAAAAAAAAATAACTTCTACTTTATTACTTGGCGCGATTTTTTAAACGCAAATTCGTCAAGTGAGTTGTGCTTCTCGTTCGTTTGTGAGAATCATTTCCTTAAAGAGACCGGGTTTGATGTTGAAAAATGGCTGCGAAGCCACTTGAAAAGACTTTTGGTCGAAATCATGATCGTGGTAGTCTGCAGCCAAGTAATAAATGTCACCATGCCCTTTGTAAATAAATTTGCATTCTATTAAATATAGATGCAAAATGGTCTTGAGACAGGACAATATCCCAGTTCAAACAAGTATTGATTACAGACCAAAAAAAAAATACAAAAGAAAAAACTAAAACTTCTGCCAAATTTGGTGACAATCGGACAACCTGTAGAATGCTAACAAGCAGATGGACGGACAGACAGACATCGTTAAATCGATTCGATTCTGGTGATTCTAAGCCGATCCGTATACTTAAAGGTAGGTCTAGCTCGATTATTTCTTGGTGTTACAAACATATGGCGGAAAACTAACTTATAATACCCTGGCCCACGAAGTGTTGTAGGGTATAATTATGATATTTTGATGCAAATTTAAATAAATTTGAAGACCACTTCCGTTTGTATGGAGGGGCTATCAAGATATTTAGACAACGTACTAAAATAATACTTCAAGTGTTACGGGTTAGTTGGGGTATTTTCTTAAAAAAATATATTTAAAAATTTATTTATTTATTTATTCTCTATCAAATTTGCCCAGTTACAATCACAACCATCTACGATTCAGAAGAGCTTACACACAGAATTTCTCGATTTCAACATCAGCCTTTGGATGGTACAATTTTAATCCTTTTTTCCATTTTAACCTAAAAGTACAAAGTTAACCTAAAAGCGCGATTTTTTCTGGTTTGCGCGTCTTCACAGACAGATGGACGTATATACGGAATTTCATGATTGGTACCACAGGTACCATTTTTATCCCCTTTTGTATCGTTTTCCCTTAATGTTGCGCGAATTTTGAAATATTAGCCTACACAATTAGAGATATGTACAAACCGAATTTCATGTAAAAAAAACTAAATACTCTAAATATACGGGTGTATTTTCAGTCTTAGTTAAGGAAAAAACTTCCCTCTGGTCCGATTTCGCCCATTTCCAAGCGATCTGCAACCATTTGACACATATATGGAGAATTAGAACCGCCTAGCTCATTTCGCTTACAAGCTAACATTTTTTCAACAGGCAGACAGACGGACATGGCTAAATCGTCTTAGAATTTTACCAGGATACAGAATATATGGGGCATTCCACGACAAATCGGAGAGTTGGAAAAATGTTTTTGATTTTCTCCATTTTTTATATTTTATAGTACCCATTAAAAAGCACCCCCTGGTATACTTTGAGTTTTGTCTGATTAATCGTTAAAAGATATAGCTTTTTAAAAAGTCGTTAAATAGAAATTCTTTTTTTAGTCTTTTGCTCATAACTTCTTCAATAATGGTCCGAATTAGATATTCTTTATTTTTAATATTTTTGTTTTTTAAGTATTTTTCAGAAAAAATGTTGAAAAAAATATTCACAATGTTTTTCTATAAAAATTTTTATTTTTTAAATTTATACTTAATTTTTTAATCGATTGTACTCTTCGAAATTTTGTTTTATTTAAACATGTATTTAATCGGTAAGTTTTGAGCCTTGAGTGGGCCTAAAATAATTACTATGTTTTTTATGAAAATTTTTAAAAAACGAATTCTCTAATCATCAGCACCTTGGTCGTAAAGTCCGGCATGATATAAATAAAATGAATGGCTTTCAAAAATTCAATGGATATCTTTTAAATTATTCACACGTGATAAGAATTTCGATTTTTTTTGTTATATTATAATTTGTAATTAATGTGTATTATTTTTTATTAAATGACATTGACAGAGTTTTCGCCCATGTTATGTAAAATATTTGAGATTTGTAAAAACAAAATCCATAAATCGAAAAATACTATACTATTAAAAAATAAAAAACTTCTGATTGGGACCATAATACATCAAAAATATTATATTTGTTTGTAAACTTGTTATTTATTTTTAAAAATTCTCAAATCGCCAAGCACCGTGTAGAAAATGCTAAGTATATTTGCTTAGCCTTATATATTTACTTCTTACTCAATAAGTATTACAACATACCTGCGGTAAATAAAGAACTGGAACCCATTTTAGTAAAAAATCTCAAATTTTAGAACATATTTTACCCACTTAGGGGATTTTGGTATTTTTGTTGGTCAAAAATGTAAAAATTTTAAGCCATTATACGTTTTTTGTCCTTAATCCCAAAATTTTGCAACAATTTCATTAAAGGCAATGTCGCGGTTGATATGTTCCTAGTATTCATTGAGGATTCGTTGAAAACTACTAGGAATATACATATGTACATTTGTTATTAAATCACATTTTTATTGTTGCTTTGTGTAATTTATTATTTGTTGTGGCAACATTAACAGAGATTTGCATATATTATAATAAAGTTGTCGTCACCGTTTACTGTTTACTATTTACATGTTTCAAATATGGTTTGGCCTAATTAATGAAGACAGATGTAATGTTAATTGTAAATGTTCATTGTAATTCCGAACTCATAATGACCAGATGCCATTAGGTACCAAGTAGTGGTTAAGATCTCTAATAAATTGAAACAAGTTAGTAGATTGTGGTCACACACCACACAGCGGCGACCACAACCTGTGACAGCCCGTAAGAACTGATCAAACAAATTAATTATTGTAGCCAGTATAACTCTACAAACTATTACACAGACCGACATATTATGGATTTTAGATTTATGAAATTTTGCAGCGTCATACTAATAGCGGATAATAGCGGTTTAGAAATACAATTTTAAAAATATATTGATTTTGAATTTTAGAAAATCGTACTTTTAATGGGTAAAATGGGAAAAGAGGGATAAAAAAGGTACCAACCAAACGGCTGAAGTTGAAATCATGAATTTATTTTCCTCTAATTGCGTAGACACGCAAAATAAAGGAATTTTTCGAAATTCGTACATTTAGGGGTGCAATGGGAAAAGAGGGATACAAATGGTACCAATCAAACGTCTCAGTTTGAAATCACGAAATTCATTGTATACATTCATAATTTAAAAAAGGACTTTTTCGAAATTCGTACCTTTAAGGGTAAAATAGGAAAATAGGGATAAAAATGGTACCAACTATTTTTATCATGAAATCACGAACTTCGTTGTATGCATTCCTCTGATCGAGTAGACACATAAAAATGATTTTTTCGAGGGGTAAAATGGGGACAAAAAAGGTACCAACTAAACGGCTTAAAATTAAATAATAAAATTCGGTGTATACACTGTTCTAATTTCGTAGGCACGTAAAAACGGAATTTTTTGAAATTCATATATTTAAGGGTAAAATATGAAAAGAGGGATAAAAAAGGTACCCACATAGCGCCTGAAAATGCAACATTAATATGCGGTGTATACAATCGTCTGGCTGTGTAGACGTTGAAAATAAACGAATTTTTCAAAATTTGTCCTTTTACGAGGAAAACGTAGTGAAAAGGGATAAAAATGGTACCAGAAAGCGACTACAAACAAACATGCATAAAATGAAGAGATCTTTCGATATTCATATTTTTAAGGTCAAAATGGGAAAAAGGGATAAAAAGAGAAAAAAAACGATATCTAGTACCAAGCGAACAGTTCTATTTTATATCATGAGAATAAGTAAGTACATTCCACTGTGGATAACTTTTAGGGAAAAAATGGGATACAAATAGGTAGGCAACCAATCGAATGTAGCTGGAACCATGAACCTCATCTGACTGTGTGGACTGCTGGGATAGCAAATGATCGAAATCGTCAAAGAAAAGTCGACAGCTATGCAACAAAAAAAAAAGAAAAATCTTGCGTCCAAGCCAAAAATATTTTTTTGGATTTTTTTAATTTTTTTACAAGGAGTATCATAACTTTTACATTTATCCATAGATTTTCTACATATAAACATTGTTTTTATACCCTCCACCTCCAGGATGGGGGTATATTCAATTTGTCATTCCGTTTGTAACACCTTGAAATAGTCAACGCAGACCCAATAAAGTATATATATTCTGTATCCTGGTAAAATTCTAAGACTTTTTAGCCATGTCCGTCTGTTGAAAGCACGATAGAGGCCGAACGAAATAAGCTAGGAGGTTGAAATTTTCCGTAAATGTTTCTTATGGTTGTAGATCGGTTGAGATTGAAAGTGGGCGAAATCGGCCCAGAGTGAAAACTTTTTCCCTAACAAAGACTAAAAATACCCCTAATATTTAGACTATTTAAGCAATTATTTTGAAAATTTCCGATTCTTATAAAGGGTGATTTTTTAAGAGCTTGATAACTTTTTTAAAAAAAAAACGCATAAAATTTGCAAAATCTCATCGGTTCTTTATTTGAAACGTTAGATTGGTCCATGACATTTACTTTTTGAAGATAATTTCATTTAAATGTTGACCGCGGCTGCGTCTTAGGTGGTCCATCCGCTTAGTCCAATTTTGGCATTTCCACGTTTTTGAGTAACAGAGACCCAATTGGTGCGAACGGCGACGAATCGAAAATTGGTGGTCATCATTAACACTGGCCGATACAGCTGCGATATTTTCTTCAGTTCGCACTCTACGTAAGCGTGTTGGTGGTTTAATGTCCAACAATGTAAATTTGGTGCGAAATTTAGTCACAATAGCCCGAATAGCCGCTTCAGTGGGTCGATTAAACTGACCATAAAATGGAAGCGCGCAATGAACTTTCTTAACAGAGCACGCATTTTGATAATAAAATTCAATAATTTGCAAGCGTTGTTCGTTTGTAAGACGATTCATGATGAAATGTCAAAGCATACTGAGCATCTTTCTCTTTGACACCATGTCTGAAATCCCACGTGATCTGTCAAATACTAATGCATGAAAATCCTAACCTCAAAAAAATCACTCTTTACAATTGAAATTTGTTTCGTATCTTTCTCTAGTAAACATCAAAAAGTACAAAAAAATAGCGGGTGAAATAGTACAAAAAGGGATAAAAATGGTACCAATGATAAGACAATAGCAAGAAACATGAAATATGGAATGTACATCCATCTAATTGCATAGATAGGCAAAATAGAGGAATTTTTCAAAATTCGTACTTTTAAGGGATACAATTTGAAAAGAGGGATAAAAATGGTACCTACCAAACCGCCGAAGTTGAAATCATGAAAGTCGGTGTGTACTTTCATCTGACTGTGAAAATGCGAAATAAAAAGGATTTTTTCCGAAATTTGTACTTCTAATCGGAAAATGGGGTGAATGGGGATAAAAATGGTACCAACCAAACGGCTGCAGCTATAATAATGAAATTAAGTGTGTACATTCATCTGACTCTGAAGATGAGAAATAACAAGTAAGAAGGCGTTAAGTTCGGCCGAGCCGAATCTTATATACCCTCCACCACGGAGTGCATTCCACAGTATTACCAGTAGATTAAAGAATGTCGAGGAAATGCGAATTGCAAATATCAAGTAAATACAATCTAATATGTTCAAAAAACATGCTGAAATACTCTAAATATTAGGGGTATTTTCAGTACTTGTGAGGGAAAAAATTTTCCCTCTGGACCGATTTCGTCCACTTTCAATCCCAAGCGATCTACAACCATAAGACACATTTAGGAAAAATTTGAACCTTCTAGCTCATTTCGTTCGGCCGCTATCGTGCTTTCAACAGACAGACGGACAGACGGACATGGCTATATCGTCTTAGAATTTTACCACGACCCAGAATATATATACTTTATGGGGTCTCCGATAAATATTTCAAGGTGTTACAAACGGAATGACAAAGTGAATATACCCCATCCTGGAGGTGGAGGGTATAAAAAAAATGTTGCCGAAATTTTTACTTTTAGGGGTCGAATGGGGATAAAAATGGTACCAAACAAACGGCTGCAGCTATAATAATGAAATTCGGTATGTGAAATTCACTGACGGCGGTAACGCGAATAATAAATATATCTTCCGATATTCGTAGCTTCAGGATGTAAATGGAATTAAATTTAGCTACAATCAAATGGTTGTAGCCAGAATCATGATATTCAGTATTTGCACTCGCCTGTCTACGTAGACGCGGAAAATAAGAGGTACGAATTTAGGCCGTAGCTGGAATCAAGAAATTGCAAATGGGGAAAATCGAACTTGAGGAAAATTGTTTCTACCTAATAATTTTTAATATTTATATATAGTAGAGGACTATTGATATTATAATAATTGATATTATAATAATGAAGAATCACAATTTTCCTAATATGTTTTTTTTTGTGCCAGCAAAAATTGATTCTTTTTCAAAAAGTAAGTAAGTAACAGATTAATTAAAAATGTAGTAAAACTGAGGAAAAACTGATGAACTTCGTACAGCGCTAAGGCAATAATTTCTCACATCAAGTACAAACTTTTCCATGCTTTTAACTTGATCCCAGTTCAACTTTTCCTTAAAGCAAGTAAAATTTACTCAAACTGAGGAAAATTTTTCTTTAAATCAAGTAAAACTTTAAAATCTTTTAAATCCGAGGAAATTTTTTAAGAAAATTTACTCAAATCAAGTAAATTTATACTCAAACTGAGGAAAATATTCCGATTGTTTCTTCAATCCGAGTAAATTGTTACTCAAACTAAGTAAATTTGTAGTCATATGAAGTAATTTTATACTCAATCGGAGGAAAATTTTCGGAAATTTTTCCTTAAACCAAGTAAATTTGTATTCAGCCTGACTACGACTTTACTTGATAATTGAAATAAATTATTTCGCTTCAGAGTATGCAACACTCATACGGAAAATGTAATCATGCAATAGTTCTCAAACGTTTCATCTTACTTATACCATAAAGAGTTCAGCTATTTAGAGTAATACTGTTTAGAGTAATATTTGAAGTACTTATGAAGAAAGTCTTTGCTAAATAACGAGAATTGCTTCTTAGACTACTATTCATGTATTTTTCTAAACACACTGAAGTATTTTTTATAAGTTCATTTATACTTTAAAGAGGAACATGGCATAAATTTAAGTACATATATTTACTTTATTTGAAGTAATAAACATATTTTTAAGTAAAAACTTCCAAAATGGATTTTTTCCATGCAAACATTTTCTTCATTATTTTCTTTCATAAAAGCTAGTAAATTTTCTTCGGCACAAGTATGAATATACTTAATTGTCAGAAGTTTTTACTAGATCCGAATAAATGAAATTTACTACCCTATTTTGATTATATGTACTATTTCTTCTGGCTTTGAGATAAGGAAACTGTACTCATATCTAGTTAATTTTCCTTCTCGCAAGGAAATTTTAACTAAACTGGAGTAAAATTGTTAAACTAAATTGGAGTATGGATTTTACTCAGATTTAAGAATGTAATTTTTCTGAGTGTGCTAAAACTCATCCTGGGCGAACTCAACGCCCTTTTTACTTGTTTTCTGTTAAAATAAAGACAAATATTCCCTTGGCAAGAAATTGTTTTATTTCTTGAAGTGATTTTTTTAACGGAAAATCGTAATAGGCTTAATATACCGAGCTACTTACGTAGAATCCCATACTGTCTATGCTTAAACTCAATAATTTCAAAAATATGTTCATAATTATTAAATACCCATAGTAAACTATGTAAATTGCACTCACATAGGTTCACAATTATTTATTAAACGATTTAATAAATATTTAGTTACTCTACATTACATCGCTGTCAGTTGTGTGTGGACAAGAGGCTGCGTATTATTTTTGCCCGCGATTACTCACAAACATTTTGAAGAATTATAAGCTGCGGGATTTATCGCCATACCGTGGCATTGTACATCATCAACAATGAGTCAACATCTCTAAAGACACATTTTAAGTAGATTTATGAAAGGTTTCTTCTATTATCGAGTAACAAAACTGGAAATACACATGTTTGTTGAATTTGTGGCTTTTTTTATTGCAGCCACACGCAATTAGATTGTTAACAGGTCATAAATATTGATTTTATGATTTTGTTCTTTACTTTGTATAAATCGCAAGAGCAGACTTTTACCTATCAATCATAATTATAACAATTCTGAGAACTATGTGTTAACGCATTTTCGACTGTGGCATAAAAAATATACGCGCTACAAAAAATTAATATTTTTTCATTTCTTCGAGTAAGGCTACAATTAGAAGGTTCATCTTTTATCATATTTCCATCATCTTGTGGGTCTATGTATTTGAAAATAAGACCAGTCTTCAGTGTAAACGAAAATAAAGAGTGGTTAAATTGTAAGGGCCGATGTTCAATGTGAACCACACCTAAACGTCAAGTTTTGTCTGAATTTCATTTGCCATTTCTCAATTTGAACCATGGAAAGATACACAATCGAGCAACACGTCAAAATTATTCAGGCTTATTATGAAAATTGCCAAGAAATGGCAACAGTGGATGATCAATTTTCGAAGAAAATCATCTTCATCTCACTGGATTCGTCAATAAGCAGATTTGCCGCATTTGGGCGAATGATAATCCAAGTGTGATTGTCGAAAAACCAATGCACCCACAAAGAGTGACTGTTTGGTGCGGTTTATGGGCTGACGGCATCATCGGACCGCATTCTTTCCACAATAAGGCCGGTCAGGCAGTTACTGTGAATGGTCTTCGCTATCATGAGATGATAACGAACTTTTTATGGCCCGAATTGGAAGATATGGATGTGGACGATATGTGGTTTCAACAGGACGGTGCCACTTGCCACAAAGTTAACGAAACAATGGCTCTTTTGCGCGACAAATTCAATAGCCATGTTATCTCGCATGGTGGGGATGTCAACTGGCCGCCAAGATCATGTGATTTGACACCGTTTGACTTCTTTCTTTGGGGTTATTTGAAAGAAAAGGTGTACGTCGATAAGCCAACTAACGGATGAGATAATTCGGCATATTAACGGCAATTATGCCTCAGTCGAGGTCGCGGCGGCCATTTGACCGATAAATATTATCATAATAAAAAGAAATCACAATAAATTCTTAAATAATTTGTGTTTTATTCAAAA
This sequence comes from Polietes domitor, assembly GCA_947397865.1. Taxonomy (NCBI): domain Eukaryota; kingdom Metazoa; phylum Arthropoda; class Insecta; order Diptera; family Muscidae; genus Polietes; species Polietes domitor. Next base: position 49,455,940 of record OX377621.1, read on the forward strand.
TCAAAATCGGCCCTTAAAATTTAACCAGCCATGACTATCACCGCAATGCTGAGGGACCGTTCATGTATTTAAGCTACAGGAAAAAATGTTACAAAATTTTATTTTATTTAAAATAAAAAACGAAAAGAAAAAAACAAGTAAAAAGGGATTGCATTCCACAGAAGCTGTCGATATTGGTACCATTTTTATCCCTTGAAAGTACGAATTTGGAAAAACCTTTTTATTTTTCGTGTCTACGCAGTCAGAGGAATATATATTCTGAATTACATGACTCTAGCTGCGGCCATTTTCTCATTTTTTTTTATTTTATTCGTACAAATTCCATATAAATAACTCTCCTGGCCTCAGCGCCATAGTGGCATTATTGAGGCAAGTCGGCAATATATTATTCTAATTTATATACAACTATATACAAATTCAAATTCAATTAAAAAAAAATATATGTTACAAAATTCAAATTTTATACTGAAGGTAAAAGCGTTTCAAATGAACTATATAGAATTTTCTTAAATGCAGTAAAAGTAGAAATTCTGTTAACAGATTTCAAAGCTGATGGTAGGTCATTATATGCGATAGCACCCACATAATCAATACGTTGTTTTGTCCTTTCAAGTCTACACCGTGGAACTCTTAAATTATTTCGATTTCTAGTGTTAAAGTTTGTTTGGTTCTTTAAAAATGATATGGTGTGATGACCAATCTTATTAATGCACTTAAACACGAACAACTTGGTACTCATACAATCCATATATTGGCAGTATAGTCTTCTCCACATCCCTATACAATGAAATCGTTGGATAGGTCAATGGTAAATTATATATCGTCTTGAGAGCTTTGTTTTGCATGCATTGGAGGGATCTCAAAGAGCTACTCTTCTTATTGTTGGCTTAGGCAATAGCTAAGTATTCAAATGCGATTGTACTAACGATTGAAATATCATGAGCTTCGATTTTTCATTTAACTTGTATTTCAATTTATATAATACACCGATTGCTGGGGCTATTTTCTTCTTAATATCAGCAATATGTATATCCCAGTTCAAATTGTTTTGCAGTGTCACTCCCAAATATTTCACAGAGTGATCCTCACTAATTGATTTACCATCGACATACACCGAGAAATTATCATTATTACTGGCTGGGTGGGGTCTAAACCGAACTACTTTAGTCTTATTTGGATTAAGCAATAAGCGATTCAACCTTGCGAATTCGAAAATCAATGGAGCATCTCTTTCCATGTGAGTTCCTAAAGCCAGATCGTGCTTGTATGGGTAAAACAAACACACGTCGTCTGCAAACATAAATAGTTTACCCGACAAATCAAGGTTCTTCATGTCATTCACATAAATCGAAAATAATAACGGGCCTAAACCACTTCCCTGTGGGACTCCATATTCTACTGCGTCAATATTACTTCGTGCATCGTTAAGGTGAACATATTGTTTTCAATTCAATAAATAATTTTTGAATAGTAGAAGTTCTTTTCCCTGAATGCCGTAATATTCCAATTTTTGAATTAATATTTTATGTTCTACAAGATCAAAAGCTTTTGTAAAATCACAAAATATGCCAGCAACACCGCAGATTCCACCATCTAGTCCCTTGCAAATATACTGCAAAACATTTAATACAGCATCTTCTGTACAACAACCTCTTCTGAATCCAAATTGACTATCAAACAATAAGCTATTTTCCTCCAAATAAAATAATAGTTTATCAAAAAGTATTTTTTTAAAAAATTTTGTCAACTGTGGACAGGACAGCTATTGGTCGGTATTCATTTAAGGAAACAGCATTAACTTTCTTCGGTATTGGAACAACTTTATGAAGTTTGAAGGTGTCTGGGTATATTGAACTACTGTTCATTTTGTTAAAAATTTCCACCAAAAGTGGAACCACTTCCTCAGCACATTCCTTAATAAATTTTGGTGATATATTATCGTATCCTGGACTTTTCTTACATTCCATTTCTCTTATAACTTTACTCACATCATTTATACTAACATTATCTATTTTAAAACGGTGATTTGATTGTGAAAGAGTTCTCAGCAAATTAAAATTGTCTCCAGGCTTCAGGCTTGGGACTTCAAATCAGATACGGAGGAAAGAAAATAATTATTAAAACAGTTTACTTTGATCTCATCACTGCATATTCTGGAACCTTGTGAATCATTAAGGTTAACATTATTTCCTTTGGACCTACCGAGGGTACTATTAATAAATCTACAACACTTTTTCTGATCATTTCCCATTTTTTCTAAATTGTCAAAATAATAGTTTTCTCTGCATACTTTAATCGCAGTTTTTATGACTTTACTTACTCGCTTCAACACATCATTTACAATACGTTTATCTTTTACTCTTTGTCTTTTCTTCAATAATTTATCCTTCCATAAAATCAGTGCCAGAAGATTTTTGTTAATCCATGGAGCAATTTCGACGCGTAACTGTTTTTTATCTTTTTTAACAATAGTTGAACTGTTCATTGCCATTTTCATACAATTCATCAAAGCATCGGTTAGATCCGAAGCATTTAAGAAAGCACAATCAATCGATAAATTATTTCTCAAAATATTCCTGGCCTTTGAATACTCACAATAGCTCTTAGAAATTTCTATACGATCATGATTTCTATATGATTTTGCCCCCTAAAAATTCGAATTTTGAAAAATTTGTTTGTTTTACGTGTCTACCCTATCAGAGGAATGTATTCGCCGAATTTCATTATTCTAGATGCAGCCATTTGGTTGGTACCATTTTTATCCCTCTATTCCCATTTTACCCCTTAAAAGTAAGAATTTGCAAAAAATACTTTTATATTATGTATCTACATAATGAATTCGGTGAAAGTCCACACCAAATTTCGTGTATCTAGCTGTTGTCGTTTGCTAGGTACCATTTTTATCCCTTTTTACCCCATTTCACCCCCTACAAATAAAAACCACATTATTGTGCACGTTTTTGCTATAAGGGTCATGCGTATATCAAATATCAAACAAATATAAGCAGACATATTCAAAAACATGATGAGATACTCTAAATATATAGGAGTATTTTCCTTGTGAGGGAAAAATGTTTCCCTCTGGAAACACTTTCAATCCCAACCGATCTACAACTGTACAAGACGTACAGGGTGGCGCTGAATGAGATATATGGTTTAAATGAACTATGTGGTTTAAATAACTTATTATAATTTTTTAAATACAGTATAATATTGCAATTAGCTTTGAAAAATGATATCCTGTAAGTGATGTCCATTTTCTGCTTCAAATGTCAAATCGGGAGCGAATTTTGTATGGGGGCTATATATAAATCTGAACCGATCTTACCCAATTTCTGCATAGGTGTTTCTAGTTGAATTATTAGATGTTGTGCCAAATTTAAAGAAAATCGAGTACAATATGTGGTTTCTAATGCGGCAAAAGTCAAATTGGGAGCGACATTTGTATCGGGGCTATATCTAAATCTGAACCGATCTTACACAATTTCTGCATATGTGTTTCTAGTTGGATTATAAGATGCTGTGCCAAATTTAAAGAAAATCGAGTACAATATGTGGTTTCTAGAGCGGAAAATGTCAAATCGGGAGCGAGATTTGTATGGGGGCTATATCTAAATCTGAACCGATCTTACCCACTTTCTGCATAGGTGTTTATAATTGGATTATAAGATGTTGTGCCAAATTTAAAGAAAATCGAGTACAATATGTGGGTACTAAAGCGACAAAGTCAAATCGGAAGCGACATTTGTATGGGGGCTATATATACATCTGAAACGATTTGACTCAAATTAAATAGCGTTCGTCCTTGATCCACAAAACTTATTTATTGCGACCTGTAATTTGATTACAACAATAGATGGACAGACGGACAAACAGACAGACGGACATTACTAAATCGATTCTAAGTCGATCGGTATACTTAACAATGGGTCTATCTCGCTTCCTTTTGGGTGTTACAAAGAAATGCACACAGACATAATACTCTCGTGGAGTGTAAAAAACGTTATAAAGAATTCAAACCATATAGCTCATTCTGCGCCACCCTGTATTATTGGAAATTGTGGTTTAGGTGCTAGCATGCTTTCAATAGAATGACGGATAGGCTGGCATGGCTAGATAGCCTCAGAATTTTATGACGATCAATAATATATATATATACTTTATATGAGCTCAGGTCGACATTTCAAGGTGCTGCAAACGGAACTTAGTATACCCCCCCCCCATACTGCGGTGGACATTTTCATCTTGATAGCTTCGTTACCCGTCAACATTCATACATTTGGGGTTAAGACAATAAACAAGTGTATGGAGAGAATTTTGGGCTGGAGGCATGCGCAGAACATTCTTCTGCAAAAAATGCAACTGGTTACCCAATAACAGTTGATAAAACTTGATATCAACTTTATTTAATGTCTTAACTACATGATGAGGTTGTGGAGCACATATGGTTCCAACAAGACTTTACCAAATGTTATGCAACATGAGAAACAATTCAATTACTACATAAGACAGTTGTTGAGATTTTAATTTCCCAGTTTGACGATCAGAGTTGAGCGCCCAGATCATGATTTTGACCAGATATTGTAATTTCTGCTTTCGGAATTTTTGCCAATATCCCAACAATCTCTACTTTATGATTATAAAACACATTTAAGATTTTGATTTAGAAACCTGGGTTTTAAATAATTTTCAAGTATTTTATTTTTTCTTTCATTCTTACGACCTGTTTGATAAAACTGACTGTGAATTTTTACGATCAAACGGCTACAATTACAGCTCAATGAACGCAGCACATGCTTGCGGTTGCAAAAATCAAGTCGTAAATTTGCATATGAAAAATGGACAGATCTCGACGCAATGGCACCGGTGCAATTTCTGTAACTTTTCAATTTTTCTGTTTATTCTGCCAACGACACTTGCAAAACGACTTTGATTAATTAACAAACCAATTTGCTTAGACAAATTACATACCGCGCAAATGGCGGTAAATTTAAATCTTGTTTGAAATATTGTCCAGTCTCAATTTAGTTCCGTTATCATGGATAAAGCTATATCACATTACATTAACCGATTTGTACGTAGATTATGGTAAATACCTAAATATATTTATGTACAATATACATATTTCATTTTTTTAAAAAATAATTGTTATAGTTACATAAAACTTACAACTTGTTAAAAAAACTTGTAAAATTTTTTGAAACGGTTTTTAGTTTTACTGGTGATCGGGCTGGATGTTAGATGTATATTAACCCGAATGGTGCTAGCGTGACCATATGACACACAAAAGACGTTCAACAAAGCTTCTGGAGTGGACCACTGATAACATGAAAGTTTTATCTCGAAATTCGAAAAAAATAATTACAGCACTATTCGGGTTAAGAATGTTGCTTTTCAAATATACCAACAAGAGCCCTAAATGTCTACACCCAAAATTTTTCATATGTAAAATATACGACTTTTTTACTTGAAAAGTCGATTAGTCAAAAAAACATTTTTTTAAATTTTTTGAAAAAGTCGAACTTTTAGGTGCAACCCTAGACTAAGATTGATACAAATAACATACTTCAACAGAAGTCATACAGTCCTAAAAACAAAATCGATCATTTTAGTTTCGCAAAAAATGCAAATCCTTTCACTAATTTTTCCGAAGGGTCATGTACAACATTTTCTGATGTATTTTGACTTTCTAAACTCAAGGAAGGTTAAAGTCGGGCGTGGCCGACTATATGATACCCTACACCTAGTCAATATACCCTGTGGTGTAGGGTATAAGAAGGTCGTTAAATTTGAACCTGGTATATATACGACAAATTTCATACTTTTATCTGTATTTGTAAGAAAAATTTAACACAAACTTTGAATGGGAGCTACATATAAATCTGAACCGATCTAAATCATTTTTATCATAGGTTATCTTAAATATAAGACGCTTTCACAAATTTTAGAGTGGTTTCTAGAGCGGAAAGAATTAAATCGGGGGAGTCAGTTATATGGGAGCTATATATAAATCTGAACCGATTTGACCCACTTTCGCCATGGATTTTTGTAGTTGAAATATGACCTGGTTTGCCAAATTTTAAGCAAATCTGTTCAAATATGCTATTTTTAGAGCGGAAATAATTAATTCAGTGTCGAAATTTGTATTGGAGCTATATATATATATATATCTGAACCGATCTGGACCATTTTTACCAGAGTTGTTTCTAGTTGAAATATAAGTAGTTTTGCCAAATTTGAAGAAAATCGGCTAAAATATGTGGCTTCTAGAGCGGAAAGAGTCAAATCATAGGAGACATTTGTATGGGAGCTATATATAAATCTGAACCGATCGGTATACTTAACAATCTATCTCGCTTCCTTTTGGGTGTTACAAACAAATGCACAAAGACATAATACTCTCGTGGAGTGTATAAAAAGAACTGCTTCTACGTTAAAGAGACATTTGTAACATTTTTAGGCCTCATAAATTTAAGATATTAGTCGTTTTCCAACAAGAGGTATTATTTTTAATCAACCGGTATTTCGGTAGCTGTCACTTTTGAAGTTTTTATTCTTTGACATTTGACAAGTAGAAACTACACCATTACTAACAAGTAAGGAAAAGCTAAAGTCGGGCGGGGCCGACTCTATGATACACTCCACCTTCTATCCGAATACAATTTAATTCGGTGAAAAAGTGAAAACGGGCAGGATTTTTGCATCCTGTAAATGTGTGTGTTTGACAAAAAATGTTAAATCGGAAAGGACATTTGTATGGGGGTATATTGAAATCTGGAACGAAATAGATGAAATATAATATGTATAGTTTGACCAAAATCGGGTAAACATTTGGGAGCAACATTTGTAGGTTAGGTTTTTTACTTGGATTATAAGCTGATGTGCCAAATTTAAAGAAAATCGAGTACAATATGTGGTTTCCAAAGCGGCAAAAGTCAAATCGGGAGCCACATTTGTTTGGGGGCTATATCTAAATCTGAACCGATCTTACCCAATTTTTGCATAGGTGTTTCTAGTTGGATTAAAAGATGTTGTGCCAAATTTAAAGAAAATCAAGTATAATATGTGGTTTCTAGAGCGGAAAATGTCAAATCAAATAAAATGTTGTGTCAATTTTAAAGAAAATCGGGAACAATATGTGGTTTCTAAAGCGGAAAAAGTGAAATCGGAAGCGACATTTGTATGGGGGCTATATCTAAATCTGAACCGATTTTACCCACTTTCAGCATAGGTGTTTCTAGTTCGATTATAAAATGTTGTGCCAATTTTAAAGAAAATCGGGTACAATATGTGGTTTCTAGAGCGGAAAAAGTCAAATCGGGATCGACATTTGTATGGGGGCTATATCTAAATCTGAACCGATTTCCTCCAAATTCAATACCGATGGTCCTTGGCCAGAAAAAATAACTTCTGCCAAGTTTCATGACAATCAGGCAACAATAGCGACCTGTAGAGTGCGAACAAGACAGCAGACGGACAGACGGACGGACAGACAGACATCGTTAAATCGATTCAGCTGGTGATTCTAAGCCGATCGGTATACTTAAAGGTGGGTCTAGCTCGATTATTTCTTGGTGTTACATTTGGCGCGAAACTAACTTATAATACCCTAGCCCACGAAGTGGTGTAGGGTATAAAAATGGAACGATACACGCTTCAACATGGCATTGAAATTAATAAAATTCATGATTCTTGACTGATAAGGCTCATTTCCACCTCGGTGGCTACGTCAACAAGCAAAATTGTCGCATCTGGGGCTCGAAAAACCCAAGAGTTATTGTTGACAAGCCTCTCCATCCTCAAAGTGTGACTGTTTGGTGCGGTTTATGGTCCGGCGGGGTCACTGGACCTTACTTTTTCGAAAATGAGGTTGGATCAACAGTTACGGTGAATGGATTGCGTTATCGAGAGATGATTAAAGATTTTTTATGGTCGGAGTTGGATGCATTGAAGGAGTGACTTAAGACACTAAGTATGTTTGGACCAAATCCGTTTCACAACATTTTAAGTTGTTTGAGCCATGTCCGTCCGTCCGTCCGTCTGGCTGGCTGGTGTACATGATAACTCTCGAAATAAATTACGGAATCAATTCAAACTTTGTACATGGTAATATTATTACCAAACTTAGTTTAAGTTTGAAGATGGGCGAAATGACCACGTACCTTCTGGTACCTCCCACACAAATGACCCATATTTCTATATTAAATTAAAATCACTGTAACTTCCACACGGATATTCGGAATCTGCTTTATTTTGGTATTTGATAATATTTTTATTATCGCTTTAGGCAGGGCCGTGCGCAGGGGGGGTTTTGGGGGTTCAAACCCCCCCAGAGAGGTTTCGAACATATACTTTTTAAAACCTTCTAGACTTTCTGAAGCAATAAAATATAGAATTTTTAAGATTTTTTTAAAATAACTCGTCTGAAATGGTAATTTTGCAGTAAAATCATGAAAACACGAAAATTACATAGAAAAATCGTGGACACTTTCTTGAATTTCGGACAAAGGTTATGAAAAATACAAACAAACTAAACGAATTGTGCCAATTTCAAGATTGTGTAGTGCTAATTTCGCTAATGGACACCCAATTTTTCAGAAAATTTTCATTTTTATTAACCGATACCACTTCTTGAAATTCGACTAGAGCTATATCTTATGAACTTTTAATTATGTACTGCAATAAAAGTTTGGAAATTTAATAACAAAATCGTTTAGTAATTTTAAAAAAGTGTAGATAAGAATCACTATGATATCATAATGAAATCTAAAATAAAATCATTTTTTTGATGCTTGTAGAGCGCTAGAGCGATGTAACATTTGCGATTGGACATTTTTATGGAGCTGTATCTAAATATGAACCGATGTGTCCTATTTTCATCACAGATGCAACAACAACGATTTCTGTTACTTCCAATGTTTTGGGAGTTTGCAATTATAATACAAATCCATTTCGACAAATGAAGAAATGAGTTTTAACTTACTAAAATTTTTGTTATATTTATCACTTATGTAAAAATATTTTTCAGAGTTAGTATTTTTGTGTACATATGTAACAAGTATTATTCAAAAGAGAAACAACAAATTCAGTAACTTGGATCTACGTAGGAAAACGAAACTCTAAAATTCCAGTTATTTGGTTTTTTGGAATTAAAATTTCTAGTTGTTTCTTCTTGCATATCATCGAATACAAAAAACTGTATTTGTTAATTGAATTTATACATATTTAAGATTATAAAAATGAAGAAACATTTCCAAATATTTTTTATTTTTTGTTACTCATGTCCTGTATAAATTAAAAACCCCAAAACTCTTTAGACATCCTATTTAAACCCATACTTTGTCAAAAAGCATATCCAATTTTCTGCATTTATCATAGAAAAAATGCGGGACTGAAGGGCTTATCGCCGAGGAATTTGATCGTTTTTTGTGTAATATTTCTTCAAAATATATATCGAGGGCTTATATTGAAAAATGGCTATGAACCATTTTCTCGAAAATGAGAAATTGAAAGATTTGGATGTCATCTGTCATATAAATTTGGAAACGATTTTTTTTAATTTTCTGATTTGGCTATCCCCTCGCACGTTAGTTTGTGACTGCATAAGTGGCAATGAACATAAAAATAATAGAACGATTATGTTTAAAACATTTTTCTAGATTTAGGGCATATCGTACTATCAAATTCCATCATTTCGCGTTAATAGCATTTTGATTCCCCAGTTATCAGGCTAAAATAGGAAAAATTGTGGCTGTAAAGTCAAAAATTGTGAAAAGTATATTTAGAAAAACCGGCGTAACTTTTTATTATATAGAGAATACCAAAATATTTCTTTGGCATGTGATTGCTGACTTCATGGGGAATATTTGTGTATGAAAAGTTTCAGAATTATGAATGAAGAATGTTAAAATATAAAATATATATATATGAATTGCAGCGATTTTTCGCGACTGGCTACATATATGATACAGGCGACCAATCTGACGGATGAAGCTGGAATCTTTAAATTCGCTGTGTACATCACAGAAAATGCGTTTTCTATACAACATTGTCAAGATTTCATGCAACAAGTTATGGAGTTTACAATCTTATTCTTATTTCAACATTCATAGTAATCCTTTTTAGATTAAACTGTAGAAGAGCGATTAATAATTTCTCTTCAAATTAAGGAGAAAATCAGTTTTTTCGCTCTCCTGAAAAGTTATGTTTTTTTTTCATAGCCACTTATGAATATAAGCCCTCGATATGTATGTATGTAATTTCAAGCAACTATTTAAAAAAAGTTCTACACTTAGAGAACAAGTCTGCTATTACAGCAGTTTTTTTAGCATAACAGCAGTTTTCTGCAATCTTACATCACCATTCACACTGCTAAAGAGTTTGCAGTCTGCTAAAATTGGCTGCTGTTAATTAAAATATAAAAAGATAAGCGTTCATAAGCGAGTTTAGCTCGAATTTTCTTTTATATTAGCTTGAGACAAAATACGTATCATATATATTGCTAAAAACAGCAAACGGCTGTTTACCATCTCAGCAGATACAACTCTGCTGTGTCTTTTTTAACAGCAGAAAATCTGCTCTTTCAGTAGACTTTCTGCTTTCTTTTACTTACATATTCCTTTGAATGTACTGATGGATGGATTACTGAAATGCAATTTTGCCGACAATGAGAAAAGTAAAAAAAATCTGAAACTTTTTGTATGGAAAAAATTAAAATTTACTTTAACTTAAAAATGTGTTTTTTTCCTAAAATGAAGTTAAAATGTTTACTGAAATTTATGCCGAGTTCTTCATACATTTAAGTATTAACGAACTTATAAGAAACATTTGAAATTGTTAAGAAAATCTTCAATATTAATCTAAGAAGAAATTCTCGTTCGTTTGCAGAGACTTATTTCTTAAATACTTTATTAATTATTCTAAACAACCACTGTGAAGGCGCCTATCTTGCCTTCGTAACAATCATGGAGTAATAGCTCAACTCTTTATGGCAGAGGTATCATGAAACTTTTGAGAAATATTTCATGTTGTCATTTTTTGTATCAGTTTTGCATACTCTGAAGCAAAACTATTTGTTTGATTTTCTAGTTAAAAAGAACTTATTTTAATTTCACCTTTTTTCTTGTATAAAATAAAATTTTCCTCAGTTTAAGTAAAAATTTACTCGTTTTGAGGAAAAAATCAACAAAATTGTCCTCAGTTTGAGTAAAAATTTACTTGATTTGGGTAACCATTCGAGTTTCGACACGCCCCTTCCAGTACCTCCCACACAAATCACCCTAAACTACGTATAATTAAAGCTGTTATAATTTCTATACAGATGATCGTAATAATGGAAAAATTTTATATTTGGCAATGATTTTATAGAGATTACCTACATAAAATTGTATTCCTTATAACTTCCGTATATATGTTCTCAGAGAGTGAGGGTATATAAAGTGTGCGCAAAATAACTAAAATAAAAATGCTATAAAAAAACTACTGAATATTTTCTCAAATTTCTCTTTTTATTTGAAAGTACAATCCTTCCGGTTAATAATGAAAATAATTTCATTCAAATGGCTGCTTCGGCCACCCCACAAGTAATAGTCCAACGGTTGAATAGTTGAAAAAAAAACGTTAGATGGCGGACCCTATATAAGTCGTTTTAGCCGACTGAAGTTTACTTACTTGTTCTTTTAACGATTTACCGAGCTAAAATAAATTTTATCAAAAAAAAAAACTTAACAATATAACTGAGAATGGCAAAGAATTCCTCCACTTTTTTACTTACACGTTTTTGAAAATTAAAAATTATCTAAAATCAACACTCCCTAATAAACATTGTTTTCATCGTTTGAATTAGCTATTAAAAATAATACAAAACATTTTTCATTTATGGTTTTTCCCTAAGGGAAAATAAGAGCTTTTTAACAGTCTTTAGATACTGTTTTGATTACCCTCCACCTCCTGAAATATCGACCTGAGTCCCTAGTATATATATTATTGATCGTCATAAAATTCTAAGACGATCTAGTCTGTCTAGACGTCCATCTGTTGAAAGCTAGCATCTAATCGAAAGGATCTAGGACGTCCAAATTTTCCATAAATGTGTCTTATAGCCGTAGATCGGTTAACCAACCCAACTGGGCGAAATCGGTCCAAAGAGAAAAAATTTTCCCTCATAAGGACTAAAAATAACCACAATAACCTCTAATATTTTAAAGTATTTAAGCCTGCTTTATCAATATGTCTGCTTGTACTTACTTTATGAAGTGATTCTTATTCTTAGGGGGTGAAATGGGACAAAAAGGGATAACAATGGTACCTATCAAACGACGACAGCTAGAGACACGAAGTTCGGTGTATACATAATATAAAAGTATTTTTTCCTAATTCGTACTCTTAAGGGGTAAAATAGGAATAGAGGGATAAAAATGGTACCAACCAAACGGCTTCACCTAAAATAATGAAATTCGTTGTATATAGTCCTCTGATTGAGTTAACACGTAAAATTCGTACTATTTGGGGTTAAAATGGAAAAAGGAGATAAAAACAAACAAATGATCGCAGCTAGAGCCATAAAATTCGCAGTATATATTCCTCTGACTGCGAAAAATGATACAGTTCTCATTTTTCGCTAGATAGGAACCAATGTGATTCTTTAAAGTGCTAATAATTGACATTTTTTCTGACAGGACACCTTAAGAAATACGTATAAACAAAATCGAAGCGTTAGATATTTTGTTCGTTACGCCAAATGTTTAAAAATATAACTTTTTGAAAAAGTATATCAAATTTTGTAATGGTTAACATCAAAATGGAAAACCAGCAAAACAACTAAATCGACTTGGCCAATAGTTTAAGATAGAAGAAGCATTCCATGTGACAACATTTAACCGATGACTAGCATGATCTTGCAGAATGTGTTGTAAATGAAAAATACTTTCAAAATTGTTCATCAATTAGCTCATTTCAGTTTAATGGAAACTTCCAGTTTAATAGAATAATAAAAAATCACACCTACAGTTTTTTTTTGCGTACAAATAATGCGCACTTTCTAAACTCACATAGCCGGCCGGGTATTTGGAATTTTGTAAAGTACCCCACTTAATAACCGGTCAAGTACCCACTAATGATGACTTTATGACATAATGACATACTAATGCATAATGCACGTACATCTATAATATCTTAATAAACAATTGCCGCGCACACGCGAATGTATTCACGGCAATTAGTCGTGGCGGCATCCGGTCCTAGTGACATTGAACATAAATCAAATCCAGTTCCTTGTCCCAACAACGGGGAGGAAATGTGTCACAGCGTGTGATCCGTTCCAATTTTACACGAGTGACAAATCTGTGGAATCCAAAATAGCGTCGGCGCCGACGACCTTGCTCTGCTAACATTTCTGACCACTAAGCTGTGTAGTTTCAGGCTGAAGAGAGAGGAAGGGAGAGAGAGGAAGGGAGAGAGAGGAAGGGAGAGAGAGAAAATCACGTCTCAATTAAAATTCTATAAATATGATGTTGTTGTAATGACGTTTACCAAGAATCAACAAAATATGGTGCTTTTCATTGTACATTTGGAATTTCTTAAGCTGAAATTGAAGCAAAATCATATAGAATGGAATTTTACGCGCGTATTAGTCATGCCTAGAATATCGATACAGTTTTCAAGATTTTCTGCTTTACGAAATCATCATCGTTGCCAACATTTTGTGGTTTGTTTTAATATTTTGATTTTTACTGCTTAATATGAAAGTCACACATTTTAGGCGGATCTCAGTCACTCACTCGCTGGCTCAGTTAACAGAGCACATACGCCAGGTTCTATCGTTCATTGAATGGGAGGGAAACTTTGTTGGTAGCTAAAGTGCTGATTAGTTGAGTTGATTAGTTGACGTTTAAATTATTGCTCGAAACCAGTTGAGACATTAACTAAACGCCAAATCAGCATGTGTGCGTATGCAAATCAAGATGATTAACTTTAGTTTGCTCAGATTTCTAAAACATTAGTGAACGGGGGGCCAATTCCGGGGTGTTGGTTTAAATGTGAAAAGTATTTTGCATATTTTCTAACATAAACCAGAGAGAAATATAAAATAGAGGGAAAATAGAATAGAGGGAGTAAAATAGAGGGAGTTTTGTTCGAAAGTCACATATTCCATGTTTGTTTCTTCGTTAAAAACAATGACCATGTTTGTGTCTTAAGTCTTTTGTATTTATGGCACTCACAAACGGCTGAATCGATGTTGATGAAATTTCTTGGGACGCAGTAGGGGTCAAAATTGGTGTGATTTCCTTTTTAACAACAAATATAAATTTTGAACTGGGTAGGGTTTGGGGTTTCCCGGACATTTTTTATTTCCCGGGAAAACGGGTATGAAAAGTTTCATTCTTGGGAATCCCAGAAAAATAATATTTTTTCAGGTACGCCCCGCCCCATATGATTTAAAATAACAACATTTAAATACTGACACATAACAAATTAAAAACGAACGTTTTTTTTTTCAAATTAATTTTCATTTTACAAATATTGTACTCTAGACTAATCGTCAGAATTGAAGACGTAATGAAATCGGACATTTAAATCACAGGCACAAGTGACTGACACCTACTCTAGATTCAAAATTAAAAAATGATTAAGGAAACAAAAAACTCGTATGTTTTGATTTACAAGACTCATTCGTCTAGAGACGAAAACATTTTACAAATAAACTATAAAAACAATAGAAACATTATACCTTCAACATTATAATAATTTTAATATTAATTAAATATATTCGTAAAAAATAAAAAAATTGGTATAGTTAGTCATTAGTTCTTACAGAGGGTCAGAGAATATATATCTACTCCTTTTAGAATTCCCGGACACCAAACCCTAGCACTGAGGCGTGGCTAAAGCATATATTTTTTCATATATCAAATTGCAACTGATTTGGACGGAAGTCTGTTTCGATACGAATATTTATATTGTAGTTGGCGACAATGTGAAAAAATATATTTTTTTTATTTTGAGCAATAAATTAAATTTTTAATAATGCTTTTGTTAGTATATAAATATATAATATATAGTATATAAGTATATAAATGAGTTGTCACTTTAGACAGTTTTTGTATTTCAACACAAAAACTCTCAACTAAATATATATACGGGAATTTCTCTAGAAAGCTTCACCATGTTCTAAAAATAAAACAAGTAAGGAAAGGCTAAAGTCGGGCGGGGCCGACTCTATGATACACTCCACTTTCTATCCGAATACAATTCAATTCGGTGAAAAAGTGAAAACGGGAAGGTTTTTTGTATCCTGTAAATGTATGTGTTTGACAAAAAAGTTAAATCGGAAAGGACATTTGTATGAGGATATATTGAAACCTGGAACGAAATAGGTGAAATATAAAATGTATAGTTTGGCCAAAATCTGTTAAACTTTTGGGAGCAACATTTGTATTTGGGCTATATTTAAAACTGAACCGCTCTTACCCGCTTTCACCATAGTTTTGTTTAGTTGGATAAGCTGTTGAGCCAAATTTTACAGAAAATCGGGTGCAATATGAGGTTTCTATAGCGCAAAAGTCAAATCGGAACGACATTTGTGTGGGGCTATATCTAAATCTGATCCGATCTTACTGAATTTCTGCATTGGTGTTTCTAGTTGGATTATAGGATGTTGTGCCAAATTTAAAGAAAATCGGGTACAATATGTGGCATTTAAAGCGGAAAAAGTCAAATAGGGAGCGACATTTATATGGGGGCTATATCTAAATCTGAACCGATCTTACACAATTTCTGCATAGGTGTTTCTAGTTGGATTATAGGATGTTGTGCTAAATTTAAAGAAAATCAAGTACAATATGTGGTTTCTAGAGCGGAAAAAGTCAAATCGGGAGCGACATTTGTATGGGGGCTATATCTAAATCTGAACCGATTTCACCAATTTTCACCATAGATGTTCCTAGTTGAAATATAAGATGTTTTGCCAATTTTAAAGAAAATCTATTGTAATATGTGGTATCTAGAGTGAAAAGAGTCAAATCGGGAGTGACATTCGTATGGGGGCTATATCTAAATCTGAACCGATTTTCTTCAAATTAAATAGCGTTCGTCCTTGTCCCGAAAAACTTCATTGTGCAAAGTTTCATTTAGTTCTAACAACAATTGCGACCTGGACTTTGATTACAAGAATAAATGGACAGACGGACGGACGGACATCGAACGCTATTTAATTTGAAGCAAGTCGGTTCAGATTTAGATATAGCTCCCATATAAATTTTGCTTCCGATTTTACTTTTTCCGCTCTAGAAACCACATATTTCAACAGATTTTCCTCCAATTTGGCAAGACGCCGTATATTTCAACTAGAAACAGCTCTGGAAAAAATCGGATAGATCGGATCAGATTTATATATAGCTCCCATACAAATGTCTCCTCCGATTTGACCCTTTCCGATCTAGAAACCACAAACTTTGACAGATTTTCTTCAAATTAGGCAAAACAGCTTATATTTCAACTAAAAACAGCTCTGGTAAAAATAGGATAGATCGGTTCAGATTTATATATAGCTCCCATACAAATGTCTCCTCCGATTTGACTCTTTCCGCTCTAGAAACCACAAACTTTGACAGATTTTCTTCAAATTAGGTAAAACAGCTTATATTTCAACTAAGAACAGCTCTGGTAAAAATAGGATAGATCGGTTCAGATTTATATATAGCTTCCATACAAATGTTTCCTCCGATTTGACTCTATCCGCTCTAGAAACCACAAACTTTGACAGATTTTCTTCAAATTAGGCAAAACAGCTTATATTTCAACTAAAAACAGCTCTGGTAAAAATATGATAGATCGGTTCAGATTTATATACAGCTCCCATAAACATGCCACTTATGATTTGACTCTTTCCGCTTTAGAAACCACATATTTTAGCAGATTTTCTTCAAATTTTAAAAAACTACTTATTTTTCAACTAGAAACAACTCTGGTAAAAATGGGCCAGATCGGTTCAGATATATATATATATATAAGTTGTCGAAATAAGAAAAAATAAAGTTAAAAGCTTATAGTGTGGTCTGATTTCATTCTTTTTGGTAGACCTTTTTTGGGAGATGCCCATATGTTTAATAATTTTTTGATCATTGGAAAAAGTTTTGAAACTGAATTGATGTTACATTTTATTTTTTATAAATTCTATAAAACTTAGTTTCAATGTTATGTTTGTTTGTTATGGGAAATAAAATAATTTACTATAATAAAGTTCGATGGTTTTATTAAAAACAAAAAAGTATGTTGGCGAATTCCATCCTGTCACGGGACCTCGGAACCTCGTTTTTATGGAAATAAAAATTACGGGAAAATGCAAATCCTACCCACGATTTATTTTGAGTAATATATATTTATTTATAAAAATGACAGGATGCGGGACGACAAGGGATAAACGTGGTACCAAATAAAGAACATGTCTTTAGGGGAAGAAAATAGACATATTACCTATAGTGATTTTTCAAAAAGATCGTCTAGAAACATGAGATCGTGAATATAAAAGACTCTGCGGGTGTAATTTTTTGTTCAGAACTGGGTAGAAATGATAAAAATTATATAAACGAAGGGAGTTCAGCTTAAATAGTGCACAACGACAAGCACATTCCTTTGACTGTGTATGAGTGCTATCTAATAGGGGGTCTCCAAATTACTATTTTAGATTTATATATATCCACCAAAAGAAATTTAATTAAAAACAAATAAATAGCCCCCGATACAAATAAATAGCCTATGATTAGGAAACATACAAAAATCCTTCCCGTTTTCACTTTTTAACCGAATTGAATTATATTCGGATAGAAAGTGGAGTGTATCATATAATCGGCCCCGTCCGCCTATAATCGCCTTTCCTTACTTGTTTGTAATTAAATAAAATTTTAATTTTGCAGAGATTAACTAAGTGCCTAAAAAACAATCTTGTCAATTTCTTTCCAATTCTACTAAAAGAGCAGTTACATTTCTCCGAGAATTTTGATATCCTGCCATAGACACATCTACAACCACCTACATTTTCAATTCCTATCTTCTTCAACATTGATAGCATCTGTTCGCACGGGCGGACATGTGACTTCCAGCCAGCCGTGAGTGAGTGATGCATTTACAATTTGAATGCCTTCTCCGAATCGAATGCCCCCCTGACAGATAGAATCACTGTTTGCCGTATTCCGCATGAGTTGTGCATGCTAATTACATTTGGAAATGGAACACTCCAGGCTGGCTGACTGGTGTCGTCACTGGCATCATTTCAAAAGGCTCAGCCCACAACGAACTGCCAAAATTGTTATTCCTCTGGTCATTCATGTCCATCCGAGCATACAGTCAGTCAGTTGACATCATTGTATTGTACAGGCAGATGGATTTAATTTCAAATTTCAAACCAACAGATAATTACCGATAATTAATTCATCTCATTTGGTTTGTATTTGCTCACTGTCGCATGTGGCACTATAGCTATTTGCTATATTTTTATTGCTTATAAAAGTTTTTATAGACAAATTACGAAAGATTGTCGTCAGTTTTAATAGTGAAACAAATTCCATTTCTTCTTTATATATAATGCAGCACACTGGGGTTCCAAAGAGAAAACATGTCACGTCATGCAGTGACAATATTATTTAGAAGATCAGGTTTCCAGGAAAAAATAATAAAATTAAAAAATTAACAAATGATCAAATTACCATTGATATGTTAATAAAAAGAAAAGATTGAACATATTAAAGACAAAAGTAAATATTTGTGTAATTTATTAGAATAAATTTTTAGTACTCCGCGGTATTCGGAAGGATGGTTCACGAAAATAAATTGAAGCGGTCACCTTCCAGAAATGAAGATTGGATTGTTTAATGATGATCTGCAAAATATTTCGTCCTGGGTCAACCCATCTGTGAGCTAAACGCTCCTGAAAACAACTCTAAAAATCAAGTTTTTCCCGTGTATTTTTTTGGGCGTTTATATTGAGTTTTTGTGGGTTTTCAAGGTGACAGCTAAAAGCTCAAATTTCTGGGAAACATTTTGTATGAGGTGTAAAGAAAAATAAATAGGAGGCATTGATACCTTTCGAATGATGCCTAAATAATGAATATCGGACGAAATTTTTTTATGAAATAATATAATGAAGTCTATGATTTTCACTGCCAAAACTTTCAAACACTTTTTACAAAAATGAGCGCTGCGGCGTCAATTTCATTCCGATGTTCATCATTTAGGCATTATACGAAAGGTATTGACTGCAGCTATTTATTTTTTAAAAAACTACTACCGCTAAAAGCTTTCAAGGGTCTATTATTTCAGAAAAAAACTGAGAAAAAATGTAACACAAAAAAATTATACCAGAAAAACATGACTTTTAGGGTTATTTTCAGGAGCGTTTAGCTCACAGATGGCTTGAAATAGGAACGAAATATTTTGCAAATCATCATTAAACAATCCAAACTTTATTTTCGTGAGGTGACTGGAACTTGTTTTTCCATTTGTATGGACGGCGACCCAACCTAATATATATATGTAATACAACCCATGTCTAATCACATGGGTTTCCGAATACAGAGGAGTCCTAAAAATTTTATATATTCGGTCAGAATTTATTTTTGAAATAACAGAAGACATAAGTCAAAAGTTTTATTAAATACATTAAGCTGGGTCGCGGTCGTGAGCTTAACGCTCCTGAAATCACCCCTAAAAATCATATTTTTCCCGTGTACATTTTTTATGTTGAATTTTTGTCCAAATATTTTTTGTGGATTAATAAACCCTTGGAAGCACTTTAAATGCAAATTTTGATTCTTGTCTTAGAGTAACTTATTGGTCGAATTGTGGGACCTTTCTAGTAATTTTTGTGTTTTTTCATAGTGACAACTGAACAATTTGTCATAATTGGTAAATAGCGTCAGTCAATACCTTTCGAATGATGCCTAAATGATGAACTTCGGAAGGAAACTGGCGCCGCAGCGCTCATTTTTGCAAAAAGAGTTTGAACATTTTGGCTCCGAAAACCATCTCCTGCATTAAATTATTTCACAAAAATTGAGTCAGTGACGTCATTTTTTGTCCGATAAACATACTTTAGGCAACATTCGAAAGGTATTGATTCCTCCTGTTTATGCTTCATAGCACCTCTGTCAAAGTTTTTCCAAAAAATATGAGTTTTTTGCTGTCTCTTTGAAAATCCACAAAAAATCAATCTAAACGTCGATAAAATGTCATTCTAAGACAAGGATAAAAAATTGTATTTAAAGTGCTTCCAATGGTAATAATAATTCGGAAAAAAATTGTGGACAAAAAAGCAACATAAAAAATTACACGGAAAGAACATGATTTTGGCATTGACCCAACGACGAAATATTTTGCAGATCATCATTAAACAATCCAATCTTCATTTCTGGGAGGGGGTCCACTGCAAATTATTTTCGTGACCCAGCCATGTGTTGTCCTAAAACAATCAACATATACAGTCTATTATCAGCGGCAAAATTCCCAAATTACATGCGCCCCAATATCCATGTTTATGATTGAATTCTGCAGAGAATATTCCAATTAAGCAAAATGTTGCTGCGCATTATGCGTTTTAATTGCATAAATGTTAAATTTTGTCGTAATCCCAAAAGTATGCATTGCAAAATACACATGATCCAATCTGTCGATCATTATACCCTCACTCTACAGAGTAGTGGGGTATCTATCATTCGGGACAGATAAAAATTGTAACACATTGAATGAGTAACTTAAGACCCTATGTTTGTTTGGACTAAATCCGTTTCACAACTTTTTAAGCTGTTTAAATCGTGTCCGTCCATCCGTCTGGCTGATGTACACGATAACTCTCGAAAAGATGAATCAATTCAAACCTTGCTCATGATAATATATTTCCCAAATTTAGTTTAAGTTGGAAGATGGGCGAAATTGCCACACTCCTTATGGTACTTACCACACAAAATGCCCATATTCCTGTATTAAATAAGAACCATAGAAACTTCCACACGGATATTCGGAGTATTTTGGTATAAGTTTTTACAAACACTTTAAGCGTGCAAGATATTGCCCGTTTTGCCACGACCCTTCCCAGGTACAGCCTGGTACCTGTTTTATTTATTTCTTCACTTTAACCCTAAAAGTACGAATTTGGAAAAAAAACATTTTTTGCGCGTCTACGCAGTCAGACGTGTGTAAAAACTGTATTTCATGATTCTAGCTACAGCCGCTTGCTTAGTACCAAATTCATCCCACTTAGATCCGAAAGGTACGAATGTCAAAATATATCTATATTTTTTGTGTCTACGCAGTCAGAGCAATATACATTCTATTCTAACTGCAGCCGTCTGACTGGTACCACTGGTACAGAAAATTTGCTTAAATAATCTAAATTTTTGTTGGTATTTTCAGTCCTTGTTAGTGATTTTTTCCTCTGGGTCGATTCCGCCCACTTTCAATCCCAACCGACCTGCAACCATGAGTTACATTTACGGATAATTTGAACCTCTTAGCTCATTTCGTTCGACAGCTAGCGTGCTTTCAGCAGGCAGACATGGCTAGATCGCCTTAGAATTTTACTACGACCCAGAATATATATATATATACTTTTTGGGGTCTCCGATGAATTTCAAGGTGTTACAATCGGAATGACAAAATAAAGGTGGAGGATATAAAAATACTTGCCACACACCATCTACTACCTCACACACAATTGTCCCTATCCTTTGTAAAATTTGTATAGTGCCTGGCATTGACTTGACATTGGTCATGTTTTTTACAATTGCTTTATAAATGTTGACCATGTGCGAACGAACCTTCTAGTACCTTTCACACCAATCATTTGACCCTAAGAAAAATTCAAGTCCTTATAACTTCCATAGTGAGGGCATATAAAGGGTTTTACAATAGGTACTTGACAACTTTGAATTTGTGAAATCTCTATTTCAGTGATCATCTAACTGTTACTTTCCTTTTTGCAGTAAACTCAACAACTTCATCATGGTAAAGTACACGAACGGACAACGTATGCACATTATAAAAACGTACTACCGAACTCCGTTAACTTAGGCGTTGCCGTTCAGGCGTCTGTAGCAAATGATCCAAATCAGTCGATTCCGCAGCGTTCTCAAGATCTGGGCATCGCCAAGACCACTTTATGGCGAATTTGGCGTAAGGATCTTGGTTTACACCCATACAAGACCAATCTGACTCAAGAATTGAAGCCGATGGACCATTTGATGCGACTAGGGTTTGGGGTCCGGGAATTCCCGAATCGTTCAAATTTTTCCGGGAATTCCCGGGAAAAAATTTTCAATTTCCCGGGAATACGGGAAATATTAAAAAAATAATTCATTTATTATGTTGATCAATAATTTAATGTTACTATATAAATTGGAATTTTTAGATGTATTTCAAATTCATATATGTATTTACATTACTGACAATTTGACATTGTTGAGTACTTGTTTATATTATATTACGACAAACAATACTTTTTAAATGCGCTAAATATCCATTTTATGCGAAACCCAGCTAGGGGAATAAAAACTTGCTGTGAGGCTATTTGCAGGATCTTTACTGTGAAATGAAAATATCATGCCGACAATACTATGGCGTACATAATGTAAGTTTTCTTGTTTTTCTAGAAGAATCGAGGTGAACATATTCTTTAAGAACAATTTACTTTACATATGTAGCCAGAAAGAAATGGTCTAAAAATAGGAATACAATAAAAATTGTTCGCCTGGAAATTTTCAAGAGAAATATAATAGCAATATAAATATAGGGTCCGCCATCTAACGTTTTTTTTTCAACTATTCAACCGTTGGACTATTATTTGTGGGGTGCCCGAGGCAGCCATTTGAATGAAATTATTTTCCATTATTAACCGGAAGGATTGTAGTTTCAAATAAAAAAAGAAATTTGAGAAAATATTCAGTAGTTTTTTTATAGCATTTTCAAAAAAATTATTTGGCGGACCCTATATATGCTACGGTGTATTTCAATGGCCATTTGTAAGAATTAATGACTGGATTATTTCAATATTTCAATATTTTATGAATTTATTAAATTAATATTAATTTTTTATGTTTCTATTGTTTTACAGTTTAGAATATTCCCCCCTGTTTCTAAAGAGTGATTTTTTTGAGGTTAGGATTTTCATGCATTAGTATTTGACAGATCACGTGGGATTTCAGACATAGTGTCAAAGAGAAAGATGCTCAGTATGCTTTGACATTTCATCATGAATAGACTTACTAACGAGCAACGCTTGCAAATCATTGAATTTTATTACCAAAATCAGTGTTCGGTTCGAAATGTGTTTCGCGCTTTACGTCCGATTTATGGTCTACATAATCGACCAAGTGAGCAAACAATTAATGCGATTGTGACCAAGTTTCGCACTCAGTTTACTTTATTGGACATTAAACCAACCACACGAATGCGTACAGTGCGTACAGAAGAGAATATTGCGTCTGTTTCTGAGAGTGTTGCTGAAGACCGTGAAATGTCGATTCGTCGCCGTTCGCAGCAATTGGGTTTGTGTTATTCGACCACATGGAAGATTTTACGCAAAGATCTTGGTGTAAAACCGTATAAAATACAGCTCGTGCAAGAACTGAAGCCAAACGATCTGCCACAACGTCGAATTTTCAGTGAATGGGCCCTAGAAAAGTTGGCAGAAAATCCGCTTTTTTATCGACAAATTTTGTTCAGCGATGAGGCTCATTTCTGGTTGAATGGCTACGTAAATAAACAAAATTGCCGCATTTGGAGTGAAGAGCAACCAGAAGCCGTTCAAGAACTGCCCATGCATCCCGAAAAATGCACTGTTTGGTGTGGTTTGTACGCTGGTGGAATCATTGGACCGTATTTTTTCAAAGATGCTGTTGGACGCAACGTTACGGTGAATGGCGATCGCTATCGTTCGATGCTAACAAACTTTTTGTTGCCAAAAATGGAAGAACTGAACTTGGTTGACATGTGGTTTCAACAAGATGGCGCTACATGCCACACAGCTCGCGATTCTATGGCCATTTTGAGGGAAAACTTCGGAGAACAATTCATCTCAAGAAATGGACCGGTAAGTTGGCCACCAAGATCATGCGATTTGACGCCTTTAGACTATTTTTTGTGGGGCTACGTCAAGTCTAAAGTCTACAGAAATAAGCCAGCAACTATTCCAGCTTTGGAAGACAACATTTCCGAAGAAATTCGGGCTATTCCGGCCGAAATGCTCGAAAAAGTAGCCCAAAATTTGACTTTCCGAATGGACCACCTAAGACGCAGCCGCGGTCAACATTTAAATGAAATTATCTTCAAAAAGTAAATGTCATGGACCAATCTAACGTTTCAAATAAAAAACCGATGAGATTTTGCAAATTTTATGCGTTTTTTTTTAAAAAAAAAGTTATCAAGCTCTTAAAAAATCACCCTTTATAAAATATTTTTGTCTCCAGACAGAATGAATATTCTAAATTAAATGTGTCATAACATTCTCCGTCATATGAGTTATTTGATACCTTAATCGTTTTCAATTTTGAATCTAGTGTAGGTGTCAGTCACTTCTACCTGCTATATAAATGTCCAATTCTGACGATTAGTCTACATCTTTTTTATAATGAGAAAATGTAATTTATAATCAGAATATGTAAGTTCATGATTAGAAATGTAAATTCATAATAGGAGCATGATAATTCGCAATCAGCACTGTAAATTCGTAATGCGAAATATAAATTCTTATTGAGAAATATAAAATCATAATAAGAACATACAAATTGATAATGAGATATATAAATACAAAATGAGATTTGATAATTAGAAAATATAAATTCTTATTTATATATATTCATAAAATATAAATTCATAATCGGGAAGTGTAAAATTTATAATCGAAGCTATGTATGTACGTTTTTCTATGGATATTTTCGTAGAAACACATATTTTATCAATGTTCTATTTATAAATTTACATTTTCTCAATATGATTTTATATTTTGTCATTATGAATTCATTCTGAATGTGAAAACGTATTTTCTGATTATGAATTTGGATTTGCTTACAAACTTGCTTACAAACTTGTATATTTCATTATGAAATGGTCTGTTGCTATTATGAATTAATTGTTCTCCATATAAATTAACAATTCTCATTATGAATTTATATTTCTCATTATGAATTAACATGTTCCTATTATAAATTTACATTACCCATTATGAATTTATATGTTCCTAATATGAATTTACATTTATGAATATTAATTTGTATGTTCCGAATATAACCTTGAAAAGGTGTAGAGTAAAATATTTGAAAAATGAAAAATAATTTGTAAAATAGTTTGACAACAACATTAGTTTTTAATTTGTAATATGACAGTATTAAAAAACCATATATTAAACCATATTGGACATACCTATAAATAAATTATTTTTTCCCGGGAATTCCCGGGATTCCCGTTTTCCCGGGAAATGAAAATGTCCGGGAAACCACAAACCCTAGATGCGACGTACGTTCTCCGATTGGGCTCTGGGGAAGATGCGCTAAGATGATGAATTTCATCGTAAAAGCATCTTCAGTGACAAAGCTCATTTTTGGCTCAAAGGGTTCGCCAATAAGCGTTATTGGTTTGGTGAAAATCTTTATAAATCACCACTTCATCCACAAAAAACAACTGTTTGTTACGGTTTGCATGCCTGCGGCGTCATTGGGCCATATTGTTTCGTCGACAATAACGATCGTCACGTTACTTTGAATGGCGATCATTATCGCGCCATGATTACCGATTATTTTTGGCCCGAATTGGAAAACATGGACTTGGGTGACATGTGGTTTCAACAGGACGGTGCCACAATCGATTTATTGAAGAGTAAGTTTGGTGAGCGTGTTATCTCAAGAAATGGACCAATCAATCGGCCGCCTCGTTCGTGCGATTTAACGCCTGTAGACTTTTTTCTTTGCGGCTACGTCAAATCATTGGTCTACGCCAACAAGCCGACGACGTTGGAAGAACTCAGAACCGTTACGGCCGAAATGTGTCACGAAGTCATCGAAAATTGCACCCCAACGAATCGACCGCTGCCGACGTGCCCGCGGTGGCCATATGAACGAACGTATTCCATAAAAAAAATGTTTTGAATCTCAAATATCTTAAAAATGAACAGTTTTCAAGTCCTTATTGGAAAACCATAAAAAAAATGTTTTGAATCTCAAATATCTTAAAAATGAACAGTTTTCAAGTCCTTATTGGAAAACCCTTTATAAGTCGGTTTAGCCGACTGAAGCTTAGTTACTTGTTTAATTAATTTATTGTTAAAGTGCTTTTTACGTTTTTCAAAATTGAAAAAAAAAAGAAATCGGGCAAAATAAGCGATATAAAAAGCCGATTAGATTAAGCAGAAAGAAAAAAATCCCATACCGAAATAGGCGAAACCTGTAGCTTATCGAATAAAACACGCCAAATATTATAGATTTCTTAGTCTAAAATTACGATTTTATTTCGAAAATCTACAAATATTCTATTTCAAAAAGTATCGATATACGTTTGTATATATTTATATATGACTGAACTACATAATCTCTGAAAATACAGAAACTCAATACAAACTTCATGATTAAACTATTTTTAAGATGAATTTTTATTACAATCACTGACATACTTCAATTTAATAAAATATAAAAAAGTGTCATAAATGCTGGTATATTTATAAAAAATCCTTGAATAATTATTCAAACTACACTCAGAAAAATGGACTACAAATCGCACTTCAAACATAAAATTGTCTTAAAATTATATTTTCCTTATATCAGATTCGTGGTAAATAAATAAAAATATTAAATTGGAGGAAGAAAAAAACATTTGTGGGAAAAATTAAAATTTTATTAAAATGAAGAAAAATTTGTAAATTCCCCAAATGAAAATAAATAGGAAATCTTAAATAGGAAGAAGGACAATAATGAGAAAAAGTTTGTGAGAATAAATCAATTCAATGAAAATTAACAAGAAATTGGTAAATTCTCCAAATTGAGTTAATAGGACTGTTTTTCTTTAAGGCGGGATATTTTGTGTTGACTTTTTTGGACTTAGCCTCGATAACAATAAGTTGGACTTAACCTGGATAATTAATTATCCAGGCTAAGTCCAACATTTTTAACATAAAATTATTTTTCAAATTTTGTCTTCATAATTTTAAAAAAGATGTTCATTCTTTTGAGTGAAATTTTATTTATTTATATTTTTCACATTGTCGCCAACTACAATACAAATATTTATATCAAAACAATAACATTATTAAACTGTTAATTTTTTACTCAAAATAAAAAATATTTGATCACATTGTCGCCAACCACAATATAAATATTTGTATCAAATCAAAATTTCAAAAAAAAAAAAATATTCTGTGTTGACTTTTTTGGACTTAGGTTCGATTACCAAAAATTTATTTACAAAAAATATTTTTCAAATTTTGTTTTCACAATTTCATTTTTTTTATTTTGATTGAAATTTTAATTTTTTATTTATTTATATTTTTCAAAATTTTTTAAAAAATATTTTTTTATTTTGATTGAAATTTTCATTTATTTATATTTTTCAAAATTTGTTTTCACAATTAAAAAAAATATTTTGAGTGGAATTTTATTTTTTTATTTATTTGTATTTTTTCACTTTGTCGCCAACTACAATATAAATATTTGTAACAAAACAAATTTTCAAAAAAAAAATATTTTGTGTGTTTTTTTTTTGACTTAGGTTCGATTACCTAAATTATCCACTTATACTTCATAATTATCCAGGCTAAGTCCAACATTTATGACAAAAAAATATTTTTCAAAATTTGTTTTTACAATTTTAAAAAAGATTTTTTTATTTTGATTGAAATTTTAATTTTTTATATATTTATATTTTTCAAAATTTGTTTTCATAATTAATTAAAAAATATTTTGAGTGGAATTTTATTTTTTTATTTTATTAAAAAATATTTTGAGTGGAATTTTATTTATTTGTATTGTTTCACTTTGTCGCTACTACAATATAAATATTTGTAACAAAACAAATTTTCAAAAAAAAAAAATATTTTGAGTGTTTTTTTTTGACTTAGGTTCGATTACCATAAATTATCCACTTATACTGCATAATTATCCAGGCTAAGTCCAACATTTTAAACAAAAACTTATTTTTCAAAAATTTTCATCATAATTTTAAAAAGATTTTTTTATTTTGAATGAAACTTTAATTTTTTATTTATTTATATTTTTCAAAATTTGTTCTCACAATTAAAAAATATTTTGAGTGGAATTTTATTTTTTTATTTATTTGTATTTTTTCACTTTGTCGCCAACTACAATATAAATATTTGTATCAAAACAAATTTTCAAAAAAAAAATATTTTGTGTTGACTTTTTTGGACTTAGGTTCGATTACCATAAATTATCCACATAATTATCCTGGCTAAGTCCAACATTTATGAGAAAAAGATATTTTTCAAAATTTGTTTTCACAATTTTAAAAAAGATTTTTTTATTTTGATTGAAATTTTAATTTTGTATATATTTATATTTTTCAAAATTTGTTTTCACAATTAAAAAAATATTTTGAGTGGAATTTTATTTTTTTTTTATTTATTTGTATTTTTTCACTTTGTCGACAACTACAATATAAATATTTGTATCAAAACAAATTTTCAAAAAAAAAAAAAATATTTTGTGTTGACTTTTTTGGACTTAGGTTCGATTACCATAAATTATCCACATAATTATCCTGGCTAAGTCCAACATTTATGACAAAAAGATATTTTTCAAAATTTGTTTTCACAATTTTAAAAAAGATTTTTTTATTTTGATTGAAATTTTAATTTTGTATATATTTATATTTTTCAAAATTTGTTTTCACAATTAAAAAAATATTTTGAGTGGAATTTTATTTTTTTTATTTATTTGTATTTTTTCACTTTGTCGACAACTACAATATAAATATTTGTATCAAAACAAATTTTCAAAAAAAAAAATATTTTGTGTTGACTTTTTTGGACTTAGGTTCGATTACCATAAATTATCCACTTATACTGCATAATTATCCAGGCTAAGTCCAACATTTTAAACAAAAAATTATTTTTCAAAAATTTTCATCACAATTTTAAAAAAGATTTTTTTATTTTGAATGAAACTTTAATTTTTTATTTATTTATATTTTTCAAAATTTGATTTCACAATTAAAAAAAATATTTTCAGTGGAATTTTATTTTTTTATTTAATTGCATTTTTTCACTTTGTCGCCAACTACAATATAAATATTTGTATCAAAACAAATTTTCAAAAAAAAAAATATTTTGTGTGGTTTTTTTTTGACTTAGGTTCGATTACCATAAATTATCCACTTATACTTCATAATTATCCAGGCTAAGTCCAACATTTTAAACAAAAACTTATTTTTCAAAAATTTTCATCACAATTTTAAAAAAGATTTTTTTATTTTGAATGAAACTTTAATTTTTTATTTATTTATATTTTTCAAAATTTGATTTCACAATTAAAAAAAAAATATTTTGAGTGGAATTTTATTTTTTTATTTAATTGTATTTTTTCACTTTGTCGCCAACTACAATATAAATATTTGTAACAAAACAAATTTTCAAAAAAAAAATATTTTGTGTTGACTTTTTTGGACTTAGGTTCGATTACCATAAATTATCCACTTATACTGCATAATTATCCAGACAAAGTCCAACATTTATGACAAAAAAAATATTTTTCAAAATTTGTTTTCACAATTTTAAAAAATATTTTTCTTATTTTGATTGAAATTTTCAATTTTTTATTTATTTATATTTTTCAAAATTTGTTTTCACAATTAAAAAAATATTTTGAGTGGAATTTTATTTTTTTTATTTATTTGTATTTTTTCACTTTGTCGCCAACTACAATATAAATATTTGTATCAAAACAAATTTTCAAAAAAAAATATTTTGTTTTGTTTTTGGACTTAGCCTCGATAACCATAAATTTGACTTACACTGGATAATCAATTATCCAGGTTAAGTCCAACATTTTTAAAATAAAATTATTTTTCAAATTTTGTCTTCACAATTTAAAAAAAAAATCTTTTGAGTGAAATTTTATTTATTTATATTTTTCACGTTGTCGCCAACCAAAAAACATCTAACGTAACTCGCTCAATTTTTGTAATGAGTCGGACGGACCTTCTTACAGATTTATGTTTTTTGGTCGCCAACTACAATACAAATATTTGTATCAAAACAAATTTTCCAAAAAAATATTTTGTGTTGACTTTGGTCCAACTAAGGCTAAGTCCAACATCTATGACAATAAATTATTTTTCACAATTTTAAAAAAGATTTTTTTATTTTGAGTGAAATTTCATTTTTTTATTTATTTATATTTTTCACTTTGTCTCCAACTACAATTTACGACTTTGCCTCGATAACCATAAACTTGACTTACACTGGATAATTATCCAGGCTAAGTCCAACATTTTTAACAAATATATTGTTTTTTAATTTGTTTTCACAATTTAAAGAAGCTTTTTTTTTTATTTTGAATAGTTTTTGTCATAACAACTTAGAAAAACAGACTTAATATTATTGTGAAATGTAGTTTAACATTAATTGAAATATGGATTTGATATGATCCACTTCTGTTTTCCAAGGTGTTATTTTATTTTAAGTGTTTTATTGCATTATTTTCTGAGTGTAGCTGTTCATTGGCTAGATACCTGATATTTATATAATTTATATATATTTACATGACTTAAATATTGATGTATCGATGAACCTCACGTTCAATATCACATAGTTTCAATTTGTTCAATAATCCAATCCATCCAGTGTTGAGTGCTGATATAAATACCGGGAACCTTGCCACAACCATGGCCATAAGAGACCACACCAATCAGGTAGTAACGCGTAATGCCCTTGTACAACTAAAGAGGGGGGAAATAATAAATAAAGCAAATAATAGAAATATTTCACTCATCTCACCTCTGGTATCATCAGTGGCCCTCCCGAATCACCCTGGCAGGTGTCGGTACCTCCGATCGTGTAACCGGCACATATAATCGAATCATCGTAATCTTCGTCCGAAACACTCGGCACTAACTGTTTATAGATGCGACGACAGATCTCATTTCGCAATATCGGCAATTGAGTCTCCTTCAGAATTTGCGACGGGCTGCCACCCTGTTCGGTGTTACCCCAGCCCGCAACAAAGGGCATACTGTCCACATAGGACTTTGATCGCAGGCGTATAGAGTTGGGCATACATATGGGTGCAATTAGATCTGGATAAGCTAACGATATTAGTTGAACAAGTTTACGAAAAAAAAGCCAAACTAGGATGGTTTGAAATGTCTACTCTGGGAATAGAATTATAATTGTGTGGAAAAATTGTTCACACAAACTACACATGAGGGATTTTAAACCTCGTGTTGATTTCTATAGAAGTTATTTTTATAACAACAACAAAATGTATAAAAAATTTCGAGAACTTTCGCTTTGCGTTTAACAAAATGAGGGAAGGAATCGTTCTCGTAAATCTTCCTGACTTGCTTAATTTGTATCAAAATTTAGTTCAATTGTGTTTGGAATTGCTTCATTTCTCTCCACCCTAATGTCTGTCTACTCACCTGTGAATTGTACCGTGGTCTCCAACAGCAATATTGCCAAATCTGATCGACGGTTTTTACCAAATAGGGGATGCTTTGCATGCTAATTGCCAATCATCGAGCGTGTGCGAGCGCAGATACAGAAATGGAATGAAATCATTTTTGTATATAGTACATTTTGAAAATTACGACAATTATTTAAAATGCACAAGAGAACGAACGACCAAAAATAAATGAACATTTAACCGCAATTTTACTACAACTTCGAAATGGAATATCTTTGGAATTGTTGTTTTTTCTTCTTCTTTTCTAAAATACCAAGTGATGGATTGCCATCAGTGAATATTTTGTTGGCATGTGTTTAGGAAATGGAATTGGCGGTGAGTAGTGTGAAACGGAAGTAACTTTTAAAATGTAAGTAAATGTTCCAAAAATACTACAGGTCACACACTTCACAAAATTGTTTTAATATAACTTAGAGGCTAATGATTCTACGCAGTTGTTGGATACCCTGTAAAAGGAAGCTGATGTGTTCAGATCAATTGGTAGATGGTACATGTTAAAACTAACTAAATTAAACCATTTGAGCAAATCTAAAACATTAAAATATCTAAAAAATTTTTGGTTATCCTTTCATAGACTATAATAAAAAATTAAACATTTGAAACATTCCTAAATATATGGCCACAGTTTCCAAAAAAGAAATTAAAAATCCCCAAAAATGGTATTTTACGCAGTATTTTCGTTATTTATGGTTAGGGGTTGGACAAACTCTACGTACTTGCTTAAAACATATTCAGTTACAAATTTGCATATTTAGAATAGAAACAAGTAAGGAAAGGCTAAAGTCGGACGGAGCCGACTATATGATACACTCCACTTTCTATCCTTTTGCAATTCAATTCGGTAAAAAAGTGAAATCGGGAAGAATTTTTGTGCTTAAAAAATGTTAAATCGGAAAGGATATCTGTTCGGGGGTATATTGAAACATGGAAAGATGTTACCCGCTTTCACTATGAATGTTCATAGGTTAAATATAATATGTAAAGTTTGGCCAAAATCGGTTTAACATTTGGGAGCAACATATGTATATACATAAATAAATTTATATTTAAATCTGAGCCGATCTTATCCACTTTCAGCATAGGTGTTTCTAGTTGGATTATAAGATGTTGTGCCAATTTTAATGAAAATCGGGCACAATATGTGGTTTCTAAAGCGGAAAAGGCCAAATAGGGAGCGACATTTGTATGGGGACTATATCTAAATCTGAACCGATCCAACCCGCTTTCGCCACAGGTGTTTCTAGTTAGATTATATGGTGTTAATCGAAGTTTAAAGAACATCGTGTACTATATCTGCTTTATAGAGCGGAAAAAGTCAAATCGGGAGCAACATTTATATGGGGGGCAATATATAAATCTGAACGATTTGCTTCAAATTAAATAGTATTCGTCCTTGATCCACAAAACTTACTTGTGCCAATTTTTGTTAAGATCGGACTATAATTGCGAACTGCAATTTGATTACAACAATAGATGGACAGACAGACAGACGGACATTGCTAAGTCGACTCAGAAAGTGATTCTAAGCCGATCTGTAAATAAACTCGTTTCCTTTTGTGTGCTACAAACAAATGCACAAAGACATAATACTCTCCTGGAGTGTATAAAAAGCTTGAGCATTTTTGTCGATATTTTTGTCAAATTTATCTAAGCTTTCGGAAAATATAAAAATGTTGTATATTACTGTGCATCTTATTCCGTTATGGTTGAAACAAGTAAGGAAAGTTAAAGTCGGACGTGCCCGACTATATGATACCCTACACCTAGTCAATATACCCTGTGGTGTAGGGTATAAGAAGTTCGTTACATTTGAACCTACAAATTCCATACTTTTATCTGTATCTGTAAGAAAATTTGAACACAAACTTTGAATGGGAGCTATATATAAATCTGAACCGATCTAACACATTTTCAGCATAGGTTTTCTGATATATAAGACGCTTTCCCAAATATGATGAAAATATGTTAAATATGTGGTTTCTAGCGCGGAAAGAATTAAATTGGGGGAGTCATTTATATGGGAGCTATATATAAATCTGAATCGATTTGAACCACTTTCGCATGGATGTTTTAAGTTAAAATTTGAACTGGTTTGCCAAATTTTAAGCAAATCTCTTCAAATATGCTATTTCTAGAGCGGAAATAATCAATTCAGTGGCGAAATTTGTATTGGAGCTATATATATATCTGAAACGATCTGGCCCATTTTTATCAGAGTTGCTTCTAGTTGAAATATAAGTAGTTTTTGCCAAATTTGAAGAAAATCTGCTAAAAATATGTGGTTTCTAGAACGGAAAGATTAATTCCGTAGCGAAATTTGTATTGGAGCAATATATATATATATCTGAACCGATCTGGCCCATTTTTACCAGAGTTGTTTCTAGTTGAAATATAAGTATTTTTGCCTAATTTGAAGAAAATATGGTAAAATATGTGGTTTCTAGAGCGGAATGAGCCAACTCATAGGAGACATTTGTATGGGAGCTATATATAAATCTGAACCGATCTGGCCTATTTTTACCAGAGCTATATTTAGTTGAAATATATGACGTTTTGCCAAATTTGAAGAAAATCTGTTGAAATATGTGGTTTCTAGAGCAGAAAAAGTAAAATCGGAAGCAAAATTTGTATGGGAGCTATATCTAAATCTGAACCGATTTGCTTCAAATTAAATAGCGTTCGTCCTTAAACCATAAAACTTCGTTGTGCAAAGTTTCATTTAGTTCTAACAACAATTGCGACCTGGACTTTAATTACAAGAATAGATGGGCAGACAGACGGACGGACGGACATCGCTAAATCGACTCAAAAAGTGATTCTGAGTCGATTGGTATAATAAACGATAAACGCACTCCCCCTATAACAAAAACGTGCACACTAAAGTGGTTTTATTCGTAGGGGGTGATATGGGGCAAAAAGGGATAAAAATGGTACATATCAAACGACAACAGCTAGAAACACGAAATTCGGTGTGTACATTCCTCTAATTGAGTAGATACATAATATAAAAGTATTTTTTTCTAAATTCGTACTTTTAAGGGGTAAATTGGGAATAGAGGGATAAAATGGTACCAACCAAACGGCTCCACCTAGAATAATGAAATTCGGTGTATACATTTCTCTGATTGCGTAGACACGTAAAATAAACGGATTTTTTGAAATTCGTACTTTCAAGGGAACAATGGGTACAGAGGGATAAAATAGTACCAAATAAAGAACTACAGCTTGAATGATGAAATTCTGTGTGTACATCCCTTGCGTAGACACGTAAAATAAAGATATTTTAGAAAGTCGTACTTTTAAGGGGGTAATATAGGAAAACGGGTATAAAAATGGTACCAACCAAATTGTCGCAGCTAGAATCATGGAATTCGGTGTATACATTCCTCTGACTGCACAGGCACGCAAAATAAAAAGATTTTTCCAAATTCGTACTTTTTACTTTTACTGCAGAAATTGTTTGAATCATGAAGTTAGGTTATTTTGCACTATGTACGTGAGATATTGGACTTTAAAAATAAGTACTTTTGGAATTAAAATAGAATGGAAATACAACCAACTGTAGCACCACTATCTACCAATATTTATGGTATTTAAGCTTTTTGAATATATATATATATAAGAATATTTATTTTTTGAATTGACTTGAAGTATTTCGATATATATAATGTAAACGTATTGGTAGCCTTGTCTTATATGCGTAGTTTGACATAATAAAAATATTATATTTATTTATAAAATTATTTTTTTAATATTTGTTATTGTTTTGGTTTGGCTATATTAAAAAATATATATTTTCCTGTAATATTACTACACTTCTATGAAAATCTAAAGAATCTGTGGAATAAAATCCATGGTGGAGGATATATAAAGTTCGGCCCGGCCTTAACTTAACGCCGTTTTTACTTGTTATTCCTCTTTTCCAATGTTATCCCTTAAAAGTACGAATTTTGAAAATTCGCTCTATTTTTTATATCTGCGCAATTAGAGGGATGTACATTATGGCGTACCTCAAAAAAAAAGTTCGCCGTACACCTTCGAATATGAAGTATTATTGAAAGGTGGTTTCAAAAAATTTTTTTTTATTTTTTTATGCCGAACGTAGGGGTCGCGCTTTTACATTTTTCTATATAACTTCTGCATTTATAAACGGATTTTAAAGTGTGATACATCGATGTTTTTGTCTCGACGAGGCCGATTTTTTTGTCTTTGAAGTCATTGAGCTCAAGCACCCGCTTCTGGTAAAGAGTGATTTTTTTGAGGTTAGGATTTTCATGCATTAGTATTTGACAGATCACGTGGGATTTCAGACATGGTGTCAAAGAGAAAGATGCTCAGTATGCTTTGACATTTCATCATGAATCGTCTTACAAACGAACAACGCTTGCAAATTATTGAATTTTATTATCAAAATGCGTGCTCTGTTAAGAAAGTTCATTGCGCGCTTCCATTTTATGGTCAGTTTAATCGACCCACTGAAGCGGCTATTCGGGCTATTGTGACTAAATTTCGCACCAAATTTACATTGTTGGACATTAAACCACCAACACGCTTACGTAGAGTGCGAACTGAAGAAAATATCGCAGCTGTATCGGCCAGTGTTAATGATGACCACCAATTTTCGATTCGTCGCCGTTCGCACCAATTGGGTCTCTGTTACTCAAAAACGTGGAAATGCCAAAATTGGACTAAGCGGATGGACCACCTAAGACGCAGCCGCGGTCAACATTTAAATGAAATTATCTTCAAAAAGTAAATGTCATGGACCAATCTAACGTTTCAAATAAAGAACCGATGAGATTTTGCAAATTTTATGCGTTTTTTTTAAAAAAAAAGTTATCAAGCTCTTAAAAAATCACCCTTTATATAAAGGGTGATTTTTCAGCTATTATCTTTTTGGCAACACTGGTTTAAACAGCTGACGCACGTTTCGTGTTTTGTTTCATTGTCAAACATCTTCAGTTTGATCTATAATTTAACCATGAATTGTCTTACAAACGAACAACGCTTGCAAATTATTGAATTTTATTATCAAAATGCGTGCTCTGTTAAGAAAGTTCATCGCGCGCTTCCATTTTATGGTCAGTTTAATCGACCCACTGAAGCGGCTATTCGGGCTACTATCGATTCAAATAAAGATTTCATGATTTTTTCTGAATTTTTTTTTTTTTTTTTTTTTTTGAAAAACTTTCCTATAGCTTTTAAAAAATCACCCTTTATATATATATGTTATAGACCAAATACGAAAAGTGTCTTCGACGAGAATTGAAAACAAAGTTATCCACAAAAACTTTAAATGGCGGTTTCGAGTTTAGAACACCAAAATGTTGTGCACAGCCCAAAATAGTTTCAAACTATTGTACTTGGCGGCTACATATGTGCATGTAACGTGTTTCCCAATTTGAAAATGATAGATTGATACCCTATCATGTCTTGCCTTACTTCTTTAGTTTTAAACATAAAAATTTGCCTTAAAGCCTTGTTCTGGTCATCTCAGCGACAACCAATTCTAAAAACTGACCTCACCCATAACCCACCAAGACGTAATTTGCTAGTGAGTTCAGGATAAAATTGCTCTACTCTCACTGAGCTGATCTTTGTCATCTAATACCTAATATTTTTTACGATAGCAGTGGCCATTCATGTTTTGATTGTTGTCAAATTTCAAAGTGCAATTTAAACATTTCGTCAATAATTCATTTTGATTGTTCTCTAAAAACACTTACTTTGACAACGTTTACATCCAAATGTTGCGTCTCGGACTGTTTCGACAAATCAAATTCACCGAGTCTGACAAAAGATCTGAAACGCAAAACAAAACAAATAGCATTTAAATAAATTCAACAAATAAGCAATGCAATTAACGATTAGAGAGATTAAAGATTAGCAGCGATTAAACTATGTATGACATAATTGCAAATTCCAAGAATCTTCCCAACAACAACAGCAACAACAATATTAGCAATACAAATACAACTCAATTTTCCCCCAGCAATCATCGAACAACTTACAAATCGTGGCGTATGCAATGAGCTGCCGTAATCACATGTCGATTGGAGATCAATGTGCCACCACATTTGAAGGGCCGCACACTGTACGGATCATAGCCGATGAGGGCCATCCAAGGCCAGGCCCCAATTTGACTTTCATCGCCGCCCACAATTTTCGGCGACGTCTGATTGACCTGGCCACAGCCTTCATCTTCGGAGGGCAACTGATGCGTGGGATTGTTAATATTGCGTGGCGTTGGTCTTTGGGTTGTGCTGGTCGCGGCAGAGGGACAGCAAATTTCGGTACTCTGACTGCCACAGGCTTGATGGGATTTGCGGAGATCAGCCTTCAAAGCTTCATTGTGTGGATCCGATGTGAGTTGATTGAGCAGTAGCGGGCACTCTTTTATAGCTGCAGAGGAAGGGGAAAAAAGTTGAAATAATAAAAAAATAAAGAAAAATTTGTATACCCTCCACCTCCAGGATGGGGGTATACTAACTTTGTCATTCCATTTGTAACACCTTGAAATATCGACCTGAAACCCTATAAAGTATATATATTCTTGATCGTCATAAAATTCTAAGACGATCTAGCCATGTCCGTCCGTCCGTCTGTTGAAAGCACGTTAGCATCTAAACGAAAGGAGCTAGAACGTTCACATTTTCCATAAATTGAAATGGGGCGAAATCGGCCCAAATGGAAAAATTTTTCCCTCACAAGGACTAAAAATACCCATAAAAATCCCTAATATTTTAGCGTATTTAAGCATGTTTTTTGAATATGTCTATTTATATTTGGTTGATATTTGGTATGCGCATTCCCCTTATAGCAAAAACGTGCACCATAAAGTCATTCTTATTTGTAGGGGGTGAAATGGGGCAAAAAAAGGGATAAAATGGTACGTATTAAACGACAACAGCTAGAAACACGAAATTCGGTGTGTGCATTCCTCTAATTGAGTAGATACATCATATAAAAGTACTTTTTCCAAATTCGTACTTTTAAGGGGTAAAATGGGAATAGAGGGATAAAAATGGTACCAACCAAACGGCTGTACCTGTATAAATGAAATTCGGTGTATACATTCCTCTGACTGTGTAGACACGAGAAATTAACTGATTTTTCGAAATTCATTTTTATCCCCTTTTTCCCACTTTAGCGCCTTAAAATTACGACTTTCAAATATCTCTTTATTTTACATGTCTACGCAATTAGAAAGATGTACACACCGAATTTTATCATTCCATTTATATCCCTCTGTTCCCATTGTATGCCTTGAAAGTAAGAATTTGAAACCCCTGTTTATTTTCTATTTATTGTCTACGCAGTCAGAGGAATGTATACACTGGATTCCATCACTCTAACTATAGCCGTTTAGTTGGTACCATTTTTATCCCCTTTCTTTATCCACTTTCAAGAATCTCTTTTTTTTTGCGCGTCTACGCAATTAGAGGGATGTACACACTGAATTTTATCATTCTAGCTGTAGCCGTTTAGTTGGTACCATTTTTATCCCTCTGTTCTCATTCTATCTCTTGAAAGTAAGAATTTGGAAAACCCTTTTTATTTTTCGTGTCTACGCAGTCAGAGGAATGTATAAACCGAATTCCATGATTCCAGCTGCGGTCATTTGGTTGGTACAATTTTTGTCCCTTTTTCCCACTTTAGCCCCTTAAAATTACATCTTTAAAAAAACCTCTTTTCTTGCGTGTCGACGCAATTACACAACGAATTTTATCATTACAGCTGTAGCCGCTTAGTTGGTACCATTTTTATCCCTCTGTTCCCATTGTACCCCTTGAAATTACGAATTTGGAAAAATCTTTTTATTTTTCGTGTCTACATAGTCAAAGGAATGTATACCCCGAAATTCATGTTGATGAGCTTCGGCCATTTGGTTGGTACAATTTTTATCCCCTTTCTCCGTTCCCCTCCCCCTAAAAGTAGAAATCCCTTTATTTTACATGTCAGAGAAATGTATACACCGTATCTCACTATTCTAAGTGCAGCCGTTTAGTTGGTACCATTTCTATCCCTCTGTTGTTGTTGTACCCCTTGAAAGTACGAATTTGGAAAAAATACTTTCATATTAGGTATCCACTCAATTAGTGGAATGTACACACCGAATATGGTGTGTACATTCCACTAATTGTTTGATAGGTACCATTTTTATCCCTTTTTGCATCATTTCACGTCCTACAAATAAATAAATCACTTTATTGTGCACTTTTTTGCTATAAGAAGACATATTCCAAGAACATGATTAAATATCCCTAAATATT
This sequence comes from Polietes domitor, assembly GCA_947397865.1. Classification (NCBI taxonomy): domain Eukaryota; kingdom Metazoa; phylum Arthropoda; class Insecta; order Diptera; family Muscidae; genus Polietes; species Polietes domitor. The sequence continues at coordinate 49,495,883 of OX377621.1, forward strand.
AGGGGTATTTTCAGTCCTTGTAAGGGAAAAAATGCCAGTCCCTATGGATCGATTACGCCTAGTTGCTATCCCTAACGATCTACAACTAAAAGAAAAAAGAAATTTGGATGCCCTACCCCCTTTCGTTTAGATGCTGGCGTGCTTTCAACAGACGAACGGATGAACATGGTTAGATCGTCTTAGAATTTGGTGACGATCAGGAATATATATACATTATAGGGTCTCAGGTCGAGAGTATAAAAATGGAGGTGGAGAGTATAAAAATGTAAAATTTTGAAAATTTCGTAAAAAGTTTTTATAAGTTCTATACATCCGTATAGACCGGAATACTCCAAAATTTAATATTTGGCAATATTTATAGGGACCTGCAATATGAGTGACACACCACCCCTTTTGGTACGTACCTCCCATATAAATTGACAGAAGCTTGAGTTAAAATAAATCTAATACAACTTCCATACGAATAGTCGAGAGGCAACCATCTTTAAAAAAGTGCCCTAAATATTAGGTGTATTGCCAGGCGTCATTAGGGGGAAACATTTTCCCACATTTGCAATTTCTTGATTCAGCTACAGAAAAAGTGACCGAAAAGTACAAATTTCAAAGATTCGTTATGTTTCGGGTTCACATTGGAATGTACACATCTAATTTCATGATTCTAGGTACATCCGTTTGCTTGGTACCAGTTTTATTCTTTTAATTTTGATGAGTACGATAAGTACGATAAGTACGAATTTGGAGAAATACTCATATTTTGTGTGTCTACGAAGACAGACGAGTGTAAATGCTGAATTCCATGATTCTAACTGCAGTCGTTTGCTTGCTACCAATTTTATCCCGTTTTGATCCTAAAGGTACGAATATCGAAATATATCTTTATTTTTCGCATCTACACAGTCAGAGCAATGTACACACCTAATTTCAATATTCTAACTACAGCCGTTTGGTAGGTACCTTTTTTATCCCCTTTTGTCCTATTTTCTGCCTAAAAGTACAATTTTTGAAAAAATCCTTTATGTTAAGCGTCTACACAGTCAGATGAATGCATACGCCGAATCTCATGATTTCTTCAGCGTACCATTTTTCTCCCTCTTTTTTTTAAAAAATCCCTCTATTTTACGTATCTACGCAATGAGAAGTATGTACATTAGAGCGTACCAGGTTACAAGTAAAAAAAAAAAGTTCGCCGTACACCTTCGAATATGAAGTATTTTTGAAAGGTAGTTTCAAAAAAAAATTTTTATTTTTTTATGCCGAACGTAGGGGTCGCGCTTTTACATTTTTCTATATAACTTCTGCATTTATAAACGGATTTCAAAGTGTGATACATCGATGTTTTTGTCTCGACGAGGCCGATTTTTTTGAAAATCGACATACTTCCTTAGGAAGAGTTTCATGATTTTATGCGAGCTTTAATTTTCTGATATTAGAGTGGTACATTAGGGTCGTAGCAACTGAGATATGATGGGTAAGTACCAGAAGGGGGTGCTAGAGCTCAATGACTTCAAAGACAAAAAAATCGGCCTCGTCGAGACAAAAACATCGATGTATCACACTTTAAAATCCGTTTATAAATGCAGAAGTTATATAGAAAAATTTAAAAGAGCGACCCCTACGTTCGGCATAAAAAAATAATTTTTTTTTTTAACTACCTTTCAATAATACTTCATATTCGAAGGTGTACGGCGAACTTTTTTTTTGAGGTACGCCCTAATGTACATTCCAAATTTCATGTTTCTAGCTGTTGTCGAATCATTGGTACCATTTTTATCCCTTTTTGCTCCAATTCACCCGCTAAATATTTTTTGTACTTTTTGGTGTTTTCACGTTTTTAGAGGAATGTATTAGAAAGTATTAAAAGGCAGAAATTTTCAAAAAATTTACATAAATAATATAAATATTAGGGGGCATTTTCAGTCCTTGTTAGGGAAAAATGTTTCCCTCTGGGCCGATTTCGCCCATTTTCAAACCCCAGCGATATGCAACCATAAGACACATTTACGGAAAATTTTAACCTCTTAGCTCATTAGCGTTCGGTAGCTAGCGTGCTTTCGACAGACTGGCGGACTAGATCGTCTTAGAATTTTACGACGACACAGAATATATCTAATTTATGGGGTCTCCGAAGTATATTTCAAGGTGTCACAAACGGAATGACAAAGTGAATATACTAAAGTGGAAGGTATAAAAAGTGGAATGTGATATTAGAAAATGAACTCATCAAATATTTATGCTTTTGCCACTTCCTTTCTTACGCCCCTTAATTTTTAATGAATATTTATTTAATGGAGTACTTACGTTTACACACCCCCGACTTGAAATCTGTTGTTAAACACAGCACATCTGGTATATTTTTATTTTTATCGGCAGTTTCGGGGGCGGCTTCAGTAACTGGTGCTTCGGTGGTGGTGGTCGTGGTCGTGGTGACGACCGCTTGTGGCATTCTATTGGTAACTGATGACTGATCAAACTGTGGTGTGGTGGCCATAACCCGTTTACAGCAAAGCTTGAAAATAAATTTTCAATTTTTTTTATAAAACTTTACAAAATTAATAAATTCCTCCACACTCACCACGGGATATTGATCGGGTGTGATGCGATTGCCGCAGAGTCTTTGCAGCTCCATGGAATATTGTTTGGCTGAATTTGTGTCCAGTTTCTGGAACAAAGTCAACACTTCGGGACAATATTTTAGAGAAACACACGATCCGACATCGCCCAAAGGCGTTTGACAAAAATTCGCATCATTATAAGTGGACGGCGCGTCGCGTATAAAGCTCCTATGCTGGCCATTATCCCAGCCCAAGCATGAGCCAAGCATAAATACCGAAACAAAAACAACTGAGCCCGGACGAATCATTACGTTTTTTTCGCAAATTCTCGAGAATTTAAAATATTTGACCACTAATTCGTTTCCACCAACTAACCAACTACGTACGAGTATGTATTACGTTCCTCTAATATCAACAAACCAAACCAATGCTATCGGCTACTGGCCGTTTTAACCTCTGGCTGCTGAGATTTAATAGAAAATTTCATATTTCGCTTTTTGCAAAATAAAGTCGTGTTAAATGTTACATTAGCCCCCCATCCACCTCCCTCCCGACCCGTGGCCATACATTTGCATGTGTGAATCATTAAAATTTATTATCAAATGTGTTTTTATTTGATTTTGTAAAATATTAGCAAAAAATAACAAAAACAAAAGATGCACTACCCCATAGCTAATCATACACACTCAAGTATGTGTATACATATGTACATTAGTGTGGTCCAAACACGATAATCTTTTATATATAGCCTTTGTAGTTTATAACATCTAAAAAAGGCGTTAAGTTCAGCCGGGCCGAACATTATATACCCTCCACCATGGATTAAATTCCACAGAGGTTGTCGATTTTGGAGAAGTGCTGTAACATTACAGGGAAATGTAAAATGTCTTTAATATATAAAACAAATAAAAATATTAAAAAAATAATAATTAAATAAATAAATATAAAATTTTAATTATTTCAAACCACGCTTATAAAGCAAGGCTACCAATACGTTTATACTATATACATATATCGAAATAATACTTCAAGTCAATTCAAAAGAATATACAGGGTTTTCCAACAAGAGGTGTTATTTTGGTATTCAAAGAAAAATGTCATTTTTTGAGATAAATGATCGGATGTTTATTTCATAATAAAGAGGAAGGTATGCCGTTAATAATGAAAAACAACATCAGCCAAATAGCCACCACGACCACACTTACAGGACCATATCCTTTTCATGAAATTTTCCATAACCAATCGCAAAGTGTCTGCCCTATGTCCTCGATAGCCTCACGAATTCTATCTTTGAGGTCTTGAATCGACGCTGGGCTGTTGACGTAGACCTTATCTTTCACGTGGCCCCAAAGGAAGAAGTCGCAAGGTGTTAAATCACAAGATCTCAGTGGCCAATTGTGATCACCTCTTCGAGAGATAACACGGTCTGGAAACTTTTCCCGTAAAAGAACAATGGTTTCGTTGCTTGTGTGGCACGTAGCGCCGTCTTGTTGAAAGTAAACGTTGTCCAGATCAATACCATCCAACTCCGACCATAAAAAATAATTAATCATCTCTCGATAGCGCAATCCATTCATTCATTCATTCATTCGTAACTGTTGATCCAACCTCATTTTCGAAAAAGTAAGGTCCAATGACCCCGCCGGACCATAAACCGCACCAAACAGTCACACGATGAGGATGGAGAGGCTTCTCAACAATAACTCTTGGGGTTTCCGAGCCCCAGATGCGACAATTTTGCTTGTTGATGTAGCCACCGAGGTGGAAATGGGCCTCATCAGTCAAGATGATTTTTCGACGTAATTCCGGATCATTTTCATTCATGAATTTTAATAATCGCAATGCATTGTTGAAACGTGTATCGTTCCATTTTTAGTAATGGCATAGTTTCTACTTGTCAAATGTCAAAGAATAAAAGTTTAAAAAGTGACAGCTACCGAAATGCCGGGTGATTCAAAAGAACACCTCTTGTTGGAAAACCCTGTATAAGACACCCATCTTCAAAAAAGCTTAAATACCATAAATATTGGTAGATAGTGGGTGCTGCAGTAGGTTGTATTTCCAACCTATTTTAATTCGAAAAGTAAAAAAAGTAAAAAAGTACGAATTTGCAAAAATCTTTTTATTCTGCGTGTCTACGCACCGAATTCCATGATTCTAGCTGCGGCCATTTGATTGGTACCATTTTTATCCCCTTTTCCCATTTTACCCCCTTAAAAGTTCGACTTTCTAAAATCTATTTATTTTACGTGTCTACGCAATTAGAGGGATGGACACTAGAGCGTACCAGGTTACAAGTAAAAAAAAAAAAGTTCGCCGTACACCTTCGAATATGAAGTATTATTGAAAGGTAGTTTCAAAAAAATTTTTTTTATTTTTTTATGCCGAACGTAGGGGTCGCGCTTTTACATTTTTCTATATAACTTCTGCATTTATAAACGGATTTTAAAGTGTGATACATCGATGTTTTTGTCCGATTTTTTTGTCTTTGAAGTCATTGAGCTCAAACATGATTCATGATTTTATGCGAGCTTTAATTTTCGATTATTAGAGTGGTACATTAGGGTAGTAGCAACTGATAAATGATGGGTAAGTACCAGAAGGGGGTGCTTGAGCTCAATGACTTCAAAGACAAAAAAATCGGCCTCGTCGAGACAAAAACATCGATGTATCACACTTTAAAATCCGTTTATAAATACAAGTTATATAGAAAAATGTAAAAGCGCGACCCCTACGTTCGGCATAAAAAAATAAAAATTTTTTTTTTGAAACTACCTTTCAATAATACTTCATATTCGAAGGTGTACGGCGAACTTTTTTTTTGAGGTACGCCCTAATGGACACACCAAATTTCATCATTCTAACTGTAACCGTTTAGTTGGCACCATTTTTATCCCTCTGTTTTCATTGTATTCCTTGAAAGTACGAATTTGAAAAAAAAAAACTTTTATTTTTCGTGTCTACGTAGTCAGAGGAATATATACTCCTAATTTCAAGGTTGGTACAAGTTTTATCCCCTTTTTCCATGTCTACGAAATCAGAGGAATGTAAACATTATTTTAGGTGCAGCCGTTTGGGTGGTACCATTTTTATCCCTCTATTTCCCATTTTACCCCCACGTCGTACGTTTCCGTACGATACCTAACCTGTCGTGGGGTGCCACATCGTACGTTTCCGCACGACAGTGATTGCTTTTATTTATAACCCAAAAAATGTTTAGCCTCCTGGGAAGGTTTGCGTCAAAACCGCTTGGCAATCAATGTGTTAAGAGTACGAATTTGGAAAAAAATACTTTTTTATTATGTATCTACTCAATTAGATGAATGCAAACAGCGAATTTCTTGTCCTTAGCTGTTGTCCTTTGATAGGTACCTTTTTTATCCCTTTTTGCCCCATTTCACACCCTACCAATAAGAATCACGTTTTTGTTATAAGTACTTTAACATATTAGGGGTTATTATGGGTATTTTCAGTCCTTGTGAGGGAAAAATTTTCCCCTTTGGACCGATTTCTCCCAGCTGCAATCCCATCCGATCTACGACTATAAGACGCTTTTATGGAAAATTTGGACGTCCTAGCTCCTTTCGTTTAGATGCTAGCGTGCTTTCAACAGACGGACGAACATGGCTAGGTCGTCTTACAATTTTATGACGTTGAAGAATATATTTATTGGTTCTCAGGTCGATATTTCAAGGTGTTACAAACGGAAGGACAAAATTAGTATACCCATATCCTGGAGGTGGACGATATAAAAAATTAAATAAAATAACATTTTTGAAGTTTATCCTTACAAAAGTAAATATGATTAATATTTATTGTATATGGTTTATGCCATTTCAATGGGAAATTTTGGATTTATTAAAAATTTATTGAATATATTAGAAGGTGATTAAGCTTAATACCTGGATATTTTTTCCCGTGGATAAAGCGTGGATACAATTTAATCAATTCTTCTTTTACTGTAGATGTTGCTATTTGCAATATAATGTGGCGATTTGTCCATTTTGTCGTTAGTAGGTTAAAGGTGGACAATAGGGTGCTAAAATGTCATATTTGCACTGGACTCATAAACAATAGTGACCAAGGTACATTGCCTTCCCTTTTGCAATGCATCTAAAATATGTTAAAATATGCACGTGCTTTGTTACTTGTCCATATAATTTAGGGCCACACTAATACAGATACTTGTGTTTGTCTGCATGTACGAACATCATTATCACAGAATCTGAACAAAATGGGGATGTGCATAGTCTACCGGTTTTTTGTTGTATTTGTTGAATTCTGAATTACACCGTACAACAGAGTTCACAGCATCCACTATATTTAGACTTGATCTTGAAATTTAGAACTTTCAGGTAATATTCATAATAATTAGTGAAGTGCTTATAAAACAAATGTTATTAAAAAGTTTTCAGTGGCGAATGGATCGTATCAGTTAGATTATAACACTATTCAAAAAGCCTCGAAATGAGGTTTTCGGGTATATATATATAATAGGATGGGTCACGAAAAGAAATTCCTGCGGTTACTCCCCAGAAATGAAGATTGCATTGTTTAATGATGATCTGGAAAAAAATTCGTCGCTGGATCAAGCCATCTGTGAGCTAAGCGCTCCTGAAAACACCTCTAAAAATCACGTTTTACCCACGTAATTTTTTTATGTTGTTTTATTGTCCTATTTTTTTATGAATTAATAGACCCTTGGAAACACTTTAAATACAAATTTCTATACTTGTCTTAGGATAACTCATTTGTCGTATTATTGGGCGTTTAGATTAATTTGTTTGTGTTTTTTTCAAAGTGACAGCTAAAAACTCATATTTCTTGGAAACTTATTGTGAGAGGTGTCATGAAAAATAAACAGAAGGAAGCAATACCTTTCGAATATTGCCTAAATGATAAATATCGGACGAAAAGAAGACGTCACTGACTCCATTTTTGTGAAATAATTTTATGAAGGCGATGGTTTTCACAGCCAAAATGTTCAAACAATTTTTACAAAAATGAGCGCTGCGTCGTCAATTTGCTTCCGATGTTCATCATTTAGGCATCATTCGAAAAGTATTGACTGCAGCTATTTATTTTTTATAAAATACTACAACAAAATACGAAAAAGTGACGTCACTGACTCCATTTTTGTGAAATAATTTAATATAGGAGATGGTTTTCAGAGCCAAAGTTGACAAACTCTTTTTACAAAAATGAGATTTACATCGTTTCTATCTAAAATAACTATAAACGTGAATCAAAATTTATAATTAAAGTACTTTCAAGGGTCTATTAATTCAGAAAAACGAATTGGCCGAAAATGCAACATACAAAAAGTTACATGGGAAAACATGATTTTTAGGGGTGTTTTCAGGAGCGTTTAGCTAACAGACCCAGCTACGAAATATTTTGAAGATCATCATTCATTAAACAATCCAATCTTCATTTCTGGGGGGTGACTGGAAATTGTTTTTCCATTTGTATGGACCGCGACCCAGCCTAATATATATAACGATTATTTAAACGATTCTTAAATGGTCCACATGGCTTTGGTGACTCATACATACTAGAGAGATTTTTTTTCCCGGTTTATGTACAGAAAAAAATAGTAGACAAATCTTTGTTGTACTGTGTAATTAAAAGCAGCGGCACAGCATGCAAACTATTAATAGAGAATTAAATTCGAAATTCTCCAACTTTATAATAAATAGAAAAAGTGAGAGACAGAGAGAGAGAGTAAAATATCAACTAATATGTTACATTATTTAAACGGAAAATCCCAACTATTTGATAGAACAAGATTCTCTATCGACCCAGTCTAGACGTGATTGTGGGAGTACCCTTTCACAGACATACTAAACTATGTCATTATCGTAATCACGTCTAAGCTCCCATTTGTTCCAGTTTTCAATATAAAAGAAGGAGCCCGGTAATTCCGGAATATATCAGACCATTTTTCGAAACTCTCACAAGAACGGGAAATACCCAGAAAATTTTTACTTGATTCTTAATGCTATAAATAATTGGAAACATCAATATTCTGTTAAAGAACAATAACATTTATTTTAATCCAGCCCGATATTGGATAAATTGAAATTACTCTGCAAAATGTAATGCTTGAATTCGAGATTCTTAAAGAATAGTAGAGACTTACAGCCTGGAATCGAATAATAATAATAGTAGTGTTTTTTTCGTACATGTACACTAGGGCGTACCTCAAAAAAAAGTTCGCCGTACACCTTCGAATATGAAGTATTATTGAAAGGTAGTTTCAAAAAAAAATTTTTTATTTTTTTATGCCGAACGTAGGGGTCGCGCTTTTACATTTTTCTATATAACTTCTGCATTTATAAACGGATTTTAAAGTGTGATACATCGATGTTTTTGTCTCGACGAGGCCGATTTTTTTGTCTTTGAAGTCATTGAGCTCAAGCACCCCCTTCTGGTACTTACCCATCATATCTCAGTTGCTACTACCCTAATGTACCACTCTAATATCAGAAAATTAAAGCTCGCATAAAATCATGAATCATGCTTGAGCTCAATGACTTCAAAGACAAAAAAATCGGCCTCGTCGAGACAAAAACATCGATGTATCACACTTTAAAATCCGTTTATAAATGCAGAAGTTATATAGAAAAATGTAAAAGCGCGACCCCTACGTTCGGCATAAAAAAATAAAAAAATTTTTTTGAAACTACCTTTCAATAATACTTCATATTCGAAGGTGTACGGCGAACTTTTTTTTACTTGTAACCTGGTACGCTCTAATGTACACGTTATCATGTTCATTTATATCGGTTAAAGTTAGCGGGGGGAAAATGTATACACTCAATTGACTTTTTGTGTAAGTATTGCCAACCGAAAAAATAATGCGCTTTATCATAGTTGTGATAATTTTGAGAACATCAAACTTTAAAAATAATTAAATTATTTTAGAAGGTTTTTACTTCTCAAATATCGAATGATGGGATGGTATGGGATTATTGTTGAAGTCAAAACGAAAATTTTAAATATAATTTTAGGATGATCATCTAACAAATTGTCTAATGTTTATGTTTCATCGTTCTTAGTTCCCTTTCTCACACTTTTTGTATATATAGGGTGGGCCATTTTTAATTTTTAAATTTGAACTACCGATTACTTTGATTTTGAAAAGTAAAATAACATTGTTTTTTTTCAGGTTTGTTTTTGACATTTGCAAAATGGGACGCTATACGCTCGAACAAAAATGGGAAATATTAAAAACTTACTTCCATATTAGTGAGTCTTTAACGCAAACTGTAAGAAATGTACGTCGGAAATTTTCGAGAAGAGATCAGCCTTCATGAAACTCATTTTCATCTCGGTGGCTATGTCAATAAGCAAAATTGCCGCATATGGGGTTCAGAGAACCCACACGTGACTACTGAGAAGCCAATGCATCCACAACGTCATCTGTCACTGTTTGTGGTGAATTTTGGGCTGTTATGAAAAATTGGGTTGATCGGATGAGGTATTGCCACACCGAGCTAGTCGTGGTAGTCATATGAAGGATATTGTGTTCCATTATTAAATGACAAAGTTCAACCTTTCCAATAGAACCAGAAATTTGAAAAAATAATCAGTACTTTTTTATAGCCGATTCTAATTTAAAGTCTTAAATGGCCCACCCTATATATTGATTCTCTTAAATACTATAAAGAGCATAGAGCCAAAGTGTTTCCAATCGTTTTTAATTGATGCTAAGTTCTTAATCTCTATCCCGCTTTTGACTTGTTGCGATGCCTCTGGGTCCAGTTGCCTCCGCCAAGTAAGGGCAGTTCGTCCACTTCTTCTACTGCCTTGCGTGTTCCAAACTATTAACTAGTCTTCTGTGGATAATATTAGGGATTACCTTATTTATCGTGCTTAGAAGTGTGATCCCTTCCAATGTTTGTACTCCATGAGATGATGTTGATGATCAAGCCCTCTTTCAGTTCGTCGGAGAGTTCCATTCTATCCCATAGTGCATTTTTGGTGGTTCTGCACCACATTGTGAAGCAAAAATGCATTTGTTTGAGGGTCTGCTTTTAGAGGCTCTGGGTTGATGTTGTCAGGTATTGTAGCCTTGTGTTGTTTTAGGGGGCGGATGGCGTTCACTATATCTGCTGTGAAAGTGGTGTTTGTAGATATGTCAATTGACAACATGCTGGAGTAATGTTAGGGCAGTTTTTCTTTAAGCCGGGATAACAAAAACGTTAATAAAAATTTAATTTTTGGTTGTTTGTATGTATAGTTTATCTGTTATGTTGTGTGTTGTCATTTATTTTGGTTTAAGACCAAAGGTTGTGCTGAAGTCTTCAGCAGAACCCAAAATTAGCAAAAATGCAAAGTGAGACCTTTATTGTTGCAGCTAAAAGTTGACTGCGCAGTTTCGATGGGCGCTACCCCATCTCGTCAGAACTTTCGCAACGAATGTATGTCTTTGACTTAAATCAGGGTTCATATTAGTACCAGCGGTCACATATGACAAATGAGAAGCGCTGATAAACAAAATATTCCACCGAACTAAGTCGACACAATAAAAATCTCACTTTTCCAATTCAATGTTATGCATGTGCTCGCATCGCTCGCAACAATGCAAAGGTTGCTGTTGTACGGTATGTCCCGTCTTCACTGTACCTCGTGTGTATTATTGTTGTTTGTATGTATAGTTGGTCGGTAATGTTGTATGTGTTGTCATTTATTTTGGTTTAAGACCAAAGGTTGTGCTGAAGTCTTCAGCAGAACCCAAAATTAGCAAAAAGGCAAAGTGAGACCTTTATTGTTGCAGCTAAAAGTTGAGTTATTTTTTCACATTGTCGCCAATTACAATATAAATATATGTATCAAAAGAAATTTTGAAAAAAATATTTTGTGTCGACTTTATTGGACTTAGCCTCGATATCCATCATTTTGACTTACACTGGATAACTATCCAGGCTAAGTCAAAAATTTTTAACACAAAATTATTTTTTCAAAATTTGTTTTCACACACACATTGATATTGCTTTTGGCGACAATTTTAAAAAAGAATTTTTTATTTTGAGTGAAATTTTAAGATTTTATTTAGATTTTTGTTATCGCAGCTTAGTTATCCAGTCTTAAAGAAAAACAGCCATGTTGTTCCCAAATACCGAGCTGGGTATTTTTGTGTCTGATGAGATCGCCGTTGTAGTTTCGTAACGGTTTTGAGGAAGCGAAATTATTACTTGAAAGCTTTTTAGTTATTTTTTAAACGACGCGTGTTCTACCTGATTCATCTGCCGTATGAGCTTCTATGGCAAGATTTTCCATTTCCGATTGTCTCTGGGAGCGCTACACTTAACTTCTTTTTCAATGCAAATATAGTTGGCCTGGAGTCTGGATTTTTCCATGTAGGTTCTGGCTTCGTTCGACTGAGATTTTATCTCTCTTTTTAATACGAGTTTCCACGTTTCGTCGGATATCCACTGCTTTCTTTCAGGGGTCCTTTACCCAATTTGATTTACAGCAGCATCACATATAAGCTTCCTTCATTCCCAAATTCGTCTAGAAGAGTTTAGTTGGTTTCCGGAGACTTGCTCAAGGTCTGTGTGTAGGCAGTTTTGATATTAGGGTCGTTCACCTTTTATATATCAATCATCACTTTCTGTGGTTTGAAATTCCTTCTTTTATCAACATTGCAGAGCTTTTTAATATTCTAGAGTTTTGTGGTTGTGATTAATTTGTATCCCCTTTCCAAACCTTCACCCCTATTTAAATTATATGTTATCGAATCTATAGGTTAAACTTGCCTTATGTCAACGCTATATGGGAAATTAACACCCCAATCTTCAAGATAATATATTTGGGCGTTTAGTTAATTCGATGGTGAATGAATCACACAATAATTACGAGAACATTATTTTGAAATGCCATGAGTAAATCAATTATTAAGAAAACCATTTTCCATTTATTTAAATTATTTTCCATAAGCAAAATTCCAATAAACTATAAATATGTAAATATACATACGAACATATTCTATCAATACATGTATAAAAATATTAATTAATTTATTTAACAATCGCTAAGGCATTTTTACAGGAAATAAAGTTGTAACCACTTAAAGAGACTATTTTTCATTTTTTGTAAATTTCCAAAAAATTATAAAGAAAAGATCCTTGATTTGTCATAAATTTCTGCTTAAAAGGTATTTTTTAATTCAAACCATGTTTTGCTTTATCCAGGGAATATACGTAGCGACACGAGTGTAAACCCCAGGAAAACCGGTACGAGCACACTCATAACCATACGAAACGATGCCAAGTAAATAGTAATGATACGATGTACCATCCATCTGGAAACCAACAGAAAAGAGAACAGTTGAAGCAACTTAAGTATGAACTGGTTTCCCAAATGCCAGTGAATCACAAATCTGCACTCATACAAACATACCTGTGGTAACATCAATGGACCACCGGAATCCCCTTGGCAAGCATCCACAATTGAATTGCCCGCACAAATTACCTAAGCAATTAATTATGATAATGTTTGAATATTAAAATGACAAAGACTTCGGCAAAGACAGACCTTATCGCTGAACTGAACAAAATTGAAGACGGTGCGATAACTTTGCTCACACGTCTGTCGGCTCACAATGGGCACTTGCACATCCATCAAAACACTGGAGGTGATACCCTGATGTTTGGTGGCGCCCCAACCGGCCACAAACGGATTCATGCCCACAAAGTCTTGAGTGAGAAAACTTGAGGCTTCAGGCAAACAAATGGGCCCTATGTAGTCTGCAGCGAGAGAGATCAATTATTTAATTATTATTTTTTAATTTAGTTATTGAGCAGTATTTTTAATTTAATTATTTAATTATTTAATTATTTAATTATTTAATTATTCAATTATTTAATTATTTAATTATTTAATTATTTAATTATTTAATTATTCAATTATTTAATTATTTAATTATTTAATTATTTAATTATTCAATTATTTAATTATTTAATTATTTAATTATTTAATTATTTAATTATTTAATTATTTAATTATTCAATTATTTAATTATTTAATTATTTAATTATTTAATTATTTAATTATTTAATTATTTAATTATTTAATTATTTAATTATTTAATTATTTAATTATTTAATTATTTAATTATTTAATTATTTAATTATTTAATTATTTAATTATTTAATTATTTAATTATTTAATTATTTAATTATTTAATTATTTAATTATTTAATTATTTAATTATTTAATTATTTAATTATTTAATTATTTAATTATTTAATTATTTAATTATTTAATTATTTAATTATTTAATTATTTAATTATTTAATTATTTAATTATTTAATTATTTAATTATTTAATTATTTAATTATTTAATTATTTAATTATTTAATTATTTAATTATTTAATTATTTAATTATTTAATTATTTAATTATTTAATTATTTAATTATTTAATTATTTAATTATTTAATTATTTAATTATTTAATTATTTAATTATTTAATTATTTAATTATTTAATTATTTAATTATTTAATTATTTAATTATTTAATTATTTAATTATTTAATTATTTAATTATTTAATTATTTAATTATTTAATTATTTAATTATTTAATTATTTAATTATTTAATTATTTAATTATTTAATTATTTAATTATTTAATTATTTAATTATTTAATTATTTAATTATTTAATTATTTAATTATTTAATTATTTAATTATTTAATTATTTAATTATTTAATTATTTAATTATTTAATTATTTAATTATTTAATTATTTAATTATTTAATTATTTAATTATTTAATTATTTAATTATTTAATTATTCAATTATGTATTTACTTACTGGTCATAGTAACCGTCTGCATTAACTCGACCAATGCTATGTCGTTGACAATCGTCTTCAAATCGAACTCCTCGTGCTGCTTCGTACGTCTTATGCGATAATCCACAGCATTGGCTTCGGCCGAGTTCGAAAGATCGTGGGCGCCCAAACGCACCAATATCAAATTGGAATTTACACAATGGGCCGAGGTGATGACATATTTCGCAGATATTAAACTGCCACCACACAAAAACTTTAAAGTACTCGGGGCATATTCATCCCTATAGCCCAAAGCGGCCATCCAAGGATAACTTCCTGCAGGATGATAAAAATATTAGTATTTTTTCTTCGCGAAAGTTTAAGAATAGGACTCACCTCTTCTGGTCTCAATGCCACCCACAACTCGATTTGTGTTACCTCTGCTGACGCCACACGTGTCACCTGTTTGTGGCACGGTGGTAGGTGTAGTTGTTGTGATTGTGGCAGCTGTTGTCAGAGGTTGTGGTATTGGTTGATATACTGTTCCACCTGGCAGTGGTTGATATATCGGTGGCATTCCAGTGGCTGTGCCTCCCGGTACTGGCTGGAATATTGATGACGACGGGGTACTACTTGTGGCTGTTCCACCCGGTACTGGCTGGAATATTGATGGCGACGGGGTACTACTTATGGCATTTTGTCCGGTAGGTTGAAAAACTAATGGATTCGTATTGGGAGCGTTGGGATAGCTCACCGGAGGATATATGGCAGGAGGTGGTGGTACATAGTTATTTGATGGCGGTGGTTGTGTTGCTATTGGATATGTGACGGGTGCCGAAGATCCCTGTGTACTGGGATTATAGCCAACGAGTGGTGCGAAGAGGAAGGCATTTGATTGTGCCGATGCCGGTGCTGGTGCTGCCGCAGGCCCTGATGTGGGTCCAAATATTATGGCTGGGATTTGGATTTGAGATAACTGGGGATTTGATGGTGGAGGAGGAGGATTTGAATGGCGTGTTCGACAGCAGATCTGGGGAAGTCAAATGTATGTAATGTTAGTTGGTATAATTTACATGGCCTATATTTTCTCTAACGGTTTGACGTTTGACTTTATTTGTACAAAAAAACTAACTTTGACGTATGTTTAAAGGTTACCCAAAGCCAATTTCAGAGTAATAAAAAATATTTTTGATCTGTACACCATTGGACACACAGGGGAACTTTATCATACAAGCTGCGGTAAAAATTCGTAGGAATCGAGCTGGGTACTTGAAATTTCCTACACATCTCTGATATTGTCAAACTATATTAATGTAATGTTTTCGTTTAAATCTACTCCCATATAGCATAAAATCAAAAATCGTCATATATTTGTTATTTTAATAAATATGTTAATAAAAATCATTTAATAAGATTTCCACAATTTAGTCCACAATTATGTAAAAATTATCAGTGCCTCGCCCAACCAAAATTTTCGAAAACTCATATAAACCCCTTTTTATACCCTCCACCTCCAGGATGGGGGTATATTCACTTTGTCATTCCGTTTGTAACACCTTAAAATATTCATCGGAGACCCCACAAAGTATATATATTCTGGGTCGTGGTAAAATTCTAAGACTTCTGTCCGTCTGTCTGTTGAAAGCACGATAGCGGCCGAACGAAATGAGCTAGGAGGTTCAAATTTTTCCTAAATGTGTCTTATGGTTGCAGATCGGTTGGGATTGAAAGTGGGAGAAATCGGCCCAGAGGGAAAAATTTTTCCCTCACAAGGACTGAAAATACCCCTAATATTTAAAGTATTACAGCGTGTTTTTTGAACATAATAGCTTGTATTTACTTGATATTTGCAATTCGCATTCCCTTTATAGCATAAAAGGGCACCATAGAGTTATTTTTATTTGTAGGGTGCGAAATGGGACGAAAAGGGATAAAAATAGTACCTATCAAACGACAACAGATAGAAACACGAAATTTGGCGTGTACATTCCTCTAATAGAGTAGATACATAATATAAAAGTATTTTTTCTAAATTCGTACTTTTAAGGGGTTAAATGGGGATAGAGGGATAAAAATAGTACCAACCTAACGGCTGCACCCAGAATAATGAAATTCGATATATACATTCCTCTGATTGCGTAGACACGTAAAATAAAAGAACTTTCTAAAATTCGTACTTTTTGGAGTTCAAATGGAAAAAGGGGATAAAAATATTACCTACCAAATGACAGCAGCCAGAATCATGAAATTCGGAGTATACATTCCTCTGACTGCGTAGAGACGAAAAATAAAACGTTTTTTCCAAAATTCGTACTTTCAAGGGATACAATGGCTACAGGGGATAAAAATAGTACCAACTAAACGAATACAGCTGGAATGATGAAATTCAGTGTGTACATCCCTCTAATTGTGTAAATACGTAAAATAAAGTGATTTTAGATAGTCGTACTCTTGAGGGGGCAAATTTAAATTTGTTGCGGACATTCCTCTTGTAGCTTGGAAGCACCACAAAGAAAATAAATGGGACAAAATATAATGGGACATATCTTTAAAATTTATACTTTTATTATCACTTTGTCTGTATCTGAAAATGATTTTTTCTAATGGCGACTGACAATCGCCTAATATTTAGGCATGTTCACTTTCACAATTTCAGCATTTTATTTATATATAGTAGGTGATTTTAAACAGTGCGCATAAGTATACATTATAGTTTGAAATAGTAAACAATTATAGTAATGTGCATAAAAATAAAACAATTTTCGTAATATGGTACTGCAATTCAATGTAAAGTCGACATCCTTTAATCGGCTGGTAATACTGTGGAATGCACTCCGTGGTGGAGGGTATATAAGATTCGGTCCGGCCGAACTTAACGCCTTCTTACTTGTTATTTTTTAATTGATGGTAATCCACTCTTTTAACTAAATAAATAAAGCTTAGTATATCAGATCAATATTTGCTATAAATCAATGGCCGATGATAACACAGTGCTACAAAAAAGAATGAAGTAGAAATCGCTGGGAAGTGATTTTATTTTGCTTGTAGATATTGTCGAGTAGAACAAGAATCTGTATTTGAAATTTCCCAGCCACTTCCAAAATCTTGATGTTTCGTACCTTTGCACCTCATAAAACTGTAACTTAGTTGTTGAAAAAAAAATGGGATTTTACCCGTAACTCATGATTTTGAAGAGTCTGGGAAATTTCAAATGCAGATTTTTCTTCTACTCTACAATACCTACAAGAAAAATAATATAATAATAAAACTCTTATCTATATATATAAAAGAGTTGCGTTATCATTGAACAGCCCCCAGACCAAACGGCTGAAGCCAGGGTCATGAAATTTTCTAATTGACTAAGAAAGGGTTTTACGAAATTCGTACTTTTAGGGGGTAAAATGGGACAAAAAGGGATAAACATCGAACCATGAAACATAAAATTCGGTGTGTTCCTTGCAATGACCATGCAGACGAGCTACAAATAGGGTTTATCGAAATTTGTACTTTTAAGGGAAGAAGGAGATAAAAAGGGATAAAAATGATACCAATTTAAGAATTGCAGCTAGAATCGTGATAATTGGTATTTACATTTCTGTGACAACGTAGACTTGCAATATGAATTGATTTTTCGAAATTTGTACTTATAAGGGGTGAGCGGGACAAACAGGGATAAAAATGGCACCAACTAAAGTATTGTAGCTAGAATCGTGAAATTTGGTATGTAAATTCCTCTCACCACATAGAAACGCAATATAAATGCATTTTGTACTTTTAAGGGTTGCGCGGGACAAAAAGGCATACAAATTGTACCAACTAAAGTATTGGAGCTAGAATCTTGATATTTGATATGTAAGTTCTTCTGACCATGTAGAAGCGCAGTAAAATTGGATTTTTCATAAAGAAAATATATACACATTTACCACTTTCCACTTTTAATTTTTTGAATTTCTGCCAAAAAAAATTGATTTGGGACCATAGTGCCATGTAGAAGCGCAGAAAAATTGAATCTTTCGAAATTTGTTTTTATAAGAGGTGAGCGGGACAAAAAGGGATAAAAATGGTAAGAAATAAAGTATTGCAGCTAGAATCTTTAATTTTGATATGTAGGTTCTTCTGCCCATGTAGATGCGCAGTAAAATTAGATCTTTCGAAATTTCTACTTATAAGAGGTGAGCGGGACAAAAAGGGAATAAAATGGTACCAACTAAAGTATTGCAGCTAGAATCTTGAAATTTGATATGTAAGTTCTTCTGACCATGTAGAAGCGCAGTAAAATTGAATTTTTCGAAATTTGTACTTATAAAAAATGAGCAGGACAAAAAGGGATAAAAATAGTACCAACTAAATTATTATAGTAAGAATCGTGAAATTTGGTATGTAAATTTCTCTGACCATGTATAAGCGAATTAAAATAAGATTTTTCAAAATATTTACTTTTAAGGGTACGAGGGTATTGCAGCTATAGTCGTGAAATTTGTGGTGTCAATTCCTCTGACAATGTAGAAGCGCAAATCCAAATGAGGATAAAAAGGGATAAAAATAGTGAAATTTGGTGCGTAAATTCCTCTGGCAACGTAGACTTGCAACATAAATTGATATTTCGAAATTTGTACTTTTACGGGGAGAGCGGGACAAAAAGGGATAAAAATGGTACCAGGTTTAGGATTACAGCTATAATCATGAAATTTAGTATGTAAATTCCTCTGACCATGTAGAAGCGCCATCAAAATGGATTTTTTTTTTCGAATAAAAGGCTCTGCGTGGCTTTTTCGCGTGCGAAGCAGCGGGTACGGCTAGTAAATAATAAATACATAACTAAGGCTGAATATATCAGCACAACATTTGCTAAAATCATCAATGAGCAATGACTTACGGGTTTCAGTTAATTAATCAATTATTCCAACTTAATCAATATATTATAACTGTCCATTAACATTAGTCCTGTTCGATTGGGCTTACTAGCTTAAAATTAAGAGAGTTGATAAGGTGGCAAAATTTTATCCATTGGTTTTATTTAAATATAAATCAGAGATAAAAATCTGGCACCACTTTACTCGGTAACTAAGAGAGTATAGAGCTACTTTCTTGTTAAGCGAGTAGATTCCATACAAATATTAAGCTTGTAAGCCAAATCGAACAGGCCTATTATGTATAGTCAAGCAATACAATAGTATTTTTAATGCAAACTATTAGGAATACCTTAGATTAAGATTTGCTTTATTGAGACTTCTATACACATTAAACAGATAATATTGGAATAATAACAAAGAAAACTTAAAACTATAATGTATTATTTTAATTTGTAATTAATGGTTGTTTATCAGCTACATGCTTATTTGAAGAGGTTTCGTATTAAATAAGTTTAAAACTAATGTGTTACAGTGCGTGCTCCAGGCACTTTGACAGGAGGTTTAGGAATACCTTTTAACCTTCAGTTTCACATCCCTATAGTATGCTTTACACAATTTTTCCAAAATTCAACAATGAACAGTAATTTTGAATTGTAGGTTTTACCATTTCTGTAATTAAATCAATATTTGCAGCTAAAAACAGAATTTTCGGCCCCACGATTATAGTTTTATACTGGAGAAAAGTAAGCATTGTGAATTTGGACAACTTGCAGGAAAATCGCTTTTTGAAAATTCAAACGAAAGCAAACTTATGCATTATTTAATGCAAAAGAAAACCTAAAGAGCTCACGTTTTCCCTAAACTAAACGAAATTCAAATACTATACTATTCAAATACTATATTCCACAGAGGCTGTCAATTTTCGTAGAAGTGCAGGAAAATGTAAATTTTTAAATATAGCCAAACAAATAAAAATATTGAAAAAATAATTTTATAAATAAATGAAAAATTTTAATTATTTAAAACCATACAAAAGTAAATAAAGGGTGATTTTTTAAAAGCTATAGGAAAGTTTTTCAAAAAGAAAACACATAAAATTAATGAATCGATAGTACGGTCCATATAATTTAATGTTTGAAGATTATTTCATGCAAATTGTGACCTTGACTGGGCCTCAAATGGTCCATCCGCTTAGTACAATTTTGGCATATCCACGTTTTTGAGTAACAGAGACCCAATTGGTGCGAACGGCGACGAATCGAAAATTGGTGGTCATCATTAACACTGGCCGATACAGCTGCGATATTTTCTTCAGTTCGCACTCTACGTAAGCGTGTTGGTGGTTTAATGTCCAACAATGTAAATTTGGTGCGAAATTTAGTCACAATAGCCCGAATAGCCGCTTCAGTGGGTCGATTAAACTGACCATAAAATGGAAGCGCGCGAAGAACTTTCTTAACAGAGCACGCATTTTGATAATAAAATTCAATAATTTGCAAGCGTTGTTCGTTTGTAAGACGATTCATGGTTAAATTATAGATCAAACTGAAGATGTTTGACAGTGAAACAAAACACGAAACGTGCGTTAGCTGTTTAAACCAGTGTTGCCAAAAAGATAATAGCTAAAAAATCACCCTTTATAAGGTAGCAATCTTCAAAACAGTTTAAATACCCTAAACATTGAAGAATAATGACAACATTTTTAACTACAGCCGTTAGGTTGATTGTATTTCCATCTTAGTTTAATGGCAAAAGTATGAATTTTGAAAATCCATTATATCTCACGTACACAGTGCAAGATAACCTAACTTCCTGATTCTAACCGTAAAAGCTAAAAAAGTACGAATTTGGAAAATCATTTTAAATGTTCCGAGTTTATGCAGTCAGATGAATGTATACACCGAATTTCTGTGGTCATTTGGTTGGTACCATTTCTATCCCCTTTTCGCATTTTACCCCTTAAAAGTACGACTTTCGAAAAAAAAAATTAGAGGAATGTACACAACGAATTTCATAATTCTAGCTGTAGCCGTTTTTCCATCTGTTCCCATTGTATCCCTTGAAAGTACGAATTTGGAAAAACCTCCGAATTTTTCGTGTCTTCGCAGTCAGAGGAATGTATAACCCGAATTTCATTATTCTAGGTGTAGCCGTTTGGTTGGTACCCTTTTTCATCTCTCTATGCCCATTTTACCTCTTAAAAGTCCGAATTTGGAAAAATCCTTTTAAAAAATCTTTCTATTTTGCGCGTCTATGTAATCAGAGGAATGTGTGTACCGAATTTCATGATTTTATCTGCGGCCAGGCCCGTGCGCAGGATTTTCCCCTGGGGGGGGTTTTCATCTACACTCAAAAAACCCTACACCCTATAATGAGTTAAAATTAACTAAAATTTAGGAAACCAAGTACATTTTTACTAAATATGTAGAATTTTGCTAAAATTTTCCTAAATCTAAGTAAATTTTTCCTAAAAACAAGTAATTTTTTACTAAATTTAAGCAAAATTTTCCTAAAACTAAGTAAGTTTTAGTAAAATTTTGCTGAAAAAAAAAATTACTAAAACTAAGTAAATCTTTACTCAAATCAAGTAATTTTTTACTCAAACTGAGGACAATTTTGCTGATTTTTTCCTCAAAACGAGTAAATTTTTACTTAAACTGAAGAAAATTTTATTTTATACAAGAAAAAAGGTGAAATTAAAATAAGTTCATTTTAACTAAAAAAATCAAACAAATAGTTTTGCTTCAGAGTATGCAAAACTGATACAAAAAATGATGAAATATTTCTCAAAATAGTTGAGCTATTACTCCATGATTGTTACGAAATCAAGATAGGCGCCTTCGCAGTGGTTGTTTAGAATAATTAATAAAGAATTTAAGAAATAAGTCTCTGCAAACGAACGAGAATTGCTTCTTAGATTTATATTGAAGATTTTTTTAACAATTTCAAATTTTTTTATAAGTTAATTGCTACTTTTTTATAAGTTAATTACATTAATACTTTAATGTATGAAGAACTCGGCATAAATTTCAGTAAACATTTTAACTTCATTTTAGGAAAAAACACATTTTTAAGTTAAAATTTCTTAAATGGAATTTTTTCCATACAAAAAATTTCAGATTTTTTCCATCTATCAGCACATTCAAAGTAATATGTCAGTAAAAGAAAGCAGAAAGTCTAATGAAAGAGCAGATTTTCTGCTGTTAAAAAGAGACAGCAGAGTTGTATCTGCTGAGATGGTAAACAGCTGTTTGCTGTTTTTAGCAATATATATGATACGCATTTTGTCCCAAGCTAATATAAAAGAAAATTCGAGCTAAACTCTCTTATGAACGCTTATCTATTTTATATTTTAATTAACAACAGCCAATTTTAGCAGACTGCAAACTCTTCAGCAGTGTGAATGGTGATGTAAGATTGCAGAAAACTGCTGTAACAGCAGAAAGTGCCTGCTGATAAACAGCAGACAATCGCAGCTATTATTAACAGACTTGTTCTTTAAGTGTAGAACTTTTTGTAAATAGTTGCTTGAAATTACATACACACATATCGAGGGCTTATATTCATAAGTGGCTATGAAAAAAACATAACTTTTCAGGAGATTGAAAAAACTGATTTTCTCCTTAATTTGAAGAGAAATTATTAATCGCTCTTCTACAGTTTAATCTAAAAAGGATTACTAATTGCTACGATTTAAAAATTTTCGAAATTTCCTATTATTCGCGTTTCCATGGTTCATAGCGACTTTTGTATGTTTAAAATTGAGCACTATGAATGTTGAAATAAGAATAAGATTTATTGTAAACTCCATAACTTGTTGCATGAAATCTTAACAATGTTGTATAGAAAACGCATTTTCTGTGATGTACACAGCGAATTTAAAGATGCCAGCTTCATCCGTCAGATTGGTAGCCAGTCGCGAAAAATCGCTGCAATTGATGAAAAATCCAAAATTCGCCGTTGCAATTTCTTATATTTTAACATTCTTCATTCATAATTCAGCAATCACATGCCAAAGAAATATTTTGGTATTCTCAATATAATAAAAAGTTACGCCGGTTTTTTCTAAATATACTTTTCACAATTTTTGACTTTACAGCCACCATTTTTCCTATTTTAGCCTGATACTTGGGGAATCCAAATGCTATTAACGCGAAATGATGGAATTTGATAGTACGATATGCCCTAAATCTAGAAAAGTGTTTTAAACAAAATCGGTTTTATGCTCTCCATTGTTGAAATATTTTGTTTCTATTATTTTTATGTTCATTGCCACTTATGCAGTAACAAACTAACGTGCGAGAGGATAGCCAAATCAGAAAATTAAAAAAATGGCTTTAGAAAAAATCTTTTCCAAATTTTCCAGATGACATCCAAATCTGAGAATCAAAAACTCATTTTCGAGAAAATGGTTCATATCCACTTTTGAATATAAGCCCTCGATATATCTTTTGAAGAAATATTACATAAAAAACGATCAAATTCCTCGGCGATAAACTTCAGTCCCGCATTTTTTCTATGATAAATGCAGAAAATTTGATATGCTTTTTGACAAAGTATGGGTTTAAATAGGATGTCTAAAGAGTTTTGGGGTTTTTAATTTATACAGGACATGAGTAACAGGATGTTTACTCAAAATCTTTATACGCATATTCCGATTAAATAAAAAATATTTGGAAATGTTTCTTCATTTTGATAATCTTAAATATGTATAAATTCGAATAGCAAATACAGTTTTTTTTTGTATTCAATGAAATGCAAGAAGAAACAACTAGATATTTTAATTCCAAAAAACCAAATAACTGGTATTTTAGAGTTTCGTTTTCCTACGTAGATCCAAGTTACTGAATTTGTTGTTTCTCTTTTGAATAATACTTGTTACATATGTACACAAAAATACTAACTCTGAAAAATATTTTTACATAAGTGATAAATATAACAAAAATTTTAGTAAGTTAAAACTCATTTCTTCATTTGTCGAAATGGATTTGTATTATAATTGCAAACTCCCAAAACATTGGAAGTAACAGAAACCGTTGTTGTTGCATCTGTGATGAAAATAGGACACATCACACGGTTCATATTTAGATACAGCTCCATAAAAAATGTCCAATCGCAAATGTTACATCGCTCTAGCGCTCTACAAGCATCAAACAAAATATTTGCTTTTATTAAGAATATTTTAGATTTCATTATGATTCTTATCTACACTTTTTTTAAAATTACTAAACGATTTTGTTATTAAATTTCCAAACTTTTATTGCAGTATACAATTAAAAGTTCATAAGATATAGCTCTAGCCGAATGTCAAGAAGTGGTATCGGTTAATAAAAATGAAAATTTTCCGAACAATTTTGTGTCCATTAGCGAAATTAGCACTACACAATCTTTAAATTGGCTCAATTCGTTTAGTTTGTTTGTATTTTTCATAACCTTTGTCCGAAATTCAAGAAAGTGTCCACTGCAAAATTACCATTTCAGACGAGTTATTTTAAAAAAATCTTAAAAATTCTATATTTTATTGCTTCAGAAAGTCTAGAAGGTTTTAAAAAGTATATGTTCGAAACCTCTCTGGGGGGGTTTGAACCCCAAAACCCCCCCCCTGCGCACGGCCCTGTCTGCGGCCATTTGGTTGGTACTTTATTTTTATCCCTTTTTCCCATTTTAGCCCCTTAAAAGTCTGAATTTCGAAAAATCCCCTATTATACGTGTCGACGTAATTAGAGGGATGTACACACCTAATTTCATCGTTCTAGCTCTAGCCGATTGGTTGGTACCATTTTTATCCCCATTTTCCCACTTTATACCTTGAAAGCATGAAATTTATTTTTATTTTGCGTATCTATGCAGTCAGAGAAATGAAATACACCGAATTTCATTATTCTAGATGCAGCCGTTTGGTTGGTACCTTTTTTCCCCTCTATTACCATTTTAGCCCCTTAAAAGTACGACTTTGGAAAAAATACTTTTATATTGTGTATCTACTCAATTAGAGGAAAGTACATACCGAATTTCGTGTTTCTAGCTGTTGTTGTTTGATAGGTACCATTTTTATCCCTTTTCGTCCCATTAAAAATCACTTTATGGTGCTCGTTTTTCCTATAAGGGGAATGCGCATACCCAATATCACGTAAATATAAGCAGATATATTCAAAAAACATGTTTAAATACTTTAAAATATTGAGGGTGATTGTGGGTATTTTAAGTGCTTGTGAGGACCGACCTACAACTATAAGACACATTTATGTCAAATTTGGACGTTTTTTTCGTTTAGATGCTAAAATTTTTTTCGTTTAGATGCTAGCGTGCTTTCAACAGACGGATAGATGAACATGGCTAGATCGTCTTAGAATTGTATGATGATCAAGAATATTTATACTTTATAGGGTCCCAGGTCGATATTCCAAGGTGTTACAAACTTAGTATACCCCATTCCTGGAGGTGGAGGTTATAACCTCCACCTTCAGGTAATTTTGAATATTGACTTTTTGTATTTTGTTTTCTATCTCTGAAATTGTCTTAGGATAACTTTCATTTTTCATTTCAAACCACTGTGCGTGGTTTGAAGTAGTTACTTACCAAAAAATTCGACCCATCAAAGCCACAAATGGAATTGCTAATAAATGTTTGAAAATCGATGCCATACGATGTCTTGCGGGCCTCGTCATAGAACTCCTCCACCATATCGGGACATTGGGCCAGACCAACGCATTTGCCGGCACGCAAACGAGAATCGACGCAATCCTGAGCTGCAACGAATATTTACAAAATATTTTACTTTTCAATATTTGAACTGAATCTTGAACAAACCCCCATGGTCAGCAGTTTGGATGGTAGAAGACTTTGTTTCCGTCAGTATTGGATTTATTTTCCAATTTATATTTTTGGATTCATCGGCCAAGAACAGGGTCATTAATGATATCAGATGCAAGTACATGATAAACCAAATGAGGATGATGTGGAGGTGGATGATGATGATAATGTCGATGCTATGGATGTTGTCTGTGTGAATAATTAATGATGAAATAAATTTCAATTGTTTTTTTTTTTTAATTTTTATTTTTTTTCAATTAACGACTAGTTTTTTATTGTTAATTTTGATTTTTAATTATTTAATAAACATTTTTTTCGGGAGGGAAATTATATTCAAATTTTCACATAACGCTTTCGGCGTCGTTTGCTGGCTTTTGTCTCCGGCAACGGAGCAAATATCATCATTTGCGAACCACTGTGGCTTTGGGAGGGCGCTGCCGATCTCAGCTCCAAACTTTGCAGATCCAGCCATTCCACCAGTTCCTCATTCGTCATCTGCTGATTTAGCATTTGTTGCTGAATTGCCGCCATCTGTTGAGTGGTCAAAGGCATTGAACTTAACAACGGTGGGCTTGCCATCACCGCCGGTTGGCTTATCAAAGTTTCTACCGATGCCGGTGCGGGTGCGGGTGCCGCTGCCACTGTCGCTTGGCTATTCACCAAAGGTTGACTTATAATCTGCTGACTTGGCATTTGCTGGCGCGGATCTATGCAAGGACAATAAGGTATGGGTCGCTGGCCATTTGGCAGACACACCAACGGAGTGGCGGGACACGGCGGCAGTGTTGTTGTTATTGTGGGAAATGGCGGCGTCGGCTGGTATGTGGGTATCGTACTGGGAGAGGTGAGAAATGGCGGCACTAACGTAGGCGTCGGAAATGGTCCCGGTGGTGGTGGCGGATATGTTGGACATATACCCTTTATATTGGCCAGATATGTGAGAAAGGGCCAAAAGTAGATTTTCAAACAGAAATCGTCAAATAACATTTTAGCACTAAATTTAACCACGAGTTCCATTTGTTTAGCACCGCCTCGGCGACCGTGTGTCCGTGTGTAAAGATTAGAGTCTAGAATACAACTAAGCCTTGAATGGGGGGGCTTAGTAAATGAATTGGGTTGCCAGTTGCAGCCGGCGAAATTTAGTGGTTGTCACTCTGTGTGTATGAATGTGTGAGTATAAATAATTACAAATGAATCAGTGTTCATTTAAATGGTTTGACCAAAAAGAAAACAACAAAAAACCGAACACGCATAATTACACTTACATGTGGGTAACGACGTAACACCCAGAAACGTCGCATATATCAGTTACGGAAGGGGAACACACATAATCAGTGTTGAGGTAGAGAAACAAGTAACAAAAGTATATTTTACCCTACAAACCGTAGTTCAAATCTGTTTAAAAATTCCAAATTTCATATATTTTCTATAAAAAAACGACTTGCGGTGAGGCTTTCGGGTGGATAATATATAAACCCGAAATCTATTTTAAAATAAAATTTAAAAAACTTTGTTATACTTGAACCGAATGGTATACGTCCCCTTAAATGACTAAAAAGTTTCAACGGATAAAATTTTTCAAATATTTTTTTAATACTTATTCGCACCCTATTATACCGATATGAGTATCAAATGAAAGAGAAGAATATCTGTTAAATATACTTCAACTTTCATTCATCTATCTGTATTAGTTTAGCATTAACAGCCATTTCAAGTTTTCCCCCCTTAAAAAGTTAAAGATTATTTATTTTACTTTTAAAGGGGTACACAGCATGACAGATATACAAGCATGAAATTTTTAAGTATATTTAACAGATATTCTGTTCTTTAATTTGACACAGTATAGGGTGCGAATAAGTATTAAAAATAATTATTTGAAAAATTTTATCCTTTAAAATTTTGTAGTCTTTTTAAGGGACAACACAGTTGCTACAGTTGGTTGTATATCCATTCTATTTTAATTCCAAAAGTACAAATTTTGAAAATCCAGTATCAGACGTACATAGTGCAAAATAACCTAACTTCATGATTCAACCAATTTTTGCCGTAAAAGAAAAATTACGAATTTGGAAAAAACTTGTTATTTTGCGTGTCTATACAGTCAGAGGAATGTATACACCGAATTCCATGATTCGAGCTGCGCCCATTTGGTTGGTACCATTTGTACCCCCTTGACGTTTCTAGGCAATTAGAATTTCATCATTCTAGCTGTAGTCATTTATCCCTCTGTACCATTGTATCCCTTGAAAGTACGAATTTCGAAAAATCCGTTTATTTTCCGTGTCTACGCAGTCAGATGAATGTATACTCCGAATTGCATGACTCTAGCTGCGGTCATTTGGTTGGTACTATTTGTATCCCCTTTTTCCATTTTAACCCCAAAAAGTATGAATTTCGAAAAATTCGTCTATTTTCCGTGTCTACGCTGTCAGAGGAATGTATACTCCGAATTTCATGGTTAGATTGGTACTATTTTTATCCCTTTTTTCATTTTAACCCCAAACAGTGCGAATTTTGAAAAATCCGTGTATTTTACTTGTCTATGCAATCAGAGAAATGTATACACCGAATTTCATTATTCTAGGTACAGCCGTTTTGTTGGTACCATTTTTATCCCTCCGTACCCATTGTATCCCTTGAAAGCACGAATTTGGAAAAAACTTTTATTTTTCATGTCTACGTAGTCAAAGGAATGTATACTCCGAATTTCATGACTCTAGCTGCGGTCATTTGGTTGGTACTATTTTTATCCATTTTTTTCATTTTAACCCCAAACAGTGCGAATTTTGAAAAATCTGTGTATTTTACTTGTCTATGCAATCAGAGGAGTGTATACACCGAATTTCATTATTCTAGGTACAGCCGTTTGGTTGGTACCATTTGTATCCCTCTATTTCCATTTTACCCCTTAAAAGTACGAATTTGGAAAAAATACTTGTATATTATGTATCTACTCAATTAGAAGAATGTACACATCGAATTTCGTGCTTCTAGCTGTTGTCGTTTAACATGTACCATTTTTATCCCTTTTTTGTCCCATTTCACCCCCTACAAATAAGAATCACTTTACGGTGCACGTTTTTGCTATAAGGGGAATGCGCATACCAAATATCAAGCCAATATAAACAGACATATTCAAAAAACGCTAAAATATTAGGGATTATTATGGGTATTTTTAGTCCTTGTGAGGGAAAAATTTTTCCCTTTGGGCCGATTTCGCCCCGTTTCAATCCCAACCGATCTACGACTATAAGACGCATTTATGGAAAATTTGAACGTTCTAGCTCCTTTCGTTTAGATGCTAACGTGCTTTCAACAGACGGACAGACGGACAGACGGACGGACGGACGGACATGGCTAGATCGTCTTAGAATTTTATGACGATCAAGAATATATATACTTTATAGGGTCTCAGGTCGTTATTTCAAGGTGTTACAAACGGAATGACAAAGTTAGTATACCCCCATCCTGGAGATGGAGGGTATAACAAGTTATTGTTTAAATCCGGCCACAACCATGCCTACCTCCCATGTAACATAAAATGAAAAAACATCATAAATTTCTTATTTATATATATATATGTTAATGTTAATACAAATCATTACCAGTGATTTCTTTTGAGTCCACAAATAAATGAAAATTATCAGTGCCAGGCCCAACGCCCACAAAAAATTTTTGTTTTTTACGATTTTCGAAATTGTTGATAAAAATTATTTTATTTTTAATCGATGACAAACGGCTATTATACCTTAATAAATAACATCCAATTAATACATAAGCTCGCATGCCATAAAACCTTACATCCCTAAGGTATGCTTTAAACAATTTTGCCAAAATACATTAACAGAGGACAACAAAGAAAGTATTGCTTCATTTTTGGCTTAGAAGACATTACCATTTCATTAAATAAATCGATGTTTGCAGCCATAAGCAGAATATTATTTTTAAAATGTATAAACAAAACAATAGTTTAACAATATTTGTAAATGACGAGGCATCGGTCGGCCTCGCGAATATAGTTTTATACTGTACAAAAGTAGCCATAATAAATAAGTTCAATATTCAGGTAAAACACTGTCTGAAAAAGAAATCGAAAATATAATTACACCTTTTTTAATTCAAAAGAACACCTCATGTTTTCTACGAACTAAACGAAATTCCAATACGAGACAGGGTTTTAGAAACACATCCCAAAAAATTAATTTGTGGATTCTAAGAATTCAAATCGGAAGGGACATTTGTATGGAAGATATATGAAACTATGGACAAATTTTCTTCAGTGTCTTACCCTGCAACACAAGTAAGGAAAGGTAAAATTGAGCGGGACGACTATACGATATCCTACACAACTCTCCTGTCAACGACGCTGTCGAAGGAGGCTTTGCATTATTAGATGACTGTAACAATGTGCTGTGTCGTACATTTTACTCACCTACAGCGGTGGGAGCAAATTTTGTAAAAAAAACTATGCTTTTGTTTGGGAGCCCCTTTAAGGAAGTCTATTAACTTTTCCCCCTTAAGGTGATAGGGAGAAGGTATGTTTAAGAAAAAGTTGGGAAGGGAAAATTGATAGGCGCCAGTCTCACATGTCTCCCCTGTAGTGGCTACTGAGGGGCAATTTTGGGCATTTCTTTCATAAAAATTTAAAAAAATACAAAATTGTAAGAAAAAGGTTAAAGGTTGAAAATAGTGGGTAGGTACGGTCTACGAAAATATTGCAGCTGAAAAATATTGGGAGTTGGCCATACATTTTACTCCCCTAGGGGCCTCCATGGATTAGTTAGAGCGGTGGAAGCAAATTTTATAAAAAATAGTTTTTATATGGGAGCCCCCTTAAAGAGGGGGAGATAGAAGGCAGATATGGAGAAAATGTTGCGAAAGGAAAATTAATGTGGCTCGGTCGTAAATTTAACAGCACTGAGGCGACTCCGGGGAAGTTTTGGACCTTTCTTTCATAAAAAATTCTAAAAAATAAAAAGTGAATGGGGACACCTTAATGGTTGATGTTCTGAGAAAATACTGGGGGTTGGTCCTACATTTGACTCCCCTAGGGACCTCCTGGGGCAGTTAGAGTGGTGAGAGCAATTTTTATAAAAATGTAATTTTGTATTGGAGCACCCACCTTAAGAAGTGGAGATAGGAAGTAGGTTTGTTTGGGGAAATGCTGGGAAATGAAAATTAATGCGGTTCAGTCTTATATTTGACCACCCCCATTTTTGGCTCATTAATTGTTTTTCCGAATCTGATGCAATAGGGAGTTCTAGCGCATCCAAATCTATTTCTTAAAATTCTCATACAACACTATCCAACCCACCAGGCACCAACCAGTCTGTTCAACTTTTTTCGACATCTGGAAAATTTGAGATAATCCGATTTTACAAAAAATTGTTCAAAATTTGTTCAAGATCCGTAATAAGATGTGGGTTCTAAAGCGGTAATAGAGAAATTTGGAGGCCCATTTTTATGAGGGCTACACAGTCAGAGGAATGTATACACCGAATTCCATGATTCCAGCTGCGGCCATTTGGTTGGTACCATTTGTACTCCCTCGACGTTTCTACACAATTAGAATTTCATAATTCTAGCTGTAGTCGTTTAGTTGGTACTATTTTTATCTCTCTGTACCATTGTATCCCTTGAAAGTACGAATTTCGAAAAATCCGTTTATTTTCCGTGTCTACGCAGTCAGAGGAATGTATACTCCGAATTGCAAGACTCTAGTTGCGGTCATTTGGTTGGTACTATTTTTATCCCCTTTTTCTATTTTGACCCCAAAAAGTACGAATTTCGAAAAATCAGTTTATTTTCCGTGTCTACACAGTCAGAGGAATGTATACTCCGAATTTCATGACTCTAGCAGCGGTCATTTGATTGGTACTATTTTTATCCCTTTTTTCATTTTAACCCCAAAAAGTACGAATTTTGAAAAATCCGTGTATTTTACTTATCTATGCAATCAGAGGAATGTATACATCGAATTTCATTATTCTAGGTACAGCCGTTTGGTTGGTACTATTTTTATCCCTCTATTCCCATTTTACCCCTTAAAAGTACGAATTTGGAAAAAATACTTTTATATTATGTATCTACTCAATTGGAATGTACACACCGAATTTCGTGTTTCTAGCTGTTGTCGTTTAATATGTACCATTTTTATCCCTTTTTTGCCCCATTTCACCCCCTACAAATAAGAATCACTTTATGGTGCACTTTCTGCTATAAGGGGAATGCGCATACCAAATATCAAGCAAATATAAACAGACATATTCAAAAAGCATGTTTAAATACGCTAAAATATTAGGGATTATTATGGGTATTTTTAGTCCTTGTGAGGGAAAATTTTTTCTCTTTGAGCCGATTTCGCCCGTTTCAATCCCAACCGATCTACGACTATAAGACACATTTTGGAAAATTTGAACGTTCTAGGTCCTTTCGTTTAGATGCTAGCGTGCTTTCAACAGACGGACATGGCTAGACATGGACATGGCTAGATCGTCTTAGAATTTTATGACGATCAAGAATATATATACTTTATAGGGTCTCATATCGATATTTCAAGGTGTTACAAACGGAATGACAAAGTTAGTATACCCCCATCCTGGAGGTGGAGGGTATAAAAAAACATGGAGCATGTAACGTGATGTAGATGTATTTTCGTCAAGATCCAACGTAAAATTTGGATTCTAAAACAGTATTTGTTTTTATTTGAAATATAACATGATATAGAAAATTTGGTCAAGATTCAACGTTAGAGCAGAAAGGGTCTAAGCGCGAAGACTGCCGCTGCGGATAATTTTGATTGCATGTCTTCTTATGGTAATGAAAGTGTTAGTTCATAAGATCCAAGACAAATATATAAATTTCTAAAATTTCACAAATCAATGAGATGTTTATAAGGTGACATGTTTGCTTTAGGTGTGATCTTTTAGACAGCTGTTCGGAAAGTGAGTTGTGCTTCTCATTCGATTGTGAGAATCATTTACTTAAATAGTTAGGATATGTTGTTGAAAAGTCCGTGCGAAGCCACTTGACGAAGGCTTTAATGGGCCTGGATTCATGGAGTCTAGTATAGGTTGAGCCATATAACATTTTAAATTAGAATCGGCTATAAAAAAGTATTGATTATCTTTTCAAATTTCTGGTTTTATTGGAAAGATTGAACTTTGCCATTTAATAATGGAAAAAACTTCATTCATATAACTTCCACGACTGGCTCGGCAGTACATCATCCAATCTACCCAATTCTTCCAGTAGATGGCCCAATAATGCCGCCAGCCCAAAATCCACACCAAACAATGACTCGTTATGGATGCATTGGCTTTTCAATAGTCACGTGTGGGTTCTCGGAACCGCATATGCGGCAATTTTGCTTATTGACATAGCCACCGAGATGAAAATGAGTTTCATGAAGGCGATCTATTCTTGAAAATTTCGTACAGTTTGCGTTAAACACTCACTCTTTGGAAGTAAGTTTTTAATATTTCCCAATTTTGTTCGAGCAAAATCGGAAGTTCGAATTTAAAATTGTAAATGGTTCACCCTATATTAAATGTCACCATGCCATTTGTAAATAAATTTGCATTCCATAAAACATAGATGCATAATGGCCTTGAGCCAGGCCAATA
This sequence comes from Polietes domitor, assembly GCA_947397865.1. Lineage (NCBI taxonomy): Eukaryota > Metazoa > Arthropoda > Insecta > Diptera > Muscidae > Polietes > Polietes domitor. The sequence continues at coordinate 49,529,509 of OX377621.1, forward strand.
TCCCAGTTCAAATCAAATATTGATACAGACCAAAATAAAACAAATGACAACCGTACTGGAGACTTCATCTGGTTCACATTCCTCCACAGATTTTTCCTATAGTCAGTATAAAGTCCCCCAACATCCCACCCAAATATGACTACGTTTCTGGCATGTCCAAATGATTTTCATTTTCACTTTTATTTCTATTCTTTGTTAGTTTATGTGTAATTTTATTTTTTGCTCAAACCTATAATTTATGATTATTTCACGCTTAACAAATTTTATTATTTAACAATTTGTTGACAATTTTGTGTGCAATGGCTTTTCGAACAGAACTCGGCCACTCATTGTAATCGGACCGAGTATCTGGAAATCCACAAATACTAGTCAAGTACACACGGGACGGGATGTTTCAACTGACAGCGCAGCAACCAGCCAGTCAACCGAGCATTCTCGCCGATATGGATGATGGTTGGTGGGTGGTTGGCAGCAATTATGTCGTTCGACACCAAAAAGTGTTGATTTATTTATATAATTGCGGCCGGCCAAATGGTCGTCATCACCGGCGACGTGATTTATATTAAAAGATATTCTATCAAACAGTTTTACGTTTTCAGTGATTTTGCCTTTTGGGCAATTGACTTGTTAGTCATTAACATTGTTAGTTGCCAAACATAATATAGGGTAACTGTTTGGTGGTCACATTACATGGGACCCGTAATACAGCCACTTTGAAATTAATTAAAAAATGTTAGTGACGAAGGGTAATTTACAGAAAAACCGAAAGCACTAAAAATAATCGAATTAAAAGCAGTCTAAAGTTTTAGTCGTATGTTTAGTTGAATAACATCAAAGCAGGGATTTAAAATTAAGTTATGAAAATTATTGCAAAAATATAATTATTTAGAAAATACATGCCCACAAATAGATAATTAACTTGCAAACTTTTCTATTTAATTTAATTAAATTAAAAAATTAATTGAATTTAATACCTTCTAATTGATGTGAGAATTATTTTATTTTATTGGAATTCGGAATTATGAATTTATCTTCTTTGCAAAGGTCAACACATTGGGCTACTTCTAGAAAAAATTAATGGTAAATCGAAATACATAAGACATAATACACTGCACTAGGGCATTGAGTAATCGCATGTGAAGCGATCACACAAATTTGGTCTATTCTCTCCGATTTTGATGAAATTTTCCAAATATGTACTTTTCTATAAGGAGATTAAGCCAATTTGCTCGATTACAAAAAAAAAACAATTAAATGCGGAATTAAGTTCGGCCGGGCCGAACTTTATATACCCTCCACCACGGATGGCATTCCGCAGAGGCTGTCGATTTTCGTTGAAGTGCAGTAATATTACAGGAAAATATAATTTTTTTAATATAGCCAAACCAAAATGTAAATATATTTTAAAATAAAAAAATATTTTAATTATTTCAAATCCCGCTTATAAGGCAAGGCTACCAATACGTTTATATATCGAAATAATACTTCAAGTCAATTCAAAAAATAAATATTCTTCTATTTATACTTTCAAAAAGCTTAAATACCATAAATTTTGGTAGATAGTAGGTGCTACAGTTGGTTTTATTTCCATTCTATTTTAATTCCAAAAGTAAAAATTTTGAAAATCCATTATCTCACGTACATAGTGCAAAATAAAAAAAAATGTGTTGTCATTTATTTCGGTTTAAGACCAAAGGTTGTGCTGAAGTCTTCAGCAGAACCCAAAATTAGCAAAAATGCAAAGTGAGACCTTTATTGTTGCAGCTAAAAGTTGACTGCGCAGTTTCGATGGGCGCTACCCCATCTCGTCAGAACTTCGGCAACGATGGTATGTCTTTGACTTAAATCAGGATTCATATTAGTACCAGCGGTCACATATGACAAATGAGAAGCGCTGATAAACTAAATATTCCACCGAACTAAGTCGACACACTAAAAATCTCACTTTGCCAATTCAATGTTATGCATGTGCTCGTATCGCTCGCAACAATGCAAAGGTTGTTGTTGTACGGTATGTCCCGTCTTCACTGTACCTCGTGTGTATTGTTGTTCTTTGTATGTATTGTTGGTCTGTTATGTTGTATGTGTTGTCATTTATTTTGGTTTAAGACCAAAGGTTGTGCTGAAGTCTTCAGCAGTCTTCTATGCAGTCAGAGGCATGTATACACCGAATTCCATGATTCCAGCTGCGTCCATTTGGTTGGTACCATTTGTATCCCCTTTTTCCAATTTTAACCCCCTCAAGAGTACGACTATCTAAAAACTCTTTATTTTACGTGTCTATGCAATTAGAGGGATGTACACACCGAATTTCATCATTATAGCTGTAGTCGTTTAGATGGTACCATTTTTATCCCTCTGTTGCCATTGCATCCCTTGAAAGTACGCATTTGGAAAAACCTGTTTATTTTTCGTGTCTATGCGGTCAGAGGAATGTATACTCCGAATTTCATGACTCTAGCTGTAACAATTTGGTTGGTACTATTTTTATCCCCTTTTCCATTTTAACCCCAAAAAGTACGAATTTCGAAAAATCCGTTTATTTTACGTGTCTACGCAATCAGAGGAATTTCATTATTTTAGGTGCAGCCGTTTGGTTGGTACCTTTTTTATCCCTCTATTCCCATTTTACCCCTTAAAAGTACGAATTTGGAAAAAAATACAATTATATTATTTATCTTCTAAGTTAGAACAATGTAAACACCGAATTTAGTGTTTCTAGCTGTTGTCGTTTGATATGTACCATTTTTATCCCTGTACCATACCCAATACCACGTAAGTACAAGCAGACATATTGAAAAAACATGCTTAAATACTCTCAAATGTTTCGGGTTATTATGGGCATTTTCAGTCCTTGTGAGGGAAATTGTTTTCCCTTTGAACCGATTTCGCCCAATTGCAATTCCAATCGATCTAGGACTATAGGACGGATTTATGGAAAATTTGGATGTACTAGCTCCTTTCGTTTATATGATAGGACGATCTAGACATGTCCGCCCGGCTAGATCGTCTTAGAATTTTATGACGATCAAGAATATATGGGTCGATATTTCAAGGTGTTACAAACGGAAAGACAAAGTTAGTATACCCCCATCCTGGAGGTGGAGGGTATAATAACTTGGTTGAAAATGATTCACGACAAATGATGTCGACGACTGGAGAACTAATGCGTATTTTAAAGGACTGTATATAAATCGTAAATCGCGTAATGGACTTTGGAGAGACACTAGGCCAAGTGTATCGAAGGAGTTAAGAAATAAATTAAGAATTTATGGAAAAAATTGTGTTTTCATTTTCTGATCTGCTACTTATCGAACTGCTAATGTAAATTATTACGATTTGAGTCTGTTTCGAATTTAGTTTTCAACTATACCTCCGATATCGGTAATTACCAATATTTGTCAGTTGTTTTAACGTTAAGTTCATTGTCAGTGTTATCGTTAATGACATTTTCCATTTGCATTTGTTGTACAAATTAACGACAAATAAATTTTGTAACAAAACTGCAGGTAATATAGCAATTATCTGCCTTGACATTCAATTCGAATGCTACATCTACCAATATTTTTAAGTTTTTTTGTGAATCGCCAAGAAGACTTTCGCATAGTAATGGTTTGTGCGTTGTCGACCTTTGAGCGTTATGATCTAACGCCTTAAGAAGTTATAACCGATTAAACATTTTGAAATTATTTTAAAATTTTAGGGTGATCACAAATTGCCCTCCTTTTAGCTCCAGAGCTATATTTAAGAAGTTATGGCCGGTTTAACATTTTGAAAACTTTTGGAATTTTTGGGTGATCACAAATTATCCTTCTTTTAGCTCCTAGAGCTATATTTAAGAAGTTATGGCCGGTTTAACATTTTGAAAAATTTTGGGTGGTCACAAATTATCCTTCTTTTAGCTCCTAGAGCTATATTTAAGAAGTTATGGTCGGCTTAGCATTTTGAAAATTTTTGGAACTTTTGGCTGCTCACAAATTATCCTTCTTTTAGCTCCTAGAGCTATATTTAAGAAGTTAAGGCCGGCTTAACATTTTGAAAATTTTTGGGTGGTCACAAATTAACCTTATTTTAGCTCCTATATTTAAGAAGTTATGGCCGGTTTAATATTTTGAAATTTTTGGGTGGTCACAAATTAAACTTCTTTTAGCTCCTAGAGCTATATTTAAGAAGTTATGGCCGGTTTAACATTTTGAACATTTTTGGAATTTTTGGGTGCTCACAAATTATGCTTTTGTTAGCTCCTAGAGCTATATTTAAGAAGTTATGGCCGGTTTAACATATTGAAATTTTTTGGACTTTTTGGGTGGTCACAAATTATCATTCTTTTAGCTCCTAGAGCTATATTTAAGAAGTTATGGCCGGTTTAATATTTTGAAAAATTTTGGGTGGTTACAAATTATCCTTCTTTCAACTCCTAGAGCTACATATATTTAAGAAGTTATGGCCGGTTTAACATTTAGAAAATTTTTTGAATTTTTGGGTGATCACAAATTATCCTTCTTTTAGCTCCTAGAGCTATATTTAAGAAGTTATGGCCGGTTTAACATTTTGAAAACTTTTGGAATTTTTGGGTGGTCACAAATTATCCTTCTTTTAACTCCTAGAGCTGTATTTAAGAAGTTATGGTCGATTTAACATTATTTAAGAAGGTTTGGCCGATTTAACATTTTGAAAACTTTTGGAATTTTTGGGTGGTCACAAATTATCATTCTTTTAGCTCCTAGAGCTATATTTAAGAAGTTATGGCCGATTTAACATTTTGAACATTTTTGGAATTTTTGGGTGGTCACAAATTATCCTTCTTTTAACTCCTAGAGCTGTATTTAAGAAGTTATGGCCGATTTAACATTTTGAAAATTTTTGGGTGGTCACAAATTATCCTTCTTTTAGCTCCTAGAGCTATATTTACGAAGTTATGGTCGGCTTAACATTTCAAAACTTTTGGAATTTTTGGGTGATCACAAATTATCCTTCTTTTAGCTCCTAGAGCTATATTTAAGAAGTTATGGCCGATTTAACATTTTGAACATTTTTGGAATTTTTGGGTGGTCACAAATTAACCTTATTTTAGCTCCTATATTTAAGAAGTTATGGCCGGTTTAATATTTTGAAATTTTTGGGTGGTCACAAATTATCCTTCTTTTAGCTCCTAGAGCTGTATTTAAGAAGTTATGGCCGATTTAACATTTTAAAAATTTTTGGGTGGTCACAAATTATCCTTCTTTTAGCTCCTAGAGCTATATTTACGAAGTTATGGTCGGCTTAACATTTTTAAACTTTTGGAATTTTTGGGTGATCACAAATTATCCTTCTTTTAGCTCCTAGAGCTATATTTAAGAAGTTAAGGCCGGCTTAACATTTTGAAAATTTTTGGGTGGTCACAAATTATCCTTCTTTTAGCTCCTAGAGCTATATTTAAGAAGTTATGGCCGATTTAACATTTTTGGAATTTTTGGGTGGTCACAAATTATCCTTCTTTTAACTCCTAGAGCTATATTTAAGAAGTTATGGCCGATTTAACATTTTGAAAATTTTTGGGTGGTCACAAATTATCCTTCTTTTAGCTACTAGAGCTATATTTAAGAAGTTATGGTCGGCTTAACATTTTGAAAATTTTTGGAATTTTTGGGTGCTCACAAATTATCCTTCTTTTAGCTCCTAGAGCTATATTTAAGAAGTTAAGGCCGGTTTAACATTTTGAAAATTTTTGGGTGGTCACAAATTAACCTTATTTTAGCTCCTATATTTAAGAAGTTATGGCCGGTTTAATATTTTGAAATTTTTGGGTGGTCACAAATTATCCTTCTTTTAGCTCCTAGAGCTACATTTAAGAAGTTAAGGCCGGCTTAACATTTTGAAATTTTTGGGTGCTCACAAATTATCCTTCTTTTAGCTCCTAGAGCTATATTTAAGAAGTTATGGCCGGTTTAACATTTTGAAAATTTTTGGAACTTTTGGGTGCTCACAAATTATCCTTCTTTTAGCTCCTAGAGCTACATTTAAGAAGTTAAGGCCGGCTTAACATTTTGAAATTTTTGGGTGCTCACAAATTATCCTTCTTTTAGCTCCTAGAGCTATATTTAAGAAGTTATGGCCGGTTTAACATTTTGAAAATTTTTGGAAGTTTTGGGTGATCACAAATTATCCTTCGTTTAGCTCCTAGAGCTATATTTAAGAAGTTATGGCCGGTTTAAAATTTGGAAAAATTTTGGAATTTTTGGGTGGTCACAAATTATCCTTCTTTTAGCTCCTAGAGCTATATTTAAGAAGTTATGGCCGGTTTAACATTTTGAAAATTTTTGGAAGTTTTGGGTGGTCACAAATTATCCTTCTTTTAGCTCCTAGAGCTATATTTAAGAAGTTATGGCCGGTTTAACATTTTGAACATTTTTGGAATTTTTGGGTGCTCACAAATTAACCTTCTTTTAGCTCCTGGAGCTATATTTAAGAAGTTATGGCCGGTTTAACATTTTGAACATTTTTGGAATTTTTGGGTGCTCACAAATTATACTTCTTTTAGCTTCTAGAGCTATATTTAAAAAGTTATGGTCGGCTTAGCATTTTGAAAATTTTTGGAACTTTTGGGTGCTCACAAATTATCCTTCTTTTAGCTCCTAGAGCTATATTTAAGAAATTATGGCCGGTTTAACATTTTGGAAAATTTTGGAATTTTTGGGTGGTCACAAATTATCCTTCTTTTAGCTCCTAGAGCTATATTTAAGAAATTATGGCCGGTTTAACATTTTGAAAATTTTTGGAATTTTTGGGTGATCACAAATTATCCTTCTTTTAGCTCCTAGAGCTATATTTAAGAAGTTATGGACGATTTAACATTGTGAAAATATTTGGATTTTTTGGGTGGTCACAAATTATCCTTCTTTTAGCTCCTAGAGCTTTATTTAAGAAGTTACGACCGGTTTAACATTTTGAAAAATTTTGGAATTTTTGGGTGATCACAAATTATCCTTCTTTTAGCTCCTAGAGCTATATTTAAGAAGTTATGGCCGGTTTAACATTTTGAACATTTTTGGAATTTTTGGGTGGTCACAAATTATCCTTCTTTTAGCTCCTAGAGCTATATTTAAGAAGTTAAGGCCGGCTTAACATTTTGAAATTTTTTGGAATTTTTTGGTGGTCACAAATTATCATTCTTTTAGCTCCTAGAGCTATATTTAAGAAGTTATGGCCGGTTTAACATTTTGAAAAATTTTGGGTGGTCACAAATTATCCTTCTTTTAGCTCCTAGAGCTATATTTAAGAAGTTATGGCCGGCTTAACATTTTGAAAATTTTTGGAATTTTTGGGTGGTCACAAATTATCCTTCTTTTAGCTCCTAGAGCTATATTTAAGAAGTTATGGCCGACTTAACATTTTGAAAATTTTTGGAATTTTTGGGTGGTCACAAATTATCCTTCTTTTAGCTCCTAGAGCTATATTTAATAAGTTATGGCCGGTTTAACATTTTGAAAATTTTTGGAAGTTTGGGTGGTCACAAATTATCCTTCTTTTAGCTCCTAGAGCTATATTTAATAAGTTATGGCCAGTTTAACATTTTGAACATTTTTGGAATTTTTGGTTGGTCACAAATTATCCTTCTTTTAGCTCCTAGAGCTATATTTAAGAAGTTATGGCCGGTTTAACATTTTGAACATTTTTGAAATTTTTGGGTGGTCACAAATTATCCTTCTTTTAGCTCCTAGAGCTATATTTAAGAAGTTATGGCCGGTTTAACATTTTGAACATTTTTGAAATTTTTGGGTGGTCACAAATTATCCTTCTTTTAGCTCCTAGAGCTATATTTAAGAAGTTATGGCCGGTTTAACATTTTGAAAATTTTTGGAATTTTTGGGTGGTCACAAATTATCCTTCTTTTAGCTCCTAGAGCTATATTTAATAAGTTATGGCCGGTTTAACATTTTGAAAATTTTTGGAAGTTTTGGGTGGTCACAAATTATCCTTCTTTTAGCTCCTAGAGCTATATTTAATAAGTTATGGCCGGTTTAACATTTTGAACATTTTTGGAATTTTTGGGTGGTCACAAATTATCCTTCTTTTAGCTCCTAGAGCTATATTTAAGAAGTTATGGCCGGTTTAACATTTTGAACATTTTTGAAATTTTTGGGTGGTCACAAATTATCCTTCTTTTAGCTCCTAGAGCTATATTTAAGAAGTTATGGCCGGTTTAACATTTTGAACATTTTTGAAATTTTTGGGTGGTCACAAATTATCCTTCTTTTAGCTCCTAGAGCTATATTTAAGAAGTTATGGCCGGTTTAACATTTTGAACATTTTTGAAATTTTTGGGTGGTCACAAATTATCCTTCTTTTCGCTCCTAGAGCTATATTTAATAAGTTATGGCCGGTTTAACATTTTGAAAATTTTTGGAAGTTTGGGTGGTCCCAAATTATCCTTCTTTTAGCTCCTAGAGCTATATTTAAGAAGTTATGGCCGGTTTAACATTTTGAACATTTTTGAAATTTTTGGGTGGTCACAAATTATCCTTCTTTTAGCTCCTAGAGCTATATTTAATAAGTTATGGCCGGTTTAACATTTTGAAAATTTTTGGAAGTTTGGGTGGTCACAAATTATCCTTCTTTTAGCTCCTAGAGCTATATTTAAGAAGTTATGGCCGGTTTAACATTTTGAACATTTTTGAAATTTTTGGGTGGTCACAAATTATCCTTCTTTTAGCTCCTAGAGCTATATTTAATAAGTTATGGCCGGTTTAACATTTTGAAAATTTTTGGAAGTTTGGGTGGTCACAAATTATCCTTCTTTTAGCTCCTAGAGCTATATTTAATAAGTTATGGCCGGTTTAACATTTTGAACATTTTTGGAATTTTTGGGTGGTCACAAATTATCCTTCTTTTAGCTCCTAGAGCTATATTTAAGAAGTTATGGCCGGTTTAACATTTTGAACATTTTTGAAATTTTTGGGTGGTCACAAATTATCCTTCTTTTAGCTCCTAGAGCTATATTTAAGAAGTTATGGCCGGTTTAACATTTTGAACATTTTTGAAATTTTTGGGTGGTCACAAATTATCCTTCTTTTAGCTCCTAGAGCTATATTTAAGAAGTTATGGCCGGTTTAACATTTTGAAAATTTTTGGAATTTTTGGGTGGTCACAAATTATCCTTCTTTTAGCTCCTAGAGCTATATTTAATAAGTTATGGCCGGTTTAACATTTTGAAAATTTTTGGAAGTTTTGGGTGGTCACAAATTATCCTTCTTTTAGCTCCTAGAGCTATATTTAATAAGTTATGGCCGGTTTAACATTTTGAACATTTTTGGAATTTTTGGGTGGTCACAAATTATCCTTCTTTTAGCTCCTAGAGCTATATTTAAGAAGTTATGGCCGGTTTAACATTTTGAACATTTTTGAAATTTTTGGGTGGTCACAAATTATCCTTCTTTTAGCTCCTAGAGCTATATTTAAGAAGTTATGGCCGGTTTAACATTTTGAAAATTTTTGGAAGTTTTGGGTGGTCACAAATTATCCTTCTTTTAGCTCCTAGAGCTATATTTAATAAGTTATGGCCGGTTTAACATTTTGAACATTTTTGGAATTTTTGGGTGGTCACAAATTATCCTTCTTTTAGCTCCTAGAGCTATATTTAAGAAGTTATGGCCGGTTTAACATTTTGAACATTTTTGAAATTTTTGGGTGGTCACAAATTATCCTTCTTTTAGCTCCTAGAGCTATATTTAAGAAGTTATGGCCGGTTTAACATTTTGAAAATTTTTGGAATTTTTGGGTGGTCACAAATTATCCTTCTTTTAGCTCCTAGAGCTATATTTAATAAGTTATGGCCGGTTTAACATTTTGAAAATTTTTGGAAGTTTTGGGTGGTCACAAATTATCCTTCTTTTAGCTCCTAGAGCTATATTTAATAAGTTATGGCCGGTTTAACATTTTGAACATTTTTGGAATTTTTGGGTGGTCACAAATTATCCTTCTTTTAGCTCCTAGAGCTATATTTAAGAAGTTATGGCCGGTTTAACATTTTGAACATTTTTGAAATTTTTGGGTGGTCACAAATTATCCTTCTTTTAGCTCCTAGAGCTATATTTAAGAAGTTATGGCCGGTTTAACATTTTGAAAATTTTTGGAAGTTTTGGGTGGTCACAAATTATCCTTCTTTTAGCTCCTAGAGCTATATTTAATAAGTTATGGCCGGTTTAACATTTTGAACATTTTTGGAATTTTTGGGTGGTCACAAATTATCCTTCTTTTAGCTCCTAGAGCTATATTTAAGAAGTTATGGCCGGTTTAACATTTTGAACATTTTTGAAATTTTTGGGTGGTCACAAATTATCCTTCTTTTAGCTCCTGAGCTATATTTAAGAAGTTATGGCCGGTTTAACATTTTGAAATTTTTTGGAATTTTTTGGTGGTCACAAATTATCATTCTTTTAGCCCCTAGAGCTATATTTAAGAAGTTATGGCCGGTTTAACATTTTGAAAAATTTTGGGTGGTCACAAATTATCCTTCTTTTAGCTCCTAGAGCTATATTTAAGAAGTTATGGCCGGTTTAAAATTTGGAAAAATTTTGGAATTTTTGGGTGGTCACAAATTATCCTTCTTTTAGCTCCTAGAGCTATATTTAAGAAGTTATGGCCGGCTTAACATTTTGAAAATTTTTGGAATTTTTGGGTGGTCACAAATTATCCTTCTTTTAGCTCCTAGAGCTATATTTAAGAAGTTATGGCCGGTTTAACATTTTGAAAATTTTTGGAAGTTTTGGGTGGTCACAAATTATCCTTCTTTTAGCTCCTAGAGCTATATTTAATAAGTTATGGCCGGTTTAACATTTTGAACATTTTTGGAATTTTTGGGTGGTCACAAATTATCCTTCTTTTAGCTCCTAGAGCTATATTTAAGAAGTTATGGCCGGTTTAACATTTTGAACATTTTTGAAATTTTTGGGTGGTCACAAATTATCCTTCTTTTAGCTCCTGAGCTATATTTAAGAAGTTATGGCCGGTTTAACATTTTGAAATTTTTTGGAATTTTTTGGTGGTCACAAATTATCATTCTTTTAGCCCCTAGAGCTATATTTAAGAAGTTATGGCCGGTTTAACATTTTGAAAAATTTTGGGTGGTCACAAATTATCCTTCTTTTAGCTCCTAGAGCTATATTTAAGAAGTTATGGCCGGTTTAAAATTTGGAAAAATTTTGGAATTTTTGGGTGGTCACAAATTATCCTTCTTTTAGCTCCTAGAGCTATATTTAAGAAGTTATGGCCGGCTTAACATTTTGAAAATTTTTGGAATTTTTGGGTGGTCACAAATTATCCTTCTTTTAGCTCCTAGAGCTATATTTAAGAAGTTATGGCCGGCTTAACATTTTGAAAATTTTTTGGAATTTTTGTGTGGTCACAAATTATACTTCTTTTAGCTCCTAGAGCTATATTTAATAAGTTATGGCCGGTTTAACATTTTGAACATTTTTGGAATTTTTGGGTGGTCACAAATTATCTTTCTTTTAGCTCCTAGAGCTATATTTAAGAAGTTATGGCCGGCTTAACATTTTGAAAATTTTTGGAATTTTTGGGTGGTCACAAATTATCCTTCTTTTAGCTCCTAGAGCTATATTTAATAAGTTATGGCCGGTTTAACATTTTGAAAATTTTTGGAAATTTTGGGTGGTCACAAATTATCCTTCTTTTAGCTCCTAGAGCTATATTTAAGAAGTTATGGCCGGTTTAACATTTTGAAAATTTTTGGAAGTTTTGGGTGGTCACAAATTATCCTTCTTTTAGCTCCTAGAGCTATATTTAAGAAGTTATGGCCGGCTTAACATTTTGAAAATTTTTGGAATTTTTGGGTGGTCACAAATTATCCTTCTTTTAGCTCCTAGAGCTATATTTAAGAAGTTATGGCCGGCTTAACATTTTGGAAATTTTTGGAATTTTTGGGTGGTCACAAATTATCCTTCTTTTAGCTCCTAGAGCTATATTTAAGAAGTTATGGCCGGCTTAACATTTTGAAAATTTTTGGAATTTTTGGGTGGTCACAAATTATCCTTCTTTTAGCTCCTAGAGCTATATTTAATAAGTTATGGCCGGTTTAACATTTTGAACATTTTTGGAATTTTTGGGTGGTCACAAATTATCCTTCTTTTAGCTCCTAGAGCTATATTTAAGAAGTTATGGCCGGTTTAACATTTTGAAAATTTTTGGAATTTTTGGGTGGTCACAAATTATCCTTCTTTTAGCTCCTAGAGCTATATTTAAGAAGTTATGGCCGGCTTAACATTTTGAAAATTTTTGGAATTTTTGGGTGGTCACAAATTATCCTTCTTTTAGCTCCTAGAGCTATATTTAATAAGTTATGGCCGGTTTAACATTTTGAATTTTTTTTGGAATTTTTGTGTGGTCACAAATTATACTTCTTTTAGCTCCTAGAGCTATATTTAATAAGTTATGGCCGGTTTAACATTTTTAACATTTTTTGGAATTTTTGTGTGGTCACAAATTATACTTCTTTTAGCTCCTAGAGCTATATTTAATAAGTTATGGCCGGTTTAACATTTTTAACATTTTTTGGAATTTTTGTGTGGTCACAAATTATACTTCTTTTAGCTCCTAGAGCTATATTTAATAAGTTATGGCCGGTTTAACATTTTGAAAATTTTCGGAATTTTTGGGTGGTCACAAATTATCCTTCTTTTAGCTCCTAGAGCTATATTTAATAAGTTATGGCCGGTTTAACATTTTGAAAATTTTTGGAAGTTTTGGGTGGTCACAAATTATCCTTCTTTTAGCTCCTAGAGCTATATTTAGGAAGTTATGGCCGGCTTAACATTTTGAATTTTTTTGGAATTTTTGGGTGGTCACAAATTATACTTCTTTTAGCTCCTAGAGCTATATTTAAGAAGTTATGGTCGGCTTAGCATTTTGAAAATTTTTGGAACTTTTGGGTGCTCACAAATTATCCTTCTTTTAGCTCCTAGAGCTATATTTAAGAAGTTAAGGCCGGCTTAACATTTTGAAATTTTTTGGAATTTTTGGGTGGTCACAAATTATCATTCTTTTAGCTCCTAGAGCTATATTTAAGAAGTTAAGGCCGGCTTAACATTTTGAAAATTTTTTGAATTTTTGGGTGGTCACAAATTATCCTTCTTTTAGCTCCTAGAGCTATATTTAAGAAGTTAAGGCCGATTCAACATTTTGAACATTTTTGGAATTTTTGGGCGCTCACAAATTATCCTTCTTTTAGCTCCTAGAGCTATATTTAAGAAGTTATGGACGATTTAACATTTTGAACATTTTTGAATTTTTGGGTGGTCACAAATTATCCTTCTTTTAGCTCCTAGAGCTATATTTAAGAAGTTAAGGCCGATTCAACATTTTGAACATTTTTGGAATTTTTGGGCGCTCACAAATTATCCTTCTTTTAGCTCCTAGAGCTATATTTAAGAAGTTATGGACGATTTAACATTTTGAACATTTTTGAATTTTTGGGTGGTCACAAATTATCCTTCTTTTAGCTCCTAGAGCTATATTTAAGAAGTTAAGGCCGATTCAACATTTTGAAAATTTTTGGAATTTTTGGGCGCTCACAAATTATCCTTCTTTTAGCTCCTAGAGCTATATTTAAGAAGTTATGGACGATTTAACATTTTGAACATTTTTGGATTTTTTTGGTTGTCACAAAATATCCTTCTTTTAGCTCCTAGAGCAATATTTAAGAAGTTAAGGCCGGTTTAATATTTTGAAAATGTTTGGAATTTTTGGGTGGTCACAGATTATCCTTCTTTTAGCTCCTAGAGCTAGATTTAAGAAGTTATGGCCGGTTTAACATTTTGAAAAATTTTGGAATTTTTGTTTGCTCACAAGTTATCCTTATTTTAGCACCTAGAGTTAGATTTAGAGTTAGAAGTTATGGCCGGTTTAACATTTTGAAAATTTTTGGAAGTTTTGGGTGGTCACAAATTATCCTTCTTTTAGCTCCTAGAGCTATATTTAAGAAGTTATGGCCGGTTTAACATTTTGAACATTTTTGGAATTTTTGGGTGGTCACAAATTATCCTTCTTTTAGCTCCTAGAGCTATATTTAAGAAGTTATGGCCGGCTTAACATTTTGAAAATTTTTGGAATTTTTGGGTGGTCACAAATTATACTTCTTTTAGCTCCTAGAGCTATATTTAAGAAGTTATGGCCGGTTTTACATTTTTGGGTGGTCACAAATTATACTTCTTTTATTTCCTAGAGCTATATTTAAGAAGTTATTGCCGGTTTAACATTTTGAAAAATTTTGGAATTTTTGGGTGATCACAAATTATCCTTCTTTTAGCTCCTAGAACTATATTTTGGAAGTTATGGCCGGTTTTACATTTTGAAAATTTGTGGATGGTCACAAAATATCTTTCTTTTAACTCCTAGAGCTATGTTTAAGAAGTTATGGGCGATTTAAGATTTTGGAATTTTTGGGTGCTCATAAATTATCCTTCTTTTAGCTCCTAGAGCTATATTTAAGAAGTTATGTTAAGTTTAACATTTTGAAAAATTTTGGAATTTTTGGGTGCTCACAAATTATCATTCTTTCAGCTCCTAGAGCTATATTTAAGAAGTTATGGCCGGTTTAACATTTTGAAAAATTTTGGAATTTTTGGGTGCTTTTAGCTCCTAGAGCTATATTTAAGAAGTTATGGCCGATTTAACACACAAATTATCCTTCTTTTAGCTCCTAGAGCTAAATTTAAGAAGTTATGGCCGATTTAGCATTTTGAAAACTTTTGGAATTTTTGGGTGGACACAAATTATCCTGCTTTTAGCTCCTAGAGCTATATTTAAGAAGTTATGGACGATGTAACATTTTGATTTTTTTTTGGAATTTTTGGGTGATCACAAATTCGTTTAACTCTTTTAACGGTCCGGCCGAACTTAACGCTCTTTTTCCATGCTTTATATAAGTTTACTTTCTATATATGTTTGTGTGCCACAAAATTTGAAATCAATTTTTGAAAGCTTTTTTCTCAACCAATTTTGCTCAAATTTTGCACACTTAATCATTTTCGATGACAATACAAGGAAATGGAAAAATTTGACCAATTGGACAAAGGGGCGTGGTACCTCCCATACAAACCACAAATTAAAAATCTATTCTAAATAGAATTCTGCTTGCATAAAGCATGGATTTGAAAAAAAAAAATTTTTGATTTACTAGTTACTTGTTTAACATAACTTATACGTCAGCTATATTCCGATGACAACTGTTCCAGGCTAAACCCTTCCGTAGTATAAACAGTAGGCGGTGGTAGTGGGCTGCCGTCCATAGAAATTGAAAAACAGTTTCCAGTCACCCCATGAAAATAAAGATTGGATTGTTTAATGATGATTTGCAAAACATTTCGTTCCTAGCTACATCAAGCAGTCTGAGAGCTAAATACTCCTGAAAACACCTCTAAAATGTTTTTGTCCAAATTTTTTTTCTGAAATAATAGACCATTAAAAGCGCTTTAAATATAAATTGTGATTCTTGTCTTAGAGTAACTTATTGGTCGAATTATTGGGCGTCTTAGTATTTTTTTTCATAGTGATATATGAAAACTTTTTGTATTTGGTTGTAGTATTTTATAAATAGCTGCAGTCAGCGCTCATTTTTGTAAAAATTGTTTAAACATTTTGGCTGTGAAAACCATCGCCTGCATAATATTATTTCACAAAAATGGAGTCAGTAACGTCCGATATTCATCATTTAGGCATCATTCGAATAGTTTTAATTCCTTCTATTTATTTTTCATTACAAATCTTACAAAATGTTTCCAAGAAATATGAGTTTTTAGCTGCCAGCTTGAAAAAGCACAAAAAATTAATATAAACGTCCAATAATACGGCATGAGGTATTTTAAGACAAGAATAAAAATTTTCATTAAACTTGCTTCCAAGGGTCTATCAACTCAGAAAAAAATTGGAAAAAAAATGCAACATAAAACAAGTAAGGAAAGGCTAAAGTCGGGCGGGGCCGACTCTATGATACACTCCACTTTCAATCGGAATACAATTTAATTCGGTGAAAAAGTGAAAGCGGGAAGGATTTTGGTATCCTGTAAATGTGTTTGACAAAAAATTTTAAATCGGAAGGGACATTTGTATGGGGGCATATTGAAATCTGAAATGAAATAGGTGAAATATAATATGTATAGTTTGGCCAAAATCGGTTAAACATTTGGGAGCAACATTTTTATTTGCGCAATCTCTAAATCTGAACCGATCTTAGCCACTTTCACCATAGGTTTTTTACTTGGATTATAAGCTATTGTGCCAAATTTAAAGAAAATCGGAAAATGTCAAATCGGGAGCGACATTTGTATGGGGGCTATATCTAAATCTGAACCGATCTTACCCAATTTTTGCATAGGTGTTTCTAGTTTTATTATAAGATGTTGTGCCAAATTTAAAGAAAATTGGGTACAATATGTGGTTTCTAGAGCGGAAAATGTCAAATCGGGAGCGATATTTGTATGGGGGCTATATCTAAATCTGAACCGATCTTACCCAATTTTTGCATAGGTGTTTCTAGTTGTATTATAAGATGGTGTGCCAAATTTAAAGAAAATTGGGTACAATATGTGGTTTCTAGAGCGGAAAATGTCAAATCGGGAGCGATATTTGTATGGGGGCTATATCTAAATCTGAACCGATTTGCCTCAAATTAAATAGCGTTCGTCCTTGATCCACAAAACTTACTTGTGCCAATTTTTGGTAAGATCGGACTATAATTGCGACCTGTAATTTGATTACAACAATAGATGGACAGACGAACAGACGGACATTGCTAAATCGACTCAGAAAGTGATTCTAAGTCGATCGGTATACTTAACAATGGGTCTATCTCGCTTCCTTTTGGGTGTTACAAACAAATGCACAAAGCCATAATACTCTCGTGGAGTGTATAAAAATTACACGGGAAAAACATGATTTTTAGAGGTGTTTTCAGGAGCGTTTAACTCACAGATGGCTTGACCCAGTGACGAAATTTTGTGTAGATCATCATTAAACAATCCAATCTTCATTTCTGGTGGTGACCGCTGCAAATTATTTTCGTGACCATCCTAATAAACAGTATAAGTCCTCTCAGCGATGTTGCAAAATCTGTAAGATGTCTGAAAATAATCGCACTAATTTCTAAAATAAGGAATTCTGGTATTTACAATTACAGGTGGTCAATTTCATTGCAATATTTTATTTAATAAAGATTTAATTTTATTTTGATTGAAATTTTCTCGGCAATAGAGAACATCATTTATTATTCAAAATTAAGAGTTTCTCATAAGTTTCACAAGTATTCAATAAACCGTAGGTAATTCCCTTACCAGTAATAGCAAATATGCCTTCAACTGGGCAGCATGGACGTTTCACAAGATATACAATTCCCCATTCCGAACAATATATGTATGTTATGATAATTTCAATTAGATTAGGAATTGGAAGATGACGTCGTTTTTTTCAAAATTTAAAGTTGAAGTTCACTATGAAAATTCTGCAAATTTTCACACGCATCTTTCAAAAATAACTTCAGTTCTTGGGTTTTGTGTCACATACTCATTATTTTTTTGGAATTCAATTCAAAATAATTTCTAAATGTAGCTTTACTCACATTTCACAGTACGCCAGAGCAGCACAAAAATGGTGAAAATTTCCAAAAATCGCCTTTTAAATTCACATTTACTTTTGAACATTTTCCAAAGAGAATTTGCTTTACTACACCCACAACTAAACCACGACAATGGGAAAATGTTAAATCTTATTGAACTTCAAAACAACACTAAACATCACAACATCGACAGAGATATTTAACCGGGGGATTGTTAAAAAATAAACAATTCCACAGTGTTTAAAGCATTTAATTGTTATAACCAATTTCGGTTATAATTGATTTGAATTTCAACTGACAAAGAAAATAAAAAACCCAACGGTACGAGCGTACAAGTGTTATATGTATGTATGTATACAATTCATATATACAATCGTACATGCAAGCCGAGTATATTGTAAATGTGTTATACTCTGTCGCCGAATAATCACTTATTTTAAGTCAAACTGTTCGAATGGTGATTTTTCCACTCACACTTCAGTAGAAAGCAGACTTTTGGATGTCTAATTAGTGGAACTGTAACGTAACGTAATGTAAGGGGTGAAAATCATTCAATGAAATGCGCGAGAAGGCATTACGTCTTTCTGGAGTGGTCTTTGTTACTTCTAAAATATATTCGTAACAGCCGTCGGGTGTGCCCGCAACCAAATGCAATCTTATATACTATCCACTACAGTATTACCAGCCGATTAAAGGCTGTCGACTTTACGTAGAAGTGCAGTACCATATTAAGAAAATTATGATATTTATACCCTCACTCTACAGAGTAGGAGGGTGTAACGCATCGAGGGAGTGACTTAAGGCCCTAAGTATGTTTGTACCAATTCCGTTTCACAACATTTTAAGCTGTTTGAGCCATCTTCGTCAGTCTGGCTGGCTGGCTGGTGTACACGATAACTCTCGAAAGGGATTAAGGAATCCATTCAAACTTTGCTCATGGTAATATTTTTCTCAAACTTATTTTATGTTCGAAGATGCTAAATTGCCACGCCCTTCTGGTACCTCCCACACAAATCCACACCGATATTCGGAATCACCTATATTTTGGTATTTGATAAAGTTTTTATAATCAATTTAAGCGTAAACAACGGCGTAAAACGGCGTTAAGTTCGGTCAGGCCGAACTTTATATACCCTCCACCATGGATTGCATTCCACAGAGGTTGTCGGTTTTCGTAGAAGTGCAGTAATATTATAGGAAAATATATTTTTTTTTAATATAGCCAAACCAAAACAAATACAAATATTGAAAAAATAATTTTATAAATAAATGTATTATATTAATTATTTCAAACCATTATTTATTTCAAATCAAAAAATAAATATACTTAGATTTATATTTTCAAAAAGCTTAAATGCCATAAATATTGGTAGATAGTGGTTGCTACAGTTGGTTGTATTTCCATTCTATTTGAATTCCAAAAGTACAAATTTTGAAAATCCATTATCAGACGTACATAGTGCAAAATAACCTAACTTCATGTTTCAACCTATTTTTGCCGTAAAAGAAAAATTACGAATTTGGAAAAAAAAATTATTTTGCGTGTCTATGCAGGGAGAGAAATGTATACACCGAATTCCATGATTCCAGCTGCGCCCATTTGGTTGGTACCATTTTTACCCCCTTGACGTTTCTACGCAATTAGAATTTTATCATTCTAGCTGTAGTCGTTTAGTTGGTACTATTTTTATCCCTCTGTACCATTGTATCCCTTGAAAGTACTAATTTCGAAAAATTCGTCTATTTTCCGTGTCTACGCAGTCAGAGGAATGTATACTCCGAATTTCATGACTCTAGCTGCGATCATTTGATTGGTACTATTTTTATCCCCTTTTTTCATTTTAACTCCGAAAAGTACGAATTTTGAAAAATCCGTGTATTTTACTTATCTATGCAATCAGAGGAATGTATACATCGAATTTCATTATTCTAGGTACAGCCGTTTGGTTGGTACCATTTTTATACCCTCCACCTACAGGATGGGGGTATATTCATTTTGTCATTCCGTTTGTAACACCTTGAAATATTCATCGGAGACCCCATAAAGTATATATATTCTGGGTCGTGGTAAAATTTTAAGACGATATAGCCATGTCCGTCTGTCTGTTGAAAGCACGATAGCGGCCGAACGAAATGAGCTAGGAGGTTCAAACTTTTCCTAAATGTGTCTTATGGTTGTAGATCGGTTGGGATTGAAAGTGGACGAAATCGGCCCAGAGGGAAAAATTTTTCCCTCACAAGGACTGAAAATACCCCTAATATTTAGAGTATTTCAGCAAGTTTTTTGAACATATTAGCTTGTATTTACTTGATATTTGCAATGCGAATTCCCTTTATAGCACAAAAGGGCACCATAGAGTGATTTTTATTTGTAGGGGGCGAAATGGGACAAAAAGGGATAAAAATGATACCTATCAAACGACAACAGATAGAAACACGAAATTTGGCGTGTACATTCCTCTAATAGAGTAGATACATAATATAAAAGTATTTTTTCTAAATCCGTACTTTTAAGGGGTTAAATGGGGATAGAGGGATAAAAATAGTACCAACCTAACGGATGCACCTAGAATAATGAAATTTGATATATACATTCCTCTGATTGCGTAGACACGTAAAATAAAAGAACTTTCCAAAATTCGTACTTTTTGGGGTTCAAATGGAAAAGGGGATAAAAATAGTACCTACCAAATGACAGCAGCTAGAATCATGAAATTCGGAGTAGACATTCCCCTGACTGCGTAGACACGAAAAATAAAACGTTTTTCCAAATTCGTACTTTCAAGGGATACAATGGGAGCAGAGGGATAAAAATAGTACCAACTAAACGAATACAGCTAGAATGATGAAATTCAGTGTGTACATCCCTCTAATTTTGTAGATACGTAAAATAAGGAGATTTTAGATAGTCGTACTCTTGAGGGGGCAAAATTGGAAAAAGGGGATAAAAATGGTACCAACAAAATGGCCGCTGATAGAATCATGGAATTCGGTGTATACATTCCTCTGACTGCATAGCAACGTAAAATATTTTTTTTTCCAAATTCGTACTTTATTTTGTTGCTTTTACGACAAAAAATGGTAGAATCATGAAGTTTTCTTGTACTGCGTACGTGAGAGATAAGGTATTTTCAAAATTTATACTTTTGAAATTAAAATAGGATGGAAATACAACCAACCAAACGACTCCCTATCCCCCAATATTTAGGGTATTTATGATTGCTCCCTTATATTTACTTTATGAATTGAAGTATTATATCCATTATATACATATAGTATACAAATATTGGTAGCCTTGGCTTATTAATTAAATTTTTTATTTACAGTTAAAATTTGTTGCGGACATTCCTCTTGTAGCTTGGAAGCACCATAAAAAAATAAAAGTTTTAGCGGGCGAAATGGGACAAAAAGGGATAAAATATGGTACCAATGATACGACAACAGCTAGAATCATGAAATTCGGTGTGTACATCCCACTAATTGCATAGACACGTAAAATATAGGGATTTTTCGAAATTCGTACTTTTAAGGGATATAATTAAAAAGAGGGATAAAAATGGGACCTACCAAACCGCTGTAGTTGAAATCATGAAATTCGGTGTATACATTCTGACTATGAATACTCGAAAAAGGGTTTTTTTCGAAATTTGTACATTTGGGCGGAGAATGGGGCGAATGGGGATATCTTTAAAATTTATACTTTTCTTATCACTTTGTCTGTATCTGAAAATGCTTCTTTCTAATGGCGACTGATTTTCGATTTTAAACAGTGCGCCTAAGTATACATTATAGTTTGAAATAGTAAACAAATATAGTAATGTTCATAAAAAATATCACAATTTTCGTAATATGGTACTGTACTTCTATGTAAAGTCGACATCCTTTAATCTGCTGGTAATACTGTGGAATGCACTCCGGCCAGGCCGAACTTAACGCCTTCTTTCTTGTTATCCCTCTATTCCTATTTTACCCCTTAAAAGTACGAATTTGGAAAAAATACTTTTATATTATGTATCTACTCAATTAGAGGATGGTACACACCCAATTTCGTGTTTCTAGCTGTTGTCGTTTAATATGTACCATTTTTATCCCTTTTTTGCCCCCATTTCACCCCCTACAAATAAGAATCACTTTATGGTGCACTTTTTTGCTATAAGGGGAATGAGCATACCAAATATCAAGCAAATATAAACAGACATATTCAAAAAACATGCTTAAATACGCTAAAATATTAGGGATTATTATGGGTATTTTTAGCCCTTGTGTGGGAAAAATTTTTTCCCCTTGGGCCGATTTCGCCCCATTTCAATCCCAACCGATCTACGACTATAAGACGCATTTATGGGAAATTTTTAAAAAAATTCTTTACACTTGAACCGGAGTTAATAGGCGTCTTTAGTTTTTATTTCCTCATCCTGTTGCCCCTTCGCAGGATAAAATGTTTCAAAAATAATTTTAAGTATTTAAATAAATAATTTTAAGTATCAAATGAAAGAGGGAACTCATGTTAAAAAACACTTCAAACTGCATGATTTTATCTGTATTAGTTTAGCATTAATAGCAATTTCAAGATTACCCCCTAGTTTATTTAGTTTTTCCATATTTTACTTCTTAAGGGAGGAAATTTGAAATGGTTGTTAATGATAAATTAACAATTAATTAATAAGCATACAATTTGAAGTATTTTTAGCAGATATTATCCTCATTAATTTGACATTTCTACCGGTATCATATGTCTATTTATATGCCTTTGGAATATGCATTGTTTAGGGATAAAGTCCGAGACATTTAGAGAAATTCTAAACTTTTCAATCTAATTTAGTTTATTTAAATCGCAAAACGGATTTTACCCATAATTTAGGAGTACATGCATATTTTTAAATATTGGTATATTCTACTACCGATTCAAATAGAATATAGTTGAAATATTCCATATTCAAATATTCTACAGTATCCGTAAATCAGAACATCCCAATCGCTCCCCCGTATAACAGTTTGCCAATGACCTTATTTGCTTACATTAATTGACCAATTATTGTGTTAAAAAGGTTTTTAAACACTTTTTTGTGGAGTTTCGAATATCATTGACATTGAACATTAGCACACATCAGTGCGTTCAAAATAAAAACATGAACACATGAATATAGATTTTATAGATTTATTTTTGGTATGCAATTAACATCAATTTATTTTAATTATTCCTTCAAGTTTGGGATTATTGGATTTGTATATTATGGTGGTATACTCTCGTGGGTATGTGATTCCTTTGAATTGAAATTATGGGTGGGGGGGGTAAAATATCTATTAAAACCTCTACAACATATGCCGACTACCCTTTTGATTTAGTTCTGCTCTTTACTCGTACGAGTATGATAAAATGATTACAAAACTTAACAGCTACGCTATATGTATATATATATATATATATATCGATATAAATTAGTTTTCTTTAGCTTAATAAGGTGATCCGTGTGCCTGCGAGCGTTGTCCTGCCTCCGCCGACTCCTTCCTCCTCTATTCACGATGTTTGCAGTCCAAAAACATTTGAGCCTGATTCTGAAAAATTGAAAATTTGAATGGTAATGAAAGTTAACCTAGTCGTAGATCGTAGATAAGTGTAATACCAACCTGCACAAATTTAAAGATGTCCAACAGCATGTCGTGGGGTGGTTTGCAATTTCCCGGTTGGCTATCGTAGAATAATCCACTCATGGCACCCGATCGTTTACCCCAGTCAGGCGAGAATGTCAGTTGACATTGCACGCAGGCAACAACGGCGAGGAGGACCAAAGCAATTGATACTACAGCACGTACTGAAATCATTGTGAGTTCTGTTCCTGATTAGCTGGCTGTCGCTGGCTTTTATACTCGGATTTCCTGACAGACAGACAGAGACTGGATTTGACTACTCCATTTGCGTATAACAGTTATATGGCATCCTACCAATTGATTTGTGTTTTTATATTTAGCCTCAACTCACATATGAGGATGTGATTATTGCAATGTGTCTAATAGCTTTTCAATTAGAATGTTCTATGTACTACATACATAGTATGAACAATGTAGGACTACATATGTATAAAATATTTCCGTCGTTCCCAAGAAGACATACATACATAGCCATTCTCGAATATATTTCGCGGAAATTCGACGAAAATCAACAAGTCTATCATAACAAAAAAATTAAGACGGGAAAATATGAAATTCTTGGAAATTTTCAACAACAAAATTCTCCGATGCATTTTACTATAACAGGCTTTGTTTCCCAACAACCATATCCTAACCTACCACACATAGAGCATCCCCCGAAAGAGAAATATAAACAGTGTTTATATTAGTTCATAGGATGAATTTAAATCAATTCAATTTTGATTCTTAAATATTTCCACGGAAATATATTATTAACAAATCAAGGTGTGTGGTTTAAGCATTTGGAGCTTTAAATTTCAATAAAATAATAAATTTAAATAAAGGGTGATTTTTTAAGAGCTTGATAACTTTTTTAAAAAAAAAAACGCATAAAATTTGCAAAATCTCATCGGTTCTTTATTTGAAACGTTAGATTGGTCCATGACATTTACTTTTTGAAGATAATTTCATTTAAATGTTGACCGCGGCTGCGTCTTAGGTGGTCCATCCGCTTAGTCCAATTTTGGCATTTCCACGTTTTTGAGTAACAGAGACCCAATTGGTGCGAACGGCGACGAATCGAAAATTGGTGGTCATCATTAACACTGGCCGATACAGCTGCGATATTTTCTTCAGTTCGCACTCTACGTAAGCGTGTTGGTGGTTTAATGTCCAACAATGTAAATTTGGTGCGAAATTTAGTCACAATAGCCCGAATAGCCGCTTCAGTGGGTCGATTAAACTGACCATAAAATGGAAGCGCGCAATGAACTTTCTTAACAGAGCACGCATTTTGATAATAAAATTCAATAATTTGCAAGCGTTGTTCGTTTGTAAGACGATTCATGATGAAATGTCAAAGCATACTGAGCATCTTTCTCTTTGACACCATGTCTGAAATCCCACGTGATCTGTCAAATACTAATGCATGAAAATCCTAACCTCAAAAAAATCACTCTTTAATTCCAAACTGAAAGTTGATTTCGTTATATAGGAAGTAGGGTTTGGGGTTTCCCGGACTTTTTATACCCTCCACCTCCAGGATGGGGGTATACTAACTTTGTTATTCCGTTTGTAACACCTTGCAATATCGACATGAGACCCTATAAAGTATATATATTCTTGATCGTCATAAAATTCTAAGACGGTCTAGCCATGTCCGTCCGTCTGTCCGTCTGTTGAAAGCACGCTAGCATATAAACGAAAGGAGCTAGAACGTTCAAATTTTCCATAAATGCGTCTTATAGTCGTAGATCGGTTGGGATTGAAACGGGGCGAAATCGGCCCAAAGGGAAAAAATTTTCCCTCACAAGGACTAAAAATACCCATAATAATCCCTAATATTTTAGGGATATGTCTGTTTATATTTGCTTGATATTTGGTATGCTCATTCCCCTTATAGCAAAAAAGTGCACCATAAAGTGATTCTTATTTGTAGGGTGTGAAATGGGGCAAAAAGGGATAAAAATGGTACATATTAAACAACAACAGCTAGAAACACGAAATTCGGTGTGTACATTCCTCTAATTGAGTAGATACATAATATAAAATTATTTTTTCCAAATTCGTACTATTAAGGGGTAAAATGGAAATAGAGGGATGGATAAAAATGGTACCAACCAAACGGCTGCATCTAGAATAATGAAATTCGTTGTATACATTCCTCTGATTGCGTAGACACGTAAAATAAACGGATTTTTCGAAATCGTACATTTTGGGGATAAAATGAAAAAAGGGATAAAAATAGTACCCACCAAATGACCGCAGATAGAATCATGAAATTCGGAGTATACATTCCTCTGACTACGTAGACACCAAAAATAAAAGGTTATTTTTAAATTCGGCTACAATTCGTTGTGTACATTCCCCTAATTGCGTAGAAACGTAAAATAAGTCGTACTTTTAAGAGGGTAAAATATGAAAAAGGGGATAAAAATGGTATGAACCAAAGGGCCACAGATTGATTCATATAAAGATAAGAATATTTAGTTTTTGAATTGACTTGAAGTATTATTTCGATGTATATAGTATTGGTAGCCTTGTCTTGTAAGCGTGGTTTGAAATAATAAAAATATTATATTAATTTATAAATTATGTTTTCAATATTAGTATTTGTTCTTGTTTGGCTATATTAAAAAAAATGATATTTTTCTGTAATATTACTACACTTCTACGAAAATCGTCAGCCTCTGTGGAATGCAATCCATGGTGGAGGGTATAAAAAGTTCGGCCCGGCCGAACTTAACACCGTTTTTACTTGTTTCAATATGATATGAGTATGCGCATTCCCCTTATAACAAAACGTTATAAAGGGGGCGAAATGGGACAAAGATGAATCAAAATGGTGCCTATGAAACGAAAACAGCTAGATGATACACAAAATTATTTTAGTATTTTTTAAAGTATTTTTCCCAAATTCGTACTTTTTAGGGGTAAATTTGGAATAGAGGGATAAAAATGATACCTACCAAATTACCGCAGCTAGAATCATGAAATTCGGAGTATACATTCCTCTGGCTGTGTAGACACGAAAAGTTAAAAAGGTTTTCCAAATTCGTACTTTCAAGGGATACAATGGGAACAGAGGGATAAAAATGGCGCCAACCAAACGGTTACAGCTAGAGTGATGAAATTTAGTATGTACATCCCTCTAATTGCGTAGACACGTAAAATAAACAGATTTTAGAATGTCGTACTTTTAAGGGTGTAATATGGGAAAAAGGGGATAAAAATGGTACCAACCTAATGGCTGCCGCTAGAATCATGGAATTCGGTGTATACATTCATCTGACTGCATAGACTCGCAAAATACGATTTTTCCAATTTCGTACGTTTTTACTTTTACGGCAAAAATGGGTAGAATCATTAAGTTAGGTTATCTTGCAATGTGTACGTGAGAGATAATGGATTTTCAAAATTTGTACTTTTGTTGTTTGTATGTATAGTTGGTCTGTTATGTTGTATGTCTTGTCATTTATTTTGGTTTAAGACCAAAGGTTGTGCTGAAGTCTTCAGCAGAACCCAAAAATTAGCAAAAAGGCAAAGTGAGACCTTTATTGATGCAGCTAAAAGTTGACTGCGCAGTTTGGATGGGCGCTACCCCATCTCATCAGAACAACCTTACAACAACAACCTTTGCATTGTTGCGAGCGATGCGATCACATGCACAACATTGAATTAGCAAAGTGAGATTTTTAGTGTGTCGACTTAGTTCGGTGGAATATTTTGTTTATCAGCGCTTCTCATTGGAAATATGTGACCGCTGGTACTAATATGAACCCTGATTTAAGTCAAAGACATACATTCGTTGCGAAAGTTCTGATGAGATGGGGTAGCGCCCATCGAAACTGCGCAGTTTAGCTGCAACAATAAAGGTCTCACTTTGCCTTTTTGCTAATTTTTGGGTTCTGCTGAAGACTTCAGCACAACCTTTGGTCTTAAACCAAAATAAATGACAATTTGTACTTTTGGAATTAAAATAGGAAGGAAATACAACCAACCAAATGGTTGTAGCTCAAAATGCTTCCACTATCCCCCATTATTTATGGTATTTAAGCTGTTGTGAATATTGCTGCTTTATATTTACTTTTTGAATTGACTTGAAGTATTATTTCGATATATAGCGTGCTTTAAAATAATTAAAATTTTATATTTATTTATAGAATTATTTTTTCAAAATTTTTATTTGTTTTGTATTAAATAAATTTAACATTTTCCTTCAATGTTTCTGCGCTTTTACGAAAATTGTCAGCCTCTGTGGAATGCAATCCATGCTGGAGCGTAAATAAAGTTACGTATGTTGAAAGCACGCTACATCTAAACGAACTAGGAACTTTGAAATTTTCCAAGAATATGTATAATAGTTGTAGATCGGTCGGGAATAAAAATGTGTGAAATCGGTCCAGAGGGATTTTTTGCCCTAACATCGATAGGAACTTTTTTTGGAAGATTTCTTCCTTATATTTAATTTATATTTGATAAGTTCAATCCTTTTATAGGGTGAACGCGCACCATAAATTGATCAATATTTTCAAGGGGGGTGCAAATGAAATAAAAAAGGATGAAAATTGTACCAATCAAACACCAATAGCTAGTATTGTCATGTCTGATTTGTACATCCTTCAAATCGCATATAACGTAGAATAAGAAATTTTTCGATTTTCGTAGTTTTATAATGAAAATGGACAAAAAGGGACAAAATTTGTACCGATCAAATAGCTTCAGTCAGAAACATAAAATTCACTGTCTGTATAGACACGCAAAAGAAAGAAAAATTAAAAAAATACTTTTAGGCGGAAATGGTCCAAAACAAACAATCTGAAATAATGAAAATCGGTGTTCGCTAAATAAAATAATGAAACTTTTAATAAAAGAAAAAGTATATTATGGAATGTCTGCTATAAAAAAACTCGGGAGAATTATGGCTAGGTTTTATAATAATTATTACAACCAAACTATATTCGGCACAAATACAGTTTTCCCGCCATAATAAAGCTAGCAAAAATCAATTTGAGTGCAAAAGCTCTTAAAATGTATGTGAAACATTTTCTAACGGTGATAAGAAAAGATATTTTTTCGGCGCATTATGAAAAAATACGACAAATATGTAAAAAAATAAACATTAAATTTTTTTAAATCGAAAATTAGTCGATTTTCGTTCATTGTTGCTATTTTTAATGCAGTCCTTTACTTTCACCCGTTCTGCGCGTATTAATCAGTTAATTATACCTAGGCTGGGCAACAGCGTTGTGGAAAAGTCCTTCCGAGTCAGAGTTGCTAGAGAATTTAACAAACTGCCAGTTGCCTTAAGACATTTTGGTACATCAGAGGCAACGTTTCGTGTCATGCTCCTCCTGAAGCAACGAATAGTAGTTAAAAAAATAGTTTTTTCATTATTTTATTTTCGTTATTTTCTTTTTTTTCACGTTTCGTTTCCTCCACCACTTTGAAGCAACGAATAGTAGTTAAAAAAATAGCTTTTTTTCATTGTTTTATTTTCGTTATTTTATTTTTTTTTCACGTTTCGTAACACTCATCCGCCATTTTGTAGTAGTTTGAAATGCCAGTATTTTTTTCTTTTTTTTTAGTTTTTTGTCTTTACAATTTGTTTTCTTTCACTTTGAATCGTTAGGTTTCACTGAGCTAATTTAAGTTTATTTTTTTATTTTTAATATATCAGAATGTATATAATTTAGATGAAATCATATGCTTGTTATTTAAAATTAATCATTACATATATTTCTGTTTTCTTTTGTAATTTTATTATAATTGGCCGAATGGCTTCTAAATTACAAATAAAAAGAATGAATGAATGTAAAACGTATTCAACTTCGGTCTAATTTCTGGTATGACTGTCTGATTTTCAATATAATCATGGAATTAGTTGCTTGCATTCAACTGTGGATAATGGATTTGCAAAATTAGTACTTTTCCCATCAAAATGGTGCTGGCATTTGGTCGGTAGCTGGAATCCAAAAAAAATGAAAATGGGGGAAATCATTTTTGAATATTGTTGCCTCATGTTCACCTTTTGATTGCAATTGAAGTATATTATATTTATATATAATAGATAGACAGCGGATTTTTATTTTGAAGGGATGGTTATAATTGAATACAGTCTTCACACAAATGATTTTACTTATAAAACAATTTAATAAACCGATGTAACCAATTTTATGTCAGTATATATTGCATAGCAATATGCATATTTTATACAATTGGGTATTAAAAATGGAATTTGCATAAAAATCCGCTGTCTAATAATAGATGCCTATTAATATTGTGATAATGAAGCAACACAATTTATTTAAAACAGTGCGAAAAAGTACGTCTTATAGTCTGAAATAGTAAAAAAGTATCGTAATGAGCAAACAAAATATCACAAATTTTCCTAAAATGGTACTGCACTTCTACTGTAAAATCGACAGTCTCTAATCTGCCGGTAATACTGTGGAATGCAGGGTATGTAAGATGTAGCTCGGCCGAACTTAACACCTTTTTACTTGTTCCATATGTCCCGGTTATCATTGAAGGCAATGATATTCAATGAAAAACGCCACCAACTGAGTTTGAAATTTGTTATTTATGTTACACTTTATTAATGCCATTATATTACAACATTAGTTTTTTTATTTTTTGTTTTGTTTAAATATCAAATTGAATACATTAACAAAATATATTATATGATCAGCAATAAAAAAATATATATTGACACGTACACAATTACATACATTTTCAACAATCAATGCTCAAAGAATATCTGGATTTTCACAAGTTATGATTCTATCCTTTTTTGTTTCAAACTAAATTTTGTTATTTTTGAAATTCTTGGCATTTGCATATGCATCTGGAGAATACAGAGAATGTTGCTGTGGCACATTACATGGTTGGTTGGTTACATATTCATCTTTTTACGCTAACAAATTACATACATCATACACATATCATGTAAACAATTTGAATTGAAAAAACCTAATACATAATCATAATAATTATAATTATAATAATAAAAGAATCCAAGAAAATATTTCAAATATTTTGTTGTTATTGTTTTTTTTTGTGCATAATAATTTCATTTCGTGCAATACAAATTTGATATTGAGGCACTTTTTGTTAATACAGTTTCTGCTGTTTTTGTTTCGTTCTTTAGATTTTAATTTTGTTTTATTTCAAAAGAAAATTACAAAATCTTTTTGGCTTTACGTAAAAAAAATAAAATTACAAAACAAACAAAAGTTTAAGTTCTAAAACACACACGCATTTTAAAAATATATATGTATCATTAAATTATTGTAAGAAGCAGTGGTAGTAGTAGGTATGTAGGTCAGTAAGTTGGTAGGAGGAAGTGTGGTATAAATCATTTTGTAAATATTTGCACATACACGTCGCTGATGATGAAATTCCTGGAAATTCAAAAATGTAACAGCAGTCAAGACGCTCGTTTAAAACATTTGTGTTCTTTCCTCTTTTTCTTGTTTTTGTTTGTTTGTTATATAAGGTAAGTGTTATTGCAATTATACAATAATATATATTATATATCTCTCTTTTTCTTTATCTTTTTGTTTTTATGTGTTTTTGTTTGTTTTAATAATTTTAAACGTTTACTTTTTAATTTGAATTTGATTACAAAAAATCGTTGGTTATCATGTTTCTTACATTGAGTATAGATTCGATTAAATTTCGGTTAAAATATCCAAAGTTTCACTCAAAAAAAGACTGGCAGCTTTTGAAAATAAATTTGGTGTTTGTTATCATACAATTTCTCCTTCTGTTCATCGTCCATCCATCCATCTTTAACAAAGATATGTTGCTTCTTCCTCATCTTCTGCTCCACCACCATCACCATCGTCGTTTTGCTTTTATAATACACAGCATTTGCTTTTCTTTCGGTTTCTGTAGTTTTCCTCAATCAGTGGCCTTTCGGCTATTTGGAATTTTCGCACCAGCCTCACCAACTCGTGAAAAGCCTGGTCAACATTTATCCTTAACTTGGCGCTGCATTCGATGTACGGTATCATCAAGCTGCGACTGACATTTTGTGCCTCCTCCAGCGACACTTGACGTTGATTCTCCAAATCGCATTTATTGCCCACCATCAGCATGGGAAATTCATCGCGATCTTTAACACGTAGAATTTGTTTTTGAAATTTGGGAATTTCATCGAAACTGGAATGGTCATTCATTGAGTAGACGAGTAGGAAGCCTTCACCCGAACGCATATATTGCTCCCGCATAGCGCTGAATTCTTCTTGGCCAGCGGTATCGAGTACTAGAGAAAGAAAAAGGTTAATAAATGTAATATGAGGAATTCAGGAGAGGGATAT
Source organism: Polietes domitor (assembly GCA_947397865.1). NCBI lineage: Eukaryota > Metazoa > Arthropoda > Insecta > Diptera > Muscidae > Polietes > Polietes domitor. Next base: position 49,561,069 of record OX377621.1, read on the forward strand.
CAAAAATTAACTCACTGTCTAGCTTGGCTGGTACATCGTCAATGACACATTGTTTGGTATAGGAGTCTTCAATTGTTGGATCATAATCGGTAACAAAATAGCTCTGAAAAGAAGGAAAATGAAAATTAATTTTCTGTTTGTTTTAAGAATAAAAGAAATAATAATGTAAGGCAATGTGTAACTGCCTAACCCTCGACGATAACACTATGCAACAATAAAAAGAAAGATTTTGTATCCAAGCCGAAGAAAAATAAAAAATAAAAATAATAAATAAAAAATTTTGTACTAAAATTTAAATCTTCGTCTGAGGTACCTTTAATATTTGTATTCTCATTTTGGATACATTGGTCTAATTGCATCCGTGAAAACGGGAAGGATTTTTGTATGTTTCCTAATCATAGGCTAATATGACCTGACCAAATTTGTCAAATCGAGAAGAATATTTGTATCGGTGCTATATCCAAACATGGAATGAAGTGACCCACTTACACAATAGGTTCTACCAGTTCAAGTATAACGTGTTGTGCTCCATTTGAAGAAATTTGGTGAAAATGTGTGGTTTCTGGGGGCGGAAAAAGTCAAGCCTGGAGCGAAATTAAAGGTAGGGGAGCTATATATAAATCTAAACCGATCTGACCCATTTTCACCATGGGTGTTTCTAGTGGAAATATAAGATATTTTGCCAAATTTGAAGATCTGTTAAAATATGTGGTTTCTAGAGCAGAAAAAGTCAAATCGGAAACGAAATTTGAATAGGAGCTAAATATAAATCTGAACCGATTTGTCGTATTTTCACCACAGGTGTTCCTCGTTGATATTTTGAAGAAAATCTGTTAATATATGTGGGATCTAGAGTGAAGACAGTCAAATCGGGAGTGAAATTCGTATGGGGGCTATATCTAAATCTGAACCGATTTTCGTTCGTTCGTTCTTATCCTGAAAATATTTGCTGTGCAAAGTTTCATTTGGTTCTGGCAACAATTGCGACCTGTACTTTGATTACAAGAATATATGAACATACGGACAGACAGACGGACAGACGGACATAAATAGATTCAAAAAGTGATTCTAAATCGATCGGTATAATTGACAATGGGTCTATCTCGCTTCCTTTTAGGTGTTGCAAACAAATGCACAAACACATAATACTCTCGTGGAGTGTATAACAATGGTTATCGCCCATGTGCTGACAACCGCATGATTTCCAAATCGCATTTTTTTTGGCGATTTCGAGTCTCTAAATTTCGCATTTTTACTTTAAACAATTGTTTTCAGTTTTCTTTCTTTACTGGCGGATAAATGAAGAAGATGTTTGGTTAAACATAGCAATTTTAAATAGAAATGTAAAATTTAGAATCTCGAAATCGCTAAACAAAATGCGATTTGGAAATCATGCGGTTGTCAGCACATGGGCGTATATGTAAAAAATCTATGGATAAATGTAGAAGTTATGATACTATTTTTATACGCAACAGATTTTTTTAGAAAATCATGATTTTTTAATTTTTGTTTAAATAACGCGAAACGTCCCATTACAAATTATATAAAAGAATATATTGTTTTAGTTGGTAATAGCTAACATCTTACCGAAGAAAACAAGGCCTAATCAAAGAAAATCTTTTTCGAAAAAAAAATTATTTTTTTCCAAATTTTAGAAGACTGTTCCTAAACCACTGTTTCTGTGTGTGCAAGTGTAATTCGGTATATTTGTAGCCATCATGAGTACCTTTAATTTAACATATGACCGGGTGTTATCGGACCAATATTTCCAAAATGAGAGTACAACTAATTTTTAAGGTACTTCACCAAAAATTAAAAAAAAAAAAACATAAAAATTATTTTTAAAATCGTTTTCGAGTCTAGAAAGTCAAATTACATCATTTCAAATCAAAAAGTACAAATATTTAAGATACTTTGCTAAAACTTTGAATTTTAGTAAAAATTTGAATAGTATTTAAAAAATTGAATTTTAGTAAAAAAATAAAAAAAATACCATTAAAATTCTTTTTAATATCGTTTTCGAGTCTAGAAAGTCAAATTACATCAGAAAATGTTATACATGACCCTTCGAAAAAATTTTGTTGCATAGTGTAGTGATTACTCAAAAAAAATATAAATATTAAAAACATACTTCCAAAGTAGTGAGTTTTTAACGCAAACTGTAAGAAATTTACATGTACAATTTTCGAGAAGAGATCGGCCTTCAGTTCAGCCTTTATGAATTTTCATCTCGGTGGCTATGTCAATAAGCAAAATTGCCGCATATGTGGTTCAGAGAACCCACACGTGACTATTGAGAAGCCAATGCATCTACAACGAGTCACTCACTGTTTGGTGTGGATTTTGGGTCATGTACTGAAAAATTGGGTACTGTCATATCGAGCCAGTCAAAATAGATAAAAATGGTAAAAGAGAAGACCATTTTAATAAAAAAAAATACCCAATTTTGGAGCCAGTCGTTGTAGTCATTTGAATGCTATTGCGTTCCATTATTAAATGACAAATAAAACCAGAAATTTGAAAAAGATACTTAAAACTCATCAAAATAGATAAAAATGGTAAAGAAAATACATTTTAATAAAAAAATCCCCAATTTTGGAATTTGGACATTTTTTGGGAAAATCGGAAATCTACTAATATTTTCATAGTTTTTATCATTTTGGTGAATTTTAAGTATTTTTTATTGGAAATCAATTTGTAAAAAAATGAGAGATGTATTTTTGCAAAAAAAATAGTATTTATAAAAACTTCTATAACCAATTACTGACGGATTTTTTACTTCTTACTAAATCTGTTAAAATAAATAAGTTCAATTGTGGTACGGGTTTTTTTCGAACGGTCCCAACGCCTCTCACATCCCGCCCCTTCCGACCGAGAGGGCCACGTTTCCATAACGTAGGGACAGCGTACACACCATTGTCCGAACCATGGCGGCTAAGCAGTAGAGGGTGGACACCGGCTACAGATCAATCTACTAGTATAAGGGGGAAGAATAAAATCACTATTCCAATGCAAGTGTAAAATTGTTTCTGAACTGACTCAATTCTGTCAATATAGATACCATACTGAGGTTACCAAACAAAATAATGCACAAAAACATTGCCAAAGTTGAAAATGGTTAAAAATTACTTAAAAAAGTGTATTTGATGGACAAAAGTACACAGATTTCTTAAGTTTTCTTAATTAAGCTTATATACCTATCGAAAGCTCCAGGTTTCCAGTTAAAATCGGTCGATAACCAAATAATTTACAGGATTATAAGTCTGCAAAGGTACGGCAAATCGGTTTTTTATCCGTAACTCCAATTTTGGGAGTGTCTGGCAAATTTCAAATACAGATTCCTGTTCTACTCGAAAATACCAAACAGAAAAATACTATTACTTCTCAGAGTTATCTACTTCATTATTTTTTGTGGCACTGTGTAATCAGTACTTTTTTATAGTTATATACTTTTCTAATTTAAAATGTGGGCCATGTACCACTATTTTACTTAAGCCGCCTTTAGATTCTGCCAGTTAAAAGTTGCTTCTGACTAATCATTTCAAGAAAAGGGGCACACACTACTGTGTCTCTTGCTTATCATTCTCTCATTCATTCTTCTCAAACGAGAACACAACAGAAATAATTCCAATTATAACTCATTTGTCACACTCTATCGCAGGGCCGTGCGCAAGGGGGGGGGGGGTTTGGGGGCTCAACTCCCCAGAGAGGTTTCCAACATATGCTTTTTTAAAACCTTCTTTACTTTCTGAAGCAATAAAATATAGAATATTTAAGTTATTTTTAAAATATCTCGTCTGAAATGGTAATTTTGCAGTAACATCATGAAAACACGGAAATTACATAAAAAATCATGGACACTTTCTTGAATTTCGGGCAAAGGTTATAAAAAATACAAAGAAACTAAACGAATTGTGCCAATTTCAAGATTGTGTAATTCTAACTTCGCTAACAGACACCAAATTGTTCGGAAAAGCTTCATTTTAATTAACCGATACCACTTCTTGACATTTGACTAGAGCAATATCTTATGAACCTTTAATTGTGTACTACAATAAAAGTTTAGAAATTTAATGACAAAATCTTTTAGTAACTTTAAAAAAGTGTAGATAAGAATCTATAAGAACTATGATATCATAATGAAATCTAAAAACATTCTTAATAAAAGCAAATAATTAGCTTGATGCTAACCCGTAGCTTAACTGTGAGTGCCAAACTTTGGACAAATTTGTAGTATGAAATTTGAATGAAATTGGAATGAAATCATTAAAAAGTAATTTACCTTTAAATTAATAATTATGTAAAAATCTATTGTAGAGACGAAATTCCTCGTTTCTGCAAAAAAGTATTGGAGTAACCTACGAATTTGTTATGTAGACATTTTTAACTTATTCAAAAGAAAGTGCAATACTTTAATTTTTAAATAAAATACAATTTGCATTTTTAAATTTCTTTCAATTCAAACGAACATTTGCATAAGAGCTATATCAAAACATTGACTATTCGTATATTCCGTATGCAATACGTGGTTTGTAGAGCGCTAAGATGTAACACTTGCGATGCGACATTTGTATGGAGCTAAATCTGAACCGATGTGACCTATTTTCATCACAGATGCAACAACAACGGTTTCTGTTACTTCTAAATGTTTTGGGAGTTTGTAATGATAATACAAATCCATATCGAAAAAGTTTCATATAAACATATTCCTCTTTGTTCATTTACAACAAGTGATGACATGTTTGCCGCAAACAAACTAATTTTTCCCACAAAAGAATCTCAAAAACGACGTTCACGTGTCTAAAATTTCGTTTCTACGTAATGCATTTTTTCTCTGCGTGTAGGTCTCTATTTTAAAATCTACTTTAAAGCTGCCAAACAAACAACAAAAGAGTTTCTTAGTTTTCTCACTTGTGTCAAATATTTTTCAGGGTTAATATTTTTTATTTTTGTGTACATATGTAACAAGTATTATTCAAAAGAGAAGCAACAAATTCAGTGACTAGGATCTACGTAGGAACACGAACTCTAAAATAACACACAACTCTAAAATTTTTTTTATTTGGTTTTTTGGAATTGAAATTTATAGGTGTATCTTCTTGCATTTCATGGAGTACAAAAAGAAACTTTATTTGTTATTCGAATTTATACATATTTAAGATTATGAAAATGAAGAAACATTTCCAAATATTTGTTATTTAATCGGAATATGCGTATAAAGATTTTGAGTTAACATCCTGTTACTCATGTCCTGCATAAACTAAAAACCCCAAAACGCATTAGACATCGTATTTGGACCCATACTTTGCCGACTAGCAACTAGAAACAAATGCGGCGCCTGAAGGGTTAAGCGCCGAGGAATACGATCGTTTTTTGTGTAATATTTCTTCGAAATATATATGTACTAACAAATACCCGCTACTTCGTTCGCGGTGTAAGGATATCCCTGTAAGGGTAAATCGCTTGTAAACGCTCACAAAATTTGAAAATCTCTTTATGTTGCGTATTCAGAGGTATATTCAGACAAAATTCTCCAGATCTCTCTCTTATATATAGATGTGCGTAGTTTCAAGCAACTATTTGAATAAAAGAAGTTCTACACTTAGAGAACAAGTCTGTTAATAAAATCAGCGATTGTCTGCTGCCTATCAGCAGACACTTTTCTACTATTATAGCAGTTTTTCTGCAATCTTACATCACCATTCACACTGCTAAAGAGTTTGCAGTCTGCTAGAATTGGCTGCTGTTAATTGAAATATAACAAGTAAAAACGGCTTTAAGTTCGGCCGGGCCGAACTTTATATACCCTCCACCATGGATTGCATTCCACAGAGTTTGTCGGTTTTCGTAGAAGTGCAGTAATATTACAAGAAAATATAATTTTTTTAATATAGGCAAACCAAAACAAATACAAATATTGAAAAAATAATTTTATAAATAAATATAATATTTTAATTATTTCAAACCATTATTTATTTCAAATCAAAAAATAAATATTCTTATATTTATATTGTCAAAAAGCTTAAATACCATAAATATTGGTTGATAATGGGTGCTACAGTTGGCTGTATTTCCATTCTATTTTAATTCCAAAAGTACAAATTTTTAAAATCCATTATCGTACGTACTGCAAAATAACCTAACTTCATGATTCAACCAATTTTTGCCATAATAGAAAAGGTACAAATTTGAAAAAAAAAACTTTTTATTTGGGGTGTCTATGCAGGCAGAGGAATGTATACACCGAATTCCATAATTCCACCTGCGACCATGTGGTTGGTACTATTTTTACCCCCTCGAAGTTTCTACGCAATTAGAATTTCATCATTCTAGCTGTAGTCATTTAGTTGGTACTATTTTTATCCCTTGAAAGTACGAATTTCGAAAAATTCGTTTATTTTCAGATTCCTACTCAATCAGAGGAATGTATACTCCGAATTGCATGACTCTAGCTGTGGTCATTTGGTTGGTACTATTTGTATCCCCTTTTTCAATTTTAACCCCAAAATGTACGAATTTCGAAAAATTCGTCTATTTTCAGTGTCTGCGCAGTCAGAGGAATGTATACTCAGAATTTCATGACTCTAGCTGCGGTCATTTAATTGGTACTATTTTTATCCCCTTTTTTCATTTTAACCCCAAAAAGTACGAATTTCGAAAAACCTGTTTATTTTAAGTGTCTACGCAATCAGAGGAATGCATACACCGAATTTCATTATTCCAGGTGTAGCCGTTTGGTTGGTACCATTTTTATCCCTCCGTACCCATTGTATCCCTTGAAAGTACGAATTTGAAAAAAAAACCTTTTATTTTTCATGTCTACGTAGTCAAAGGAATGTATACTCCTAATTTCATGACTCTAGCTGCGGTCATTTGGTTGGTACTATTTTTATCCCCTTTTTCTATTTTGTCCCCAAAAAGTACGAATTTCGAAAAATCCGTTTATTTTCCGTGTATACACAGTGATGTCTACGTAGTCAAAGGAATGTATACTTCGAACTTCATGACTCTAGCTGCGGTCATTTGGTTGGTACTATTTTTATCCCCTTTTTTATTTTGTCCCCAAAAAATACGAATTTCGAAAAATCGGTTTATTTTCCGTGTGTACACAGTCAGAGGAATGTATATTCCGAATTTCATCACTCTAGCTGCGGTTATTTGATTGGTACTATTTTTATCCCCTTTTTTCATATTAACCCCAAAAAGTACGAATTTTAAAAAATCCGTGTATTTTACTTGTCTATGCAATCAGAGGAATGTATACACCGAATTTCATTATTCTAGGTACAGCCGTTATGTTGGTACCATTTTTATCCCTCTTTTCCCATTTTACCGCTTAAAAGTACGAATTTGAAAAAAATACTTTTATATCATGTATCTACTAAATTAGAGGAATGTACACGCCGAATTTCGTGTTTCTAGCTGTTGTCGTTTAATGTGTACCATTTTTATCCCTTTTTTGTCCCATTTCACCCCCTACAAATAAGAATCACTTTATGGTGCAGTTTTTTGCTATAAGGGTAATACGCATACCAAATATCAAGCAAATATAAACGGACATATTCAAAAAACATGCTTAAATACGCTAAAATAGTAGGGATTATTATGGGTATTTTTAGTCCTTGTGAGGGAAAAATTTTTCCCTTTGGGCCGATTTCGCCCCATTTCAATCCCAACCGATCTACGACTATAAGACGCATTTATGGAAAATTTGGACGTCCTAGCTCCTTTCGTTTAGATGCTAGCGTGCTTTCAACAGACGGACAGACGGACAGACGGACGGACGGACGGACGGACGGACGGACGGACGGACGGACGGACGGACGGACGGACGGACATGGCTAGATCGTCTTAGAATTTTATGACGATCAAGAATATATATACTTTATAGGGTCTCAGGTCAATATTTCAAGGTGTTACAAACGGAATGACAAAGTTAGTATACCCCCATCCTGGAGGTGGAGGGTATAAAAATAGATAAGCGTTTATAAGCGAGTTTAGCTCGAATTTCCTTTTATATTAGCTTGGGACAATATGCGTATATGAGTGTAATGATAGATGGATTACTGAAATGCAATTTTGCCGAAGTTGTCTGTCGGACGAATGTATCAAAATATTTCTCGAAGATCCTGGTAATAATATATGAAGGGTTTCCAAACGCTCACGTAATCACGCATAATCAAATTAACGTCATTTATCATTGCACCATAGACTTACAAGACTCCACGAGAAAAAATGAACATTGATTGAAAATTGACAAAAATAATTAGCAGAATTTTCAACTGCTTTATTTTTTATAAAGCTAGATGAAAACCCCTCCCAGGGGAAAATCCAGCGCATGATCCTGCTCTATCGTCATCATCCAGCAGAACCTTTTGTGTTCAATTGTAGATCAACGATCTCCAACCAATGACTGATAGCAAGCAAATTGCTCTAACCACCCATACAACGGACCATAAGAGTATTATTACTCCATTCACACAATTGGAAGTGCATTCTATAAATTAAACAAAAGTGTTGAACGACGATACACTTGGGTGTGAATGCTGTTGTGCAGTACGCACAAGTAAGCGCACACTTGTACAAACTGCCAAATGACTGATATGTCTGGCGATAAAAATGATTATTGTTGTAATGATATTGGATAGTACATACACAATATCGGATATTCAAATGATATCATACAAGTAGGGTGTATGTATGTGTGTTTAACTTCCAAACAAAACACTTACAACAGCAACGCCCAAGAAAACTAATTAAAATAAATTTCCGCCTTTCTTTGGCTTCCTATCGCACAGACCAAGAAAACTTACATCAAATTTTTAACAATATAAAAACAAAATAATTTACTAAACTAATTCAGATATTATCGGTCATCTGTTCTGTTCTGGCGGGCGGCACGGCACAGTGCTGGATGGTAGATCAGAAGCCAGAAAAACATAAATAAAAGAATCATAAACGAACGGCCTTTTTTCGTTGGCATTGTTGAACGTACATATGTATATTTTAAGTATAGAGATGACGTAAATAACTAAAAATAAATAGAGCAAAAAGAAAACAAAACAGCAACAGCAACAACAGCCAAAATACAAACAATAACGTTTTTTGTTGATGTTGTCGGGTGGAAATATACATCTGAAGAGTAAAATTCTAAGGCTGACAGGCACAGCAGCAAACTGCCAAGCAGTAATGTTTATAAATATGAACATTAAACTGGGTCGTCGTGGTCTACAAAAAAATAAAAGCCGGCTTCCAGAAGAAGACCAACGAATCACCAAGTCAATGAAAACGTGAGAAAGTGGATTTTTTAAAGTTAAGGGATGTCATTCCTTTGTATAAACATAATCATCTACACCATTTTCAAGTGTAATTCAAAAGACACCATTTTCATTTGAAATTCAAAAAATATCAATTGAAATTCAAAAAATATCAATTGAAATTCAAAAAATATCAATTGAAATTCAAGAAATATCATTTGAAATTCAAAACACGTCATTTGTAATTCAAAATACACCATTTAATATTCAAAAGTTTTCATTTGAAATTCAAAAAATATTCCATTTGAAATTCAAAAATTATTCCATTTAAAATTTAAAAATGTAAACAAAATTATTTAAGGAAAATATACATTAGGTGGGGTAGCATTTATTTTTTCTGCAAATTTGGATATTCTGCAGTTTTGGAAACAGATTTAATAAAATGATAAGCAACTAATAATTATAATGATGTAAAATGTTGGTAATTTCATATATAGTTTATAACCTTCAACAGCTCAGAGAGCATCTGCATATAATTTACAAGGACTTGCATTTTACTTAGGGTCGAATTATTTGTGTGGGAGGTACAACAAATCATAACTATTTTACAGATATAAAGTGATTGTAAAACCATTTCCAATATTAAATTGTTACTGATCAGTTTTATTTTAACCAAAGCTTATGCCAATTTGTGTGAGAGGTCTTGCAATATCGCAGGTGTATATAACGTCTATGAAAACATTACCAATGACCAAATTTCAGAGTATTCCGATCGTCCGTATAGAAGTTATAAAATCTTTAAATTTAATTGGTTAGAGTGATTTGCGTGATTAGCGTGGGAGGTACGTAAATCTGTTTTCTAAACAGCAGAATATTAAAATTTACAGAAATAAATAAATGCTACCCAACTTAATGTATATTTTGCTTAAATAATTTTGTTTACCCTTCTTGAATTGCAAATGGAATAATTTTTGAATTACAAATGTAATAATTTTTGAATTTCAAATGAAAACTTTTGAATTTCAAATGGTGTCTCTTGAATTAATTATGACGAGTTTTGAATTGCAAATGACGAGTTTTAAATTACCAACGAAGAGTTTTGAATTTTAAATGATGTCTTTTGAATTTCAAATGATGTCTTTTGAATTTCAAATGATGTCTTTTGAATTTCAAATTATGTGTTTTGAATTACAAATGACGACTTTTGAATTTCAAATGTTGTCTTTTGAATTACAAATGACGAGTTTCGAATTTTAATTGATATTTTTTGAATTTCAAATGGAATTTTTGAATTTCAAGTGATATTTTTTGAATTGCAAATGGAATTTTTGAATTTCAACTGGTGTCTCTTGAATTTCAAGTGATGTCTTTTCAATTACAATTGAAAAAGGTGTAGTGGAAAGTTGAAAATAATGACAATGGATCCTCGAAAATAATCAAAAGTTTTCAAAAAGTAAAAGTACACTTTGATTTTAAACTTTTGGCAAAGTACACTATGCAACAAATATTTTGTCGAAGGGTCATGTCTAACATTTTCTGAGGTACTTTAGCTTTCAAAACTCGAAAACAATCTGCACTCTCCTTTTGGAAATATAAGTCCGAAAACATCCTGTTATATGTTAAATTAAAGGTACTCATGATGGCTACAAATATTGCGAATTATACATTCACATATATATAGTGGTTTAGGTAGCAACAGCGTTCCAAAATTTGAGAAAAATAAATTTTCTTAGTTTTTTCGTTTGCATTTTTTTGTAAATAAATTTGCATTCTATTAAATATAGATGCAAAATGGTCTTGGGCCAGGACAATATCCCAGTTCAAATCAAATATTGATTACAGACCAAAAAAATGCAAACGAAAAAACTAAGACAAATGAGCGTTGGCACGGCAGAAGTATTGCTGGGTAACTATACCTGCATATACACATACTTACATACGCAACTCAATGAGATGCTTGTAAGATGGCATGTGTGCTTTATTACTTGGTGCGATTTTTTAAACGCAAATTCGGCAAGTGAGTTGTGATTCTCGTTCGTTTGTGAGAATCATCTCCTTATAGAGGCCGGGTTTGATGTTGAAAAGTCGCTGCGAAGCCACTTGAAAAGACTTTTGACATGGTCGAAATCATGATAGTGGTAGTCTGCAGCCAAGTAATAAATGTCACTATGCCATTTGTAAATAAATTTGCATTCTATTAAATATAGAAGCAAAGTGGTCTTGAGCCAGGACAATATCCCAGTTCAAAAAAAAATATTTTTTTTTTGAAAAATATCTATTTTTGTTGGCACGAAAAAAATCATAAAAAATAGAAAAAGGTAAAAAAAAGTATTTTGATTTATTTTTTAATAGCTAGCATTTTAAAGCAAAGAACAATGTTTATATGTAAAAAATAAATCAATAAGATACCATACTATTTGTAGATGCAAAAGATTTTCTTTCTAAAAATTTATATATTTTTTTAAATTTTTGTTTAAGACCTTAATAAAAAAAATTTTAAAAAATGTAGAAGTTACTCTTTGTCGACGCGAACGATTTTTTAAAATCTTAACTTTTGATTAAATAGCGCGAAAAAATTCCTTCACAAATTAGATAACAGAATATTTTATTACAGTTTGTAACGAAGAAAACAAGGCCTAATTAAAGAAAATCTATGGATAAATGTAGAAGTTATGGTACTTCTTATGCCGTCAATTTAAGCATAAGGTTTACAACTTCCACATTTATGCATAGATTTTCTTCAAAAATGTCTTGTTTTATTCTTTAAGATTCCAGCTATTACAAAATAAAACAATTATATTCTCTTATATAATTTGTAATAGGACTGTTCGCGCTATTAAAACTAAAATTAAAAAAGAACTGTTTTGTAATTCTTTTGCGTCTACAAAGATTATTACAAATTCTACATTTATCCATAAATTTTGTACATATAAACATTTTTTTGATTAGCTACATTTTCTATTTTTTATGATTTTTTCGTGACAACAAAAAAATATTTTTCGACAAAAAAAAACAAATTGTTGGAGGCTGTTCTTAATCCACTGTTTCTTTGTGAAAGTGTAATTCGCAACATTTGTAGACATCATAATTACATTTAATTGAGCATATAAGCAGATGCAATCGATCCAACAAAAATGAATGTACATATATTAAAGGTTTACTTTTAGTAAAAATTAAAAAAAAAAAATGTGTTGATTTTATGAATCAACATGTCTCAATGCACACAAAAATATTTTTTTCGATATGTTATGAATATGACATTTTTGTATAAAAATTTTGATATTACAGCATAGGTCTGTACTATATCTATCAAAATAATACTTAACGTGTATTCAAATAGTGAATAAAAAGCAGAAATATTGCAAAATGTGTTCAAAATTTTCAATTTAAATTTTTTTCAGTTTATCAATTTGTAATATGCAATCGGCCTTCCTTTAATAAATATATCCGGAACTGAATAAATACTCGAGCTCTAGACTTTGAGCTCGATTTTTTAAATATTAATTTTAATTTTTTTCCTGACCTTTGTATGCTAATCGTAAGAACACAAAAATAATGCACGAATTACTTTGGAGATCTCCATGAAACAAACAAATAAAATAGATACATTTGTGACCCACTCTAATGTGTATACAACATTATTCATATGATCATATTCACAATCATTACGCCTATTAATGATCATTACTTATGGGGAAGAAGGGAAACTGTTTTAATCCAATGAAAAAATCAAAAAACATTGAACAAAATATACAAATTGTGTATCGCGTCTTCACACGGGCACGGAACGGACAGGTGGTGTATTACGGCTATGATGACATGATCTCGGCCATTTCAATCAAATGCTAAATGAAGTTTTGACCATTTTAGAAGGAAATATTATAAAAAAATGTTGTTTACTACCATAAACTTGGATTAATGGAGCAAAGCTGAAATATATGATGTGTTTTCGAAGACTATAATGGCAACACCTCCAGTCTAAACCAAACAAATGCAAAATATGTATATCACATTTTTGAAATTTTCAATGTCAAAAGGCGCAAATTTATTTTTCACAAATCAAGTTCTAAAATATCAATTTGAAAATGTATATGCAATATTTTTTAATATTCGCCGACGACAATAATTCCAATTTGCATTCTTTATTCATTCTTCTCGGACGTCACTCTGACAGTATCTCCAAGAGAGGTAACTAATCGAACGGAGCCACCTATCGAGGCCAGTGATATCGATGAGACCTCATTGATGGCTCTTGTGACAGTATCTCCAAGAGAGGTAACTAATCGAACGGAGCCACCTATCGAGGCCAGTGATATCGATGAGACCTCATTGATGGCTCTTGTGAAACCCTCAATCGATGAGTCAGCGCATGCCGACCCACGCCCTGTATGTTTGTATGTTCAGTAAGGGACGCCAAACCTGTAGATCAATTGGCTTGAAAATTTTACTGTAGCTAACTTCATGACAGGAGATGGTTTTTGGGTATACCAGGCCATGCAACCACACAAAATATAGTCTAAAACTATCACAAAACACGTACCGAAGGGCAGGTACAAAAAGTTAAGCCATTTTGAATAGGGCAGAACAAGGTATTTAATAATATGTAACAGGCAATATTTGAACTTCATTACATACAAAACTTATAATTTCATAAAATTGTAATTTTTTTAGAAAAATAAATATTGAATTGCGTAAAATCTATAAAAACTGAGGCATTATTTTTTTACTTTTTTTCCGGAGTTAATTTTTGGATGATTTATATCATATTTTGGAGAAGAGATTGGCCTTCATGAATATCATTTTCATCTCGGTGGCTATGTAAATAAGCAAAATTTGCCGCATATGGAGTTTACAGGACACACACGTGACTATCGAGAAGGTAATGCATCCACATCGAGTCATTGTTTGTTGTGGATTTTGGTCTGTACTGACAAATTGGGTTGATCGGATGAGGTACTGGCGAGCCAGTCGTGGGTAGTCATATGAATGATATTGTTCAACCTTTCCAATAAAACCAGAAATTTGAAAAAAAAATCTGTACTTTTTTATAGCCGAATCTAATTTAAAATGTTACATGGCCCACCCTAATACTTGGTGTTTCTCGATAAGTTATCTGGCGACCAAAATCAACCTCTCATGCATATTATTCACCTTTAGGCTGATTGCCGGTTTTTAGCTAAAGGCCGAATAGTGGACGTCTGGCTTTGGAACTCTGCAAGGAGGGAAGGCGTCAGATTAAAATAAATCTAATCCATTTTTCGGGTGGTAACTGTCCTACTTATGGCCTTAAAAGTGCTATGAATAGATAGTACTACTGCTTACTTGTGTTCGTTTTGCTTTAATGCTTGGAGTTCATTACTCCAGAGCGGAAGTGTGGCCTGTAGTCCGTATATATATATATATATATACTATAAATTATTTATATATTCCACTCACGGTCTCTGACCACAAACGTGTTCTACAACAGATAGTAGTCAGTTGGATCGGATGCACTCCACAGGTCGAAAATAAATTCGAGGTCAAGTTTTATAAACAATCGGCCACTTTCTACTTTCCATAGAGAACATCGAAATGATTGCATCCAAGCGAATGAGTAGGTGTGGTTTTTAGTATCTCTATACTCGTACGATCTATAGATAGAATTCAACGCATTTTATTTGTCGAAAACAATGATGACATATTCTTTTAATAAGAAACTGGTATTGGATTGCTACATGGTTGGGAATTAGGAACGACTTTAAGAAGAACAAACACCTAACACAGCAGCCGTCAAAATTACAAAATCTTATCTTAGAAAGACTTTTGGAGGAAACACTAAAGAGAATATTTCTTTGGCTGGCATTTCCTTGCAGTCGCCGTCGTTCCGCACTCTCAAAGTTTTCAGTTTTTCATTATTTTCTTTCATAATGCGCAACAGATGACAAACCAATTTTCATCACACATTCACAACACAGAAGGCAAACAAAACACACACACACACACCACAATGTGAACATGTACACGCATACAACCGCTACCATCATCATCATCAACGTTGCCGTCATCATCACCACCAGCGCTAGTCACACATATGTGTATTAGATTATGAACACACACGCCTTTTATGCTTATTTGTTAATGTTACTTTAACTTAATAATATATACAAATTTCACAAATAAAGTAATGATGGCTTCATTTCTGTTCACTCTCACTCACTCACACAAATGCACCGAAAAAACACTAGAGACACTGTTGGCCGGAGAACTCCAACTCACCTGAATAAATTGTATCGTAATCGCTGATTTACCAACTCCTCCTCCACCGACAACAACTAATTTGTAGGTCTGTATCGACGAGCCTTGACCATTATGTTTCGACATTGGTTCTATGCGTTTTTTGTCCTCTTTTTTAATAGTATTTTTAAAAATATATATACATATATTTAAATGCTGTTGCAAATTCTATTATTAAACTAATAAATGTAGGTTCACACGACGACAAACACTACCACTGTTATTGACAACACAATTCAATATGATAATATTGGAGACAGTGTTACCGTTGTGGCACTAAAGTGGCAATTTTGCCACTTTTTTCGAGCCATGTTACTTTTGTGCCCTTTTTTCATTGAGGTACTAAATGTGCGACTTTTTTCATTTATCGTATCGTACGGGAATCCCACGGGAATTCAGTAAAAAATTTTACATATTTCTTCGAATATTTTTTTCCATCACGCACCTTCTAGTACCTCCCAACTATAACCTATAACACAATCTGGGGTGAAATGATGACCACAGACTCGGTCGGACGTATTTAATGGTCTGGAGATTCCTATAATCTCCTTCCATATCGCCTTGTTCGCTAAGGTGAATTTGTACATAGGTACTCCATCACCTCGTCGAACTTTGCAGCCTTTCACTGCACACTTTTCTGAACTTTTGTACATAATTAAATATAATTTATATTTAATTTATAAAATATAAATCACATTTAACGGGCGCGGGCTTTGGGAGCTTTACGTGGAAGGAGTTGCGAGTTGCTAAAAAAAGGAGTAGAAGCAGAGCGCAGAGTTGAGTATTAGGGGAGTATAGAATGGATTAGAATGGGAGAATCTGCAATTTAAGAATGAGAGAGCATAGAGACAGCGCAATTTAAGAATGAGAGAGCATAGAGACAGTGCAATTTAAGAATGAGAGAGCATAGAGACAGTGCAAGTGGTGAGTTTGCTGATGATTCATAGCTCGCAGCTCTTAGATGTCATGTTTTGACAGTCTGATACACCCTAGGGGGAGTTCACACTTTGAGATTTATTTTTTTTATCGAATAATCACTATTACGAAACTCGTTTTTTTTTGTCCACACACAAGAAGTTTATAGAATATAGGCTATTATCAACCATGCCACTTTGCATGCGAAATCTAGCTGAAATGAAATAAGGTCGATTTACAAATGTCAGATCCCATACAAATTTGACATTTGAAAATCATTTCAAGCCGAAATCGATTGAATTCACATGCCATAATGAAATTTGCATGTGAACTGCGAAATTTAGCTAAATTGATATAATAGTCTCTTCAGACTGCATGCGAAAACATGCGATTTTAGCTCAGAGTCGATTTAGAAATGTTAAAATCGTATGGAATCTGACATTTGTACAACGACCTTATGTCATTTCAGCTCGATTTCGTATACAATCTGAAAAGCCTATAGATCGATTTACAAATGTCAGATTCCATTCAAATTTCACGCTTTAAATCGACCTTGGGTTGAAATCACAAATTGAAATTGACAAAATTTTCGTGAAAGCTGCGTACTTGCATTTACCGAGTAAAATGCCAGGATTATTTACATATGAAGATTTATTGCACAACTCTGTTTGTCGATAACAAAAATCGGGGTTTATTTATTAGGTGTTTGACGATTTAATTTTTTAAAAATGTTGGTAAATAAGAACATGTGAAAAAACAAATACCTTGCCATAAATCGTAAAATAAAATTAGTTGATTTATAACCTTTTAATAGCCTTGTCACACTGCATGTAAAATCGACCATTTGTAAATCGACCTTATGTCATTTAAGCAAGATTTCGAATGCTATAAGACTACAACCGAAATCGAGCTGAATTTAAATAAATTAAATGGAGTGTAAAATTTTCAAACCAAATTATTTCAAATGCACTTAGTTGACAGCTTTCTATAAATTTAATCAAATTAAAAATTTCAAAAATCCATCCATGTTAAACCAATTAAGCAATTAATTAACTTCAAAAAATCACATATACTCCCACTTTAAAAAAATTTGACAATCTGTTGACAATCGATTTCAGTTTGAAATGACATAAGGTCGATTTTCAAATATAAAATTTGTATGGGATGTGATATTTGTAAATCGAACCTATAGTCTTGTCACACTGCAAGCGGAATCTAGTTTAAATGACATAAGGTAGATTTTCAAATGTCAAATTTGTAAGGCATCTGACATTTGTAAATCGACCTTATGTCATTTAAACTTGATTTCGCATGCAGTGTGACAAGGCTATTATGTTATTTCAGCTAGATTTCGCATGGAGTTTGAAAATGCTATAAGAATTGCAAGAAACCCATAAGCAGCACAGCAGAAGAATCAACAGTCGCAAAAAAACAGAAGTATTATGAAGTTCAATTGTAAAATAAAGATTTACTAATATTTTCTCAATTTTAGTTATGAGTATCAACATTCGCATATTTTTAACAATGTCCACGAAGTTGTAATGGAATTTGCACACAACATGTCTGAAAACAACTATAGCTTTAAAATAATGTATTCAATTTGAGGTAACATCAACAGCTGTAACATTAGTCCATTTCATTTAATTTCTGAGTAGGCAATCTATTCAAACCAGAGACCTGTTAGCAATCATCACATGCGGCGGGTGGACCACAACAGCTGCATTGGAAATTAACAACATCGATTTACCACACAACCCTATAGAAAGCAACTACGTTTGGTAACAACATTTCGTGCTAATGAATTGGTATTCAGTGACTTTTTATTACCTATTTATGATGCAATACATAATTAATTTAATTTATCTTATAATATAAATTTTAATAGGTTAAATAAATTATTAAATACATTGAATACATCTGCGATTTTTATTTGGAAGGGTATTTAGTAAGAAAACTGGAAATCTCGCGCATTAAAAAAATCACCAAGGTCATTTTACAAAGTTTTTTGGTACGTACAATTCACCCAAGAGTTCTGTATGAGTTTCCAAAAAACTATTAATAATAATAATTTCTCACATTTTTTCTGTGCGTGTACATGCTCTTTTGGTTTTGCTCTTTACTAGTTTGACTTCTGTCAACTCAATATAAAAATAAATAATAAATCGTTCCTACAAGTAAATATGTGGAATGTAGAACCGCTGTCGCCAGCGTGTCGCATTGTGTTTAGGCGCATAGGCGTTGCGAAATTAGTATATCTGCCTCTACAAAACAAGCCGTCGCGCCGCAGTGCGGGGAGCAAGCACATACTCTACCTTTCTCTACACCAACATCGTCGGACAATTCACATACCACCATCAAGATGCGTTTTTCGTCTAATCTTATTAGAATCATACATATAGTTCTAAGTATATAATATTTAATTTATAATATGTAATCTGAATATTTTTGAAATCTCAATAATAAACTTTATTTTGTATAAAGCCGCCGAAACCTAACCCGAAATGATTGCGCCGCGAACGTCGTCATAGCACAGTCGGCTTAGTTATCTGGTACCAAATACATCGATTACTCGTTATTTACAACTACGTACTAGTGTTTGGTAATCAAAGCTGAAAATCGATTTTTGACTCAACGACCAACTTTTATCAATTTGAATTCCATAATTGATTAATCGTGAGGAAAATCGACTTGGTTGATTTTCCTTTTTCGACTTTATATATTTATAAAAGACATTGAAAGAATGGTATATATTGGTATATATGTATTAGGCCTGTTAAGTTGGGCTTACTAGCTTATGATTAAGAGACTTGATTACGTGGTAACATTGTTACCCATTGGTTTTACAAAGATAATGGAAATTTATAGATTAAACAAAACTCTCAGAGAAATGCGTAATACGAAGACAATTATTTAGATGGCACTGAATGTCACTTTTGGAGAGAAAATTTCCCTTTTTTCTAAAAACTGCAAGAAATGGAAAATAAAAGCAAATTAAATAAACTGAAGTGTGGTATTTGACGTAAAACCACAAAAGTCATTGGAAGTAACTTTTACTTCATTCGTTTTCTTTAAATTTTCAGTATTATAAGCGAAAGAGAGTACAACATTGAGTGAATTAGAATGTACTTTGAGTGAAATATAATGTACTTTTTACACATTCGCCACCTAGTGGTCTTGGTTACAACTACAACTATTTGATCTATGTATTTCCATTATCTTTGGGTTTTACTTAAATGAATTAATAAGAAAAATCTGGTAGCAATGCTAAGAGAGTAGTAAGCTACTTTCTTGTTAAGCGAGTAAATTACATACAAAAATTAAGCTAGTAAGCTCAATCGAACAGGCCTATTGGTTCGAGCTGAAACGCAAATCTTAAGAATATGAAATTTGACAAAGACCCATGAAAATTACATGCTCAGATATATATTTTTGCAAGGCCATTCTTCAGCTAACTATGGAATTTTTGCCAAATTGTAGTGAGTAGTTGTAATTTACGACGACAGTTAAACTATTTTTAAAACAATTAAAATTAAATTTAAAATCTAGCTGAAATGTCATAAGGTACAATTGTCAGATCCCATACAAATTTGACATTTGAAAATCGCTAGATTTCGCATGTAGTGTGACAAGGCTATAAGTGTAATAGAATATTAGAAAAGTTAAATTTTTACTAATAGCGATATTTGTTAACGACCACTATATATATCAACATAATTCTTTAGAAAAACATTAGATATTAGCGCTGTTTTTCTTTAAGCCGGAATAACAAGCTGCGATAACAAAAACGTTAATAAAAATAATAATTTTCAAAATAAAAAAAAAATATTTCTTCACATTGTTGCCAACATATATATAATATATAATTGTATCAAAACAAAATTTCAAAAAAATATTTTGTGTTGACTTTCTTCGACTTAGCCTCCTTAGATAACCATAAATTTGACTTACACTGAATAGTTATACAGGCTAAGTCCAATATATTTAACATAAAAATATTTTCTCAAAATTTGTTTTCACACACATTGATATTGTTGTTGCCAACAATTAAAAAAAAAATATATATTTTATTTTGAGTGAAATTTAATTTTTTAAAGAAAACAGCCCTATTATTCCGTATTTTTATTCGTTGTAAGAGCCTTTTTAGACACACAAAATATATGCGGAAAATGTGTTACGCAAAATTTACATATTCTGATGTTAGCCCACAAATACAAAATTTTGTGCAAAACGGCGTTTTGCGCAAATATTTTGTGTGTTTAAAATGACCTTTTGGGAAGAAAGTTTTATCTTCGATCCGGTCCCATTTTCAATTATGTATTATGTTTTTTTATTGTCGTCCACAATATCACATCACAATTTTACAGATTTTCTGTTATTGTTTTTTAATAATACCAAACTGGTCTTGGTGGCATGTTTTAATTATTTTACATGAAAAAATTCCACAAAACGTTTGAAATAACAGAATCGAAACCGTAATCGTATAACTGCATCTTACTTATAAAATGTCGAAAATCGGTATGACAAAATCGATTTTGGCCGATTTTCTAAAATACAAAATCGACTGAAAAAAAAGTCGTTTTTTGGAGTAAAAAGTCGATTTTCGTCTCAAATCGAAGTCGACTTACCAAACACCACTACGTACCTACGTTTTGTCTTCGTCATTGAAAGAAAATTGAATTTCACGTTGAAATACAAAAAAATATAAAATATTAAGTGGATAAATATGGCGAGTCTTGGGGGTGAACAAGAAATTTCAACAAATGATCTACCAGGTATGTGAAATGCTGCAAAATATCTACATTTCCCAAAAGAAGAAAATGGTAATCAAATAAAATCTAACCAGAACGATTACGGACAAGAAAAAATAAAAATGCGGTGATTAATATGGCAAAAAAAATGTCAAAGTATAGTGAGATTGAGGAAGAAAAAAATGTATGAAGAAAGATGAAAAAAGCTGGTGTGTGTCGGAAAAACAAATCGATTGAAAATCAGCCTTGACTATATCAAAAGAAAAAAAACGACGATGGGCTCTATAGCACCACTGCTGCGAGATTCCCGGAGCAGCAGCAGCTGTTTAATATACAAAAAATTTTCGCTTTCTGTGTGCGTGTGTGTGTGTATATGTCGGTTTGCTGTGCCCCATGTTAACATTAGCAAAACGCCAATCAACGAAAATAAAATATAAAATCCAGAAACTATATTACAATTGTAATGAAGAAAAGACAGAAGATCATTACGGCACACCAAACAAAACTAAATACTAAATTTTTGCCAGACATCGGGAAAATGGAAGAAATTCCAAAAACTACTACAATTTGTACGTGGACTCTGCTATACATTATCTCTCCTCTTCTATACTTACACTTCACTTTTTTAGTGGATGATGAATTATGGTTTCTTTTTTACATACATACACTCTATAATATGTATTTTTCTCCATTTCGACTTCGCTGGCTTTTACTTGGCCATCATTATTATTATACTCGCTCGCTGTTGTTCGCTTTTTCTTTTTCCCCTACGGCGGCGGCAGCAGTGAGACAATAATAATTTGGGAGTCACCTCGGCGGAGTGAGTGTGTTTAAAAATAATTCAAGTAAATTCCAGAAAGGCACAAGACACCAAAAAACAAAACTGAAATGCGTTGCATTTCATGGATGTGGTTGGTGGCTGGCAGGCAGGCAGGCGAACGCAGCTGTATGATTTCAGGCTTTATGTGTCGTAAAAACATAGTTTTTTTCGGGTTGCTGTCTTGTTACACAAAGTGTATCTAACAATAAATTACGGCCGCTGATTGTTAACACATTTTACATTTCTAATTTTGTGCATTTACTGTGTTAAAGCTTGCTTTCCTTTTAATGTAGTTTTTTCTCTTCTTTTGTTTCGCAATAAAGGTCGTTTTATCGATTTTGTTGTGTCACATTGTCTGTCTCCTTTTGCGTGTGTCATTCGTACCCCGCCTGCCTTGCTCGTGGAATCTTATAAGGACATTGCATTTAACTAACTTCTTATTGGCTTCATTCGTTTGTCTTATTGATTTCAATATTTTCCTTTGTTTTCTTTCAAGAAGATTCATCATCATTTGTTATGTATTGCACTTGCTCGTTTTCTCGTCTGCTTGCTTGCTTGCTTGGCTGCCACCTTTTACATTTAACCCCTGCCGTATTGAGTGTGCATGTGTGTGTGTGAGTGCTTCTGCCCATAAGTGTACACAAGGGTGTGTGTGTGCATTTTGTCATTTCGAGGTGAACAAACCAATCAAAGTGTACTTTTGTGTGAATGTGTGTGTGTGTATGTGCTCTTTGGGTGTATTTCAGAAATAAATGTAATGAGCTATAATTAAAGTCGGGTGCTATTCGAATACATGTTAACCTTACATATGTTGTAAAGATATCCTTGCTACTGGTGGTTTGTTTAGTGTAAAATATGTACAAAAATATTGATTTTCTTTGGAGCAACCCCCTAGTATGGTTGCACAAGGGACTGTAGAGTATTGAAAAAGCTTGCTTTCTGTGCGGCCGAACTTGAGAAACATGGTCTAAATCTAGCACATTAATAGATTGAAGGATAGCTCATAATATGTATAGGCAATATTTACCGTGATAGTGGCTTCCTACTTTCGGGCATGGAAAGCGGCTCTCTCAAGACAACAAAGCAAATGATTTAATTTTTGTAAATTCTAATAGCTACTGTCTGATCATTAATTTGAAGACTATCATCTGTCGTCTTATGTTTCAAATTTCCAAAGCCATTTTTTGATATGCCCAGAGAAAAAGGAAATTTTTAAGTTAACGAAAACGCCGGCTAGGCGAAAAACGGTGCAAAAATGTAATTTTCGATATCTCGAAGAAAATGTTAGATGGAGTTATTGCACACAAGAGTGGGTCGACATGAAAAGTATAACACTTATAAAGAAAAACAAATAATTATGATCACAGCATTCGATTCGAATTGCAACAACAACATTTTTGTGGCGGCATCTTGTGTGCTGCTCGCCGTTGACGGTAACTTGCTCGTCGTTTTTTTTATTTTTAAAGAACTATGACCATCGCACAGTGGTTACAATTTGATTTTTTAACTTTTTCATTAAGACTGGATAATTAAGCTGCGAAACAAAAATCTAAATAACAAAAAATAAAATTTCGCTCAAAATAAAAGAATATATTTTTTTAAATTGTCGCCAACAGCAATATCAATGTGTGTATGAAACCAAATTTTGAAAAAATAATTTTATGCTAAACATTTTGGACTTAGCCTGGATAATTATCCAGTGTAAGTCAAAATTATGGCTACCGAGGTTAAGCCCAAAAAGTCAACACAAAATATTTTTTTGATAATTTGTTTTGATACAAACATTTATATTGTAAAGGGTGATTTTTTAAGAGCTTGATAACTTTTTAAAAAAAAAAAAACGCATAAAATTTGCAAAATCTCATCGGTTCTTTATTTGAAACGTTAGATTGGTCCATGACATTTACTTTTTGAAGATAATTTCATTTAAATGTTGACCGCGGCTGCGTCTTAGGTGGTCCATCCGCTTAGTCCAATTTTGGCATTTCCACGTTTTTGAGTAACAGAGACCAAATTGGTGCGAACGGCGACGAATCGAAAATTGGTGGTCATCATTAACACTGGCCGATACAGCTGCGATATTTTCTTCAGTTCGCACTCTACGTAAGCGTGTTGGTGGTTTAATGTCCAACAATGTAAATTTGGTGCGAAATTTAGTCACAATAGCCCGAATAGCCGCTTCAGTGGGTCGATTAAACTGACCATAAAATGGAAGCGCGCAATGAACTTTCTTAACAGAGCACGCATTTTGATAATAATATTCAATAATTTGCAAGCGTTGTTCGTTTGTAAGACGATTCGTGATGAAATGTCAAAGCATACTGAGCATCTTTCTCTTTGACACCATGTCTGAAATCCCACGTGATCTGTCAAATACTAATGCATGAAAATCCTAACCTCAAAAAAATCACTCTTTAGTTGACGGCAATGTGAAAAAATAATTTTTCGTTTTGAGTAAAAAATTAAATTTTAATTAACGTTTTTCTTATTGCCGCAGCTTGTTATCTCGGCTTAAAGAAAAACATTCCTTATGTAAATTTTGAAGGGAACGAAAACTTCATGTAGATAGACGCAAAAGAATCAGGAAATAGATAACTCCCCAACCAGCCACATCATTAGAATATGACTAATTCTCATAAAAAAATTTGTACAATTATTTCTTGAAACCCAAAGCACCGATTTCAAAAGTAAAAACACAATTTTATATACAGACGCAGCTGCTAAAAATAATAAATAAAAAAAATATTTTTTGCCTTCTAATCTGATCCTCGATCGAAATTAACGAATGAAGTTTATTTTTCTAAAAAAAAATAATTTTTGGGATTTGTTTCCCCCCTTTTTGGGAATTGTGGGATTTTTTATGAGGTATCACATAAACACTTTTTTAAAAAAATGCAGTCGTGCTACTTTTGAAAATCAGTTTTTTTGATATTTCATATAAAAGTAGCACAATCCCCAAAAAATGATTTTTTAATAAATAGCGTCCGTAGATAAAATTAAGTTTTTGCTTTTGAGATCGGTGCTTTGGATTTTGAGAATTAAATGACAAAATCAATAATTTTTTAACAGAAATAGTCATATACCATTTTGGAAAGTGCAGAACTAGGGCTTTAATAATATGTAATAGGCAATAAATGGGGTATAACTTTTTGAACTTCATTACAAACAAGCAAAACTAAAAATTTATTTTTGTACGAAACCCAAATCATATTCAACATTGCTTAAATCTATAAACATTGAGATATCATAACGAATGTTTTTGGAATTATATAAAAAAAATATCTGAAAATAATGTATTACTAGTTTTTGCATTTTTTGTCCAATAAAATACCCAAATTCCCAGATTGGGGAAAATATGTTCCAAAATATGGTATTTTTTACAAAATTGTTCGCCATTTTTTTGCTGGTTATGTGATTATCTAATCTATTCATGTGCAATTTCGTCAAGATATCTCTTTCCATTCAAAGGTTACAGAATTAATTCCAAAAAAATCGATTTGGAACCACTGTGCATCGATGGATGTAGAGGTGCCTCGTGGTTTATTTTCACTCAAAATGTGCCAAACTTAGCAATTTATAAATTTCTTTAGATTTGAACAATATTTCAAATATCTTTGAATTTCATTCCATTTCCTTTGTTTTTTGCTACTTTTCGGCGAATATGGAATTATGTTGCGACGTTGTAATAATATAGCTGTATGCGATGCTGGAATATATTATATATTGGAATATACGACAATTTTTTTTCATAGGGTGCGAATCTTTGGAACTTTGTAGTCATTTTAAGCGGCAACAGGATGAGAAAATGAAAATTTAAAAACGACACTTAACTCCATTTTTCCTATAGTTTCATACGTACATCACACGGTTCAAGTGTAATGTCGGATAGTGTAATATATCTTAAGTGCATTTAAAATTATTTGAAAGTAAACTCTATAATTTTCAGCTCAAAAGAGTCTACTAACTATAGTATGCATTTAACTAGAAGAATACTTTTGCTCTCCTGAACAATTTGGTTTTTCGAGATAAGCGATTATTTACGAAAACTACAATTGAATGCCGTCACACTAACTTTGAACTTAAATGTTCATATAAAGGGTGATTTTTTAAGAGCTTGATAACTTTTTTTTTTTTAAAAACGCATAAAATTTGCAAAATCTCATCGGTTCTTTATTTGAAACGTTAGATTGGTCCATGACATTTACTTTTTGAAGATAATTTCATTTAAATGTTGACCGCGGCTGCGTCTTAGGTGGTCCATCCGCTTAGTCCAATTTTGGCATTTCCACGTTTTTGAGTAACAGAGACCCAATTGGTGCGAACGGCGACGAATCGAAAATTGGTGGTCATCATTAACACTGGCCGATACAGCTGCGATATTTTCTTCAGTTCGCACTCTACGTAAGCGTGTTGGTGGTTTAATGTCCAACAATGTAAATTTGGTGCGAAATTTAGTCACAATAGCCCGAATAGCCGCTTCAGTGGGTCGATTAAACTGACCATAAAATGGAAGCGCGCAATGAACTTTCTTAACAGAGCACGCATTTTGATAATAAAATTCAATAATTTGCAAGCGTTGTTCGTTTGTAAGACGATTCATGATGAAATGTCAAAGCATACTGAGCATCTTTCTCTTTGACACCATGTCTGAAATCCCACGTGATCTGTCAAATACTAATGCATGAAAATCCTAACCTCAAAAAAATCACTCTTTACATGAAGCTACCAATCATTTTTAAATGCAGTGATTAGCCGCCTTGGTTACGCGAAGATCAAATAATTTCTAGTTAAAATGAAAAAAGACACGCTTTTACCTCTTCATTTTAATTCAGTGAAATACATTTTAAGGTAACGGTAACTGCCAACGAAATTCTTTTGACACGGAATGCGACCCAGTTTATTGTACATGTGTACAAATACATTTATTTACACTTTCATATGAAGATTTTGTTTATATTTTATTATCTATTGTCTTGGACTTGTTGTATTTGTCTGTTCCAATTGTTAAGAAACTAATTAGTCGACATAAAAAAGCCGACTTTGTCGTTTAACCAAAAGCGCAACTCTTTTTTTTTTGTTGTTTTAAGAAAACCATATACGGTTATGGATGAAGAACCTGTTCTTGGTTACAGTTTTGAATACACTCTACATTACATGCATATAATTCAAGTTTCTTTTTTGAGCTGTGTTTGGTTTAATTTATTGTGTTCGTAAAGTGGAGGGGGGGATAAGTTCTTATATTTGATTTGGTTAATAATTAGTGATTGTGTCAAGAACAGCACTTGTTTACTTGGTTTTTGCCGGACTATAGCATAAAATGCATTACGAAGGAGTATTAGATCAAATAGATATATTATTAGAGGACAAAGTTCCATCATTTGCGAACTATCTAAAATCGACTTCGAAATGTCGTTATTTTAAGATTCGAACTCGGGACTGTTCGACAGTTCATTATAATTAAATATGAGCTAATTGATCCCAATGTGGTCGAATACAATGGCCTTGTATTTAATAATGAGAACTTCATTACATTCAGACCCTATATTATACACGTCTCATCAATTGACACGTTTTTTTAAATATTAATACCACATTCTACATTTGAAACCGTTGTAAAAAGATGACTAAGGCCGGGTTCTACACAGTCAACACTAATTTTTATATAAGACGACGAGTGGGCGAGATATTTCGCTTTCATATTGAAAATTAATAGCTGTTAGCTATCAAACAGAAGAATATATCTTAGGAAAAACTCCAGCGCTCTAAATCAGAGCATTAAGTTGAGTTTAAATGAAATCTCACCTCTGAGGCAAATCAGGAGAAAAAACGAAATTAATATTTTCTATTTCATTACGAATTCAGGGGCCTCATTGCAGCTTACATATCGAATCTCAAATGATCAACGTCTCAAAAATATCGTATTTTGATTTAAGTTTTATCATTGGTACGATTCATTTAACCAAGTCGAATTATTTTATTTGAATCGTTACGAACTTCAATGAAATATTGCCATATTTTGGACTATGAAAAAAGTTTCGATACATAGACCGTTATTAGGCTCCAGACTAAATGCGAATTCCAAGAATATTTGTGAGAATTTTATCTACATCTCCAATCAGAATACTTTTGCTGCGTTTATGAGATTATTGGATATTATTAGAGGAAACTTCTCCATCTCATAGTGGATATTACAATGATCTGCCCCAATACCTACCGTGTAAAATTACGCCAAGGAATGGCTAAGGAAAAGGTTAACGTTTAACTTTCTGTCATATTTTTGGAATACCAAATAAACAAAAGAAGTCAAGTTATGATTATTTATATTTTGTCTATTAATAGTATCTTGAAGTCATGTGAAGCGATCACACATATTGTGTTTCTTCTTTCCGATTTGGGTGAAATTTTCCAAATATGTACTTTTCTATATTTCCCGATTTTCAAAAAAATCATAAGGTAATGAGCAAATTCAAGCAAAATTCTTCTAGCTATACAGAAAGTTGTCAAATCTTAAAAAAATATATTTTTAATTTTTTCTTGTTTATTTTTATAAACAAATGACACTATTAATAGTTAATAGTTTAAGAAGAACGCTCCATAATGCTCTACTCTAAAACAATTATAAACGCAATGCTGTCGAAATTAAAAATATTTAATAGAAATAATTAATGGATAAAAGTGGACAGAGATAATGTTGAAATATTTTGGGATCACACATTAATCGAACAAAAGATTCATTTTAGTTCAAAACATCCACAAGTTTGTTGAATCCAGCTTAAAGTATATTATTTTATTTATTTAATTATATTTAATATTTTTAATATCGACAGCAATCACATTTATTATTGTTTTAGAGAGAGTTCCAGGAACACCAACATGATACTTATGGTGCGTATCAGGGTTGTTAGATTATTTTGTACCTCTATCGCCAAATCAATTGTTTGAAATCGCCAAAAACCGCCAAATTTAAACAACCTTAATTTTTGTTTAAAAAAATCGACAAATTCCATGTCATATTTAGTTCTTGTAAAAAATGTATGGAATTCGGTATATATTTGAATTGAATATTTTCAACATTTAATGATAAAGAATTAAAACATATTTTATTGGTATTTATTATTATCAATAAAAGTTAAACATTTTCTTATATCGTGACCCAGGTTAGACAATTCGTAATGCAGAATACAATAAATAATGCAGGGATTACTGGTTAAAAAACAATTAACATTAAAAAATATATTTTTTCTCCTTTATGAAGCAGTTTCTAATATTGAGTTGATCTCTTTCTCCCGTTTTCATTGACCAATGTCTCCTAAATATTTTTTCGGTTTTCTAAATGGAACGAAAAGAAACAAATCTCAATAAAAGATGTATTATAAAAAATCTGTTTTAGTAGAAAAGTCAATGCATTCATTCGTTCAAAAATTACTGATTTAATAAATAATTTCTCAATTCTATTTCTTACTTTTTAAGAAAACCACAAAAGATAACAAGCAAGATACAATTATCTTTAAAATAAGCCTTCATGCTTTAATTTGTACCCACGCGTTTCCACACAATTTATCTTGATTTTACTCATTATCAATTGGTTATATATTTAAAAAATCTTTTTTTTCGCCCTCTATAAATAAAATAAGTTAAAATATGTAAGAAATGGTAACTTAAAAAGTGTTCGGTTTGACATGAAACTTGCATATAAATTGTAATATATTTCTCTACAAAGTAACGCCAATATAATAAGATCGGAGGACAGGTTTAAAATTTTCTAAAATTAGCCAAGAAAATCGCCAACTATTTTACAAATCACCAAAAAGTCGCCATGTCGCCAAATCGAAAATAAAATCGCCAAAGATATTTAAAATTCGCCACGTTTGGCGAGAAATTGCCATATCTGACAACCCTGGTGCGTATTACTGGCACTACTAGCTAATAAGAAATTTTACAAAAATCTAAGGTATATTTTTTTATAAAAAAAAAAAAAAAAACAAAAAAAAAATAAGAAAATTAATAAATGTATTTTTTAAGATTTGATGATTTTCTGTAAAACTAGAAGAAATTTGCTTAAAATTAGAGAAATAGAAAAAAGTTGATTTTTTTTAAATATGTACTTTATTTTCGATCCACCCTAATGTCTACAATTTCATATTTTGAAAATCGGGAAATGCAGCTTTATTCGCCTTATAGAAAAGCACATAATTGAAAAATTTCATCAAAATCTTAGAGAAGAGACAAAATGTGTGTGATCGCTTCACATGAAATTATTCAGCCCCCCTTCCTTTGCAACATCTCAAAATATACTCAGAAATGGAAAAGGGTGCATAAAATATTTTCGTTCCATAACTAACATAGCGAATACCTTGACTAACAGTGAGGCGATGTCATTTGTTCGCTATAATTATATCTCATGACAAAACAATTATCTTACAAACTGTGGTCAACAATTTTTATTAATAAAATTATAATCCAACCAACCAATAAACTCGAAACGTATATTTTATTAAATAACAAATCATATTAAATAACAATTAATTAACGCATCATCTTCTGCTTTAATTTATCATTACAGCCGAAACAACATACAGGACAGAAAGCCGGGAAGGCAGCGTAGAACGAAAAGGTAATTTAAACAATTGTATTTGTCCGAATAATAGTATCTCGTACAAATTACTCAATACAAAATGAAATGCTAGGCAAGACAAAAATATGACAATTGTGCAAATAATTACACATTTGTATGAATATTGAATATTTAAAAGCGGCGTAGTGCTAATTAAACCTGTTTAAGCCGGCTGAAGTGCAATGCCATGGGAAGAGGTTGCATGGTTGTCTCTTGTAAAATCTCATTTTACAAATGATATATGTCTTCATTGATGATATGTAGTATGGGGTGCATACAAATGCGAAACCATATAAGAAAATACAAACAAGATTAATCTAAAACCTATAAAATACTTGACAGGCACAACAAACATTTAGGCCTTTTTAGTCAATGACGTCATTTTTGGAATCAACTCTGGCAAAGAAATTAATGTACAATGTACGCTCGCTCGCTCGCTCCGTAGCGTTGCTTGGTAGCAAAGTGTGATTAATACAAAACTCCATATTAAACATGTTATAATTTTTTCTTTTGCATTTTGCTCCGCTTGATTATATCTGTAGTACGAATGTACGCTCGACGTAATGTATATTATGTAGGTTTCTTCTTTCAATATTCAGACATGTATGTATGTATGCATGTGTACATTTGCTATAAAATATTTATAGCCAGCCAGCTAGCTAGCAAGCAAGCAAGCGAGCTATCTTGTTTGGTTAGTAATCTTCTTGCTCGTTCGTTATGGATATGTCAATATAAATTTTCTCTATTCAAAGATACAGTTTTTAAATAAAGAAAGAAACCAACCAAACAGCCAACCATCCAGCCAGCCAGCCAACCTTCCCGCCCACCCACACACTTGAAGCTAAAGTCCCTCTTGAGTCAATTAAGAATCTCCATACATTTATTGTATCATACGACGAATGTACACATTTACAATGAATACAATTATACTCGTACATACGGCATGATGTAAACTCGCCTGTTATAAGACACATTCTTCGTCTATGTGTAATGGCAACAACCAACCACCACATCGTGGTTTATTCGAAATTGTAATAATTTCCTCCATACATATGTATGTGAATGGCATGTATAAGTGATGCATTCTGCTCTGGCATTGGCATTGTTTCAATATTCGTATGTATGTATGTACTTCTATGGAAAGTGGTAATGTTTTATTAATTCTATGAAACGAATTTGATGTGGTCTGCGAAGTATTTGTTAGGAAAACATAATTTCCAATGTAGGATATTATCATACTGTCCTGAGATGACTTCCGTGATGTTCCAAAACCACTCCTTTTTCGTGGATTCTGGTTGTATTTAATTATTTTGAATAGTACAATGGCAGAACATCTTAAGAAAATAAAATCACAAATCTCCGAAAAAATGAATGGTTTGGAAGCCATCACAAGTGTGCGATATCGGTATTAGATGGACTTCACATTGTGTCAAAAATGCCTTGATCTATTTTAAAGAGTTACGTCTAAAATCAGATCTAGCAATAAGCATTATTAATCTTTAAACAAATTTAAAATATGTACCATTTTTTTAGATCATTTTTCAATAGCATTGGCCTTGACCTAAAGAAAACAACATCATTCGGTCCGACGACTGTGGTCGTCTATTTTTATGAATCATCATAAAATTGATAGTCTTTTGAAAAATTCTCCAAATAATTTAATGCTCAACCTATTAATTTTTGAATTTCTATTGCATAAAACAACAAATATTTTTGTCAGACATGACAATGATCTGATCATTGTACTGATTTTGATATTTCCTAATTCCGAATCCCATACCGTTCGCGATATGATATGATATGATGAGCAGGCAACAAATCTTGTAAACAGTGATGTGTATTGTTTTGCATTCGTTTGAGTCCATTAAGTACAATAGATGAACCAAAATTTAAATTTAAAACAAATCCGAGAAAATCCATTATTTATTTCTGGAAGAAATCTGCAATCTAATTCTACGTTCGTATATAAATCCAAAATCCACTTTTCCCGCATTTTTAAGTTTTTTTTTCAAGGAATAAATTAATAGATTAATATTTGTATGGAATTTTCTCGCTTGACAAGAATGTTGGTGTTGGTTGCTGCTCACATTTATGAATGAATGGTGAACATTTATTATTATTATTTCAAATAATGGCATGTTTTGTTTTCTGGTATGTGTAAAGCAAATTCCGTGGAAAAGCAATTAAATGACATGTAGCTTACTATTTGAGGGTGGAAATGAAAAGCATATTAAAATGGAGGTGAAATAAAACGATTTAGGATAAACTTCCAAAATACTACAAAATAGAAATACTAAAAAAAGTATTATTTTTGTGTATTACGGTACCCACATCGAAAAGCAAAATATTTTATTGACGCAGACAAATTTCCGAATAACATTTTCCTAAATTCGAAAAACACACACTCATTTTGGCTCTTCTCTCCGATTTTGATGTAATTTTCCCAATAAGTTATTTTCTATAAGGCGAGTTTCAAAATTAAGAAATTTTTTCATAAGACAATTTAAAATTGTTTATCTTTTTTGTTATATGGGATACTAATGTATATTTTTGTCTAATTTCATGCAAATTTCTTTTAGTTTTACAGAAAATTGTCAAGTCTTTGAAAAATATATAAAATTTCGACAGCAATCACGTTTGTAATTGTTTTACAAAAATCAAAGGTATATTTTTTGTTTATAAAATAAATTAAAAATAAAAAATATTTTGTAGGGATTTAACAATTTTGAAAAGTTAGAATAAATTTGCTTGATATTATAAAAAGAATATAGAAAAGTATATATTTGAAATCGGAGATACGAGACAAAATTTGTGTGATCACATCACATGAAAATACTCTTTGATTAAGGATTGATTACACTGTCCGACACTTGAACCAAATAATATACATCTATATAGGTGAAATGTAGTTAATGGGCGTTTTTAGTTTTTCATTTTCTCATGCTGTTGCCCATTAAAAGAACAAAACATTTCCAAAGGATACAATTTTTCAAAAATTAGTTTTAATACTTATTCACACCCTATGACGCCGGTATAAATGCCAAATCAAAGAGGAGAATATGTGCTACAAATACTTTAAATTTCAAGCTTCTGTATTAGTTAGTATCTGTATTAGTTTAGTATTAACGACCATTTAAAAACTAGAAAAACTATGGGGTAAACTTGAAATATATGTTAATGCTGAATTAATACGGATAGAAGCATGACATCAGAAGTATTTTTAAAAGATATTCTCCTCTTTAATTTGACGCTAATGCCATTATCATAGGGTGGGAACAAGAATATAAAATATATTATAATACAATAATAAAGGGTGATTTTTTAAGAGCTTGATAACTTTTTAAAAAAAAAAACGCATAAAATTTGCAAAATCTCATCGGTTCTTTATTTGAAACGTTAGATTGGTCCATGACATTTACTTTTTGAAGATAATTTCATTTAAATGTTGACCGCGGCTGCGTCTTAGGTGGTCCATCCGCTTAGTCCAATTTTGGCATTTCCACGTTTTTGAGTAACAGAGACCCAATTGGTGCGAACGGCGACGAATCGAAAATTGGTGGTCATCATTAACACTGGCCGATACAGCTGCGATATTTTCTTCAGTTCGCACTCTACGTAAGCGTGTTGGTGGTTTAATGTCCAACAATGTAAATTTGGTGCGAAATTTAGTCACAATAGCCCGAATAGCCGCTTCAGTGGGTCGATTAAACTGACCATAAAATGGAAGCGCGCAATGAACTTTCTTAACAGAGCACGCATTTTGATAATAAAATTCAATAATTTGCAAGCGTTGTTCGTTTGTAAGACGATTCATGATGAAATGTCAAAGCATACTGAGCATCTTTCTCTTTGACACCATGTCTGAAATCCCACGTGATCTGTCAAATACTAATGCATGAAAATCCTAACCTCAAAAAAATCACTCTTTATAATATAATTTTTTGAAAAATTTTATCCTTTGTAGTCCTGTGAAGGGGCAACAGGATGAGCAAATAAAAAACTAAAAAAGCCAAGTACCTCTATTTTGCCTATAGTTTCATAGGTCGTTTAATTTGTTAATTCTTTAATTTCAATTTTTTTTTTTTTAATTTCATTTTTTTACTTTCAATTTATTTTTTAATTTATTATGGAAATGGGTTGGTCACTATTGTATTTCAAAAGTATCAATTTCCATGACCATATGCAGTACATAATCATCATAATAGTAAAGTTAATTTGCCACTTTGTTATGCTTTTTTGTTCTTAACAAAATTTCCACATTTTAATGGATTTATTGTCACTTCCAAAGAAGAGCTAACGACCAAAATACAACCATTTTTAGCGTATCTGATGATGTTTTAATCTTAAGCGAATTTTAAATAGTTCTATTTTGAAAACAGTAGCACATTTATGGAGTGGGCAAACAATTTAGGAATTTTTGTATGCGTTAACAAAACAAACTTAAAAGTGAGTCAGAAAAACTGTCATCATTTCCTTATCAGAATGGGGAATTTTATTTTTGAAAAGTGAATTCATCGAAATTGCCCCTAATGAAAATTGATGGGCAACTTCGAAGGCCGTTCAATAAGTCGCCTATATGCACGATAATCTCCATGGATAACCGATCGAAAGTATTTGTTTGTCATATACGATCTCTAAGTAGGCTACATTAACATTAAATTAGGAATAAATTTAAAAATAAAAATACGTATTTGAGTCAGTGATTAGACTTAATTTTTGCATGGAAACTCTGTAAAAGAAACAAATGAAAGCTTGAGGAATTTTATGGGACATTATGATACATTGAAAATAATTTTACAACAATACCGGCTGTAAATTACACCCAAATAGTCAGGGTCACTCACATTCGATAGTCTATATAAGATGAAAAGATGAGATAAGTAGAAAGAAGGTCCTCGAGTGGCTAGTCGGCAGCACTTAGGGAATAGACAAAGAAACTTTGTTGACCTCTTACAAAGAAATAGGCCCGTGAGAGGCAAATTATTGTCTGTGATACTCAGTGTAAGAATATTCAAACCTACCTCTCCTTGTACCATCAGGACCATCTATATGAGCAGTCCATGGTCTTCTCCGTACCTTATGTCCAGGCAGTACCTGCTTGAGTATTATCGCAGAAGCCACTGTCTTTTGTTCTGCCCTCTCCGATCAGGCAGTTAAGTAAAGGCCTCCAGAATATAGAAAATCCAGTGGTGTAAAGGAGAACCACTAGATCAACAAGAATATGAGACAGGTCTGAACGATATTCGCAGAAATGCCGTTGCAGCAGCAGTCAACTACCACACTCGTTCTCGGAGATCATTCCTCAGAAATTTCAACCACTAGATCAACAAAGTATATGAGACAGGTCTGAACGATATTCGCAGAAATGCCGTTGCAGCAGCAGTCAACGACCACACTCGTTCTCGGAGATCAGTCCTCAGAAATTGCATTGTAAGGAATGGAATTGCCGCGGCAAATAAACTGGGTTCTGGCACAGCCGAGATCTGGATGGTGTAGCCGCCTCAGTACGTACTGGATATGATGCTAACATGCATAATATCTGCTCGGCGTGTGACCAGGGATCACACGACACGCTACACCTATTCTTGTCTAGTTAAACCAACTAAGCTAGTCCTTAGGATGTAGGAAACCATATGTGCAACGCACTCAATGGTAGAGAATACATGAGGTTCAGTAGAGAATACATCAGATTCGGATCAACCGAACTTGAATTGCCGAGTAGCGCACAATATTTTATTGTTTACATTTGCCAAGTTTGACCAGACACATAAACATTGAAATCCATGTCCCATTTTTAGAGCACTCACCTTCTTCACAGTAAAAAGAATAGTTTGATTTTCATGCATATCATGAACAATAAAAAGGCAGATACTCTCGAGATATTTAATTCAATTTATGCCTGTGTGACTGACTGCCTTCCATTCAACCCTTTGATGTTGATGATGACGCTTAATGTAAACACAAATGTACTTTACATTTTCAAGAGCTCAAAAGCAAATCTAAAAGTCAATTTGCATTATTTTCTATTTCTATCTATTCCACTTTGTTGTTTCCACAAGACGCCATAACTCAAACCTTCAATCTTTCTCTCCTCAAACTGCTCCTCTCTCTTGTGTGTGGTGTGGTGGTGTAGTCTGGTTGCCGGTTACTGCCTCCATTTTCAATTGCGATATTTATTGTGTGAGTGGATTGAGGATGGATGGAAAGAACAATTATAATAACTAGTTGACCTAAATCAATTTGGAGTGCAAAAAATAAAAACGGAATGACAACGAACTAAACAAAGCTAGCTAAATCAACTGGCGGCGGCGGCGGAGTCTCTTTAGAGAGACACAACAAACCACAGCACAAGTAGAGCTGCTCATTCATGTTCATATGTAGTACTCCTCATGTGTATGTATGTACAAAATGTATGTACTGCGAACGATGATGACGCAATCATCTTAGAATAGTAAATGAAGTGAAAATGAGGAATTTAGAAAAGCTAGAAAATAGCAGGCAACAACAATAAAGGCAAAAAAATAATACAAAACAAAATGTTATTATCTTGTTGTAGTAAGAAACGTTTAAACAGTTTCATTATTACCCACTATCACTAAAAAAATACAAAAAAAACATAACAACAATAAAAGTAGGAGAGCGAGCGAGCGCAAAGTGAAATGACCAACCAATTTCATATGACTTCTTTCGTTTGGCAAAAGTCTATCGGGTCCGTGGTTCATTCATTACTCACATTGGACGTTATTTTACTCCATTCGTTTTCTTTAGCAAAAGTTAGGCAAAATAGCCAGCAGAGATAAATGGTTGGTGGTGGTTGGGAGGGGGTAAACAAGGCGACTAAACACAGACACAACACATACACTGTTGCGTAAAAGTCTCCCTATAAAAATAAAATTTAAATAAAACAATGAGATTGCCTACTGAATAATGACTTTAGAAAAAAGATTAATTTTTCTGATTTTTTTCACTCGTTTTTTATTATTATTATTTTCTTACAGCAGAGGGTGGATTAATTATTACCTTTGCAAACATTTCAATTATTTTTTTTGTCCGTCGCAATTTTTTGTTGTCTCTTATATTGGGACCACAATTGAGTTTTGGCTATGCACTGGTCAGTGACATGCTAAGTGTGCCTGTAATAGTGCAATAGTTGTGGATGCTCTGTATGGAGACAATAATGGTCTCAGGTGATGCTGCACTACTGGTGTAGTGCGTTCATTTTTATATATTTTCTTTAAGGACTCCGTGACCGAAGTTATCGAGATGTCTAGGGATCTTTGGACTATATACATGCATTTTTCGGAATTCCCGGCTACTTTTGACAAATATCCTGAATTGGAAAAGTTTGCAAATGGTGAAAAAGACATCTTCGAAATCTGTGACGGCGAGGATTGAGCATGCGGATGGCTGGAGTGTTGATGCTGCCAAACCTGCGGCTCCCGCTGTTTCGGTTGATGGGTTGGGATTGTCAGATGATGTTAATCCGACCTATGCCAATGTTTTTGGGTCACTGTTTTGAGGGAACTGATAGTACTACTAAAGCAACTAGGCGGGTGTATAGCGCTGTCACAGATCCACGACAGACTAGCGTTGAACAAAGCAAACTGGCTCGGCCTGCGACGGCAGCAAGACCAGTGTGGAAGGCAGGAATTTGCTCCAGCCTGTTCTTGCAGCAGAACAACATGGGAATTGATCCAGCCTATAGCTACAGCAGATATGCGTCCACATCGGTCTAGTGGTACTGCTGGTGTATTGGCCGTGGCCGTGAAATTGAATAATTTCAAAAGGTACAAGATTGAGTGTGATTTTTCCCTTAGATCATTCAAATTGAAGTCGTCGTTTTCTCGAAGTCTGACTTATTTTAAGATAATTACATCGAAGAAAATCTTTGACGGGTTAATGGTCCCTAATTTCTGACAATCTAGGGTATTTGTTAAGAAATTTTGTTTTGAATTCTGAGATTTTTTGTAGTAAATTCATTATCTTCAGGAAAGATCGTTTCGGAAGGATTGGTGGCGGAGTACTTATTGCTGTCACAAATTCCTTCGCCTCAGAAAGTATTACCCTCCAAGGGTTTGATGACATCGAATTTATTATTGCAGTCAATTGGTTGTAATTGGTATGATTGTTTCAATGTCCGGTTACTTGGACCGCCGTACTGTAATCTTAGGTAATTTTCATTTACCTTCCCTATATTGGCTTGCCTTGCCGGGCACAGAGGCTTTAACGTCACTGTAGTCAACGTTTGTAGTCAACTGTGCCTCGAACATAGCCAGGCCTTTTTCTGATCTTAACTTATTTAAAATTAATTACGAGCTACACAACTTGATCTAGGAAAATTATCATCCTACCTTGGGTTTGTCGATGTTGTTCTTTGATAAATCTGCTTCTTCTATCTCATAGAAGGAAAAACTTGTTATTGTTTAACTCTCTCTCCGCTATATGCATCTTGACGTTGTTGTGGATAGATTTTATCGAATTCTTCAGGATTTCCTGTCACAATTTGAACGGAAAATTCTTGTTGGGCAATCTGAAAAACTACCTTAATATACTCGTGATTGACGAATTTGAGTAGGCTTTTTAAGAAGTTTAAGAAATCGGGATTGACTTCCGATTATATCAGATGCTGTATTGCTAGGACCAGGCATAACCTCACGTCTCAGAAATGTTATAGACTCTAATTTAATTCATTTAATATTTATTTGTTATTATTGCCTATTGTTGTTCTTCGGCATGTTTGGGTGGAACGTCCGCAAAAAAGCCAACTCGAAAACTACTATTATAAACATCATTCACATTATGAACATCATTCAGATTGACCAAAAGAAGCGACAGCCCCGGAAATGATAGACGTGTGAAACATGACATGATCTATGTATGTAGTTGACACCGTAAACAGGTAGTGTGGCTTATATTTTGCACGAGCATTTGCCGAGCCCATTGTCAAACTACTAAATAAAAAGCAAGATGTCAGCTTGACACCAGTCACGTGTGATCTGTGAAGAACAATAACAGGTCTAAATGAATCACAAATTACATTAATTAATCTCCAATTCGACATTTCATATAAATCGTATTTGACATTTCGGTGAAAACAGACAGAAATCACCACGTTTTTGTGGCTTATTCGAAAATGATAATTTTCGAGTAAATCTTAGAGTGGAATAAACGCACATTTACATTTTATTTCTTTCGTTTAAAAACTCTGTGTGTGGGTGTCTTGCAGCTAGAATTACAAACTGGAATTCTCACCACACTTTGGAATAGATATCATGTTTCGTTACGTTTTATTACCTCTTTCCATCTTCTACAAGAAGAACTAGTTGTTAGTTTTCATATATAAATTTAGCTGATAACTGCTAATAAACGTTGGCCGATAGTCAACAATTTCTACCAACTTTGTAGACTTTTGTGACTTAGTGTACATGCGCAAGCGGTTGATAGGGTGATAAGAGAAAGAGAGAGAGAGCGAGAGGAGAGAAATAAATGATATCAATTAATAAATTATGTTATCATTAAGCGGCATTTTTGTTGTTATAAAATCTACTCGTTGCTGAAATGTGAAAGCAAACAACTCCTTTTTATTGTTTATAATCGTCATTTCGTCGAGTGTTGTTTGTTTGGCTTTTAAGTGTCGACGACGACGAAGACAGAGTGACGACAACGACGTCGTCGTCGTCGACGTTAGCAACGCTGAGGACGTCCAAGTCGACGAAGATGAGCAAGAGCAAATATGACGTATACGTCGCGGGGCAGCCTCTTTAATGCTTTGGATTGGTTTCATCTTGTTTACTGCGGCTTTTGTTGTTGTAGTTTTTGGTGTGATTGACCTTGACTTTAGTGTGTAGTCATTGTTATCCATTAGATTGTAGATTAGTTTTTAGATTTTCTCAGTTGTACAAACACTACATACAAATGTGTACATCTAAATATATATATATTTACATACATGCATACATATGTATGTATGTATACATTTGAGCATGTTAATAAAATTGAAATTATCATCTTCATCCAATCCATAATAGCTGGTGAGCTTGGGGAAATTTTTTGCTAGCTAAGTTTGTTAGACCGTTTACCGTTATAGAAATTATCATTTCTAAATTGAAATTATTATTAGAATTTAGAATGCTAAAATGCTGCTGCAGCAGTGCAGGGATGTCATACCTGAAAACTGATTAAGCGGTTCATCTTTTAAACATCGTTATTTTTATTGGAATTTTAATAAGAAAAATATATCCAATAAATGGTAGACACTAGGGTGGATCGAAAATAAAATATTTTTGACATAAGGTAATTTTAAAAAATGTGTAACTTTTTTGTGGTATGAGACACAAATATACAGTTGCGGTCAAAACAATAGCAGCGCACCACAGCTTAATATACATTTTCATATATTTGTTTGTGTGATAATTTTTTATTGCTCCTTCTGCATTAGGTGCTACGTTATGAGGTTACAAACACAAAATAATTGTTTATTTTGTGATATGATTTTAATTACTTAAGAAATTTCACACTTTTTGGGTTATTCGACATTTTGGACCGGTGAAAATAATAGCAGTGTTCAAAAAATCTCAAGAAAAATGATTTTTTTCTCAATTTTTCAATTCGATTTGATGTTATAAGTAAGATATTATGAAATTTACACTACTTCTGAAATGTTATTGTATTATTTTTATTCATAAGTAGGGCGAGGAGAGCATTGTGGAGAAGAAAATCGAGTTCATATCAAAATGTTGAAATCTGAGGGAAATCATATAGTGAAGTTCGACTTTTATTCCAGTGTTCGTTTAAAATGATTCGAAATTCAATTTTATAAGAAGAAAAAAAACTCGTGAAAAAAATCCGTTTATATCACCTACAACCATTCGCCGATTAATAATGTCTATTACAAAAAACCCCACTTACGCCCTCCACCGAAATAAAAAACAATGTATGTCTATATTTGAGAGTCTAAAATGTTCGTAGAATACTAAGAAAAAATAATCTGTAAGCCAGAAGTCCGAAAAAAATCCCACTTATAAATAAAAGACATGGCACAAAAAATTGCAATTAGCAAAAACACACCTGGTGTAGCCAACCAAGAAGTGGGTGCACGTTTTATGGTCAGTTGAATCAAAAATTGTTTTGTATGGTGGGACAGTCCCTCGA
This sequence comes from Polietes domitor, assembly GCA_947397865.1. Classification (NCBI taxonomy): domain Eukaryota; kingdom Metazoa; phylum Arthropoda; class Insecta; order Diptera; family Muscidae; genus Polietes; species Polietes domitor. The sequence goes on from OX377621.1 coordinate 49,602,847, forward strand.
TAGTTTGTAAGAAGCCCACAGAACACGTAGTACATCTCCAGGTATAGTACCAAAACAGTGAAATAGGGAGGATCAAGCGTAATGGCTTGGGCGTTTTTTTATATTATGGAGATGGTTCAATACATTGGCCCAGAACTACCATGGACTCTGTCCAGTACATCAAAATACTGCATAATATTATGCTTACGTATACAGAATACGGAATGCCCCTTAAATGGGCCTTCTACCAGGTCATTTATCCCGAAAACACCAGCCGACTCGCAAAAAGGTGGTTTGAAATCAATAATATAGATGTTATGGAATGGTTCGGGCAGACACCGCACCTAAATATAATCAAAAATTTTAAGTGTAATGACTAAAATGAGGTCTCACTAGCAATACTGAAAAATAATATCGAGCTTTGACACGATATTATAGTGGTATGGGCAAAAATATCGGGTAAAAATTGTAAAAGACTAGTCGACTCTATGAAACGGCCTTATATAGCAGTAATAAGCCATAAAGACAGTAAAACTAAGTATTAAATTCAAGGAAATATCCTTATTTAACTTATTATTCAAAAAAGTTTTCAATTAAAGTGAATTGAAACAAAATATTTTTAGATTTTATTAGCGCTGATATTTTTTTGACTGTTCTCATTTTTGACATAAATGGTTCTAAAGGCATAATCTCAAAATTACAAAAACTAAGTCAGATTAAGAATGGCACGATACCACCTTTCAATCACCTTAAAAACTTTTAGGATTTTCGAAGTAAAACTAATATTTTTCTTTGTCGACATTTTTTTATCTCGTCGCAGCTATTTTTTTGACCGCAGCTGTATATATATATTCTAATTGCAAGCAAATTTCTTCTTGTTTTACAGAAAATTGTCAAATTGATTTTTTTAATTTGTTTCTTCTTTATTTTTCATTTATTTTAAAAACGAAAAATATACCTTCGATTTTTACAAACTTATTTTTATTAATAGTCTTCTGACTCCATAAGTTTCATGATGGTGTTTATGGTACTTACACTACAACAATTATTAACGTAATTGAAATTAAAAATATTTAATATAAATAATCGGTGGACACGAATAGACATTGATAATGCCGAAATATATGGGAGATCGCATTAAACTAAGCAAAGATTCATTTTAGTCGGGAACATTCGCAACTTTTTTGAAGCCAGCTTAAAATTAGTTATTATAATTATTTATATTAACAATTTTTAATTTCACGTTTAGAATTGTTTTAGAGCAAGTACCAGAAACACCATCATGAAACTTATGGAGCGTCTGCCTATTAATAAAATTTATTTTACAAAAATTAAAGGACTATTTTTTTAGTTTATAAAATTGAAGAATTTTGCTTGAAATTAGAAAAATATATTTGTTTTTTTTTTTTATACCACAAAAAAGATAAAAAATGAAATTAATTAAATTTTACAAAAATACTTTATTTTCGATCTGTCCTAGTGTTCACAATTTCTAATTTTTTGAAAATGTTGATGTATCATCTTTATTCGCTTTATAGAAAAGTACATAATTGGAATATTTCATCAACATCAGAGAGAAGCGCCAAAATACAGCTGCGGTCAAAAAATAGCAGCGACGACATAAAACAATTTTGACAAAGAAAAATATTAGTTTTACTTGGAATATCCTAAAAGTTTTTACGGTGGTTGAAAGGTGGTATTATGCCATTCTTAAATTAAGTTTTTGTAATTCTGAAATTAAGACTTTCGAACCATTTATGTTAAAAATGAGACCTGTCAAAAAATAGCAATGCTAATATAAAATTACAAATATTTTGTTGTAATTCACTTTAATTGAAACCTCTTTTGAATAGTAACTTAAATAACGATATATTCTTGTATTTAATACTTAGTTTTACTGACTTTATGGCTTATTGCTGCTACATAACGCCGTTTCAAGGAGTCGACTAGTATTTTGCACTTTTCACCCGGTATTTTTGCCCTTGCCACTATAATATCGTGCAAAAGCTCGCTATTTACTAGTGAGACCTCATTTTAGACATCATAATCAAAATTTTTAATTATATTGAGATTCCGTGTCTTCGGGAAACATTCCATATCATCGATATTATTGACTTCGAAACACCTTTTTGCGAATCGGTTGGTGTATTTGGGATAATTGTCCTTCTAGAAGAACCATTTAAGGTGCATTCCTTTTTCTGCATAATATTATGCAGTATTTTGATGCCCTAGGCAGAGACCATGGTAGTTCTGGACCAATGTATTGACCCAACCCATATTATGAAAAAGACGCCCAAGCCTTTACGCTTGATCCTTCATGTTTGACAGTTTTTTATATACCTGGACACGTATTCCGTGTTCTGTGGACGTCTTACAAACAGTCGAGACACGGTCCCACCATACAATACAATTTCTGATTCAACTGATTATAAAAGGTGCACCCACTTTTCGTTTGGGCACTGCAGGTGTTTTTTGCGAATTGCTTTTTTTTGTTACATATCTTTTATTTTTAAGTGGGACTTTTCTCGGACTACTGGCTTACAGATTATGTGTTCCTAGTATCCTACGTACATTTTAGACACTTAAAGATGGACAGACATTGTTTTTCATTTCGGTGGCAGGCGTAAGTAGGGGTCTTGTACTGGACATTATTATTCGGCGAATGGTTGCAGGTGATATAAACGGATTTCTGTCACGAGTTTTCGCTTTTTCTTCATATAATATCGAATTTCTGATCATTTTAATAGAACACTGGAATAATACTTGAGCTTCGCTTACTTGAACTTGATTTTCTTCATCACAATGTTCTCCTCGCCCTACTTATTGAGAAAAATAAAGCTATAATGTTTCAGAAGTAGTTTAAATTTCATAATATCACACTTAAAAATTGAGATAAAATCCATTTTTCTTGAAATTTTTGTAATACTGCTATTATTTTGACCGTCCCAAAATTTCGAATAATCCAAAAAAGGAAAATTTCTTAAGTAATTAAAACCATATCATCAAATAGACAATTATTTTGTGTTTGTACTCTCATAACACAGCACATAATGCAGAAGTAGCAATAAAACTTTATCTCACAAACAAATATAAGAAAATAAATTTTAAGGTGTGGTGCGCTGCTATTATTTTGACCGCAACTCTATGTGATCATTTCATATGCAATTACTTTTTTGACTAATGAATGCAGACTAGCATCTGAATAAAAGAAGATCGAAATTTTCACACTTTAAAAAATTGAATAAATCAATAGTTAAAAAACAAGTTTCTTTTTTAATTTTATTTTATTACGCTTTGTGTCTTACTTCCATTCGTAAATGCGTGAAATATACTTTTCTATTAGAAGTCCGAACATTTAGCCTGTAGAATTTGTTCGGACCGGTTAATGCAACCATACCAATTTCTATTAGTTGCATTAATCGAGGTCGCAATGTATTTGAATACATTCTAAGCATTGTTTAGACAGTCGAGAACTATACAGCTGTACAAAATATTAATAACAAAAAGACTGCGATAGTTCTTATTATGTGGGATGCAGGGAAATATCGATGTTATGCGGATAATCTACAAACGATGCAGGACCGACCGACATTGCTAGAGTCAATCGAAATAGAGCCAGAATGTTCTGCAAGTTGCCATTAACTCGTACTCAGTGGAGGCGGCAAACCTTCCAGATATCAGCTGTGACCTGCTGATCTAGAGGTTCTCTGTTATAACTTTGTTTCTCTATTGAAGTAGGGAACAGACACAACCTTAAGAGGGTTGATCACGAGACATCTATCTACTGCAAAATAATTCAAATACAGACTATTTTTCTACACGACAATATATTATTTTTCTTGTAGGTATACCTACAAGAAAAATAATATAACTTCCCAGAGTTTTCTACTTAATTTTTTTTGTAGCAAAGTTTTCCAAAACTCTCATAACTTCAGTAAATCCAAAACATCAAACAGATTTTTGATATCTTAATAATTGCAAAAAGTTATGAGAAAAACACTGACGTTGGTCGATGGCCACTCCACGATCTGCACGATTTAATCGACATTCGATCACTGAACCCCCCTCGTTTCCAATTCCAGCTATTTTCAGCGACATGCCTTGCCGTTCGAATGTGGCATTATTCATTGACTTTGAAAATTAAAATTAACTTGGCGTAATCAATGACGACGACGACGAAGTTTTCAATACCTCTCTTTGTCACGTTTAAAGCTTTGTTTGAGTGGTATTGGTGGCGTACGAGATTCATTCATGAATTTTCAAACCAATAGTATCACATAACGTGGTGCGCATTGTAGATTTTTGTGTTGCCAAGTAATTAATATTTCGGAAATATGAAATATTTTACTAAAAACCTGTTTATAACAGAGCAGCTATTGTATTGTCTGCACTAATTAAGAGTTAATTATACACAATGCGTCATATCCACCGAATCATCAATAATAGCAGAAGGTACGTTTAAAGTGGGAGTGAAGGAGTTTACTCGCTGTTAACCCAATAGAAATGCAAATTGTTAACATACCATCGCTATAAATCAATGTTTGATCAATAATTGGATTTGAAGCGCACGCGGGCATACGTGCATACCATTCCTCTTTGTGTGATTCATGGCATTCGTCGTACAATCAAACCGTTCAAAAACGTATTGTATTTCGTATTTTATAGTGCGTAGGCGGGCGTACTCTTTAACCTTTTCTTCTCGAATAATGAAATGAAACGGACGGAAGATATATGTCTGTATGATGCAAATGAAATCTTGATCAATGATTCGATATGAATGAGGCACACGCAGTGGCCCCATTCTGTAAGTTTAATCGTCGTCGACGTATTCAAAACATCTAAATATATCGATCGTACAATGCGAGAGTGGAGTAGAAAGTAAACGATCTCATTATGAAAATGAATGTGTGGGTACAATAAGGGCACGGCTAATAAATATCAAATTATGCAGGAATTATAAAGGGGGAATGTAGGAAACGATGAAAATATAAATTTAAAAAGAGTGTGTGTGGCTTTCTTCAATGTACCAGGTTATTTAATTTGAACAATATTTATCGAAAGCGAAATTTAAATAGAGGGAAGGCTTGCGGACCTACATACGTACATCAATCTTTTTAGAATTTGAATAAAACGTGTCTGTCACATTACATACATTTAAAACTTGTTGGTTGTACTTATTTCCTGAAATGCAAAATAATGACCCATACAAAAATCAACAAGAGATTGATTCTTAATGAATCTAATTTAAAAAAGTCGGTACACTTCGACCGGATGATATACGTCTGAACTAATTGATGTTTTCAGTATTTCATTTCTACAAAGTTTCAAAGAATAACATTTTTCAAAAAATATTTTAAATACTTGTTTTGTGGCCTACGACACCGATGGAAGTGACAAATTACAGAGGAGAATATCGGTTAAATATACTTCAAATTTCATGCATCTATCTGTATGAGTTAAACACTAAAAACCAATTCAAGTTTTAATACGGTTCAAGTGTGATATGATCTGTCAGGGACATTGTGAACTAAAATAAAAATCTTTAACTATAAATATTTCTTACATCGACAAATAACTTGAAAAACTTCAAAGTTAGCAAATATAGTTCGGTTAATGGTAAAATTTTCGTTTTGTGATATTTTAAGGTCACGTCTCACAGTTACTCCAAGTCGATTTTTATAATAATTCTGAAACTTTTAAATGGAAAGAGAAATTTCACATGCATAAAGTTAGAGGTGTTTTCCAGACGATTTGGAAAGTGGATTACTAGTAGGTATGGTAAAGTTCAATATGAATTGGTTGTTCTAAAAAATTTACATTTATATGAAATTTTTAATTTTACGTGTAATGAAATTCAAAAAGTGATTGAAGTTTATTGTCTGTTATAAGCCCTTGTTCTATTCTGTCCCCCAGTGAAAACATCGCATATCATGGAAAACACATTTGGGCATCTCCTAGTGGTTCCCAGTGAAAATGTCGATCAGCCTTCAAAATAATAGCAGCGCACCACAGCTTAGCATACATTTTCATATGATTAATTGTGTGATAATTTTGTTATTGCTACTACTGCATTAAATGCTGTGTTATGAGGTTACAAACACAAAATAATTGTTTATTTGGTGATATGATTTTAATTGTTTAAAGATTTTCACATTTTTTGGATTATTCGACATTTTGGACCGGTCAAAATAATAGCAGCATTCACAAAATCTCAAGAAAAAGGAATTTTATCTCATTTTTTTAATTCGATTTGATGTTATAAATAAGATATTATGAAATGTACACTATTTCTGAAATGTTATTGTTTTATTTTTCTTCATAAGTAGGGCGAGGAGAGCATTGTGGAGAACAAAATCGAGTTCATATAAAAAGGTTGAAATCTGAGGGAAAATCATATAGTGAAGTTCGATTTTTTTCAGTGTTCCATTAAAATGATCAGAAATTCCATATTATAAGAAGAAAAAAAAAAACACTTCAAAAAAAAAACAGTTTATATTACCTGCAACCATTCACCGAATTGTAACGTTTAGTACAAAAAACCCACTTACGCCCGCCAAGGAAATAAAAAACAATGTCTGTCCTTCTTTGAGAATTTAAAATGTTCGTAGAATACTAAGAAAACATAATCTGTAAGGCAGAAGTCTGAAAAAAGTCCCACAAAAATAAAAGACATGTCATAAAAAAAATTGCAATTCGCAAAAACACACCTGCAGTAGCTAACCAAAAAGTGGGTGGACGTTTTATGGTCAATTGAATCAAAAATTTTTTTATATGGTGGGACAGTCCCTCGACAGTTTGTAAGACGTCTACAGAACACGGAATAAATCTCCAGGTCCAATACTGTCAAATAGTGAGGATCAAGCATAATGGCTTTTCATATTATGGAGTTAGGTCAAAACATTGGCCCAAAACTACTATGGACTCTGCCCAGTACATCAACATATTGCCTAATATTATGCCTACGTATGCTGAATATGGAATGCCCCTTAAATGAGTCTTCTAGTAGGTAAATTATCCCGAAAACACCAGCCGACTCGCAAAAAGGTGGTTTGAAGTCAATAATATCGATGTTATGGAATGGTTCGGGCAGACACCGCATCTCAATATAATCAAAAATTTGGAGTGTGATGACTAAAATGAGGTCTCACTAGCAATACTGAAAAATAATAACGTTATTTGACTCGAAATTATAGAGGCATGGTCAAAAAATACCGCATGAAAGGTGCAAAATACTACTTGACTCCAAGAAACGACGTTATTTAGCAATATTAAGCAATAAAGTCAGTACAAATAAGTGTTAAATTCAAGAAAATATCGTTATTTAAGTAATTATTCAAAAAAGTTTTTAATTAAAGTGAATTGAAACAAAATATTTTTAGTTTTTATTAGCGCTGCTATTTTTTGACTGGTCTCATTTTTGACATAAATGGTTCTAAAGGCCTAATCTCAAAATTACAAAAACTTATTTTTTTATTTAAAGCCATGGCACAATACCACCTTTCAATCACCGTAAAAACTTTTAGGATTTTCAAAGTAAAACTGATATTTTTCTTTGTCTACATTTTTTTTATTTCGTCACTGCTATTTTTTTGACCGCAGCTGTATATACAAAGTTCAGCGATTTTTGAGAACTTTGTTTTTCCATATATACATGCAAATGAAGGTCAGAGGATATATATTTTCGTAGATTTATGAAAAAAATTATCTCTTAGATTTTTTAATTAGGTACAGCAGAAATACGGACGCGGCAAAACGGAATCTACAAATATTTCCACGCCTAGTAAAAAAGTAGTAATTTTCGTTAATAAAAATAAAAGAGAACAAGTTAACTTCAAGTTTCATAATAAAAAAAAGTTGTCGAAATAAGGAAAAAAAATAAAGTTAGAAGCTTATAGTGTGGTCTGATTTCAGTTTTTTTGGGAGATTCCCATTTGTATGAAGACTATAACAAAATCTATACCAATACTGTGTTGACAGATCAAACTGACTTAAATGTCCACCTAATTGTGGAAAATTCCACAAAAATTTCACGAAATATGTGGATTCTAGAGCGATAAGAAGTCAAATCCCGTTTTGCATAACTTCCTTAAGACTCATCTTTTTGACGACTCACAATAGTCGAAACACGATGTCGTCTACCAAGAATGTGTGTGTTTGTGCTGTTGCACTGGCTTAATTCTTTTCCATTGGACATTCGCTTTCATATGAAAGAAATGAGAAATTTACCTAATAGCTTGTGCTTGTAGAGCATTGTCGTTACCTTTAAATGTTATTCTTGGCCATTGATGTAATGACGGAAAATACAAAAAATGTAATAATTTTCTTGACTTTTTAATATTAAGTTCAAGGCTTTTAATCATTCACTTCTAATGTAAATGAAATTTCCCTGGGATGAAATTTATCCCTTCAAATTGTAATTGCAAGAGTTGATATTTTTTAAGGTTTTTTTCTGCCTGTTTCAATACAAAAACAGGAGGAATAAAAAAATTGCGCCTGAATTTAAAATTAAGTATGAAAACTGTGTCAGTGTTACTGTCTTGGCCGGGCATTACTTTCATTGCTGGGTATTGCAATAAAATGTGCAAAAGGGCGTTATCATATGGACTCTGCGTGAAGAATGTGTAAAAAAATACACAATATTAATATATTTTAAATTTGCTGAAGAACTAGTTTTGTCGTTTTTTTTAATGTATCCTATATAGGTTTAACAATAATAATATAATAATCAAATATATGATGCCCTAATGTTTTTTTATGTTTTGAAATTAACTAAATCTGTTGTCTCTCTTTTTTCTTTCTTTCCATATTATTCTACAACGTGCTGGCCTGCCTGCCTTCTGTTCGTTGCGAAATTGAAATAAACGTTAATTTTCATACTCTAATGTGAAATTTGTTACGTTTTCGGTTAACTCTTACTCTCCCTCCGTGTCATGCATACAACAATACTCGGAACGACGACGGCGACTACGATGACTTTGGCTTGGTTGAATGGTGGTGTGGTGGTAAACGTTGTTGGATGTATATTTTCTTTTCATCGTTAACATGCCGTGGTTTCGCCTTCTTGCTGCTATTATTATTATATTTATTTCATGGTGTTTTGTGTATTTGCTTCTATGTTATACCACCAACATTATTTTCGCTGTATTTGTGGTATTGATGACCGACTACACCATGGAATATATATTTATTTTTTATATATATGTATGTCTATATGCATGTGTACATCATCAACATCCAATCTATCGGTCTATCTATGACTATGTGAATGAGCAGCAGCCAAAGAGCGTGACGATAAATTGAAAGTTGCTAGGGAACGTCAAAATGAAGAAAGACAAAGAAAAATCGAGGAGCTAAAGGCTCAAGCAGAAGCAGCACAAAGATATCGTGAACAAAAAGAAGAGGAACGCCGACGTAGAATCGATGAGATACGACAAAGAGATTCTGAAAAGCGTACACAGGTTGAAGAACGTAAAAAGGCCATCATGGAAGCCGAAAAAGAAAGACGTGAATATATACTGAGGAAAAATACAGTAAGTTTTGTCAAATCATTTTTTTTTATTTTACAAATTTATTTTTAAAATTACACGTTGTTTATTTTTTTTTACAGGAAAGAGAATCGAGAATTGAAGTTAAGAAACGCGAACGAAATTCAATGGGTTATGCTTTTGGTTCCTCAACACCTCGCCTCTTAGAGCCCGCCGATTTTGGCATGGTATCGCCCAGTACATTCTGGGGTCAGAGACGGTAAGTTTTGTTGCATTATTGTTGATAATAGTAAATAGAGAGGGGTTCTAAGTCAATATATAAATCGATTGTAATTACTGTTTACCACATTGACTTTCTTTCGACTAGTTTGAAGCCTTTGCAATTTTGTGAAGTGGGAATGAGTTATTCAAATAGATTTATGGAATAGAGATAATACAGAAGGCCTCTACGAATTCGAACTCATGTAAAGAAATTTACGCCTAGTTTTTGTAATTTCCAGTTGATTTTTTGTCAATATGAAACATATTACTTTCGTATTTTGCCTCACACGCATGTGTAGGAGTTTAATAGGGAGGATTGTTCAGCAGTGAGTCTTGTTCGTTAATCATCGCGAATTTTTAGCATCGCATATGGAAATTCGCATTTTAGTTGTACATATATACGCCGAATAACATTTATACGGCGAGTCAGCAGTTGCGCCACATTAAAAGTATTGACAAGGCGACTCAAAATTGTCGAAACACGGTGTCCAATCAATAGTGTGTCTGTCTGGCTTATGCTGTATCATTGGCTTCATTTTCTGGATTTTGCTTTCATATGAAAACAAAACAAATAAATTGGCCTGTAGCACAGCGTCATTAGCTTAATATACTAATTTATTGTTGGTATTGTTAGTATTCTAACTGCTCGCTTCATATGTTTTGCCACAAAAATATGTCAATCCTCTATTCGAGTAATTTCATGCGAAGCTATCACACAAATGTTGTCTCTCCTCTCCGATTTTGATGAAAATTCCCAGATATGTACTTTTCTATAAAAAGAATAAAGCCGCATTTTCCGATTAAAAAAAAAATAAGAAATTATAGATAATAGGGTGGATCGAAAATAAAGTATTTTTGTCATAAGGTAATTTAAGAATAACTTTTCTTGTGGTATGAGATAAAAATATATTTGTTTCGAATTTCAAGCTAATTTCTTCTTGTATACAGACTATTTTTTTATTTTATTACCAAAAATATAGCTTCGATTTTATTAAAATAATAATAATAATTCATTATTCACGTTATCAGATCTTAACGGTATTAATATCATCTGAATGATTTACACCTCCTCTTTCCGAATCTGTACGAAAATATGAATGTCCTTGTGAATCAAGGACTCCAAAAATTAAAAATAATTTTAATCCTTGAATATCCTGAAAAATGTTGTATAAGTTAATATGCATGCGCTTTGTGTATGCACGTTACGCTTACGCTTCATTTAGGTTGGCATGCATTGTATTGTGTCACCTTGTTGTAACTTATATACAACATCATTACCTATACCTCCTAGTTGATATACAACACAATAAACACATTAAGAATGTACGTGGAATGAACAACAAGTGTTTTATTAAAACAACATGGTGTCAGAAGTGGTTTGATATTTAATATCAATTAAAATAAAGATAACCACCATATAAAGCGAGCGAGCTAAAGTGAGCAAACATGCCGGACGACGAAAAACTGCAAGCAAGTGGTCAGTTTTTTGCTACCTCATTAGAGCCATTGAATTTTAAAGCACCAAATCTTGCCAAGGAATGGAAGACATGGCACACAAAATTCAAAATATTTTTGAGAGCATCCAACCTGGAGTTGCAATCGGATCAGCGGAAAGTTGCGTTGCTGTTGCATCATCTTGGAAGCCAGTCTTTAGATGTCTTCAATTCGTTTGATCTAGATATCGACTTGGTGAAGTATGTAGATTTGGTGGAGAAGATGGAAACGTATTTTACACCACAAGTAAACATCGTCATGGAGAGATACAAATTTTTTACATGCAAGCAGCAAGAAAATCAAACTATTGATGAATATGTCACAGCATTAAAAAATTTAAGTTTGAATTGTGAGTTTGGAGATTTGCGTGAAGATTTGGTGCGAGACATTTTTATATGTGGATTGTCAGCTAATATGGGCAACATAAGGGAAAGGTTGTTAACGGAAGGAAAGATTAAGCTGGAAAAGTCTGTTACTATTGCGAAAAATATGGTAATGGCAAAAGCAAATGCATCAATTTTACAAGATGGCGGTTTAGAGGTTTCTGTGAACGCGGTGAGAAAAAATGCCGGTAGCAGCTATCATAACAACAGCAGTAGCAGTAATAACAACAACAATAAAACTTACAACAGTAGCAACCACTATAACAGCAGCAACAACTATAACAGCAGCAGAAATATCAATAGAAGCAACAACACGAATAACGGCAGCTGCAAAAGATGCGGCCAGAGTCACAAAGTTAAATGTCCTGCGGACGGGGTTAAGTGCCATGAATGTGGGAAGTTGAATCATTTTGCCAGAATGTGCTTATTCAAGAAAAGGTACATCAAACAAATGTATGCAGATCATGAAGATGAGGAAGAAGAAGAAGAAGACCTTTTCATTGGAGTTGTAAGCAAGGAAACTAAAACTGCAACTGAATGGAATGTTGAGGTAATGGTAAACGAGCAGACTATTTTATGTCAGATTGATACTGGGGCACAAGCCAATATAATGTCGTCAGAGACTGCAGATTTGCTGAAAATTGCACAAGGGCTAAAGAAAACCTCAATGAGAATCTTCACATTTAGTGGGGAAAGGATTCCAGTATTGGGAACAGCGGATTTAGATTTCGGTTATAAAAATGAAAGCTATAACGCAAAGTTTTTTATTGTGAATATTGCATGTAAAAACATTATAGGTATTGATACAGCTATTAGCATGAATTTAATTAAAAAGATAAATAGCATTTCAATCAATAAAATAGTTGAAAAATATTCTGATGTTTTAGATGGCCTTGGTCTTTTGCATAACGAATGTAGGTTAAAAATTAGAGATGATGTTGAACCGGTTGTGGAACCGCCACGTAAAATTCCATTTAAATTACATGACAGTTTACGAAAGGAATTGAACAGAATGTTGAATTTAAAAGTAATTTCTCCGGTAAGCGAGCCAACAGAGTGGGTGAATTCTATTGTCCTGGTCACGAAGCCAAACGGAAATTTGAGAATTTGTTTAGATCCGAGACATTTAAATAAGGCGATTTTAAGGCCTCATTTTCCCTTCCCGAATATAGAGGACTGTAAGGCGAATTTAAATGGTTCTAGATATTTCACAGCTTTAGATGCTAATAGTGGGTTTTGGATGGTTCCATTAGATGAGCAATCATCTAAACTATGTACTTTTAATACACCTTTTGGTCGTTACCGTTTTTTGAGATTGCCATTCGGCATCAATGCTGCTCCGGAAATATTTCATGCTGAAATGGTGAAACTTTTTGGTGACATAGCTGGTCTGATAATATATATCGACGATTTTTTGATTTATTCCTCAAGTATTGAAGAACATTCGAAAACTTTGGAATTGGTTTTTCAAAGGGCTAGGGATGTTGGTCTGAAGTTCAACAAGTCAAAATGTAAATTTTATAAGTCTGAGATAAAATTCTTGGGTCACATTTTTGATAGAAACGGAGTGAAGCCCGACAATGAGAAGATTAAGGCTATAAATGACATGCCTAATCCGAATAATGTTAAGGAGTTACAACGATTTTTGGGAATGATCAATTACCTAGGACCATTTATAGAGAATTTATCTTCGAAAAACAAAAAATTAAGGGAATTGTTGAAGAATGATGTTCAATGGCATTGGTCGCCTGCTCATGATAAAGAGGTTGAAGGTTTGAAGAATGAGATTACGAAAGCTCCTGTTCTTACATATTTTAATAATAACAGAAAATTGATTCTGTCCGTCGATGCTTCAAAGTTTGCACTTGGTGCAACGATTTTACATGATGGACAGCCAATTGCGTATGCGTCCGTATCATTGACCGAAACTCAGAGGAATTATGCTCAAATCGAAAAGGAACTGTTTGCTATTCTGTTTGGATGTACAAAGTTCCATCAGTACATTTATGGGTCCGAGGTTACAGTGGAAACAGACCATAAACCTTTGGTGACTCTTTTTGATAGACCTCTTTTTAAAATACCGCCTCGGCTTCAGCGTTTTATGTTGCGTTTACAAGGTTACAACCTAAAGGTTGTGTATAAGCCGGGGAGAGATTTAAAAATAGCCGATACACTCTCGAGAGCTCCATTAGATGACACTGCGTTATCGGAAATCGATGACGAAATTTCTTTACATTGTAATTTCATTTCCTCACATATGGAAGTTCCATTTGCTAATATCGATCTGGTGGCGGAACGTAGTAGAAACGATGAGACATTTTCGAAAATTTTTGAGTATGTGCGAAATGGTTGGCCAGACAGTAGAAGAAAATTGGAGGATGATGTTAAGCCTTATTTCAAAATAAAGGATGAGATAACCGTTTTAAATGACATTTTATTGAAGAACAGTCAGATACTTATTCCTAATTCCTTGAGGAGAAATATCTTGGAGAAAATACACGAAGGTCACTTGGGGGTATTAAGATGTCAAAATCTTGCCCGACAGTTTGTATACTGGCCAAGTATATATAATGACATAGAGAACATTGTATCTAATTGTGAAACTTGTTTGAAGTACCAGAACTCGAATTCGAGGCCGGAATTAATGTCGCACGAGATTGTAGATATTCCATGGTACAAAGTGGGCTGCGATCTTTTTGAATTCAGGAAGAAAATGTATTTGCTTGTGGTTGACTATTATTCTAAGTTTGTAGAAATTGAGTTGCTCAACTCTGGATATAGCAGTTCTCACTTAATTGTTAAATTGAAATCAATTTTTGCAAGGCATGGAATTCCATGCATTTTCATTTCGGATAATGGTCCACCTTTTAATTCCAAAGAGTTTGCTGCATTTTGCCAAGACTGGGGAATTGATCATACAACTTCTAGTCCATTTTTACCTAGATCAAATGGTTTAGCTGAACGTTCAGTTCAAACTATGAAAAAGCTTTTAAGTAAATCCATTGAGAGTAATTCCGACCCATATGTAGCATTGTTGCAGTACAGGACAACTCCTAAGGGTAATTTACCAAGTCCTTCTGAGCTGTTAATGTCTAGAGTCTTACGTACTAAAATTCCCTCTATTGTTGGTAATTTTGAACCAAAGTTGATAAATAAGAATGAGTACAGGGAAAGTGTAAATTCCAATTTGGAAAAATGTACTGCGTATTACAACAAAAAATCAAAAGTCTTGAAGCCCGTGCACGAAGGGGACAAAGTAATGTTTAAGAAGACACCATTAAGCTGTTGGATGCCGGGGAAAGTTGTAGAAGTATGCAAGGAACCAAGGTCATTTGTAGTGTTAGATGAAAAAGGATCTGTGTTCAGAAGAAGTCTGGAACACATAATGAAAAGGCCAGTAAATGATAGTAGCAATGAAGCTTATGTCAATAATGAAGAATCGATAACTGAAAATGAGATGGTTAATGAAAATATTGATGTTGTTGATAAAAAAGAAATCGTTGAACAAAACTTAGATATCCCAATACAAAATCAAAGTGAGAACTATATAACTAAAAAGGGTAGAATTGTAAAAAATCCAAATAGGCTTAATTTGTAATTTAATTGATGTCTTATAATAGTATTAATTTTATAATATTATTTGTATTATATTTAGATATAATTATTTTTCATAATTTTATTTATTTAATATTTGTAAAGGGGAGATGTTGTATAAGTTAATATGCATGCGCTTTGTGTATGCACGTTACGCTTACGCTTCATTTAGGTTGGCATGCATTGTATTGTGTCACCTTGTTGTAACTTATATACAACATCATTACCTATACCTCCTAGTTGATATACAACACAATAAACACATTAAGAATGTACGTGGAATGAACAACAAGTGTTTTATTAAAACAACAAAAAACATATCTTTAATTTTCTTTATTTTGTTTTGTATTTTAGCTTAAGTTATTCTCTACAAAATATCAAAAATTCAGAGTGGGGTGGTTACAAAATTACGGCTGTTTTCCAAAGTATTGCGTTATTTCATAAGCCCAAAAATTTTCATGTTTTTAGGGGCTCGTTGGAGAGGTATTGATTGCCATTTGTAATTTTAAGAACTTCTTAACCCATTGAGGGACGCACATTTTTTCAAACGGTTCGTCCTTAATGGGTTAAATGTGAAATAACAACTGACATATGAAGTCATTTGCATCGTAAACACTTTCTAGTCTTCTGCAAAGCTAATTTTTGAAGAAAAAAAAGCTGAAATTTCGGTATTTCAATGGATAAATTGGAAGGAAAACTGCACATAAGCTGTTACAATACCTCCGTGGACACGATTTCCCTCCTAAGAACGAGATGGATAAATTGGAAGGAAAACTGCACATAAGCTGTTACAGTACCTCCGTGCGACACGATTTCCCTCCTAAGATCCATTAATTGTTAGTAGTATCAGTTAGACGCTTCATAAGTTTCATGATGGTGTTCCAAGTACTTACTCTAAAACAATTATGAACGTGATTATTGTGCAAATTAAAAATATTTATTCAAATTGAGAAATTTTAATAATTATTTTCGTACTTTTGGCGACACATTGAAAGGCCATATTGATATCAAATGAAAGACGAGAATATCTGTTAAAAATGCATACTTATATCTGTATTAGTTTGACGTTAACAACCATTTCAATTTCCCCTTTTCAAAAGTAAAAAACTAAAACAATTATGAACGTGATTATTGTCCAAATTAAAAATATTTATTCAAATTGAGAAATTTTAATAATTTATTTTCGTACTTTTCGTGACACATTGAAAGGCCATATTGATATCAAATGAAAGACGAGAATATCTGTTAAAAATACTTAAAATTTCATACTTCTATCTGTATTAGTTTGACGTTAACTACCATTTCAATTTCTCCTCTTCAAAAGTAAAACAAGTACAATTGAAAATATTCAAATTAAGAAGTTTTAATAATTTATTTCCGTCCTTTGGCGATGCATCGTAAAGCATGAAAGACAAGAATATCTCTTGAAAATACTTAAAATTTCATACTTCTATCTGTATTAGTTTAGCATTAACAACCATTTCATTTTCCCCCTTAAAAAGTAAAACATGTATAAACCAAATGAACTAAGGGGGAGATGAAATCGTTTTTAATGTTAAAATAATACAGATAGAAGCATTTTAACAGATATTATTGTCTTTCATATGATACCCATATGTCTTTGTATGACTCAAAAGTACGAAAATAATTTCAATTTAATTTGGAAATTGAAAGCCCCGTAAAAAGGAGAAAATATCAACAAATGTAGAATTGAGTACACAGTTTTTCAATATACGATTTCTAGTTTCATATGTCTAGAATAAATTGTAAACCATTGTCTCATGGTGTAATAATTAATTAACTTTAAACATCATCTTTTTTACAGATCCACTTCAATATCAAATGTTGCCGGTGCTTCACTTTCACGTCGAAGTTCCGAACGTGAACTTAACGATTGTGGTTCTAAAAAGCGTGCAACATCAGCCAGTGGCACAGAGAGACACGAGGGTAAGTTCTCACTACACCGCACCACAACCCATATATTTTTTTGTGGAATTAGCCGGCGTATGGTGTACTTAAAACTTGCAGTTAACGTTGACAGTTGATGGTTTTGAAACCAGTTTCTTCTTGTTAATTGAATGTTGACAAAACGTATATGCGCGCTGTTGTTGTGCCCTTCTTCTTTCTCTGGTACTCTCTCTATTAGAAGTACATGGTATTATGTATTTTCTGTGGCATCACAGTGAAAACGAAGAAGTACACAGAAAAATATTAACTATTAAATTATACTTGTATGTGTGTTAAATATCTAGTTAATTAATGTCTTAATTTGCAGTTGAAAATAGTTTTGTAAAACGAGCAACAATTGATGAATACAAACAAACAAGCAAACTAGTCTAGTTAGGCGTTTTGTTGCACTACTTTGTTGTATCCATTATGGCCAAATTTGAAAGTTTTCAATTTAGATGTATTCAAAAAAGAAACGTTTCCGCCCCCCCAGACTGCTGTTTCCTTGCGATGGAAGCAAATGAAGCACGTTTTTGTTTGTTTTTTAAATTGAAACTTTTAGTTGCCCTCTCTGTTTAATTTTCCATTTCTTATTTATTTTCCCTATTAGCATACAAAAGCATTCAAGCACTTTTTCCAATCTAGCCTCAATTTCTGTTTGTAAATTATTATTATTGTGTTATTGTGTCACATTTATCTTTGTGTTTATCCACTTTTCCATCATTTCACGTCAACAAACAACCTAATAATAACAACAACAACAACAACGACAACGACGAAACAACTACAACCTTTTAAAGATCATCATCGTCGTAGTAGAACATCGATGTATGAAGTGTTCAATTGGGGCTATACAAACGATGAGCCCCCTAAAAGATTTTCCCTTTCGATTGTTGGTAGTGAAATTAATATAGATGGACCACCACTACCAGCAGCACCAACAACCACCACCACCACCACAACAACAACTACAAACATCAGCAACACCAAGAACACAACCAACAACAACACAGAGAATAGTCATCATAATAACAATCATCATTATAGACAATATTCAAATCATAATAATTTCTATACATCTGCTAAGGGTGAGGATGCAGTATAACACTATTATGTTTATTGCATCTATTTTGTTTTGTTTATCGTTTAGTTTCGTTGTTTTTTTTACTTTCTTAACATCATAATAATGAGTTGTGTTTCTTTTTTTTCTGTGTAAAATACGTTAACAATGCAAATTTAACGTCCAGTTGTGAGAGTAAAACGTCACGTATTTCATTTCGACGAATAGGGAAGAAATATTAACAAACAATTTGTTATGGTTTGTCTAATTAGACATGTAGCCGTACCATAAGTTGGTGATATTTTTCCCCCATAACTGCATAATCACTTGGCGTTTTATCATATCTTAACTGGTTGTTTATTCGCTTATTGTTAGCTACACTTGATATTGTTTTACTAACATCTTGAGTGATATTCCTTTTCAAGATTCTCGGAGAGAATATTTAACAAAAGACGATGAAGATGATCTGATCTTTTTAATTATTTTTGTGTTTTTTTTTTTTCGATTTACTAATGATTAATTATGTTGCAAGTTATAATTTCTTAAATTGACATAACATTTGTTTTGCATGTAATTTTTGTTTTTTTATTTTTTTTTATTATGAATGTTTTTCTCATACATACTTTTTAATTTGTATATACAATTAGTAATAATGCCTGGTTGATAGAAGAAATCAAAAGATTTTGAATTGTTTTTGTTTGATTCGATTCGATCGAGCTATTATTTCGCGCTAGAGTATCCCAAACAAATCTGCCACTTCGTAGAGAAACACACTTCGTCGTCGCAAGGATGTTTCAACAACAAGGATCTTTGTTGGTGTTTAGGCTTCGTTTACTCTTATATCTTGACGACGAGTCCAATTTCAACATACTTCCTTGACCCAATTGGAAAACATTCTTCGTTCAACCTGTAGTACCAGTCCAATTGAAGTTTGTGTTGCCTATAAAAGTTCGTGATGTTTATATTTTGATTATGTCCCTCCTCCTCAATTATTTACACAAAAGAGCGGCGATCAAAAAACTTCGACTTTTGGATTATGATTCTTGACGGTCAGACAAAAATTATTATGCGTCCGTTGCATTGAACTCTTGTGATAAAGAAATATTCTACATGATCTGGGAAAAGGAAAATCAGCACGTGATCGCCGAGAAGCTAATTCATTCTCAGAAACTGATAATTTTGTTCGGATTTTGCAACGGTGACATCATTGGAACATTTTTCTTTGAAAATGCAGCTGGAAACGTCATTTCGGTTAACGCTGAGAGGCACAAAGGCATGAGAAACCATTTTTTTGTGCCGGAGATTGAAGACATTGACTTGGACGATCTTTGGTTTCAGCGTAATGTCGCGCCATGCCAGGCCACAATCGATCTTTTTCACACCAAAATCAGAAATCGTGTTATCAACCGTCTCGGCGATGACAACTTGCCACCTCGAAGCTGGGATTTGATGCCGTTCGACCGTGAATGACTGATGTTATGCCAACAATCTGGCTCGCTCTCATATTTCAAGGAAACAGGAGTTTTGGTGCCAACGCCAAAAAAATCAATCAA
Organism: Polietes domitor; assembly: GCA_947397865.1. Classification (NCBI taxonomy): domain Eukaryota; kingdom Metazoa; phylum Arthropoda; class Insecta; order Diptera; family Muscidae; genus Polietes; species Polietes domitor. Next base: position 49,622,603 of record OX377621.1, read on the forward strand.
AATCAACATTAAACCTGAAATTGAAGAATGCTACAAGATATTACATAACCTAGGACGACAATAGCGGCACATGAGCGACTAATGAATGAGTAATTTCATGTGAAGCTATTTTGGCTCTTTTCTCCGATTTTGTTGAAAATTTCCAATTATGTACTTTACGATAAGACGAATAAAGCTGTATTTCCTTATTTGCACAATTAAGAAATTATAGGCACTAGGGTGGATAGAAAATTACGTATTTATGTTATAAGGTAATTAAAAAAAAAACTTTTTTGTGGTATGTGATACAAATATATATTTTTTATTTCCAAGCAAACTTTTTCTAGTTATACCGAAAATTGTAAAATCTTGAAAAATATTTTTTAATTTTTTATTTATTTACAAGAAACAATACCTTCGTTTTTTGTGAAATAAATTTTATTAATTGTTAATATTGTCAATAAGACGCACCATAAATTACATGATGGCGTTCCTGGTACTTACTCTAAAACAATTACAAACGTGACGACGCTGTTGAACTTAAAAATATTTAATAAAAGTAATTAAAATTACTTATTTTATACAGACTTCAAAAAATTTGTGGATACTTCGGCATTATTTATATTTAATATTTTTTATTTCGACAACAATCAAGTTTATAAAAATTAAGAACCAGGAACACATTCATGAAATTTACGGAGCGTCCTTCTGACACTATTAGCTATTAATAAAAATTAAAATTAGCTATTAATAAAAATTAAAATTTATTCATTTATATTCTGTAAAACTAGTTGAAATTTAGAAAAAAATATATTTGTATTTCATACCACAAAAAAGCTAAAATTATTTAAAATATTACATTGTGACAAAAATACTTTATTTTCTATCCACCCTAGTATATACAATTTCGTATTGTTTGAAAATCGTGGAATGCACCTTTTTTGGCCATATATAAAGTACAAACTTTGTGTGAACGCTTCACGGGAATCGCTCTAATGCTATTTTTGAAAAACTTTCCAAAGTGAAATCAGCGCTTAATAAAGTCAAAAGGATTTCTGTCACGCTAAATGATAACCACGCTTGCATTGCGATATCCTGGGTCAGAGGAAAAAAAGCGACATTTTTAAAGAACGGTAAAATTACAAGAACAAAATGATTAGCCACAGAAGACTATCAGAAAATATCATAAATGGTTCGTCGCCCAAAACATATGTTACAAATTGGCAAATTTGATGAAAAAGAGAGCCACCGTGCCACCCCTAAACTAAACATCACGAACTTTTTAGTGTACCCAAACTACCAAATGTTTCGTATTTCGCCTCTTTCTCCGTCCGCTTACTCGATGCAGTTGAAATGAACACACAAACTGCTAATAGGAGGCGCGATATGGCGGTTCATTCATATACATGCATATCTTTTTTTTTGATAATAGTTTCATAAATGCCTGCGTAGTTATTTTTTTACAATATAAGACATTTTCGCTTTTAAACGATTTCTGTTGGCTGCGCCGCCGCTTCAGTAATTTGCAAAGCTTGTAGCAGCATGTCTTTTAATGTCGTTATGCTTTTTTGTCTCATTTCTCTAAATGATATACTACTACTAAAAACAAACAAAAAAAAAATACTTAAATATGATGCGATACCAAATAACGTAACGAAATATTCCCAACTTTTTTTGTGTACCCCCCAAAACCGAATAATTATTATAGAAGATAATGTTGACACATCACATATCGTGTTTCGAAGTGTGGCCAGAAGAAAAACTGACCTTATGCCAACAATACCGAGTCCCCGGGATGGTCATTACGGTTCCCGATCATCGCTAAGTAATACACCTTCTAGAACACCAGGTAAGACACTTCACATCACATGTCGTTACGGCGACACCAACATCAACATCATACAAACCAAACCAAACCCACCAACCAACCAGTAAACAAATCTCTTCTACCATCACTATCATCTGAACTTTTTTCCCTCATATGTACCTTTCCCCCCACCTTTTTTTTCACTCTCTCTAAATATGATTTAATTTAATTTTAAATTGATCTTTTGAAAATGTGTTCGTTCCATTCCGTTTTTATATTGATATTGATATTGATATTGAAATACTTACATACATATTTATTTCCTTTGAAAAGATTCTATATATTTTTATTTAGTGTTTTGAGTTCTCCTCTCTATATACACATGATATTCTGTTCTGTTTTGAGAAACAAAATTATTTCGATGCTTTTTATGCTATTATTATTTTTTGTCATATATTTTTTTATTTTGTGAAAGAGATATGAGTGAAATAGTAGTGAGAAATGATATTTGTGAAATGTTTGAAATCGTGTGTGGTCTCTCCCCTCTATAGAGGTTTTTATTAGGATGAAGGAAATTCGGTTTTTTATATACATAAATACATACAAACATAAATACATAAATAGTACATGCGTACATAGATATGTACATATACATAAGTTTAAACAAATGCATTTTATCATTTTGAAAATCCCCAAGTTTGGTTATTATTCATTAATTTTATTTAATTTTTTAAATCACCATTCTACTTATAATGCCGCTTTTAACAATTAATTGACGCTGTCATTATTGCCGCCGCCTGCCTCCTCCACAATCTCGTGCTGCTGCTACTACTACTACTACTGATAACCTATGCCCAGGACGTGCCTACTCCATGAATCGTTTGGATCAATTGGCTCAACCGATTCGTCGTAATGGCGAACATATTCGAGCCATTGTAGAACGTGAGCGTCGCGAACAACTGGAAATGATGGATGAAACCGAATCGCTGGGCGGTGGTCGTCGCTCGGCCCGGAAATCGGGCTCTGGATCTTCGAATAGTAAAATGTCACGGAGTATGATACATTTGGCTGGTGAAGGGGCACCTCGTCCCAAATATAATTTAGGTGGGGGCATTTCCACCAGCTTTTTACCATTGGGTAGCGGCAGTAGAAATGCCTGTAAGAGTATGACGCACTTGGGCGGCCATTATTGTTGTAATAATAATGCTAATAATGCCTGGTCGTATACAACACCACGCTCGAATTTAGGCTTACAAACTGCCGCCACCAAAAAATATCTACAATCATCACTAGCTTCATCTGCATCCAACACGTCTAAACGAGGCCAGATCTCTAATACTAACCTCTACCGTTTCGATACAGACTCATTGTTACTCATGAACTCTCCTAGTTTACTCTTAAACCCAGGTGTGTGTGCGTGTTTGCAATCTACTACTACTACTACATACTTCTTACCACCTACCTCTATACCACTACAACAAAACCACCTCAGAAATATTGCTACAACAAAAAAAATACTACCACCATTATTATTCCTCGTCAGAAATCAATTTGTTTATTCCTTTTTTTAATAATAATTTTTCTCTCTCAATTATTTTTTTATCCTAAAACTCCATTTTTTACGTCTCACATCAAAACTGCAGATCAACAAAAAAATCTTACATTACCTCTTACATGCAACGGAAAGTTTCTCATTAATGCTAACTTACAAAACAAAAACAATATATTAAAGATAGAGATTGTATATGAGAATAACGGTACAAATATATTTTAGAGATATCCAATGTGTGTTAGTGGACGGGCTTAAGCTAAGACACAATTTTGTGTATTAGGAAATTCGAGGTACTCTTTTCAAAGTATGATGTCATCGAATGTCAGCAATAGAAATTCTCCCACGTTTATTAAGTAAGCGTCCTGAAACTTTATAGTTTTTAAATTGAATTGATTTTTAATAAAATGTCTCATTAATTAAATGAACTTCCTTCAAGGTTAATAAAGTTAATAAATGTAATTTCTTGAAGAATATTGTAATTCAATTATAATTGGCCACTTGGCTTGGAATTACAAAGAAATAAATGAAATGAAATTAAATTAAAGAAATATAGAAAAACTCAAAGAATCTGCGAAAAGGAACGTTGACGGTTATCATCAAATACATTCCCCCTTCAATATTTTGGCTTTTAGGATGCCCTCTGTTATAAACCTAATGGGGAAGTCATTCACTGAAATGTTCTTTCCGAGACAAATGTTTGTTGTTGATTTATGAAAATTTTATTGAACCAAGTCCTCAAGTGAGATTTACGAAAAAATTTTGGCAATGAATCTTCAAAGAGGATTCTACAACGTATATAGAACCTCAGAACAAAGAGACTATTCTATAGAATATATTTCCTTTTCCTTTGTGGACGAATTGATTATGAACATACAGATTAGATTTCTGTTATCGCAGTTTAGTTATCCAGTCTTGAAGAAAAACATAATAATGGTAGTTTTCGATAGTCATGTTCTTATGGAAAACATAAAATAGCCTATCCAGATGAAAAATTGTTTCACATAAACATTATCGTTCTATGTCAAAGTAACAATTGTAACAAAATTTTCATCTAAATGCTTAACAAGCAATAAGGTTTCGTCGTATAAACAGACCGCCTTACCCTCAGAGCCCCATCCAATCCAAAAAAAACAATTACAAAGGATAGGGAGACACTAGAAGCTTCCATATTTAAATCGCCTAAATAGATGTTATAAAGGCTTTAATTGTACCTCCTCGATTACCGCAAGATAGATAAATTTAAGTTTTCTATCGAAATTTTGAGTACAAAGCTGTGATAGTTAGAAGAATACCATTCTAATCTCTTTCATTAAATTTTAGTTAAGTTCTTAATTTTTATTTTTCTTAAAATTATAAATAGAACTGAACATTTCTATCTAAAGTCCTCAACTTTAGCCTGGTAAATTTGTTGACTAGGTTAACGCGGTTTGTCCAACTGTTAATATTTCTATTAGTTGCGTTAAATATTATATTATTTATATATTTATTATAGTCTTTATGTTGATTTTACTTTAACCAAAGTTTTGGTCCATTTGTGTGAGAGGTACCAGAAGGGGTGGGGCTAACTCGCCCATATCCCCTGTGGGTATAACAGCTATTACAATCAGATATCGAATCGAATCACAGAATATCAATCCCACGGCAGCCAGTTCTATGTACCGGATTGACTCCACCTCAGCAATACATATATGTTCAACAATATATAAGATATCGTATCACAGAATATTCCAATAATCCGTATAGACTTTATGAAGACTTTAATTTTAACTATTAATATTAATTAGATTAGAATGAATTTTATGGGAGGTTCTAGAAGGGGCACATAACCTTATAGTAATTGGAAAATCATCAAATATCAAAATACAACAGAATTTATGTTGGTTTTGTTTTAACCAAATATTATGCACTGGCATGACTGCTCAAACAGATTTAAGAGCCCTGGTCTAAGTATACTATTCAATAATATTCAGGTTTATTCAGGATATATATAACACCGTCCGACAGTCCATATTACACTTGATCCGCACAACATAGTCTGAAACTATAGGCAAAATGGAGTTAATTGTCATTTTTAGTTATTCATTTCATTCATTGGCCCTTATAAGGACAATAAGTTCCAGAGTATACAATCTTTTAAAAAATATTTTCAATACTTATTCACGAATAGCAGAAATACTTTAAATTTCATTTAATTTTTCTTGAAATGGTTGTTAATGCAAAACTAATACAGGTGGAAACATCTAACAGATATTCTCTTCTTTAATTTGACATTTATACTGTTCTCATAGGGTGCGAATAAATATTTAAAATAATTTTTTGAAAAATTGTATCCTTTGGAATTATGTGGTCCCAGTAAAAGCGCAATAGGATGAGGAAATGAAAAACTAAAAACGCTAATAAACTCAATTTTGCCTACAGTATGAGACGTATATCATCCGGTGCAAGTGTTACGACTTTTTTTAATTGTCGTACGGTTTAATATACGGGCATCATTAAGAACCCCACCTCTTTACATATGGGCATCTCCCAGTGGCCCGGGCGCGACATTCGCACGCACGCCTTAAACTGCGCTAAAAACAAGAAAGAAACTGAAAAAATCGATCAGCCTTTTCAGTGTTCTAAAGTGCTTAAAGAGTACATTTTAAAAATATATCATCAGGACGACGCTACAAATATTTCCACGCGTAGTAAAAAAAGTAGCAATATTCGTTATAACACTTCAACTTTTAATAAAAATTAAAGGGAACAAGTTAACTTCAAGTTTCATAATAAAAAAGTTGTCGAAATAAGAAAAAATAAAATTGAAAGCTATTAGTGTGTGGTCTGATTTCATCTTTTTTTTTTTGGTAGAAAAATTTAAAAAAAAACTTATGTGCAGACTATTGTTGGGTTACGTTGGATAAGAAAATTAGAGCTTCTCATATACATATTTCTATCTTTAAGCGTTTGATTTCTGGCTGTATTAAAAGATCGTTCTCTCTCTCACTCACAGTATATACATTTATATATTATAAAAAAAAATATTTTTCTATTTCTTTCAGTACTGGTCTCATTGTTAATCCACACATTAATTTTCGCTTTAAGGTGTTTTGAAAGATTCTGGCGTTTTTTCCTCCTCACAGTTTATGATGTATTCTCTCAGCCCATCTTTATACATACATACATATATAAAATCTTGTACTATTTTATTTATTTACAAATGTATAGATAGAGTTGTATTTGGAATAAGCTTATTTTTTAAGAGCATCGCAACGCTTTCGGCCTTTTAAAAAAAATGTGGTGTTTGGCATACAGAATATCAAATAATTTCCCCCTCTTACAGTTGGTCTACTCTGTCCTATCCCGTCCCCTCGTACATATAGAATCTCGATCTGTATTCTCTGAGTAATTTGTTTGTCTAAATAATGTATATTTGTATAAAAACAAAACAAAACAAAAGTAAATGACTACTGACTACTTGTTTGTAACTCACTATTTCTAATTACATACATACGTACGTATATAAATAATTGTTTTTGTGCAATGTACATACATACATACATAGAAAAGATGCTTTGTTTTGTTGTCTCTACAAACAAACATTTGAAGTCCTGGTGATTGGTTGTCGATTTAATTTTTGGTAAAGGGTTTTTTCTATACCTAGTATATTTATAAATATGTTATATATATATTTTTTTTGGAATATTGTTTTTTTTTTAATTCATGATATCATTCATTAAACTCTTTATTATTTTGCAATTATTTTAATCGATGGTTACTGTGTAAGAATGATGATATGAACAAACAAATTTTTATCACCTGGCCAAATCTAGGTTCACGATCCGGTACTGTAACTCCCGGTGGCCATATGAGCACTTCAAGACCCGGCAGTGCCATGTCCACATCCACTACAATGTCAACATCTGGGTTTATTAACAGACGATCAATGCCAGCTGCTCGCAAACCTCGTCCAGCCAGTATTGCCGGTACCGTCGTTTCTTTAGAAGGTAAGTACGCATATTTTCTCTTTTCATGTTCATTGTGGAGGCGGGAGGAAGTAAATATACCACCCACCCACCTTAGTATATAGGAAGCTTTAGAGTTTGAGTTTATATTAGAGTGAAAGTGAACATTTGGCTCTTCTCTACGATTTTGATGAAATTTCCACATTTTCAAAAAATAAGAAATTTTAGATACCTAGGGTGGACCGAAAATGAAGTATTTTTGTCATGAAGCAATTAAAAAAACTTTTGTGGTATGAGATACAAATATATTTTTTTCTAATTTCAAGAAAATTTCTTTTATACAGAAATATAATTATTTATTTTATAAACAAAGATTACTTTCGATTTTTGTAAAATATTTTTATTAATGTGTCAAAAAATAAAAATAAATAAAAAAGTAAAAAAAGTATTTTTTTTTAATTTGCCAATTTTCTGTTAACTAGAAGAAATTTATTTGAAATGAGGCAATTAAAAAAAACATTTTGTGGTATGAGATACAAATATATATTTTTTTCTAATTTCAAGCAAATTTCTTCTAGTTTTACAGAAATATATTTATTTAATAATTTATTTTATAAACAAAAATAACTTTCGATTTTTGTAAAATATTTTTATTAATATTTAATAGTGTCAGAAGGTCGTTCCCAATAAAATAAATAAGTAAAAAAAGATATATTTTTTAAAATTTGACAATTTTCTGTAAAATTAGAAAAAATTTGCTGCTTGAAATTAGTAAGAAAATTATATTTGTAACTCATACCACAAAAATGTTACAAATTCTTTAAAATTACCTTATTCGATCCACTCTATAGTGTCTATAATTTCTATTTTTTTTTAAATCGGGTAATGCAGCTTAATTGGTCATATATAAGAGAACATATTTGAACAATTTCATCAAAAAATCTATTTATTTATGTTTTCAAAAAGAAAAAATTCTTGGCCTCACCGAAGTGTTGAATCGAGAGAATCCACTCTTTTCCATAGGGTGGTTCGGCAGAATCAATATTTTGAATTGTTTCTTCATTTTAATTATTTTTTGACTATTATAATCTTCTTCTTCTCTCTTCCCCCCATAGAAATTAATAAACTTAAAAAGGAAAATAAACCGCCCGTGAAGAATTCATCTCTTTCACCATCGACATCAGCACAAACCACCCCGAAACGATCAACGAACATGATGTCGACATCTTTAATTGTTACATCATCATCCTCGCGTCTATTTAGTGCAGAAAAGAAGACGCCTATCAAGAGAGTGAGTTGGAATGTAAATGACCTTAAGACCAATACCAATAACTCATATATTGTTGCATTGTTTCAGGAACCTCTAACTCCGAAAGCCCCCACGCCAAAACCGCTTTCCAAAACAGCCAGTTCAGATCGCCTGCACAAAATGAGCAAAGAAAAATCAAAAGATTTGATGACTAAATCGGCCATAACGCCACCGGTTAATAAAACGACCAGCAACAATAACAAAGAAGCCACAAAAAGCAAAGAACAAAAAGAAGCTCTCAATCAAGTCAAGACAGAAGAGGCCGCTAAACCCACGCCACCAACATCAGCATCCGTTCAACAGAACGGTGGCGGTGGTGGTGATACTGAATCGCGGAAACATATTGTCGGCGAAGCGAAAAACACGTCTCTTGTTACAACACCACAGGAGGACGAAAAGGCGGATGAAGGTACCGAAAAGGAACCGGAAACCGAACCTGAAACAGTTGCACCAGCTCCGCCGAAACCCAAATCTCGCAGTGGCAGCAAAGAAGGTTCAATGGTGCGTGAATTGGCTCCAGCCTCGTTGGGCGATAACAATGATGCTATGACAGCCTCAATGATGGCCAAGAGCAAAATTACAACCGAGGAAGAAGCAAAGGCTGCTTTGGCCGAGAGACGTCGTTTGGCCCGTGAGGAAGCTGAAAGGCAGGCTGAACTGGAGCGACAACGTTTGGAAGCGGAACGTTTGGCTGAATTGAAAAGACAGGAGGAGGAGGCGGAACGCCAGCGCCAGTTTGAAGAAGAGGCTATGCGTATGGCCCAGGATCAACGTAAGGCCGAAGAAGAGCGTTTGCGTCAAGCCATAGAGGTACGTTTGTAATAATATTTCTATTTTAAATTAAAAAAATAATTACAATTAAAATTATAGGAAGCAAAACAACGCGAAGAGGAAGAGAAACTCAAACGCGAAGAGGAAGAAAAACAACGTATAGAACGCGAAGAAGCCGAAAGAAAGGCCAAAGAAGATGCTGAAAAGCAAAAAATCGAAGTTGCCGAACGCCTAAAACGCGAGGAAAAAGAACGCGAAGAAAGACGAAAACGTGTCGAAGCTATTATGTCACGTACCCGTAGAGGTGGTGCCAATACCACACCAAATTCCACTCCCACAAAGGTAACGTCATAATTCATCGTGTTAAAAATAAAAAAAAACTAATTCCCCACCTTTCTAATTACAATTTAGGAAAATAACAACTCCCCCAAACCATCAGATGAAGCAGCCACTCCCACTGTTACAGCAGCTGCACCTGAAGCTCAAACACAGCAAGCTACACCAAATTCAAATAATATCGCCAACACAAACACCTCCGATCCTGCACCTATACCCACTGCAGATGTCGTCAACAGTAGTAACGACAGTGGTCCCACGTCAGGCTCTAGCACCACGTCCATAACACCATCGACGCCCGCAGCATCATCACAAGCCGAATCCCAACAACAACAGCAGCAGCAACTACAGCAGCCACAAGCACAACCTGTAATTCCTGAACCTCAAAACAGCCAAGCGATGTATGAGCAGTCCGTCATCGACAAAGAAAACTCCCTCATCAATAGCTTTTCCAATATGATTATCGATGAGAACGTCAAAAATATGCAACAGAACTTGCAACAGCAACAGCAATTACAAGCACAAATTGTTGTTGAAGAAACAAATACAAATGGCAAACAAATCTTTGCCGAACTCCAAAATAATGACACCAACACAACAACTACTACACAGTCGGTAGCTAATGGTAACGGTCATCACATAGAAAGTATTAACAACAAAAAGTAAGTGTGGCCCCCCATTCCTCTGACTCTTTCGTTATTTTAAATTTAGTAAATTAAAATTCAAACCATATACTTGGATTTTGTGAATAGAAGAGTTCAGGGTTCATCGTGAATAGAAGAACATGACGTTAAAAAAAGACCCATTCATTGAAGTGTTAGAGTGTTAAAATGTTCCTCGTAATGTTTTACATAAATGTGCAGAACACACTCTGTGCCTAAAATGTAAGGATGACATGGTCACAGGAAACCCCCGCACACTTTACTTAATTTTAGATGTAAATTTTTAAAACGCCTATACACAAATATTTATACCCTCCCTAGGGTATTATGTCTATGCACTTGTTTGTAATACACAAAAGAAAGTGAAATAGACCCGATCGACTTGGAATCACTTTTAGAATCGAATTAGACTTGTCCTTCTGTCCATCTATTCTAACAATTATTGTCCGATCTTAACAAAAATTGGAGCAAGTAAATTTTACGCGTCAAGGACGAACGCTATTTAATTTGAAGCAAATCGGTTCAGATTTAAATATAGCCCCATAAAAATGTCGCTTCCCATTTGACTTTTCCGCTATAGAAACTACATTATATAACCGATTTTGTTCAAATTTTTCACAAACCCTCATTTTTCAACTGGAAACATCTATGTTGAAAAAGGGTCCGATCGGTTCAGATTTATATATAGATATCGATCACGATTTGACTTTTTCTGCTCCCAAAATCACATAATATAACCGATTTTCTTCCAATTTGGCACAATACCCTATATTTCAACTAGAAACATCTGTGGAGAAAATGGGTCCGATCGGTTCAGATTTAGATATAGCCCACATACAAATATCGCTCACGATTTGACTTTTTCCGCTCCCAAAACCACATAATAGGGCTGTTTTTCTTTAAGCCGGGATAACAAGCTGCGATAACAAAAACGTTAATAAAAATTTAATTTTTTGCTCAAAATAAAACATTATTTGTTCACATTGTCGCCAACTACAATATAAATATATGTACCAAAAGAAATTTTCAAAAAAATATTTTGTGTCGACTTTATTGGACTGATGGATTCTGACTTACACTGGATAATTATCCAAACAAATTTAACACAAAATTATTTTTTCAAAATTTGTTTTCACACACACATTGATGTTGCTTTTGGCGACAATTTAAAAAAAAAAATATTTTAGTGCAATTTTAACATTTTATTTAGATTTTTGTTATCGCAGCTTAGTTATCCAATCTTAAAGAAAAACTGTCATAATATAACCGATTTTCTTCAAATTTTGCACAACACCTTATATTTCAACTAGAAACATCTGTGGTGAAAATGGGTCCGATCGGTTCAGATATAGATATAGCCCCCATACAAATATCTCTCCCGATTTGACTTTTTCTGCTCTTGAATCTTCATATTTTTTCAAATTTGACAAAACACAATATATTTTAACTAGAAGTTTCCATGGCGAAAGTGGGTTACATCGTTCCATGATCACCGACTTGACTTGTAATGGTGTAGAAAGTGGAGTGGGATCGTCCCGACTTTAGCCTTTTAATACTTCTTTTTTTACCACTACCAGAATCCGTTGGTCGAACCTTGCCGATCGGAGACATACATACGGATTCGGTTTTGACTTCTCCACTCATGGAATTTCAAAACCATAATTCCCATTTTTAACAAGTCTGCAGATGGAGCTAACCAACAGTTATTACAGTCCGTTTGTGTGGAGTTTGATGCGAGATGATTTCTGATTTTCGATTAACTATTTAACTTTTTTATTTGTGTTACGATTATTTTTGAATACATATTTGTATATATTTATTCATTTACGATAAATATTTTTTATTCCTTTACAGTGATATCGATCTTTTACAAACTGTTGTACCCTCAACAAATCAGTTAATCGATCTAAGTCTTGAGCCCCAAGACAATGTTAATTTCAATAACAATAATAGCTTAATAACAACAACAACAACTACAACGCTAGTCACTGCTGATAGTCATGAAAACAAAGGTAACCAAAAAAAAACAATTTCTTTCACTTACACAATTGCATTATATTTGTGAACACTTTTTTCTAATCTGATCTTTCTTTTACACACAGATATTTCATTGCTGTGAGTTTAAGGGTATAGAAGCAAACAACCGAGATTACTGGATGTGTAGGTCTATATATCACTATATAAGTATATATACAAATATATTGAATGCAACACAATAAAGGGTTCTTCAATAACAACCAACCACAATGATGATGCTGTGTATGGAATGAAAGAAACACCACAAACGGTTTGATGAAGAATGGGAGGAGTGTTCAACAATTTCCAGCTCTACTCCTAAACGAGAAAAAAACAACAACATCAACAGCAAGCTAAAACAAAAACATAAGAAAACAACCACAACAACAACATACACACTTTCTGAAGATATACATATATATATAACGAAAATAAAAATACGCGACAAATTATGGTTACTAAGAAATCTATATATATATATACAACACACATATAAAAGCTTTTGGGAAACAATTATGAGAAAAAAACGTTTAACCATCATATTGAAGAAAAATGAAAGCGAAAAAAATCCTAAAAAGTTAGCTTAGTTTGTAGATAATTATTTAAAAACAAAAACTTATTTAAAAAGCTTCTTTTAAAGAATCCTATTTTTTCCTTTGAAAAGGCCAGCATTGCTATATATGTGTGAAGCGATCTTTCTGGAGAGAACGCTACTCGCCCCCCAAAAAAGGAAAAACACTAAAACGTTTTGAAAGATCACTCCTCACTACCAGAGTTCATACCATTTATATTTTCATTCACCTTTTTTAACAGTGTGCCTAGTAATTAGAGCAAATTTTTTTTGGAGAAAACAAGATAATTCTATTTACATCCATGCCTAGCAATATTTATATATGTAGAAGAAAGAAGAAACATACTATATATAATTTAAATTATATAAAAAGAAAGGAAACTACTAGATATTCGATGAAGAAAATATACACACCAATTACAAGACGATTGAAAAAAGCTGGATAGAAACCAACGTACGATATGTATATGTAAAAGGCAGAATATTTAAAATGTGTATCTAGGTGTGAATTTCGTATAATGTTCGTCGTTCTCTCATTTCAGTCCTAGAGTTATGCACAAATTATTTTTTTAATTTATTATTGTCCAGCAAACCGGTAGGTAGTGTTACAATTTTTTGTGTGGAAACTGATTTGTTTCATGTCTAAAGACGTAATAACTGAGCTGTTTTGTCTCGTTCCCTTTTAAAGCGTAAATTGTGTAAAATCTTTTTGGATATTCTGCCTTTATGGGAAAAGCTTTTTCTTCTTGTACCACTTGTTTTCTTGTAAATCGTTTAGGTTCATTATGAAATTGTGCAACAATTATTCGATATATTTTGTATTTAAATATTATTTTTTTAATATTACAAAAAAAACAACATATGGTAGCATTATAGGTTTAAATAATTTATATTAAAAAAAAAAAAAACAAAAAAACTAAAAACAACAAGCTGTATCAATCTAAACATCCGCCTGTGTAATAAAATTAATTATGAAAGAATGATATATTTAAAAAGAGAAATAACAGAAAAAGGTCTGATTGTAGTTTACAACAAGTCTTTGTGAAAGTCAAGCTTCTAAAAGAAAAGAGAAAGAAAACAAAACAAAAACAAAAAATTCATTTGTATTTTATGTGTAGTTAATGTTAATTATAAAATATTATTTCGTATATTATTATTATTATTTGATAAAACAAGTTTATTTTTTGTATTTACCAATAATATATTTAAAGAAACAACAAAACAAAATTATGCTCTGATTTAAAACTGTTTTAAATTTTGTTAAAATACATAAATCCAACCAATAAAAACCACAAGAAAATAATATTTAAACAAAAGCTTAACAAGAATCCTCGTTTGAAACCTTTCTCTTCTCCCCATATTCTTAGCACAGGTGATTTTGCGAAAACACTTAACGATTGAAACTACTAAAAACCTCAAAAAGAAAAAAGGAATTTTTCCAAAAAAAAAAAAACCAAAACAACACTAATGGTGTTTTCTTTTCTGACAAAAAATCGGTCCTTTGCGAAAAGTATCCTTAGATTCTACAACATTTTTCAGAAATGAAAGCACCCCACCCCTCATACTACTCTCGTTCACACCTAATTCGATCACCTCTACACCATACTCAAAAACAAACATTCATTCCTGTTTATCTATCTGTCATCCACCTTATGCAAGAAACGAAGCTACACCATTCCAGTCGGAGTAGCACATTTAAAACTTCTCACGTATAGACACATTCTGGACATGAAGTGTTTTCAGGAACACCCCATCCTTGTTATTTACTTACTACCTTTGCCAATAAACATGATGATTTTTAATAAATAACGCATGTCCTGATTTCATTTGTGATTATTAGCAATTTGTTGTCCTCATAATTTTCACAAACAACATTTCCTTACACTCAATCAACAACAAAAAACTGTCTTAAACAACACACAGGGGCCAAATTACGGCATACGTATCGTATCGAAATCCACTTTTTTCATAGTCCAGAATATGCCGACATTTTATTAGATTTCGATACGATACGTATGCCGTAATTTGGCCCCAGAACTCGTACATCTACAAATTGTTTCCTATATGTAGTCCAATAATTATTCATTCTAATTAACAGAAAAATATAATAAAACATTCTCTTCGAAACAATATACTATACATGCATACATTAATAATAATAATAATAATAAATGGTGAAATATTTAAAAAATATGCAAGTTAAGAACTTGTCTTTATTTAATGATGATGATAATGAACGTGTTCGTAATAATTTATAATTTTATGTACTCAACTTACGTAAAAATAAAACAAAACAAAAAGGAAGCTAAATAAAATTATGTAATTCTTTCAAATAATAAAACAAAGATTTTCCAAACCACCATATAATCAATAAAATTATAAGAAATGCTATATTCTTCATCACAGCAAAAAGTAAGTACACAAGACGTATGTACAAACATAAGACGTATGTTTGTAATGATTTAATTCCCCTCCTATCATGCATACTTTTCCCTCAAAATTATTAAATTTGGAACACAACATCATTTGTAACTAAAATATTCACATCATCATAATCATCAAACTCACATATTAAATTCACATAATCCAACTTATAATAATATAATAGTCCAAATGAATCAGATACATTTTCCGAAAAACCCCAAAGTTAATAGACTTTTGTTGTGTACACTGGATACGATTCGATATAACGATAAATGCTTGTCTTAAACATTTCTACCGCGACGTTGAAGGAATCTTGTATTATCGATTCGGATTCTCCTCTCTTTTCCATATGACCCTCATTGTTCGCGATTCTCTCGTCATTTGCTATTTTGGACGGACGTTTAAAATTTATATATTAAGTTATATAACGTGAGGTTTGATTTATAATGTAAAATAAAACACATAAACTTGAATTATTAAAATTTGTATTATCGGTTAAAAGAACGTTTACTGTTTGAAAATGATATCATGTAAATGTTGGCCACGACTACGTCTGAGGTGCTCCATTCGGAAGGTCCAATTTTGGGCGATTCTTTCTAGCATAGCGACTGGAGATCCCTTTCACTAAAAAATTAAGTCGCCAGCTTCAATTTTTATACAAGTTGAATTTGGTATGCAACTTGTCAAATATGAGAACGAAGAATTCGATTCGATTCGCCAAGGTCTTCTTTCTGACAGAACGCTGTTTTTCGTAATACAGCTGAACGATTTGGAGACGCTGTTGCAGTGTGAGTCTTTCCATGATGAGTTGCCAAACGATACTGAACACAAATGACAAAGCAATTTGAGTCAAACTCAAAAAATGCTATAAACGTCCAATAATTACTATCAAAATTTATATTTAAAGTACTTTACTTTAATTAATTCAGACAAAAATGCAACACAAAACAAGTAAGAAAAAGCTAAAGCCGGGAGAGGCCGACTATATGATTACCTCCACTTTCTACCCTTTTACAATTGAATTTGGGGGAAAGTGATATCGGGAACGATTTTTGTAAGGGTACTAAAGGGTGATTTTTAAGAGCTTGATAACTTTTTTTTTTAAAAAAACGCATAAAATTTGCAAAATCTCATCGGTTCTTTATTTGAAACGTTAGATTGGTCCATGACATTTACTTTTTGAAGATAATTTCATTTAAATGTTGACCGCGGCTGCGTCTTAGGTGGTCCATTCGGAAAGTCCAATTTTGGGCAACTTTTTCGAGCATTTCGGCCGGAATAGCCCGAATTTCTTCGGAAATGTTGTCTTCCAAAGCTGGAATAGTTGCTGGCTTATTTCTGTAGACTTTAGACTTGACGTAGCCCCACAAAAAATAGTCTAAAGGCGTCAAATCGCATGATCTTGGTGGCCAACTTACCGGTCCATTTCTTGAGATGAATTGTTCTCCGAAGTTTTCCCTCAAAATGGCCATAGAATCGCGAGCTGTGTGGCATGTAGCGCCATCTTGTTGAAACCACATGTCAACCAAGTTCAGTTCTTCCATTTTGGGCAAAAAAAAGTTGGATATCATCTCACGGTAGCGCTCACCATTCACAGTTACGTTACGATTCGCATCATCTTTGAAGAAGTACGGTCCAATGATGCCACCAGCCCATAAACCGCACCAAACTGTGACTTTTTCTGGATGCATTGGTAGCTCTTGCAATGCTTCTGGCTGATATTCACTCCAAAATCGACAATTCTGCCTATTTACGTACCCATTGAGCCAAAAATGAGCTTCGTCGCTGAACACAATTTCTTTCTTTCTGAACTTTCTTAACAGAGCACGCATTTTGATAATAAAATTCAATGATTTGCAAGCGTTGCTCGTTAGTAAGTCTATTCATGATGAAATGTCAAAGCATACTGAGCATCTTTCTCTTTGACACCATGTCTGAAATCCCACGTGATCTGTCAAATACTAATGCATGAAAATCCTAACCTCAAAAAAATCACTCTTTATATATGTGGTCTATAGAGTGGGAAAAATCAAATTGACTGTGAAATTACTATAGGAGCTATATCTAAATCTGAACCAATCTTTCACCATAGATGTTTCTAGTTGAAATATAAGGTGTAGGTGCAAATTTGAAGAAAATCGGTTAAAATTTGTATGGGAGCTATATCTAAAATTGAACCAATCTGACCCATTTCCATTACTGTGCCGAATTTGAAGCAAATCGATTATGTGTTTTCTTGAGCGGAAAAAGTCAAATATGGAGCAACATTTGTATGGGCGTTATATCTAAATCTGAACCGATTTGTTTCAAAGATAGATAGCGTTCGTCCTTGGGCCGCAAAACTTACTTGTGCCAATTTTTGTTATGATCGGACAGTAATTGCGATATTGATTACAAGAATATATGGACGGACAGACAGACGGAAATTGCTAAATCGACTCAGAAAGTGATGCTAAGCCGATCTGTATAATAAACTATATCGTTGTTACAAACACGGCGATGGCTTGATCTAGGAGCGAAATAATTTGCAAATCATCGTTAAACAGTCCAGGTTTTATTTTCGTGGGGTGACATTTTTCATTTGTATGGACTGCAACCCAGCCAATGTATACAGGGTAAATTGAAAGTTTCCAACAAACAGAATTAAATAGTGTGGTGGAAAACAGAAAATAATATGAAAAAAACTTAAATAAATACAGTGAGCTGCAAAAGTCATGGTACCCTTCCCAAAATTAAGAAACTCTTCAATTTTCTCAAAAACTACGCATTGTATACTGCAGATAATCACAAAAATATATATTTCTCTTATTTTACTAAATAAAAAATATAAAAATTGTTAATTGATATTACCCAATATTTCAGCACAGCATATGTCATGGTACCCCTGGTCAAAATTGTATTTATACTTAATTTATCAGCTAAAATAACTTTGTAAATCTGTGGACAGCTCTTAGACATTGTTTAGATCTCTTCTGAAGAATATAACCGTACTTTCCAAACTTCCAATCAGCAAAAGAGTCATTTGTTTATAGCAAGAAGATAAGTGCAGTTATTTTGTAAAAGAATTCTCAATAGAAGGACGAAAAATAATAATAAATTGCCACGAAATGGGAACATTTTACTTAGAAATTGTTAAAATATATATATAAAATAGAGATAAAAGAAAATCATCTGTGCAAAAGTTATATATATTTTATGAATATTTTGTTTACATAAGTAAATGAAAAATTATTTCATTTTGTTTTAGTATATAAGTCGGCACATTAAATAAAAATTAGTTTCATATAATTTGTGGCGTATTTTTTGAGAAATTACCACATAGTTTTTACGTTGTTTGGGGTACCATGACTTTTGCTGCTAACTGTATGTGAGACGAACGCAAAAATCACGTGCCTCACGCACGAATATTTTTTAGCAACTCACATTCACGCAATTCAAATGAGTCGCTTCAAACCCTACTTCGCTGCGTTACGACTTTACGTAGTGACTAACAAAGCCATGACTCATTCTTGTTATTGGCAACATCGATGGCAACGTTCTTGTGTGTCCATTGTATGACATTAGGCCTGTTCGATTGGGCTTACTAGCTTATAATTAAGATACTTGATAAGTTGGCAACGTTGCTACTCAACAAGAAAAATCTGGCAGCAACATTAAGAGAGTTACAAGCTACTTTCTTATTAAGCGAGTAAATTCCATACAAAAATTAAGCTAGTAAGCCCAATCGAACAGGCCTATCGTATTGATAACAAACTTGTTATAATTTAATACTTTTTTTGGCAGTTATGATCATTCTTTATTAATTTTACTCCTAAAACCCACATATTTATAACTTAGCCCTTTTCGAAAGATTTTTGCGCGTGTCGCCAGTTAATATCAATTATATTTTGAATATAATAATGTGATAAAAGTGAAATTTTTTCATAAGTAGTTGTGCTCTTATTTCTGACTGAAAGTGGTGATAAGAGAAAGTGATTCACTTACTAAAAAACAATATTTTTGCAAAAGAAATGAAATGCAATTCAGATTCGGTGGACAGTGGACGGACAGCGCTTATAAATAAAGAGTGATTTTTTTGAGGTTAGGATTTTCATGCATTAGTATTTGACAGATCACGTGGGATTTCAGACATGGTGTCAAAGAGAAAGATGCTCAGTATGCTTTGACATTTCATCATGAATCGTCTTACAAACGAACAACGCTTGCAAATTATTGAATTTTATTATCAAAATGCGTGCTCTGTTAAGAAAGTTCATTGCGCGCTTCCATTTTATGGTCAGTTTAATCGACCCACTGAAGCGGCTATTCGGGCTATTGTGACTAAATTTCGCACCAAATTTACATTGTTGGACATTAAACCACCAACACGCTTACGTAGAGTGCGAACTGAAGAAAATATCGCAGCTGTATCGGCCAGTGTTAATGATGACCACCAATTTTCGATTCGTCGCCGTTCGCACCAATTGGGTCTCTGTTACTCAAAAACGTGGAAATGCCAAAATTGGACTAAGCGGATGGACCACCTAAGACGCAGCCGCGGTCAACATTTAAATGAAATTATCTTCAAAA
The DNA here is from genome assembly GCA_947397865.1 of Polietes domitor. Taxonomy (NCBI): domain Eukaryota; kingdom Metazoa; phylum Arthropoda; class Insecta; order Diptera; family Muscidae; genus Polietes; species Polietes domitor. The sequence goes on from OX377621.1 coordinate 49,642,543, forward strand.
AGTAAATGTCATGGACCAATCTAACGTTTCAAATAAAGAACCGATGAGATTTTGCAAATTTTATGCGTTTTTTTTAAAAAAAAAAAAGTTATCCAGCTCTTAAAAAATCACCCTTTAGAAGGCTGTAAATCCAGAGTATGGCAACTCTACTATTCACGCATTTTCAGCTGATTTCACGAACTCTCCATTCTCTCTCATTCCTAAATTGCAGATTCTTCCATTCTATACTTCTTCTTCAATCAACCCTGCACATCTCGCTCTACTCCAATTTTTAGCAACTCAACTTAGCCAGAGTCAGTTAACTTTTTACTTTTTCCTCTAACTGGCAACACTGCCATACACTAAAAGTGAAATTACAACAAATTAGGCTGTCGCCGAACCGCAATATTCAGCATCACAGTTAGCAGAGTACTATAAAGAGTCTACAGTCTACTGAATTCCTCCCGTGGGATTGCCATGATACGTCAGGATCAAAGCCCACTCTCAATCTGGGCCTAGGGGGTAAGTGGTCTTTATGATGGCTTGAATGGCGTATTCAGCCCTTCTAGCAGTTGTAGGTTATAGTTGGGAGGTACTAGAAGGTGCGTGATGGAAAAAATATTCGAAGAAATATGTAAAATTTTAAATTTTCTACTGAATTCCCGTGGGATTCCCGTACGAATTTCGAATTTCCAGGATACGAGAAATGAAACCAGTAAGGAAAGGCTAAAGTCGGGCGGGGCCGACTATATGATACACTCCACTTTCTATCAGAATACAATTCAATTCAGAAAAAAGTGAAAACGGGAAGAATTTTTGTATGTTTCCTAATCATAGGCTAATATGTCCTGGTTCAATTTGTCAAATCGAAAAGAATATTTGTATCACGGCTATATCCAAACATGGAATGAAGTGACTAACTTTCACAATAAGTTCTTCCAGTTGAATTATAACGTGTTATTCTCAATTTTAAGAAATTCTCTGAAAATACGCGATTTCTGGGGGAACGAAATTTGTATGAGAGCTATATGTAAATCTGAACCGATGTGTCACCATAGGTGTTCCTAGTTTAAATATAAGATGTTTTGCCAATTTTTAAAAAAAAATGTTAAAATATGTGGATTCTGGAGCTGGAAAATTCAAATTGGGAGCGAAATTTTGGAGCTATTGCGACCTGTACTTTGATTACAAGAATAGATGGACAGACGGACGGACATCGTTAAATCGATTCAAAAAGTGATTCTAAGTCGATCGGTATAATTAACAATGGGTCCATCTCGCTTCCTTTTGGGTGTTACAAACAAATGCACAAAGACTCTCGTGGAGTGTATAAAAAGTGGCACAAAAAAGCAAAAAGTAGCACATTTAGTACCTCAATGAAAAAAAAGTGGCACAAAAGTATCTCGGCTCGAAAAAAGTGGCAAAATTGCCACTTTAGTGCCACAACAGTAACACTGGTCGCCAGTTAAATTATAAAATCTTGCATTCGTATAAAAACGTTCATTCGATCAGACGTCGTGCAAGCGAAACGGAAGAATACAAAACACACAGAACTGTGATACAAACAAGTATAAAGACAAGCAAGAAACAAAGTATAGAATTTGCATTAATACGCAACAAACAAACAAACAATACATAAAGCCGTACTAAACACACAGCTTTTTAAACAGCATTTACAAAAACAAATTCATATTTTTTAAGAAAAAACTCGTTTTTAAAACCAAAAAAACAAAAAAATGTCAGTCAATCGTGCACCAAAGTCTGGCTTTGCAGCTGAAGCTCAAAGAAAGGTAAGTTGACACCAAAAGTAAAGAATAAGAAAAGATAAAAAGAGTTTAGTTTTTGTGTATATAATTCCGCAATTTGCAATTTCATAAGAAGTAGGAAAACCAGAAATTACGTTCAAATGAGAAAGGCGGTAAAAAAGTGCAGCACACATCGTCGTCATTAGTATGAAGTAATAAGTAGCAATGATGATTTTCAAAATAAAGAGAGGAAGAGCAACAGTTGGTTGGTTGGTTGAGGTTGTTGTGTTGAGGTATGCATGTGCGAGTGTGTGCATTAGTGCTGTAGGAATGACGTCAAATCATTCAAATTAATATCAAATTAATTCATTGATAAAATGTGTGCACACAAGTGTCCTCAAAGTACTCGGTAGCTAAGATGGACTAGCTTAGCTTTTTTTGGTGCACTTATTACACTTCTCTTTAGTACCTGCAAAATGTATTAAAATGCTGTAATTGTAATTGCATTTGTAAATGCAGATATATGTATGTACATTTGTATGTAGATACAAACATTTGTATATTGTGGTCATGTTAGCGCTTGTTAAACGGCTTCGTTTAAAGGCCATTTGCACATGTAATTTAATGCGACGAGGATTAAATAAACAATTTTACACTTGCATTGTATAAACAACTTACATTCAAACATACATGCATATGTTATATGTCTGTTACATACGTTACTTCTTTACGTGACGCATCATGTATGTAACATTTCTTAATTAATGAATGTACATACATACATACTTACATATGTACGTCTTCTTTTAATGGAGAAGAATTTCGCTGTACGCTGTGTAATGGGCTAGTCGTCCCCCTTTTTAGGGTGGCAAAAATCAGCAGCAGCAGCAACAACAACAAAATAATGAGCAAAACAAAAACGAAATGTGTACTTGTACTTGGTTTGGTCGTAAGCTGAAAATCTATCATACGCCAAGGCAAGATAGTATGGATTCCTATGATGTCATCGCATTATTATAGTTATTTTTTTCATATTCTTTGTGTTCCCTCTTTTTCCCAAAACGACAACAACAAAACAAGTCGTACGTTGAATATCACTTTTTTTTTCGAAGTATGAGAGAGTGCAGAATATTCTAATCACCCAAAATGCTCGAGTGTAAATACATACAGTAGTGGAAAAGGGAATAAGATCAAATTAGTGATAAATAAATATAGTTTGCAGACATCCGCCTGTATTTTTTAAAGCTTTCAACCGAATTAGTGATCTTATATTTTACATTATTATGGCCATATTCATAATCATTTACCACAGGTTTATAAGACGAATTTCCAATGTAAAAATATACTTTAAACCTTTGATAACTTTTTATGAATGTGGCAGTTAGTCTTTCGGAAATTATCTCAGAAATTTTAGGAAAACGTAATGATTTGCTTTTGAATCTATGGCTTTTTCGAACGTTTTACAATAGGTCTGGATAACTAAGCTGCGATAACTCATTTACTCAAAATAAGACTTTTTAAAATAAATAAAATCAAATTTTGAAAAAATAATTTTATTTTAAAAATAAATAAATATATTTTAATGTATTAAAAAATCAAATTTTGAAAAAATAATTTTATTTTAAAACTTAAAGTCAAATTTATGGTCCGAAAAAGTCAACACAAATTAATTTTTTTGGAAAATTTGTTTTGATATAGATATTTATATCGTAGTTTACGACAATGTGAAAAATATTTTTTTTTTAATTTGAGAGGAAAATTAACTTTTTATTAACGTTTTCGATATCACAGTTTGTTATCCCGACTTAAAGAAAAGTAATATTAAGGCTGTTTTTCTTTAAGACAGGATAACTAAGCTGCTATAAGAAAAACCTAAATAAAAAGTTAAAATTTCACTCAAAATAAAAACTTATTTTTTTTAATTATCGCCAATAGCAATATTAATTAATGTGTGTATGAAAAACTTAGCCTGAATAATTATCCAGTATAAGTCAAATTTATGGTTATCGAGGCAAAGTCCAAAAAAGTCAACACAAAATTTTTTTTTGAAAATTTCTTTTGATACAAATATTTATACTGTAGTTGGCGACAATGTGAAAAAATAATTTTTTATTTTGAGCAAAAAAAAATAAATTTTTATTAACGTTTTTGTTACCGCAGCTTGTTATCCCGGCTTAAAGAAAAACAGCCTTATTTTTGTAAAATGGATGCCAGCAACATGAACTTTTTAGAAAATTCGGTTAATATTAACATATTCAGTTTACTTTTTCGTTAAAATTACCAATTTCAATTTCGTAAAGCTTTTTGAAAACGATTTACAACGCATGATTTTCACGTTTTTCGTTTTGTAGAGAAGCTAAAAACGTTTTCATTTTCTTACGATTTAAATTTCTGTACAAGTACACCTTCTGTGCCAAAATGTTGTTTTATGGGGTTTATAATTTTGACTCGCTAAATATTTGGTCGAAACATGTACACAAATATGACGGTACATACTCTGGATGAGCACCATAAAAACAAATTTGATGTGTTTTAAAAGGCATTAATTTCTTATACCAATAAAGAAATTTTAATCTGCGGATTGGAGTAAACATTTTCGATGCAGCGTTTTTCTCAATTTTCGTTTTGTATTGACACACCAAATATATGGGCAAAAACGTGTTGGACAAAATTCGAAACAATACGTTTTACTTAAGACCCTTTAAAACACACAAAATATTTGCACAAAAAATGTGTTACGCAAAATGTAAAATAATACGATTTAATTACTCTGAAGTTGCACCACAAATACAATTTTTTTTTGTCTAAAAAGGTCTTTCAATCAGCTTTTCCAGTAAAACGTAGCGCTGAAAATAAAAAGTTTTAAACATGTCGTCTTGGTTGTCACTCGCCGCCTTCAGATCACGAACTAACCTCAATTAATTTAAAGAAAATTTGATAAATTTCATACTCAAAACAGCAGATGACGATAAAAGTCGAATGTTGCAATTCTGTACGGAATATTTCGATTAGCTCATTGTCATAAATGGAACTAATAATACGTGTAACACGTCAAAGAGCGACACTATTTACATTATGGAAATAATTTTGTTATCTTATGTTCATGCCTTTATTGGAAATACAAAAATCATATTAATAAATTAATTACTCTAACGATGACATATAAGTACTCTATAACGAACAGATTTTCTCTTTTAAAATAAAACTCCATCACAGAACAATAATTAACAATTCCAAAAGGCGTTATTCTGAGCCCTTTTTAGAAAACTATTGAAAGATATGTTGGCGTTAGAATAAAAAATGGTGCCCTCGTTCTAAACAACATTCAAATATGGCATTAGTTTATCTTTAGATTACAAGATGTCACAATATTATTTACCAAAAGTTATTCAATCTGGAAAGTTTATTGTTATTGTTATTTTAGTGTGTATTTCCCAACATTTTGCATCTGTTAAGGGTCTTAAATTTCTCAAACATATCACTGATCTTGTTATTTTGTCCACAACTGTAGCAATATGTACGTATATCTATATACATAGGAGGTAGATAGATATGCACGTTCGTATCATTTACTTTTCGTACGTTACTGTCTTCCCTTCCCCCTTCAGCTCTTCCTGCAATCGCGTTGACTTTAAAAAAAGATTACTTAGGTATTTCAAATTTAACAGCTTAACATTTTTTGCTTTTGTTCTTTTTTATATGAATTTCCTACCATTAACACAACCAGCCAGCCAGTCCCATTTGTTTCCACACAAACACTATCACACACAGGCAGAGAGAGAGAGACACATTTCAAGTTAAATTTGTTGTTTACATTTGCCGATCACTCAAAGTTTTAAACACAATTTTGCCGTTACTGTTTTTTGTTTGTTTTGTTTTCGACATATAAGGTAGAAAATTTCCAAGTGTGTTTGTTTAAGCGCGGCAGCAGCATGGGGACGGACTGGGCTCTCTATTGCTCTCCCAGAAATGTTCACTTCCACTTCCAACAGCAATACTACTCTTCTAATGAGCTGCAGTGGATTAATGGGTGCCCGGCTCGCCAGCCTTCTCATCAATTATGTACGACTATGTCGGTACGTAGTGTGTACATACATAGATACATATTCGTACAAACATGATGGTGGGATTGGTTTGAATTGTCAGTCATCATCATCGCCACCAACATTTGTTTGTTAGTTAGTTTTTTTCCATTTGGTTTCTATGAATTACAATCTGAACTTAAAGTGTGATTGTACAATGTACATACACTTCTATATACATATGTATGTACATATGTACGTGTATCCTAGGGATGACGATCGGCGAGAATTGATAGTACATAGTCGTCTTGCAAATTAAAAGAAACTGAGCGGTTTCTTCCACTGAGATATTAGTTTGTTAGATACAAAGGCAAATTCATAATGGATTCTTTTTGTTTTTGAGGTTGGGGAAGTGAATTGACTTCTTGGGTATTTAAGTTCAAGGGAATATTTTACTGATAATTCATGTTTCAATTTTCCCTTAACTGAATTTATATAACAATAGCTGTGTTTTTGAACTAACGTACATATTAACATGTTAATTTATCGTCATTAAAGTTAACGCGCAAAGCGAGTGGAAAAGAAAACGTTATACGCTCAAATGACAACATGTGTAAGTGTTGCCAACCAAAGCTGTAATCCGTTTTATGACTAAAACGTACACACATTGCGAAAAAATAATCCTATTGAGATTTAAATATGTACTTCTGTTTTAACCTATATCCGATCTAGAGTCCACATCCTACATCGGATCACAATCAAATTTTCCAGAACATGCTATATTTCATCTAAGAATACGTACCGTGAATGTGAACCACGTGGCAACATGTTTTGACGTGTATGGGGGGCCTTAAAAAATATCCATTCGATTTACTCTATTACCGCTCTTGAATCCTCATATTACATCAGATCTCGATAAAATTTGCCAGAACTAGTTATATTGCAGCTAGAACGTGAATGTGAACCACGTGGGTCCTATGTCTACATATAGCGCCCTTACAAATTCTCCCTCTATTTACCATATACATATATTCGCTGTAGAATCCATACATTACTTCCTATCTAGATCAAATTTTCCAGACCGTGTTATATTTCAACTGCGATTGCCTGCAGTGAATGTGAACCACATGGGTCGATTTCTTGATATAGCCCCCATACAAGTGTTTTTCTGATTTACAGTATCACCGCTCTAGAATCCACATATTGCATCCAATCTGGATCAATTTTTTCATATCGTGTTATATTTCAACTGAGATTGCCTATTAAAAATGTGAATCAGATGTAGCCCCCATACAAGTGTCTTTCCGATTTACAGTATTACCGGTCTAGAATCCACATATTGCATCCAATCTGGATCAATTTTTTCAGATCGTGTTATATTTCAACTGCGATTGCCTACTAAGAATGTGAACCATATGGGACTATGTCTTGATGTAGCCTCCATACAAATATCCTTCCGATTTACAATATTACCGCGCTAGAATCCACATATTGCATTGGATACTGATACAATTTTGCAAATCCTGTTATATTTTAACTGGGAACACCTACCGTGAAAATGAACCATGCGGGTCCATGTCTTCATATAGCCTCCATACAACTTTTCCTCGGGTTTACCCTATTCCGGATCTAGAATCCACATATTGCATCCAATCTGGATCAATTTTTTCAGATCGTGTTATAAAGGGTGATTTTTTAAGAGCTTGATAACTTTTTTTTAAAAAAACGCATAAAATTTGCAAAATCTCATCGGTTCTTTATTTGAAACGTTAGATTGGTCCATGACATTTACTTTTTGAAGATAATTTCATTTAAATGTTGACCGCGGCTGCGTCTTAGGTGGTCCATCCGCTTAGTCCAATTTTGGCAATTCCACGTTTTTGAGTAACAGAGACCCAATTGGTGCGAACGGCGACGAATCGAAAATTGGTGGTCATCATTAACACTGGCCGATACAGCTGCGATATTTTCTTCAGTTCGCACTCTACGTAAGCGTGTTGGTGGTTTAATGTCCAACAATGTAAATTTGGTGCGAAATTTAGTCACAATAGCCCGAATAGCCGCTTCAGTGGTCGAATGGAAGCGCGCAATGAACTTTCTTAACAGAGCACGCATTTTGATAATAAAATTCAATAATTTGCAAGCGTTGTTCGTTTGTAAGACGATTCATGATGAAATGTCAAAGCATACTGAGCATCTTTCTCTTTGACACCATGTCTGAAATCCCACGTGATCTGTCAAATACTAATGCATGAAAATCCTAACCTCAAAAAAATCACTCTTTATTTCAACTGCGATTGCCTACTGGGATTGTGCACCACAAGGGTCCATGTTTTGATATAGCCCCCATGCATATGTCCTTCCGATTTACAGTATTACCGCTCTTGAATGCGCATATTGCATCGGATACTGATATAATTTTCCACATTGTGTGATATTTCAACTGGGAACACCTGTCGTAAATATGAACCATGTGGGACCATGTCTTCATTATTACCGCTCTAGAATGCATATATTGCATCGGATTTTGATTAAATTTTTATGATCGCGCTATATTTCAATTGGGAACACATAGCGTAAATGTGAACCATTTCAAATAATTAATCAATTAAATGCACACAAACAACTGAATACTTTTACATACAAATCTGTATATCGAGGCATTTCAAGACCACAGATTAAATTAGTTGAGAGAATTACTTTTACTCGGTAATATTCTTCCAGTAGAAACAAGTAAACTGTACATTATATGAGACATTCACTATTTTTGAATAAAAGTGGTAAAGGAACAGAGCTAATAGTAATGAGTCATTTTTGAATTATTAAATGATGCATATGAACTACATTATTATATTATTGTGAAGGTAATGCCGTCGAGAATAAAGAAACAATTCTCACAAACATCCCCGAAGGAGGAATGAGCTGTACATGATATAATTATTATACACATTAAAAAAGTGAAGCCTTCAGTCGATCACAACTCTGCATGGAAATTATAAATCATCTTAGAGTTTGCCGGATGGACAACCCTAATACAATCAGTCACACACACGCACTCAAACACTTACTTACTTACATACATTAATAGATACTCGTAAATTTATATTTGTCCATTTGTTTTGTTTATCCACACATAAGTGTGGTTTCATTATTTGTTTTCATTATAATATATTATTTAAATTGGTGTCAACAGCGTATGTGTACATATATAGTAATATATGCAAATTTATATGTATATCCGACCGTATATGAGATATAATACCTACATATGTATATTATAGCGGACTTCAAATGAATAGAAATTTAATTCTGTTGTATTGCCAACAATGACTAAAGAATTTATATGATTTTTTTATTCCGAACAATTAATTATAAGCTATTTTTTCGCCTTAAGGGATTTACATAAAATATCTCTATTATAAAGATATGCTGCGTATGTTTGTATGTATACACACTTTTCAAAGCGTCCATCATCTCTTTTTCTTGAACGGCGGCTGCTGAACAGTTTAAATCAATCAGATAACAGCCCCAGCCCAGATACATGTGTTGTACATTTCTTCCCAAATTTGTCTAAAAACTTGACGAGATATGATTAATAACAAATGACGACTATGAATAAATCAAAAACCCTACACGAACGAAATATGAAATGAAATATTATCGCTAAACGTGTTTCTTTCACGGCGACGACGACGATGACTTTGAATTGAAGAGATGCACAAACATACATACCAAAAAAACATTTAAAATTTATTGTCTACAGATCAATGACATGCTAGAAATGTTTAAAAAAATTAAATATTTCAAAAAAATCTGCTTCACCTTGCCAAGAATACTCGCAATCGCGAAGCTAAGAAAGTAGGAAACCACTTGATTCGTTTTTATTGCGTTTCCGCGCAGGAAGTGTGTGAGTGAATGTCAATCTGGAAATCGACAGTGTGGCCAATTTCAAATTCATTGCACACAGGTACCCTTCAACATTCCGTTTGTAACACGTAACAGCTTCGCTAAACGAGTATTTATTATAAATTCTAAGACATCTGTTTAAATCATGCCAGTTGGAATGTGATGTAAGTCACATAGCAATGTAAGAGAGAGAAATTAATACTCTCAGAAAGATTTTCTGAAAAATCAGCTGAAATAGCAAACAGTTGTTTGCTGTATTTAGCAACATAGAAAAAAACTCTATCTTGAAACTCTAAAAGTTTAGCCAGTTGAATACACATATTAATAACACTTTTTAGAATAAAAGTTATTATAAGTTAATTTATAGGGTGGGTCATTTAAAATTTTTAATTAAAATCTATATATATAAAAGAGTTGCGTTACTGACTGACTGACTTATCATTGACCAGCCCCCAGACCAAACGGCTGAAGCTAGGATCATGAAAATTTCAGTGTATTTCCCAAATATGACGTAGACTAAGAAAGGGTTTTACGAAATTCGTACTTTAAGGGGGTAAAATGGCCCAAAAAGGGATAAACATCGAACCTTCGTTCTGACTAAACGGCAGTAGCTAGACACGTGTAATTCGGTGTGTTCCTTGCACTGACCATGCAGAAGAGCTACAAATAGGGATTTTTCGAAATTTGTACTTTTAAGGGGCGAGCGGTACAAAAAGGTATAAAAATGGTACCAACTGAAGTATTACAGCTAGAAACGTGAAATTTGGTATGTAAACTCCTCTGATCATATAGAAGCGCAGTAAAATTGGATATTTTGAAATTTGTACTTTTAAGGGGCGAGCGGGACAAAAAGGTATAAAATTACAGCTAGTCAGCTATAAAGAAGTACTGATTACATTTTCAAATTTCTGGTTTTATTGGAAAGGTTGAACTTTGATACGTCGTTCTAAGCTAATAGAAAGCTAAGTTCGAGCTGAACTCATTTTCGCCGTCTAACTGAAAGGTTTTTAAATTCTGCACGCTCATTCTATACCCTCACTCTACAAAGTATTGAACGAGAGACTTAACGTATGTTTGTACCAAATCCGTTTCACGACTTTTTAAGTTGTTTTAGCCATGTCCGTCCATCCATACGTTCGTCTGGCTGGCTGGTGTACACGATAACGAGCTAAGGAATCAATTCAAACTTTGCGCATTGTAATATTTTTCTCAAACTTAGTTTAATTTCGAAGATGGGTGAAATTGACACGCCCCTTCTGGTACCTCCCACACAAATGACCCATATTCCTATGTTAGATTAAAACTGCTGTAACTTCTACACAGATATTCGGAATCCGCTATCTAATGGTATTTGACAATGTTTTTATAACCACTTCAAGTGTGCAAGCTATGGCGGGTTTTGTCACGGCCCTTCCAGTACCTCCCACACAAATCACCCTAAACTAGGTAAAATTAAATCTGTTATATCTGCTATACGGATGATCGGAATTCTGTGAGATTTCACACTTGGTAATGCTTTTATAGAAGTTACATTCATGTGAAATATGAGCGATATTGCCACACCCCTTCTGGTACCTCCCACACAAAGTGTCATAAACTTTATTTACAATAAAACCGATACAACATCCAAAGGGTAGTCCTAATAACTTCCGCATATATGTTCTCTTAGAGTGAGGGTATATATAAGTCGGTTTATCCGGCTGAAGATTACTTACTTCTTTATCTTAATTTTATATTTTAATTAACAGCGGCAATTTTTAGCAGACTGCAAATTCTTTAGCGGTGTGAATGCTGACGCAAGACTGCAGAAAAACTGTTGTTATGACAGAAAAACTGCTGAAATACCAGAAAAGGGTCTGTTGCAGACATTCGCTGCTTTCAATAGCAAACTTTTTTCCAAATATAGACTGGATGGAGATTGTTGAACTAAATTGGAGTATGGATTTTACTTATATCTAGGAAAGCTAATTTTCTGAATGTGATTTTTGTGTTGACAAACGCGGCACCCATTTTGCCCACAGTTCTTTCTGGTAAACAAAAACTAAATGACAAATCGAGCAATGAAGACTTCTTAGAAATTGGACAAAAATAGAATAAAAACATTGTGTCATAATTTTTTTTGTTTTAGAATCGTTTAAGTGATCTTGAATTATTCAATATCGAATATTAGGTGGTTATGCGCTTATCTATCTAAAGCTGCATTTCTGTATGTATGTATATACAAAAAAAAACTTCCGCCGTTCACCAGATTTTGCTACTCAAATTGTCCGAAACATTCAAATGACCGGTCTTGACCTACTATAATTTTTTGCCATGTTTTATTTTTTTCTTTGGAATTATACAAATGCATATTAATTAGTTTATATATTAATAATACATCAGCGCAGACCCCCCGTCACAAGACCGATAAAATGGTTGCTATAAGGTGTTAATATGAATAAAATTAATATTCGTTTAAAATATAACATTTGTTTCTTGCCCATCTTTCTTTCTTAAGTAACAGCAAAAAAATGTTAATTTACGAGTATTTTATAACTGAACGTGACTGGAAAAATCACTGAAATATTTTTTCCAGTCTTCACATATACAAGTTTATGTAGTTTTAATTGATAGAAAAAAAAGACTGTGATCATCGTATCAATTGGCGTGATGGGCAACATAAAAGGGCGTGTACACACACACATTCAGTTGTTTATCTCTTCCGCTTTGATCTTTAACAAAGTGTTGATGTCTTTTTTTGTGTGAAGTTGGGGTTAGGGTGTAAATGTTACACACACACAGACTACTCGTATTACAATGACCCACATTTTATGTAAAATTGATCATGGCGTTTGATCGATCATTCTTTGGAATTGTTTTGTGTGTGTGTGCTAAGTTTGTAATGATTTCCCCCGTTTTCTGGTGGTTTCGTTAGATGTTATACTTTTGCCAGATGTACAGCATTCAAAAAACAAAAACGTGAGACTAGACAGAAGACGTCTGTGAAGATAATAAAAAAAGTTAAGATTCTTTTGATTTTCCAATTTTTCTTTCTAAACGAAAGGAGCTCTAATATGTCCAAGAATACGTCTACATTTGAAAACAAAACTAGTTTAGCTCAAACTTATTAAAATGACAATCGATATATCTAACTTTTACTATAAAAAGTATTATTAATAACATTATGCAACAAACATTTTGTCGAAGGGTCATGTATAATATTTTCTGATGTACAGCTGCGGTCCAAAAAATAGCAGCGACGAGATAAAAAATGTCGACAAAGAAAAATGTCAGTTTTACTTCGAAAATCCTAAAAGTTTTAACGGTGATTGAAAGGTGGTATTGTGTCATTCTTAATCTGGCTTTAAAGAAAATATTAAGTTTTTGTAATTTTGAGATTAGGCCTTTAGAACCATTTATGTCAAAAATGAGACCAGTCAAAAAAGAAGAAGACCCATTTAAGGGGCATTCAGTATTCTGTATTCGTAAGCATAATATTATGTAGTATTCTGATGTACTGGGCAGAGTCCATGGTAGTTCTGGGCCAATGTATTGAATCAACTCCATAATATGAAAAACACGCCCAAGCCATTACGCTTGATCCTCCCTATTTGACTGTTTTGGAGATGTACTATGTGTTCTGTGGACGTCTTACAAACTATCGAAGGACAGTCCTACCATACAAAACAATTTTTGATTCAACTGACCATAAAACGTGCACCCACTTCTTGGTTGGCTGCACCAGGTGTGTTTTTGCTAATTGCAATTTTTTGTGTCATGTCTTTTATTTTTATGTTGGACTTTTTTTTCGGACTTCTGGCTTATAGATTATGTTTTCTTAGTATTCTACGAACATTTTAAACTCTCAAAGAGGGACAGACATTGTTTTTTATTTCGGTGGCGGGCGTAAGTGGGTTCTTTTGTACTAGATATTTTATTCGGCGAATGGTTGTAGGTGATATAAACGGATTTTTCATCTGTTTTTTAATTTTTCTTCTTATAACATCGAATTTCTGATCATTTTAATAGAACTCTGGAATAAAAATCGAACTTCACTATATGATTTTCCCTCAGATTTCAACCTTTTTATATGAACTCGATTTTCTTCTCCACAATGCTCTCCTCGCCCTACTTATGAAGAAAAATAATACAATAACATTTCAGAGGTAGTGTAAATTTGATAATATCTTACTTATAACGTCAAATCGAATTGAAAAATTGAGATAAAATTAATTTTTCTTGAGATTTTTCGAACTGTGACTGGTCCAAAAAATGTGAAATTTCTTAAGTAATTAAAATCATATCACCAACTAAACAATTATTTTGTGTTTGTAACCCCATAACGCAGCACTTAATGCAGAAGTAGAAATACAAAAAATTATCACACAAATAAGTATATGAAAATATATATTAAGCTGTGGCGCGCTGCTATTATTTTGACCGCAACTGTATTTTGACTAAACGAAACTCGAAAACGATATTATTTTTTTACTAAAATTCCAATTTTCGACGAAGGTACCTTAAATATTTGTATTCTCATTTTGGAAATATTAGTTCGGTTATATGTTAAATTAAAGGGTATTCATGATGGCTACAAATATTGCGAATTACACTTTCACATAGAAACAGTGGTTTAGGAACAGTCTTCAAAAATTTGGGAAAAATTATTATTATTTTTTTTTTTTCGAAAAAAAAAAATAGATCTTTGTTGACACGAAAAAAATTGTAAATTGTATTATATTAATCGTAATAATATATTGTTTGTGTTAGAATGTTAGCCATTAAAAAATAAAACAAAATACTTTCCTTTTTTATGATTTTTTAGAGGCTGTTCCTAAACAACTGTTTTTATGTGAAAGTGTAATTCGCAACATTTTTTGACATCATAATTACCTTTAATTGAAGACATAAGCGGGCGCGATCGGAACACTATATACAGAATGATATGAATGAAAAATATTTTAAAATAAATTTTTCAGCTTGGACACAAAATGTTTAATTATTTTGTTGCTAAAAATAGCAAACAGCTGTTTGCTATTCCAGCAAATACAATCAGCTTTCTCTTTTTCAGCAGAAAATCTGTTTTTTTTTTTTTTCAACAGACTTGCAGCTTTTTAATGATTAATTCCTTTGAGCGTGGCTAAAATTTATTATGAACAAGTAAGAAAACTTATATATATATACCCTCACTCTCCGAGAACATATCTATGGAAATTAAAGAGTGATTTTTTTGAGGTTAGGATTTTCATGCATTAGTATTTGACAGATCACGTGGGATTTCAGACATGGTGTCAAAGAGAAAGATGCTCAGTATGCTTTGACATTTCATCATGAATCGTCTTACAAACGAACAACGCTTGCAAATTATTGAATTTTATTATCAAAATGCGTGCTCTGTTAAGAAAGTTCATTGCGCGCTTCCATTTTATGGTCAGTTTAATCGACCCACTGAAGCGGCTATTCGGGCTATTGTGACTAAATTTCGCACCAAATTTACATTGTTGGACATTAAACCACCAACACGCTTACGTAGAGTGCGAACTGAAGAAAATATCGCAGCTGTATCGGCCAGTGTTAATGATGACCACCAATTTTCGATTCGTCGCCGTTCGCACCAATTGGGTCTCTGTTACTCAAAAACGTGGAAATGCCAAAATTGGACTAAGCGGATGGACCACCTAAGACGCAGCCGCGGTCAACATTTAAATGAAATTATCTTCAAAAAGTAAATGTCATGGACAAATCTAACGTTTCAAATAAAGAACCGATGAGATTTTGCAAATTTTATGCGTTTTTTTTTTAAAAAAAGTTATCAAGCTCTTAAAAAATCACCCTTTATAAGGACTAACATTTTACTTTGGACCGGATTATTTGTGTGGAAGGTCCGCAGCATATGGTCCTACCTTCCACAGTCATAATGGATTTCAGGCTCCGGTAAAGGAGTTATAAAGCATTTAATTTTACCTAAGATAGAGACAATTATGTGGGAGGTACAAGAACGGGCGTGACTAAAGGGTAAATATTCGTTATTTTTAAAGTGATTACAAAAATATTTTCAAATATCAAATTGTAAATTATTTTGACTACCCGTATTGATGTTATATCGGTTCTATTGTAACCAATTTCACAGTATTCCGATCATCCGCATAGAAGTTATAACAGCTTTAATTTTACGTAGTTTAGAGTGATTTGTGTGGGAGGTACTGATTCCGAAGATCCGTGTGGAAGTTACATTAGTTTTAATTGGACATAGGAATATGGGTCATTTGTGTGAGAGGTACCAGAAGGGGCGTGGCAATTTCGCTCATCTTCGAACCGTGACCATATGGTCACACACAAAAGACGTTCGCCAAAGCTTCTGGTGTGGACTACTGATAATATGAAAGTTTTATCTCGAAATTCGAAAAAAAAAATTACAGCACTATTCGGTTTAAGTTTAGGAAAAATATTACCATGTGCAAAGTTTGAATCGATTTCTTAACCCCTTTCGAGAGTTATCGTGTACACCAGCCAGCCAGCCAGACAGACGGACATGGCTCAAACAACTTAAAAAGTTGTGAAACGGATTTGGGGGCAAACATACTTAGGTTCTTAAGTCACTCCTTCAATGCGTTACAGTTTTTTTCTGTCCCAAATTATAAATGTATACCCTCCTACTCTGTAGAGGGAGGGTATAAAAATATGCTGAAAAATTCCATTTTCTTACAAATTTTTATCTCGAAATTCGAAAAAAATAATTACAGCACTATTCGGTTTAAGTTTAGGAAAAATATTACCATGTGCAAAGTTTGAATCGATTTCTTAACCCCTTTCGAGAGTTATCGTGTACACCAGCCAGCCAGACAGACGGATATGGCTCAAACAACTTAAAAAGTAGTGAAATGGATTTGGTCCAAACATACTTAAGGTCTTAAGTCACTCCTTCAATGCGTTACAGTTTTTTTTCTGTCCCTCCTACTCTGTAGAGGGAGGGTATAAAAATATGCTAAAAAAAATCCATTTCTTACAAATATGTACGAATATTTTCACACAATGCCTCCAATTTGTTTCATTTTATCATTTTTGAGATTCGATAATAATTATTCTGAACTTGAATTTTTTGGCTGCCAAGATTCTTAGACATTTTCCTTATTTGGTTCATATTTTTTTTGTTTTTTTTTTTTTTTTTCTCAGAATGATCCATTGTGTGCCATTGAAACTGTGGAACACTCATTGCATAGCGAATGCCTTATAATATGTGGCACGGTCGAGCTTAACGCCGTATAGTTATTTTTCAAGTTGACCTCGAATATACATAGCTAATGACCAAAATTGGCCGAAATTCATAACACCCGTGATTGAGTGAAAATTCCTATTTTGAAATGTTTCGGCGGCGGTCTCATGTTACTGTACATACATACATACGTACATGTATCTATGCATGTATTGCTGATAAGTATTTCCGAACGTTTGTGATTGATTTTTCACACAATGGCACATTTCGAATGAATCAGTCATACACCATCATCAGGCCAAGTCCGAAATAAACGAGTTCTAGAGTCTACTCGGATTCATATGTAAGCACTTAGTTTATTGTCATTTCCGGCAAACAAAATACATGCATATACGAGTGGGCACATATGAGCAAACCCACATTAAATTGTTTAGGAATTCAGTAACGTCAGTTATATTTGTATAAGATATGTATGTAGGTATTAAAATTTGAATATCTTCCAGAAGTATCTGAAAAGTTGACCATGTCAAACTCCTCACATGCTGACAGCTATAACTGTTTGGTTCAACCTGACATGTTGACAATAGATTTGACGCCGCGACAAGTCGTCATGGTCGATTTAACGACGAATTGCCCGTGCTCATATTTTACAAATATGAATAAAAGAATTTTTTGTCGACTTTACGATATTCGACGACTTGGGTAAAACAGTTAAAGCTAACGGATAGTGAGCGACCGACCGCCGACCATCAAATGCGGAAGAAGTGAGGTTGTAAAACCAAAACGTACACAAGTTTTTCCTCTTCTTGACTTTATTTGTTTAAATAGTCATCACCCCATTATGTACATATGTACAAACACAATGAATGAATGAATGTGTTGCATTTTAGGTTTTTAGTCGTAGACGTAGACGTCTGACCCATAATTGATTACTTTACCAGACGAGCAGAAGAAATCGTTCTTTTTTTTTTGGTGAACCATAAGTGGCGGCGGGGGAAGTTTAATTAAAAATGTTTGGCTCTGTTTCTTTCTGTTTTTGGTTCATTTTCTTACAAATATGGAGGTTACCACGTTCCTTTACTTAGTGGCCGCCGTATGTTTTTGTGGCAATAAAGACATTGGCTTGTCTACATCAAAGTTTGGGGTCATTGGTTTTTTTTTCAGATGGTTATTTACTTTGCTATGTAGATAGATGTGTATGTTTGGTTGCTTTCTTGGTTTGTTTATATGTACATATGCACAACATACATAAATACAACGATCGTAGATGATAGAGTATCTATGCTGTGCTGTGTTGGTGCGGTGCGGTGCGGCACGGTGCTTTATAACATGTTAACCTTATAACCCAAATTTCTATTTATATAATTGCATAACGGTACAATTAAATTTTACAATTAGTAACAATACTATTGGTGGCGTTTCCTCGCCAGCAAGCCAGACACAGCCACCCGTTCATTCATTCATCCGTCCACTTCCCCCCCCCCCCCAAAAAAAAAGATGATCATTTAACAAAGAGAAAGTTGTTGTTTTCAGCTGTTGAATGAATAAACAATGAATCAATCCATCGTTTGCCAATAATATACCCACATACAAGTACAGCATACCATACATACGATACATTCATAAATATCTTTTTTTTTTTTTTGAAGATACGAATTAAGTTTCGAAGAAACGCCGGAGTGACTACATCACCGATTTTAAAAATAGCCAAACAATCATTGAAGTTAAATAATACAAAAATAGCATAATATGCACAAGAGTGTGTACTATGAGCATGTGCTATAAGTACATATGATGGTGGTGTACATGATGTCACAAATGTCAACATGTGTTTATCAATAACACAGTTCCCCCAATCCACAAAATAGCTTGTTGAAATGTATAAGCCAATTTAAATTTAAAAGCTCTTTGCACAAGAGTGACTCCATTTAAAAGTTAAAACTTATCGAAGGATTCGGATATTTATCGGAAAATCATTTTTCTGAGAGAGTATGATATCCGAGGACCCAAGACCTGGCTATATTTTTGGGTAGAGAACCCCAAAAAAAGAAAACAAATTTTTGAAGGGTCACGTAACATAACATTTTCTGAAGTCGAAAACGTTGTTAAAAAAATTTTGAGTTATTTTTTTTTACTAAAATTCCACTTTTCGGCGAAGGTACCTTAAAATTGCACTCTCATTTTGGATATATAAGTCCGATAGCACCCGGTTATATTTTAAATTAAGGGTGCTCATGATGGCTACAAATATTGCGAATTATACATTCTCATAGAAATAGTGGTTTAGATACAGTCTTCAAAATCTTGGGAAAAATTATTTTTTTTCGAAAAAAAATCTAAAGAGTGATTTTTTTGAGGTTAGGATTTTAATGCATTAGTATTTGACAGATCACGTGGGATTTCAGACATGGTGTCAAAGAGAAAGATGCTCAGTATGCTTTGACATTTCATCATGAATAGACTTACTAACGAGCAACGCTTGCAAATCATTGAATTTTATTACCAAAATCAGTGTTCGGTTCGAAATGTGTTTCGCGCTTTACGTCCGATTTATGGTCTACATAATCGACCAAGTGAGCAAACAATTAATGCGATTGTGACCAAGTTTCGCACTCAGTTTACTTTATTGGACATTAAACCAACCACACGAATGCGTACAGAAGAGAATATTGCGTCTGTTTCTGAGAGTGTTGCTGAAGACCGTGAAATGTCGATTCGTCGCCGTTCGCAGCAATTGGGTTTGTGTTATTCGACCACATGGAAGATTTTACGCAAAGATCTTGGTGTAAAACCGTATAAAATACAGCTCGTGCAAGAACTGAAGCCAAACGATCTGCCACAACGTCGAATTTTCAGTGATTGGGCCCTAGAAAAGTTGGCAGAAAATCCGCTTTTTTATCGACAAATTTTGTTCAGCGATGAGGCTCATTTCTGGTTGAATGGCTACGTAAATAAACAAAATTGCCGCATTTGGAGTGAAGAGCAACCAGAAGCCGTTCAAGAACTGCCCATGCATCCCGAAAAATGCACTGTTTGGTGTGGTTTGTACGCTGGTGGAATCATTGGACCGTATTTTTTCAAAGATGCTGTTGGACGCAACGTTACGGTGAATGGCGATCGCTATCGTTCGATGCTAACAAACTTTTTGTTGCCAAAAATGGAAGAATTGAACTTGGTTGACATGTGGTTTCAACAAGATGGCGCTACATGCCACACAGCTCGCGATTCTATGGCCATTTTGAGGGAAAACTTCGGAGAACAATTCATCTCAAGAAATGGACCGGTAAGTTGGCCACCAAGATCATGCGATTTGACGCCTTTAGACTATTTTTTGTGGGGCTACGTCAAGTCTAAAGTCTACAGAAATAAGCCAGCAACTATTCCAGCTTTGGAAGACAACATTTCCGAAGAAATTCGGGCTATTCCGGCCGAAATGCTCGAAAAAGTTGCCCAAAATTGGACTTTCCGAATGGACCACCTAAGACGCAGCCGCGGTCAACATTTAAATGAAATTATCTTCAAAAAGTAAATGTCATGGACCAATCTAACGTTTCAAATAAAGAACCGATGAGATTTTGCAAATTTTATGCGTTTTTTTAAAAAAAAAGTTATCAAGCTCTTAAAAAATCATTTGCTGCAATCATAACGCAGCAAAACATCGGATTACTTCCGTAGGAAGCTCATTTTAATCGCATCTAAAAATCCAAATGTACATTTCCCCCTCTTCTGAGGAAGTTCTTTTAAACAACTTCCAAATAGTCAATAATATGTAACTACACGAATAGCATTTTCACAAGTGAATGTGAGCGAATTTTTAGTATGTGGCCACAGAGGTAAGGTGCCCGCTTTGCATCAAGAAGGACTCGGATTCTAATCGTAGCTTGGGAAAAACTTTGTTCTGTTTTTATACACTCCACGAGAGTATTATGTCTTTGTGCATTTGTTTGTAACACCCAAAAGGAAACGAGCTACAGATCGGCTTAGAATCACTTTCTGAGTCGAATTCATATTGCAGGTCACAATTATAGCCCGATCTTAACAAAAATTGCCACAAGTAAGTTTTGTAGATCAAGGACGAACGCTATTTAATTTGAAGCAAATCGGTTCAGATTTAGATATAGCCCCCATAAAAATGTCGCTCCCGATTTGATTTTTTCAGCTCTAGCAACCACATTTTACTCGATTTGCTTCAAATTTGGCACAGTACCCTATAATTGAAGTGGAGACAGCTATGGTGAAAATCGGTCAGATCGGTTCAGATTTAGATATAGCCCCCATACAAATGCCGTTCCCGATTTGATTTTTTCAGCTATAGCAACCACATATTTCACTCGATTTGCTTCAAATTTGGCACAGTACCCTATAATTGAAGTGGAGACAGCTATGGTGAAAATCGGTCAGATCGGTTCAGATTTAGATATAGCCACCATACAAATGTCGTTCCCGAGTTGACTTTTTGCGCTCTAGAAACCACATATTGTACCCGATATTCTCCAAATTTAGCACAGTACCCTTTAATTGAAGTAGAAACGGCTATTGGGAAAATCGGTCAGATCGGTTCAGATTTAGATATAGCCCCCATACAAATGTCTCTCCCGATTTGACTTTTTCCGCTCTAGAAACCACATATTTCACTTGATTCTCTTTAAATTTGACACAACATCTTACAATATTTTATGTAAAAAATCTATGGATAACTCTAGAAGTTAAAATACTCTTTGTATTGACCCCAAAAATTTTTTTTAATCGTACCTTTTTTGTTTAAATAGCGCGAAAAATCCCTTTAAAAATTAAATAACAGACTATTTTATTTTAGTTTAAAATAGCTGATATATTAACGAAGAAAACAAGGTCTGGTCCTTCTTGTAGAAGTACATGTCGTCCTCACATATGACTGAATAAATTTAAGCAAAAACTTTGTAAAAAATGACAAACAATTTTTTTCTTATACATTTTCTTGTTTTCTTTTTTTTTTTCTTCGTATTACAAAATAAAAATATATATTCTTTCATATAATTTGTAAAGGGACCTTTCGCGCCATTTAACCCATTAACGCCCAGAAAAAATGTCTTGTTCAAATGTCTCGCACATAGCAGGTGTCCTCATGTGGAGACAGGGCGATAATGGGTTAAAGTAAAAAACATGATTTAAAAAAAATCTTGTAAGTCTAAAAAGACTGTCATAACTTGCACATTTATCCATAGGTTTTTTATATATAAACATTGTTTTTTTTACGTTGGAAATACTTTTCGTGCCACCAAAAATAGATTTTATCGAAAAAAAAATATTTTTTTTTCAAATTCTTAGAGACTGTTCCTAAACCACTGTTTCTATGTGAAGGTTTAATTCGCAAAATCATCATAATTACCTTTAATAGAACATAACATAGTTTTCTATGTATGTTATGAACGGATTTTAAATGAGAACAGAATATACAAATAGGGCGTGATGTAAGTCTTCACAGAAAAAAATATTGTTTTGTGGTTCTGAATTTGCCATTATCTTATCTTTTAAATATAGGGGGTGACTGAATCAACTTGTTTTTTTTTTGTATATGACTGAAGTATCCATGATGACTGCATAGAAACCACAGTCCACAAAAATGATTATTAATATTTTTGGGGTACTTAGTTCATACATTATTATTATAAAGTTGCTGTCATTATTATCACACAAATCATAATCATCATCTACATCATCATCGTCATCAACCCCAAGTACTATTCATGTTTTTCTTTTGCTTTAAAACTTCATGAATCATCAATGGACAATTTGAAAAAGAAGAAGACAAATTTTTTTTGGTAAAAACTCTTCACTGTGAAACTGTGTTTGCATTTCAACCAAAAAAAAAACTCAGCGAACACATTCACAAAATATGATGTCATTTGAGTTTTAAAGTCTTAAAATCTGTTTCGATACTGGCATTTTTTATTATGTTTGCTTTTATTACTTTTGATTGTTTTTTTTTCAAATAAAGTAACGGACGAACATTTTGCAATAAATCGACACACATGAATATGTGAATGTGTGTATTCAATATATCTTTTTGTATATTTGACTATTTATGGTCGTATCAAGATTTCTTAACCATTTCTGTCATTTGAGGACGTTGAATGACCGGTCGTTGTTGTTGTTGCTACTACTCGGTTAACAATATCGACCATATGATACCGTATAGAAAATCCGATATGAATGAAGTATTTGCATGAAAAAAAAAGATCCATACAAAAGACGAACGTTTGATGAAATGTTTGATGTTTACAAAATCGCACCCCAGACAAGAACTACAACAACATTTATGAATAAAAAGAAGAAAAATACGTTGAACCCGAAAACGGGTTCCTTTCAATACTTCACTTCCTCTATTGTCTTACTAAGAAGAAAGTTTTTTTTTAGAAAAACGTTTTCTTCTGACCCTATTCATGTGTATAGTTAAACCATCCAAGTGGTTGGAGCTTGCATTGTCAATTTTTAAGAGTTATTTGAAAGATGTGAACTTTGGAGTTTCTTTGTAGGAGAAATTTACTCATGATCGCCTTAGACTACGCTTCTGTATCGATTTACTTACTTACGTTTGCCCGCACATACATATATTTTCGAGATCAAACTAGTACAGGAGTAAACATGATTGAACTTAATAAAAACACGTAAGGAAAGGCCAAAGTCGGGTGTGGCCAACTATATGATACACTCCACTTTCTATCCGAATACAATTCAATTCGGTAAACATTTTAAACGGGAATTTTTGTATGCTTCCTAATCATAGGCTAATATGACATGACCCAATTTGTCAAATCGAGAAGAATATTTGTATCGGGGCTATATCCAAACATGGAATGATGTGACCCACTTACACAATAGGTACTTCCAGTTCTAGTATAACGTGTTATGTCCAATTTGAAGAAATTCGGTGAAAATACGTGGTTTCTGGGCGGAAAACAGTCAAGGCGGGAGCCAAATTTGTATGGGAGCTATATATATTGTATATCTAAACCGATCTGACCCATTTTTACCATGGGTGTTTGTAGTGGAATTATAAGATATTTTGCCAAATATGAAGAAAATCTATTAAAATATGTGGTAGCTAGCGTGAAAGGAGTCAAATCGGCAGGGAAATTCTTATGGGGGCTATATCTGAACCGATTTTCTCCAAATTAAATAGCGTTGGTTCTAATCCCGAAAAACTTCGTTGTGCATAGTTTCATTTGGTTCTACCTACAATTATGACCTGTATCGTGATTATAAGAATAGATGACCAGACGGACGGACAGACGGACATTGCTAAATCGATTCAAAAAGTGATTATAAGTCGATCGGTATAATTAACAATGGGTCTATCTCGCTTCTTCTTGGGCGTTACAAACAAATGCACAAAGACATAATACTCTCGTGTAGTGTATAAAAATGGGCAATGACCAATTCTATTTACCAAGACTATTTCTATTAAATATGAACCATATAAGTAAATGTTTTGAAGCATATCATATGAACTCTAAAAAAGTCTGTTATAAAGAGCAGTGATTATCTGCTGTGTATCAGCAGGCACTTTGCTGCCATTATAGCGGTTATTCTGCCATAACTGCAGTTTTCTGTCATAGCAGCAGTTTCTCTGTCATACCAGCAGTTTTTCTGCTATTATAGCAGCTTCTCTGCCATAACAGCAGTTTTTCTGCAATTTTACATCAGCATTCGAACTGCTAAAGAGTTTGCAGTCTGCTAAAAATGTCAGCTGTTAAATAAAATATAAAAATAGATAAAACATAGCGTTCATAATTTAAAAGCCTTTCAGATTGACGTCGAGTTTAGCCAGAATTTCCTTATATATTAACTTGGGACAATATGCGTATCATTAAAAGAACAATCACAATATCTTTCACTGAAAATAAATTGTCATATAATAGGACTGTTTTTCTTTAAGCCGGGATAACAAGCTGCAATAACAAATGTTAATAAAAATTTATTTTTTTTTTGCTCAAAATAAAATTTTTTTTTTCACATTGTCGCCAACTACAATATAAATACCGCCACCTACAAAATCTTCATAAATATTTTTATACTTATTGTACAGTACAACAATCTCCTAGATTGTCAAATATTATTATAAAACTTAACGAAAAGTGTTAAATTGTCAAGTAGCGTCCCCTAGAATCCGCAATTTCTTTATAATTTACTAAAAAGATTGGTTGAATAACGCGGTGCTCTGGGACTTAAATGGTTAAATAATTAAATCACATTTTCTAGCAGTTTTCGCACTAAAAAGTAACTTTGAATTACTAGATTATTTTATTATAAAATTCCTAATTGAATTGTATTTTATAGGAATTTTAATATAAGCACGAATTGTTTCAATAAATATTATTTTCTAAGAAACAGGGAGTGCTTTATTCAAGATCCAGCGGGAATTGCTAGCGTGGGTGAATCGCCTTCCAACATATATGTATCAAAAGAAATTTTCAAAAAAATATTTTGTGTCGACTTTATTGGACTTAGCCTCGATATCCATCATTTTGACTTAAACTGGATAATTATCCAGGCAAAGAAAAAATTTTTAACACAAAATTATTTTTTCAAAATTTGTTTTCACACACACATTGATATTGCTTTTGGCGACAATTTTAAAAAAGAATTTTTTATTTTGAGTGAAATTTTAACATTTTATTTAGTTGTCCAGTCATAAAGAAAAACAGCCATAATAACTTTTATTCTAAAAAGTATTATTAATATATATATATTCAACTGGTCATACTGTTCTGTACATACGTATGTTTAAAGTTTCACGATAGCGTTTTTCTTAATTGCTAAAAACAGCAAACAGCTATTTGCTATTTCAGCAGATACAAATCTGCTGTTTCGTTTTCAAAAGTCATTTGTTATTTATTTTTTTGCAAAACTCTGGTATCCCTTATCATCCCATCTTTTAACATACATAATTTAATATCTGTCATATTATTGTCCCATGGGGATAAAGTCCCAAAAAGGAATTTGAATTGAATTGAATTTGTTTGGCCTAATCCCCTCATCCCACACGTTCAGCCTGTTGTGATGTTAATGATCCCCAACTCTCGAATTGACATCAATAGCGAGCTTTGTTTGAGACACATTTTTTTCTCAGCTGTGATTTCTACGCAAGTTGTGAATGAAGCTCATTGCTGCAAAATCGTAACAAGTTTTCTCTGGCTGACCTCTAGGCTAACTACTACATCGGTTGTCGGTTGTATGATGAAATGAGTTACGTGCTCAACACACAAATGACGATCGTTTTTTTGTTTTTGTTTTTTTTTTTTGATTGTGTTTCGAGAAGCATAACCTTAAGGCCTTATTATGGTTAAAAATAATAAATCTCAGTTGAAAAGTTAATAATGTTACTAAAAATGGCAAAACAAGCAACCCCAGCCAACATTCATAGAATGAATACCACCATATGCAGTTAATAATATTTTATTTTATTTTTTGAAATGGGCATCAAAAATTGGCAAAATGAATCAGCCAATAAATAGATACAAATGTATTATTTGTTAAATGAGTCACCTACTGATAGTCACACTATGTACGCTACTATGTACACGCTTATGTGCAGTAGTGTGGCCCAATAATATGTGGAATAACAACACAAAATACCTGAATCTTTTAAGAATTTTAGTTCCGAAGTCTACGTGCAAAATTTTACCAGGCTACAATCGTGAGAAAATGATGCACCTCGCGTTTTCTTTTCTAGAAAAAACTGGTGCCTTGACACAACACAACATTTTGAATATGTTGCCTGCGCACCCTTGCATTTCTATTGATTACAATTGAAAACAAAAAACCTCCAGAGCCGCGAAAATATAAATGCCGTCATTTGTAATGTAAACAAATAAAAGAATAGGAAGAAAACATTAATTTGATTAGGTTGGTCGTCTAACAAACGCTCATTATTGCAGCAGATATTTGTAAGGCAACATTGTGACCTTTAGATCTAATAGGTGTGAGTGAAGATAAATTCGGAATTTTAAGTAGCAAAGACAAAAACCACTGTTAAACCTACACTCAGAAAAAAGTATGCCACGGATTAAGTAAATATGTACTAAAACTGACGAAAGTTGAACTTCGTATAGCGCTAAGGCAAAATATTTTCACATCAAGTACAAACTTTTCCTTGAAAATAAGACATGCTTTGAACTTGATCCCAGTTCAACTTTTCCTCAAATCAAGTAAAATTTACTCAAACTGAGGAAAATTTTTCTTCAAATCAAGTAAATCTTTACTTAATCTGAGGAAAATTTTTAAGAAATTTTACTCAAATCAAGTAAATTTATACTCAAACTGAGGAAAATATTCCGATTTTTTTCCTCAATCCAAGTAAATTGTTACTCAAACTAAGTAAATTTGTAGTCATGCCAAGTAAATTTATACTCAATCTGAGGAAAATTTTCGGAATTTTTTTCCTTAATTCAAGTAAGTTTGTACTCAGCCTGACTACGACTATACTTGATAATTGAAATAAATTTTTTCGCTTCAGAGTTTGCAACACTTATATGAGAAATGACAACATGGTATAGTTCTCAAACGTTTCATCTTACTTATACCATAAAGAGTTGAGATATTTCACCATGACTGCTGCGGAGGCTAGGTAGGCGCGTTCGCAGTGATTGTTTAGAGTAATATTTGAAGTACTTATGAAGAAAGTCTCGGCTAACGAACGAGAATTGCTTCTTAGACTACTATTCATGTATTTTTCTAAACACTCTGAAGTATTTTTTATAAGTTCATTTATACTTGAATGTTTGAGGAACATGGCATAAATTTAATTACATTTATTTACTTTATTTGAAGTAATAAACACATTTTTAAGTAAAAACATCCTAACTTGAATTTTTCCATACAAAAAAATTCTGCATTATTTTCTTTCTTAAACGCTAGTAAATTTTCTTCCGCACAAGTATGAACATACTTAATTGTAAGAAGTTTTTAGTAGATCCAAAAAAAATGTTTTTAAGTAAATTTACTACACTATTTTGAGTATATGTACTATTTTTTCTGGCTTTGAAATAAGGAAAATGTACTCATATCTATTTAACTTTCCTTCTCGTAAGGAAATTTTACCTAATCTGGAGTAAAATTCTGAGTGTACGTCTGTTAATGGGTTAACAGAGCTATGTTACCTGAAGATGTGGATTTGTGCATTCATTATGGCCATCTGGAAATATAGGGTGGACCATTTAAAACTTTAAATTAGAATTGGCTATAAAAAAGTACTGATTTCACCGTACGACAATTTAAAAAAAGTCGTTACACTTGAACAGGATGATATGAAGCTATAGACTAAATGGAGTTACTTGGCGTTTTTCGTTTCCTCAGCCGGTTGCTCCTGCAATTTTTCCAAAAATTATTTTATATACTTGTTCGTCGCACCCTATGGTAACGGTATTAGTGTTAAATTAAAGAGGAGAATATATATTAAAAATACATTAAATATCATGTTTCTATCTGTATTAGTTCAGCATTAACATCCATATCAAGTTTACCCCTTAGTTTTTCTAGTTTATTCATATCTTGCTTTTTAAGAGACCAAGCTTTAAATGATTGTTAATACTAAACTAATACAGATAGAAGCTTGAAATTTAAAGTATTTTTAGAACATATTTTCTTCTTTGATTTGACATATATACCATATACATATATATATATACCATACATATATACATATATATGACATAGAGTGCGAATAAGTATTAAAAATTGTTTTTGAAAAATTGTATCCTTTGGAACTTTGTAGTCCTTTTAAGGGGCAACAGGATGAGAAAATGAAAAACTAATAACGCCGATTAACTCTATTTTCACCTATAGTTTCAGATGTTTATCATCTGGTTAATATGGACACTGTCAGACAGTGTTATTTTTTCAAATTTCTGGTTTTATTGGAGATGTTGAACTTTGTCCTTTGGTAATGGAACATAATATCATTCATATGACTACCACGACTGGCTCGGTAGTACATCATCCGATAAAACCCAATTTTTCAGAACAGTCTAAAACCCACACCAAACAGTGACTCGTTGAGTCGAATTGGAGATGACTGCTGTCCAGCTAAATATTGTTATCCGTGTGCACACTGATAAGAAAGCAGATTTTCTGCTAAATTTTTCTATAAAATATGAGTTATTATATATTATAATAACGTATATTTTCTAACGTATCGGAAAGATTCTCGAGGCCATTAACCAACTGCAAGTCAATGGAATATATTAACAATACTTTTAGAAAGAAAACTTATTATTACTTGAAATACATTTTTTTTATTATAGGCACATTGTCACGAGCTAAATTTGAAGTTCCGTCAATCTGAATGGTCTTATTTTTAATTAACAGCAGTAATTTTTAGCAAACTCCTCTTCAGCAGTTTGAATGCTGACGCAAAAAACTGTTGTTGTGGCAGAAAACCTGCTTTAATAGCAGAAAAAGTGCCTGCAAACAATCTCGGCTGTTGATAGTAGACATTTTTAGCGCAGGTTGCGATTGAAATGCAATGTGGTAATTTTTGTTGGCCAAGTTACGTCCCTAAAGAAAATCGGCCGAAAGATTTTTCGGTTTTGCTTCTCCTGTGTCATATGTAAGTGCACATACATAAGTATAAAATATCGTCATTTGTTAGTTTTCAATGTTAGTGGGAAAAAGCCAAACAGCGTAAAATAAAATCAATAACACTTGTATACCTATCACATATCGGTGGTATTTTGCAGCCCAAGTTCAGCTACAATGTTGACTAATTCCATTATCTCAAATTATTTCATTACTTAATATATTTTTGTTGTAGCATTTAAACACAAGTATTTCGTAACGAAAAAAGTCCGTAATTTCTTATAAACGTAGATGATCTCATTTTAACCGATCCGATCTTGTGACACACATCAGCTCAAACAACTCAAGAAGTAGGCAACTTGACAACCAACCAAACAAGCGGCTTGGCACAGCGGCTAGGCTGGCTGTCTGGCTGGCTTATCGGTTAAGAGCGCATAGCTGGCGAATATAAAAACAATATTCGTCGAACATGGTCTGGATGGAATTGCAAATAACTTTTGCGTTTGCTTTATCACTCTGAATGATTTATGGGATTTATTTGTACACACACATCCGTACATCCGTCCATGTATTTGCATTAGGGTGGCCCGTCCGCCCGTCCGTCGGGGGTGGCGGGGAATGTTGTGGAATTACAGTTCAGTCGGAAATCATGGCGAAAATTTGATTTTTTATTATTTCATTAAAAAATACATTATTCGATTAAAACCAATGATACGATTCGTTGTGTGAATGAAGAAAATGCATTTATTTGTTAAGGAGATAATTTGAATATTTTATCTCTTCTCTTCGAGTTTAATGAAAATTTCCAAATATAGGGTTGGTCATTAGAAACGACTATAAAAAAAGTACTGATTTTTTAAGAAGATAATTTGAGTATTTTGTCACTTCTCTTCGAGTTTAATGAAAATTTCCAAATATAGGGTTGGTCTTTTAAAACTTTAAATTAGACTATAAAAAAGTACTGATTATTTTTTCAAAATTTCATTTAATAATGGAACACAACAGCAGTCAGTACCTCATCCGATCAACCCAATTTTTCAGTACAGCCCAAAATCCACATTGGCATTGGCTTCTCAATAGTCACGTGTGGGTTCTCTGAACCCCATATGCGGCAATTTTGCTTATTGACATAGCTACCGAGATGAAAATGAGCTTCATGAAGGCCGATCTCTTCTCGAAAATTTTATACGTAAATTTCTTACAGTTTGGTCACAGGGTAGTCATTTGCAATTTGATATTTAAAAATGTTTCCATAAGCACTTTAAACCAAACAAATTACGATTTAGCCTCATTCCTTCTTGTGCCTCCTACACAATTGTATTTATCCTAGGTAATATTAAATCCTTCATAACTTCTTTACTGGTGCATGGAATCGACTATGACTTGATATTTTATCATGTTTTTACAATTTTTTTATAAATGTAGAAGCTGGGATCATGTGACACGAACCTTCTAGTATCTTCCACACAAATTATCCTGCCCTACATTAAATTGTATTCCTTATAAATTCCGTATGTATGTTCTCTAGGGTTTGGGGTTTCCCGGACTTTTTTCATTTCCCGGGAAAACGGGAATAAAAAATTTCCCGGGAAAAAGTAATTTATTTATAGGTATGTTCAATATGGTTTAAAATATCAACATTTAATAACTGGTGTGTTTTTTCAATACTGTCATATTACAAATTAAAAACGAATGTTATTGTCAAAATATTTTACAAATTATTTTTCATTTTACAAATATTTTACTCTACACCTTTTCAAGATTATATTCGGAACATACAAATTTATATTGAGAAATGTAAATTCATATTAGGGACATATAAATTCATAATGGGTAATGTAAATTTATAATAGGAACATGTTAATTAATAATGAGATATATAAATCACAATTCATTGAGAACAATTAATTCATAATAGGAACATACCAATTCATAATGAAGTATACAAGTTTGTAATCAGAAAAACCAAATTCATAATCAGAAAATACGTTTTCATATTCAGAAAATATGAATTCATAATGAGAAAATATAAAATCATATTGAGAAAATGTAAGTTTATAATGAGAATATTGATAAAATAGGTTTTTCTACGAAAAAATCCATAGAAAAACGTACATACATAGCTTCGATTATAAATTTTAGAGTTCCTGATTATGAATTTATATTTTATGAATATATATTCCTGAATAAGAATTTATATTTTCTCATTATCAATTTGGATTTTCTCATTTTGTATTTTGTATATCTCATTATCACTTTGTATGTTCTTATTATGAATTTATATTTCTCAATATGAATTTACATTTCACATTACGAATTTACAGTGCTGATTATGAATTATCATGCTCCTGTAATGAATTTACATTTATTGTTATGAATTTACATCTCATCGTGAACTTACATATTCCGATTATAAATTACATTTTCGCATTATAAACTTGAAAAGTTGTAGACTAATCGTCAGAATTGGACATTTATATCGCCGGTAGAAGTGACTGACACCTACACTAGATTCAAAATTGAAAACGATTAAGGAAACAAATAACTCATATGACGGAGAATGTTATGACGCATTTAATTTACAATATTCATTCGTATGGAGACAAAAATATTTTATAGAAACAGGGGAGAATATTCTAAAATGTAAAAACAATAGAAACATAAAAAATTAATATTAATTTAATAAATTCATAAAAAATAAAAATATTGAAATAGTCCAGTCATTAATTCTTACAAAGGGCCATTTAAATACATCGTAGCATATATTTATATTCCTATTAGATTTCTCTTGAAAGTTTCCAGGCGAACAATTTTTATTGTATTCCTATTTTTAGACCATTTCTTTCTGGCTACATATGTAAAGTAAATTGTTCTTGAAGAAGATATTCACCTCGATTCTTCTAGGAAAACAAGCCATAGTATTGTCGGCATGATATTTTTATATCACAATGAAGATCCTGCAAATAGCCTCACAGAAAGTTTTTATTTCCCTAGCTGGGTTTCGCATAAAATGGCTATTTAGCGAATTTAAAAAGTTTTGTTTGTAGTAATATAATATAAACAAATACTCAACAAATACTTATTATTGTCAGTAATGTAAATACATATATGAATTTGAAATACATCTCAAAATTCCAATTTATATAGTTACATTAAATTATTGATCAACATAATAAATAAATTAGATTTTTACTATTTCCCGTATTCCCGGGAAATTGAAATTTTTTTTCACAAATTTGTCCGGGAATTCCCGGGAAAATCGATTCGGGAATTCCCGGACCCCAAACCCTAATGTTCTCTGAAAGTAAGGGTATATATAAGTCGGTTTAGCCGACTGAAGCTTACATACTTACTTGTTTTTTATTTATTTTTTTGTGAACAAAAAATATAACTGCGATTTTTGTAAAATAAATTTAATTTATAATTAATATTGTCAGTAAGAAGCTCCATAAGTTCCATGATGATGTTCACAGTACTTACTCCAAAACAATTACAATAGTGATATCTGTCGAAATTAAAAATATTTAATATTTTTAACACCGTCCGGCAGTAGTAGTAGTACGTAGTACTGAGATGGCAGCCCTTGGCCGAAGATGTACTGTTTCGGGTCAATCCGGTACAAAGAACCAGTTGCCATGGGATTGCCGTCCGGCAGTCCACATTACGTCTGAAACTATAGGCAAATTTGAGTTTATTAACGTTTGTAGTTTTTTTTTTATTTCCCCAGTCTGTTGCCATGCTTCTGTCTGTATTAGTGTAACATTTAGAACCATTTCAATTTCTTTTTCTCTTAAAAAGTAAAATATGAAAAAATAAATTAAATAAACTAAGGGGGATACTTGGAATGGTTGTTAATGCTAATCTAATATAAATGGAATCATGAAGTTTGAAGTATTTTTAACCGATACTCTCCTATTTTATTTGACACATATGACGGTATCATGGGGTGCGAATAAGTATATAAAATAGTTTTTTTTTTTGAAAATTGTATCCTTTGTCTTTTTGTAGTCCTGTGCAGGGACAACAGGATGAGGAAATGAGACTCTAAAACCTAATAAACTCTATTTTGCCTATAGCTTCAGACGTATGTACATCATTCGGTTCAAGTGCAACTACTTTTTTAAAATTGTCGTACGGTGTAATATTTAATATTACTCGCAATTATGATAATTAGAATGTAATTTGAGCGATTTGACAAAGCAAAGCAAAAAAAATTCACTGAAAACCAAGTGCACATACCAATTTAATTGTATTTTAAAACCCAATTTGTTTGAGCTGGTTGCTTCACCTGTGCGAGTCACAATTTCATTTTTGAGGTCAATTTCGTAACAGTCGAAATTGTGAAACCATATGTTTCCAAAAATGTTGATAACTAACACATGAAACATTTTGAAATGAAATCCCAGGGCGTAGGAAGTTCTCTCTTATCAGTTACAAACACCAAACACGCCATGATGAAATGATACATACAAGCAACATAAATAAACAACGTTGTTACGTTACATGTGGAGCTTGGAGCGGACGGAGAACGACTACTTGTGACAACACCTGATAAAAAAAGTAGAAATAAAGAAATGTTTTTTTTAATTATTACGAGGAACAAGTACACGAAATATATTTCAAAAAACATGCACTTTGTACTTAAGTACATTCATTAACAAAAAAAAGAGTGCGATAAAGAAATTTCAAATTCTATTTTCTCATTTAGAATTTTTGCCATACACATACACCACACCGGATGCGGTGTGGGGAGTATTCATGAAACACATGAAGGTTTACATTTTTGGAGCGGACAACCGCAATTTTTTACTTCCCGCTCTAATGTACATATCTCCCCCATAAAGGATGAGAGATCTAATCTACATATCTCACACTTGAAGAGGAGTTTAATGAGATTGTAATGGTGTCATTTGTGCTTGGCTGTGTCAGATTTGCGTGCTGTAATGTATTCCGAAAATAAATTTACGTTGAAATTAAACAAATGTTGTCAGAGCTTATGTGCTTCAATGTGGTTTGGGAATTGTTTAATTTAATAATTACTGCCATGCGGTTTGGGAATTGTTTAATTTGATAATTACTTACTCGCATGCACTGTATTTTTGTAGGCACATTATCACCGTTGGTACTGGCAAAATTCAAATTTAGGCTATTTACCTTACGTTAGTTGGCCCTTTTATTTACTTTAGACAATTGGAACAATTTACATAAATCAAGGACTAAGCTTACAGGTTTTGCTTGGTGTTGTTATCCGCTTAATAAGACCTTGTAAAGGATATCACTTGTACAGCGTATTGCACATCCCCTGCACACTGGATCCAAATCGATTTTTTTGGCAGAAAAAAATGTTAATGTTAAATGTGTATATATTTTCTTTATGGCAATTAAAAAAGAACTGGATAGAACAGAAATAAATTAAAATAAAACAAGGAAAGGCTAAAGTCGGGCGGGGCCGACTCTATGATACACTCCACTTTCAATCCGAATACAATTTAATTCGATGAAAAAGTGTGTGTTTGACAAAAAATGTTAAATCGGAAAGGACATTTGTATGGGCGTATATTGAAATCTGGAACGATATAGGTGAAATATATATAGTTATAGTTTGGCCAAAATCGGTTAAACATTTGGGAGCAACATTTGTATTTGCGCTATATCTAAATCTGAACCGATCTTAGCCAATTTCACCATAGGATTTTTACTTGGATTATAAGCTCTTGTGACAAATTTAAAGAAAATCGAGTGAAATATGTGGTTTCTAAAGCGGCAAAAGTCAAATCGGGAACCACATTTGTTTGGGGGCTATATCTAAATCTGAACCGATCTTACCCACTATCTGCATAGGTGTTTCTAGTTGGATTATAAGATGTTGTGTAAAATTTTAAGAAAATCGGGTACAATATGTGGTTTCTAGAGCGGAAAATGTCAAATCGGGAGCGACATTTGTATGGGGGCTATATCTAAATCTGAACCGATCTTACCTAATTTCTGCATATGTGTTTCTAGTTGGATTATAAGATGTTGTGTCAAATTTTAAGAAAATCGGGTACAATATGTGGTTTCTAGAGCGTAAAATGTCAAATCGGGAGCGACATTTGTATGGGAGCTATATCTAAATCTGAACCGAGCTCACCGAATTTTTGCATAGGTGTTTCTAGTTGGATTATAAGATGTTGTGTCCAATTTTAAGAAAATCGGGTACAATATGTGGTTTCTAGAGCGGTAAATGTCAAATCGGGAGCGACATTTGTATGGGAGCTATATCTAAATCTGAACCGAGCTCACCGAATTTTTGCATAGGTGTTTCTAGTTGGATTATAAGATGTTGTGTAAAATTTTAAGAAAATCGGGTACAATATGTGGTTTCTAGAGCGGAAAATGTCAAATCGGGAGCGACATTTGTAAGGGGGCTATATCTAAATCTGAACCGATCTTACCTAATTTCTGCATATGTGTTTCTAGTTGGATTATAAGATGTTGTGTCAAATTTAAAGAAAATCGGGTACAATATGTGGTTTCTAGAGCGGAAAATGTCAAATCGGGAGCGACATTTGTATGGGGGCTATATTTAAATCTGAACCGATTTGCCTCAAATTAAATAGCGTTCGTCCTTGATCCACAAAACTTACTTGTGCCAATTTATGTTAAGATCGGACTATAATTGCGACCTGTAGTTTGATTACAACAATAGATGGACAGACAGACAGACTCAGAAAGTGATTCTAAGTCGATCGGTATACTTAACAATGGGTCTATCTCGCTTAATTTTGGGTGTTACAAACAAATGCACAAAGCCATAATACTCTCGTGGAGTGTATAATAAACTAGTCCAAAGTCGGGTCACTTTTTAATTTTTTAAAAAATAAAAAAATATTTCGCTTGTAAATTTTGTCTTTCTTCCTTTAGCTGCAAATTTCTATTATTTATCGTAAAGAAGAAACGTTTAACGTTCTTCTCAAGGTGTATTTATATCAGGTGAAAGCAGGAGCCCAGCTGACTGAATTTTTTTTTTCATTCAATAGTAATCAAAACTGTCAAATTCCATATATTTTGCTTTGACATTATGGCTCACCTTTCAAAAAATTACTTGTATTTTGTTGTTGCCGAATTTGTTGTTGTTCTAGTGCTATCACCTGTATAAATACGCCTTGGCTCTTCTAGAATCATTTTAGCCAACTCCATAATTGTCAATTTTTCAATACAAATAAAAATGATCAAAAAATGTCAAATCGCAAAGCACCAATTGGAAAATGTTTAGTACATTTTACTCATGAAGTAGTACCACACATCCCTGCGGTAAGATTTCCATATAATTCCGTGTATTTCAACAGATGTTGGCTGTGAGAGTTCTTACCACCTACCTTCATTAAGATATGTATATGCAATAAGTATATACATTTTAGAAAGACGACTTCATGTAAAGGGTGATTTTTTAAGAGCTTGATAACTTTTTTTAAAAAAAAAACGCATAAAATTTGCAAAATCTCATCGGTTCTTTATTTGAAACGTTAGATTGGTCCATGACATTTACTTTTTGAAGATAATTTCATTCAAATGTTGACCGCGGCTGCGTCTTAGGTGGTCCATCCGCTTAGTCCAATTTTGGCATTTCCACGTTTTTGAGTAACAGAGACCCAATTGGTGCGAACGGCGACGAATCGAAAATTGGTGGTCATCATTAACACTGGCCGATACAGCTGCGATATTTTCTTCAGTTCGCACTCTACGTAAGCGTGTTGGTGGTTTAATGTCCAACAATGTAAATTTGGTGCGAAATTTAGTCACAATAGCCCGAATAGCCGCTTCAGTGGGTCGATTAAACTGACCATAAAATGGAAGCGCGCAATGAACTTTCTTAACAGAGCACGCATTTTGATAATAAAATTCAATAATTTGCAAGCGTTGTTCGTTTGTAAGACGATTCATGATGAAATGTCAAAGCATACTGAGCATCTTTCTCTTTGACACCATGTCTGAAATCCCACGTGATCTGTCAAATACTAATGCATGAAAATCCTAACCTCAAAAAAATCACTCTTTATATAAATGCAACAGCAATAGGAAATAGATAATGAATGACAGATGTTCATAAAAAATAATTTATTGTGACAATTAATTGTCGCAAACCAAAGCACTTATTTCAAAAGTAAAAACTTAATTTTATCTACGGACGCAGCAGTTAAACATATTTTTTGCCTTCTGATCCTCGATCGAAATTAACGAATGTCGTTTATTTTTCTAAGAACATACAATTTTAGAGAATTCAGAGAGTTTTATATGAGGCAACACGAAAACATGGAAAATGCTCCTAAGAAGTTCACATTAAAAATTTCCTAAAAATAAAGCGTGCACCAATACGAACTTTGCATACTGTATATATACATATATATATATATATACTACCTAATATCCTAATCATTTCAACTTCATAAATTGTATATTTAATGATAACATAACAGCCATCAACCAACTCTAAGGAAAGTGAAGTCACAAGCGCGACACAAGTAGTTTAGAACATTTATTTGTCGAAAATAGAACTTGATATCTTATCGTTAGTTGTTTAAAAAAGGAAATGATTTGATAAGAACAGTTTGCACGAAAAAAAACGAATATTGAACATTGTGATTTCTTCACAGTTTGAAATTGCAGCAGCAAGGTGTTATTGCACTCACTCCCATCATGTCGTACAAGACCAAAGTAATATTTATTTAGAATTCAACAAAATGATCAAAATTCAATAGAAAGCAATTTATAATTAACGAACGATTTATTTTTTTTCTTAATTTATTTACAGATCAACTCTAAATACAGCGAAGAATTGGCTCAGGAATGCCTGGAATGGATCAAAATTGTGACAAGTGAGCCCATCAACACTTCCGGCGATATGGATAATTTCTTTGAAGTGTTGAAGGATGGCGTTCTCTTGTGCAAATTGTCCAATTGCCTGCAGCCTGGTTCGGTCAAAAAGATAAACGAAAGCAAAATGGCCTTCAAGTGCATGGAGAATATTTCTGGTAATATCAAAGATGTCCCATCTTTGTTCGAGATGCCGTAACATTATGTTTTCTTTCAATTCACAGCTTTCTTGGAATGTGCCAAAAACTTTGGCGTACCCACACAAGAAACCTTCCAAAGTGTTGATCTCTGGGAAAGACAGAACTTGAACTCTGTTGTGATTTGCATCCAATCGTTGGGTCGTAAGGTAAGCTCCTCGATCAATAGAAAGAAAAGAAAAACTTAATTTAATTGTGTTTTGCTCGACAGGCTCAAAACTTTGGCAAGCCCTCCATTGGTCCCAAGGAAGCCGACAAAAATGTTCGCAATTTCTCCGATGAACAATTGCGGGCCGGTCAAAATGTCATCTCCCTTCAGTATGGCTCCAACAAAGGTGCCAACCAATCGGGCATTAACTTCGGCAACACCAGACACATGTAAAACTCATCTCTACCACCACATGTTCCACTTTTTATTGAAAAATCCCACAACAGCTTGGCTCTGCTTGTTATAACTGGTTAGACATTCCACATGATCTACGACATTCCTTTTGTTTTAATATTATTATCACATTAAACGACAACAACAACAATGTACTACATTTTTAATTTATGTAATTGAAAACTGAAATTATTATTTCCCCTTTCTTCCCAATACAAATGTTCTCTTTTTGTATTTTAAGAGTATATACATACATACATACATATATAAACGTTGACACTTTTTATACATAATTTCCTCCTGAGTTTTTATTAATAGCACCGACGTAATTTAATCAATCAATCCAATGTCTGCTCCTTGACATAAACTCAATTGGCACCACCAACTTTCAGATCAGTCTCAATATAACACCACCACCACTCAGATAATCAACCTATGAATTATATTATCTACTCGTACATAAGAGTATATGAAGTATATCACCTCACATGACGGGAAAGTATATACATACATACATACATATTGTTTTATAATCGCTTACATTCATACGTGTATTTTGAAATGTGCCATTTTTATTAATCTTTAATCTTGTTTACTTAACAACCACTCGTACATAAAAATGAAACTTAAAGTGTCCTTATCTTATATGTATATGAACTACTACTCCCTCCTTCCAACAATCATTGAAATGCTCGGCCAAAATTTTCTATACTTCTTCTATTCGTAATTTATTTTTTTTTTAATTTCGATAATAAATACATATTTACTGAAAGATAAACTAAAACTATTGTTTTTACTTAAGGCACTAAAAGCGCTGTTGTATGCGAATGGTAAAAGCCCGAACTCATCAATCAGATTAAAAACAGCGTCTTAAGCTGCTTTTCGCTGTCAATATGAAAAGGGGTATACTTTACATTGAGATGAGGTATACTTTACAACTTGGAGTTCTATGAATATTTCTGTTATGAAGGAATGTGACGGAAGGCCTATTTATCGGATATGGATGAATCTTTTGATTCGTTTGCACTATATATCTCTGATTCACCTTACATTTATTATGAATGGAAAACCATTAGTATTGTTTTGACGATTGTTATTCCTAATGGACAAATTCATAAGATCACAAACCAAGTCTTCGTGGAACTAAAGACAATGAGATACTTAGCCAAAATTTACTGGTCGAATTAATAGATAAGACCCAGTGTTTTCTGCTATCCAAATGCAAATTTCCGGAGCTGCCATAAAAATAGATACAACACCGT
The DNA here is from genome assembly GCA_947397865.1 of Polietes domitor. Taxonomy (NCBI): domain Eukaryota; kingdom Metazoa; phylum Arthropoda; class Insecta; order Diptera; family Muscidae; genus Polietes; species Polietes domitor. Next base: position 49,682,639 of record OX377621.1, read on the forward strand.
GCGACAGTACGTTTTGGACTTAAGCAAAACCATATATACATGAAACTCATGTGTACTCAGTTTTTCATTAGGTGATCTTTTCTCCTTTTTACAGACTTTTAATTTTCAAAGGCCATAATATTGTCTTAATAATTTATTTTCAGACTTTTACGAGTCATACAAAGGTGTCATGGGTATCAAATAAAAGGGAAGAATATCAGTTAAAAATACTTCAGATGTCATGCTTCTATCTGCATTAGTTTAGCATTAACAACCGTTTCAAGTTTACCCCTTAAAAAGTAAAATATGAATAAACTAAAAAAAACTAAGTGGGAAATTTGATAGTTAATGCTAAACTAGTACAGATCGAAGCATGCAATTTGAAGTATTTCTAACACATATTCGTCTCTTTCATTAGAAATTCATGTTGCCTTTATATGACTCGGAAAAGTACTAAAATAAATTATCTATATCCTTTGGAAATTAAAAGTCCTGTAAACAAGAGAACAGATCACGAAATTAATTTCTAATTCTATTTCTATTTCTTAATTAATTTCTAATTTTCTTATTATAAGTACTGCTATGAATAGTAGTGTCTTTTGAGTAGTTATTCGTGCTATCATTTCACAATATCCAGATTAAGCTGGTATTTTGTTCATAATCTTTGATTAATTTACAACGCATAAAATTTGCAAAATCTCATCGGTTCTTTATTTGAAACGTTAGATTGGTCCATGACATTTACTTTTTGAAGATAATTTCATTTAAATGTTGACCGCGGCTGCGTCTTAGGTGGTCCATCCGCTTAGTCCAATTTTGGCATTTCCACGTTTTTGAGTAACAGAGACCCAATTGGTGCGAACGGCGACGAATCGAAAATTGGTGGTCATCATTAACACTGGCCGATACAGCTGCGATATTTTCTTCAGTTCGCACTCTACGTAAGCGTGTTGGTGGTTTAATGTCCAACAATGTAAATTTGGTGCGAAATTTAGTCACAATAGCCCGAATAGCCGCTTCAGTGGGTCGATTAAACTGACCATAAAATGGAAGCGCGCAATGAACTTTCTTAACAGAGCACGCATTTTGATAATAAAATTCAATAATTTGCAAGCGTTGTTCGTTTGTAAGACAATTCATGATGAAATGTCAAAGCATACTGAGCATCTTTCTCTTTGACACCATGTCTGAAATCCCACGTGATCTGTCAAATACTAATGCATGAAAATCCTAACCTCAAAAAAATCACTCTATATATAGACTGTACAATTCACTTATAAGAGTAGTCTTATCTTGAGTAGAGACTTAATATTGAAGTCATTTTGTTTATTGCTTATTGGAATGTGTAGGGTATTATTAGTTCATTTTATAAATTTTAATATTGTTTCTAAGTTAATTTTATTATTCATAATTTAAGATGGAAGTATTTTATAACCACATACGGCCTATCTGGCTCGGTTATTTTTTTTTGGAATAATAATAATGGAAAACTGAGTATAGTTTTTCTACATAAAATCTCCAGTTTCATATGTACATATATGGCCTTGTTCAAGACCAATAAAATAAATGTAAAATTGTCGCACTGTGTAATCAAAACTTTAAGAACTCTTATATTACTTAGGTCCAAACTATTCGTGCCAGAGTTGGATTTCAGACACTAATATTGAAGTTATAAAGAATGTAATTTTACATAGGATGGGAACAATTGTTTGGGAGGTACAAAAGCATAAATATTTTATAAGTTTAATAAAAATATTAAAACATTTTGAAATATCAAATTGGAATTAGTATGGAAGAAGAACCAGAAGAGGCGTGGCAATATCGCCCATATTTTAGGTGAATGCAATGTTTATAAAAATATTGGTAAAATTTCAGAGTATTCACCCGTATATAAGGGAGGTACTAGAAGGGGCGTGCCAATTTTGCTCATCTCCAAACTGAAACTAGGTTAAGGGGAGAGGTTAAGGAAAATATTACGGTGTGCCAAGTTTGAATAAATTCCGCCGTTATCATGTACACCAGTCAGCCAGAAAGACGGACGGGCATGACTCAAACAGCTTAAAAAGTCGTGAAAATCCGTTTCACGAACAAACATACCAATACGTTACACTTTTTTTCTGTCTCAAATGATATATACCCTCCTACAGTGTAGAGTGAGGGTATAAAATGAGTTTTTGATTGAGTATAGTGCATTAACAAAAATACGCATCCTCACAAATCACCTTCTATTCCTAATAATTTATTAGCTAAATTCTAAAATATTTCAAAAATTGTTTAAAATTCATTTTTTCTGTTTCATTCGCTTTCGTTCCCCGTTCGTGTGGGTTAACGTACACGCATTATATTTAGATGGAATCTCCAGAAATTAAGAAAAAACCGTTTTAACTGGAAGGATCAAATGAATTTTATAGAATTAATTACGGGACTGACCAAGGCGTATTTATAAAGGTGATAGCAGGAGCCCAGCTGACTGACATTTTTTTCATTCAAAAGTAACCGAAATTGTCAAATCCCATAAATTTTGCTTTGACAGTATGGCTCACCATTCAAAAAATTACTTGTATTTTGTAGTTGCCGAATTTATTTTTGTTGTAGTGCTATCACCTGTATAAATACGCCTTGGGACTGACTTCAATTCTCAGTCGTATGTATGCGAGTGCTACTTTGTTAAAAGACAGTTATCTATATTAAATTCTATAGTCTTTACGTTACCGAGTACTCGCTAGTTATTTTTTGTATCAAGTCGAGTAGAAAAAAGTAACCATAATGAATCTGTCATCTGATTGCTATGCGGTTGTCAAACACATGTAATGAACACTGCCAATATCTGAAGAGGTTATATTTACAAATTGAGTTTTATAACAAACTTAAAAAATAGAAATACTGTATAAAAATGCCTACTTACGAACTATCATTGGTGTTAAGGCAAATGTCTAGGGTAAGTCCAGGCATGTTATACGTAGGAGATTCAAAATCTATTTATCTATTTCAATCATTTAGCCGGAATTGGTGTCCGCCTTGAAACGTACGGCAGAAGCAATTTTAGATAAAGGAGGTATAATAAGAAGCTTACAGAATCTGGGATCGAGGGCTCTACCACACAAAATAAGTGAACATGGGCTTGTCCATCGCGAAGGCACTTATTTTACTATAAATTTTGACACTGCACCTGTGAAACTTGCTGATCTGAAGGAAGAATTTGGCCGTGATGTAGATATAATACGGCGAAATATATATAAGGTACAAGAACCGGAAAAGTATGAATGTACTTTACCTGAGGAAATGATGCCTCCAGCATATCGTAAAGATGTCCAAGAGATGATTGAAATAGCGAAGCGAAAACAAAAACCCAAATATAATTATAACTCTGGTTTGGACTATTACCCTTTCCAAAAATAGGTTACATATACTTTTCTTTATATTTTAATTAGTTAATAAAGTTAATTCTTGCAAAATTTTATTTTATAATCTACTTGTATTTTGTACCCGGAGTTGCACGGGTTCATTTTTCCCTATTCCGCTACTTCATAGGCTGTGGAAGATAAAATGAGTAATTTTTGATAGTTTGAAAATATTTTTTGTGTGGGAGGTACCACCCCCCTTTGTCCTATCATGACCTAGTATATCCAGGAACCATCCTCTGTCCAGAAGTTAGATATAGTAAAATTTTCAGACGAATCGGTCCACCGGTTTGGCGTCCTATACGCAACATACAAACACATTGATTTTTATATATATTTGAATTTCTTTTCACACGATAATTCTTCATTTTTAAACGATTCGTTCGTCGCAATCAAAAAAAAAACCCCTTGGTCTCAATGTGACATTTATCAATACAGAAAAATTCCAAAGGTTTTTTATCGGCTTATTATTAATCTGCTTATAAGAAAACTATTTGAAATATTTTAGAAACGCCTAGTTTGTGCCGAAGGTGCTGGAGCTTGTTGTTGTTGCTTGGCTGGATCATCTAATACTCGTACAAGCATTGAATTTTTTGGGCCAGTACACCATGTAATGCCATTCTCATCAATAACAAAAGTTTCCAGTGTCACCTGCCATTGGCCACCCGAAGAAATTGGAAGAAGAAAATTACCGGACAAAAAATCACGTTGTGGTTTGACTATTTGTGTTAACGTTACGGTATCACTTTGTGGTTTCAAACCCTCGCCTGTTGGCCTAGGTGTTAAAAGTCTGGAGATCAAGCTCAGCTGTACTCCATCAATACTTCTGAAAAGTGATGGCTTCTTTCCATAATGTTGAATGACACCTTCTACTTTTATTACCAAATTACTACCAGCCTGTACATTGACGGGCTTGCCATCACTTCTCGGCTGGGGACTGACTGAAAGCTTTATTTGGGTCGATTGCAAGACTTGGAAAAAGTACCGAGGCAAGCATAGCGGAGTCTTAGTTATGATTTCTATTTCAGCCAATATTATGTCCAAATGGAAATTATTAATAGTTTTGTTATTGGCGGTCTCTTCGGGTATTGATTTGCTCAACTCCTCCATACGACGACAACAGTTCACCAAATATCGAGATTCAGGACATTTGCCAACTGTTTGGAAATCGGGTGGGTCCGAGGGAGTAGCGAAGCATATGGTTTCTACTATGTGGGCAAACAAAACGCACTGATGTTGAACGATTTCTAAAAATTCTAGAGTTATTGGATCTGCATCGAATGATGATTTATAAAGGCGACCAAAAGATTCCTCACAGGCCTTCAATTCCTTAACAAGTTTCCTCAGTTGATTAGTAACATGACCAAACTTTTGTAAATAATCACGAGAATTCTGCGCCAAACTGCCAGCTATGGCTGGGGGCGGTACTATGATTTGGGCATTCTTTATGGTCACCGCCGAATGGAGGGTTTGTAAAAACTGTGCTCTGAGCTTGAGAAATTCCAACTGAAATGTAAATGGATGTGATGGAGAAGAACTGGCTCTTAAACTAGCCAGAGATTGCCAATATAAATTGTTTGCCATTTCCAAACGTTGCATTAAAGGTACCGATTGGTCCATCGGCATATTTCGCATAATATGATTTTCACATAATTCATAGTTTTCGTGCATAAATTCATACGGTATGCTATAGTTTAATATACATTCGGCCTGAGCTAGTTGCGCTAGACCGTTTAGAAAGAAATGAAGTTTATCCACTACCGTGTTTCGTGAGATTTTCAAATAAATATGTGCAGCTAGATAATGTTGCCCGTAACGACTTGCTGAACGTGCAATGCGATATTGAGTCCATGGATTCGATTTGATGATAATTTGTTCGAATGTTCTCATTACTGCTGTGGGCATAAAACAACCCATCATAGTTTGCAGCGCAACGGCTGATAGAATTTCTACTGAACGAGATGACTCTTCGCTCGAAATACGATCAATGGTTGTAGTTAATTTGCGCATAACCAATAAAAGATTCTTCAGTACCGGATTAGACTAAAATATTATAAGACTCTAGTTAAATGGAATCCACTTTAATAATACTCATTTGACGTACCCTTTGTTCCTTGGTCTGATCCGTTTCCATTTCCTCGCCATCTGTCAACGATAGTGATGGTGGCGCGAATTTTCTCATTTGAAAGTGAGAACACAGCGAGCCTAGCGCCTCGCACATAGCATTCTCATTGGACGAAGGATATTGAACATTGTCATTTAGAAGTTTTGCTAATGTGGTCACCAATTCAATGCCAAAATTAACATCTACTGATGAAACTCTTATGGCACAAGCTAACACCTTTCTCAAGTCATCGGAACGACTTTGATCTCGGATGGTACACCAGAGAAGGCTTTGTAGATGTAAATTGATCATTTCCATTATGGTGGTTATGTGCTGAGGCTTGTTACTAACGTCTGCATAGCAAACAAGAGATGCCAAAACAGTAATTGCCTGACTTGCAGTAGCATAATCCTTCAGACAGAGACAATTTTTACACAAGTCCAGAACAGAGGGGGGTTCTTCATTTTGATCCAGTAAAATGTGGCAAGTCAAGGGACAGTCGCTTAGTTTCAATATTATTCCGAGAAATAGATACTGTTCCGAAGGGTCGGAGCAAACGAAGGCTTTTGATATGAGATCCTTAATGGCCGATTTGGGCCAAGCATGAATACACTGTTTCTCCGCCAACTTGTTCAAGGACTTTAAAGCTTGTGCTCTGACAGGCTTGCGCAGGTCTTCTATGGATTCCAGTAATAGACTGACTTGGTCAGGCACTCCCGTTAAAGTTCTAGCTGAAAGTTCGGTTAATGATGCCAAGATGGCCACAACGAAACTTTCTCCCGGATATTTGGGTAGTAAATTCAGACAAAGTTTCTTCACTAATGCCGCTGTATTGGCATCGTGGTGCATATGCCTTAAGACCGGTATCAATTGTAACTTCATTGGCACGGGTATTTGCAAAGATTCAATCATATCAGAAATTTTTGCACACATGCTTATTGCAAATGATCTGGATTGTGCCGCAAACTGACCACTAGCATATATCGCTGCCTCCACTTCTACCGTATCATGACTGTCCAATGCCCTTCGGAGTGCATGGTGTACTTGCTGCTTCTCTGGTATGACGCGCGAGACGGCTCCTAATGTTCTCAATGTCAGAGCTCTGGCGACCGGATCGTTGGAATGTATGACCATGAAAATCCTTTTGACAAACGCATCAATGCTTAAAATTTTATCCAAATGGTTTTCACTTTGCTGGCACACCCTCAAAACCCAGAAACGTAATAAATTGGAACCATTTAAGAAGAATTCCGCTAACTTCAGAAATGACGAGTTGATTAGAATCGGAAATGGGTACTTTTCAAAAAGGCGTGGGAATCGAACAATAGCCTCACACTGAACGCCGAGTTTAGTTGAGCGCAGACCCTTATCTAATTCAGTGAGTACAGAATTTGCATCTTGTTCATCTTGCATCTTATCGCTTGTCTGAAAATGATCAAAAATAAGAGATATTAAAAATCTAATAATAACATCCCATCAAATACATACGCCCATGTGCTGACAACCGCATGATTTCCAAATCGCATTTTTTTTGGCGATTTCGAGTCTCTAAATTTCGCATTTTTACTTTAAACAATTGTTTTCAGTTTTCTTTCTTTACTGGCGGATAAATGAAGAAGATGTTTGGTTAAACATAGCAATTTTAAATAGAAATGTAAAATTTAGAGACTCGAAATCGCCAAAAAAAATGCGATTTGGAAATCATGCGGTTGTCAGCACATGGGCGATAGTAATATTATTATTATTGGTGAAGCCCTTATATCGCCCATTGTCCCTATATTTGTTATTTCGTCAAGGATGAAATTGACATTAGTTATCTCCATTAAAGTCCAGTATCTGCAAATGTACTGATGAAGGGAAATGGACGTCACTATTGTGGTGTGGTCTTGATTATGGCAATGCATTTAATTTTTTTCAATTTTAATATCAAGAAATTTAACAAATACCCACTTAAAAACCGACAATGGATGGACAATTTTTTGTTTACCTTTTCTTCTTTTTAAAAAAATAAAATGATAACAAGAGATAATAACGAAAGAGAAGGGAGAATAATATCGAAAATCGCGATCTGGCAACGTCGCGTTTTCCGACGCGACGCGACGTACGCCGCGACATTGTCGCTATCCCTGGCGATCCAATTGTGTTTCGGTTTATTTGTAGACAACAACTGCCTGTTTGTTATCATTCGGCTTTGAGTTTTTACAAAGAAGAATAGTTCCACGTGCGGGTGAAATTTATTATTTTTCATTTTTGTGAGTTTCAGAAAAAATAAAATAGTTGCAATGGGCAAACGATTCCAGAAGAAAAAGAAATCTGAACAGTTGGAAATAGTTCCAATGGATGAAAATCCACCATTACCATCTCAGAGACCTTCCGATGAATCCATTCCAAAAAGGGTATGTATTGATGTTTTATTTTGTAAAACAATTTTTATGACTTTCATTTTTAGGAGAAATGGATAAATAAACAAAGGGTGCTTGTTTTTGCTGCCAGAGGCATAAGCCACCGCGATAGACACTTGATGAAGGACATAAAAACGCTGATGCCTCATCATAGGCCTGAATCAAAAATGGAAAGATCAAAGACTTTGTCTACGGTCAATGATATGTGCGAAATGAAACATTGTAACAAGTCAATATTATTCGAAGGGCGTCGCAAGCGTGATCTATACATGTGGGTATCTCACGTACCAAATGGTCCTTCAGCTAAATTCTTAGTGGAGAATATACACACGATGGCTGAACTGAAAATGACCGGCAATTGTCTGAGAGGCTCTAGACCATTGTTGTCTTTTGATGCTAAATTTGACGAAATACCACACTTGAAGTTGCTGAAAGAGCTATTTACACAAACCTTTGGTGTACCAAATCATCATCCAAAAAGTCAACCTTTTGTAGATCATGTGTATAATTTCACATATCTGGATAGGCGGGTATGGTTTAGGAATTTCCAAATTCTTTCGGAAGACGGTGGTTTGGCGGAAATCGGTCCACGTTTTGTCATGAATCCTGTAAAAATTTTCGAAGGATCTTTCACAGGCAACACCATTTGGGAAAATCCGGACTATGTTAGTCCTGCCAGACAACGACAAATTTTGAAAAAGGCTGCAAAAGAACGCTACGTCAATCGTGTTGAGCAAAAGGTACACCACGAGGCAACACTACCTACAAAGGCTTATGAAGGCATTGAGTATGATGATATTTTTGACGATAACGATGCTATTGAAACTGCAAAACTCTTGGCTGAGAAGGCTAAAAAGAAAGCAATTCAAATACAAGAAAAGGCAAAGAAGACGCCAAAACAAAATTTGACCAAGAAAATCAAAGAAAAACAATTGGAAGTCATTAAGGAAGTTATAGAAAAGAAGAAACTAAAAGGAAATAAAGTCATTAAAAAGAAAGCTTAAATTCAGAGTTTAAATTTTTCTTTCATTTGGTTTTTTATTATAATATATATGTATGTATATGACATTATGTAAGATTTTATAAATATTAAATAGACACAATAGAAACAAATTATGGTGTGTACCTTTTTCAAAAATATGCACTGTAATACGGAAGCAATCTATGAATATACATTAAATGTAGGTACATCGCAACTCGCTGTGTTGACCATCAAAAAGCAATCTTCGTATTAAACGTAAATACATATATTGGAGAAATATAATAATTTTACATGAAGAATGTGTATAATATGGAACATGATGGTGGGTTTTACATATTTAACAAAATAATTACTTTACTGAGTCGTCTTTTTTACTTGGTAAATAAATTAAATCTTAAATGTATGTATATAAAAATTGTGCGGGTTTCTCCGATAAAGCTTCCTGCTTTATAGTAAAGGCATTGTATACATCATTTCGTATAGTTACATAAAAACCTTCGTTGGACTTAGCCAAGTCTTGTAAACAACTTTGGACAAATGTTGAATACACTTACAGTACATTAGCATACATGCACGATCCACTTACTATTTAGTAAAAAATAAATATAAAATATAAGATTTATTTATTCATACGACTCCATGGCCCCATCAGGTACGATCATCGGTTTGTGGCCTTGCTTGCTAAATGGTTGCTTGTTGATGGGCATCATTTCGACAACTTGTATAGGTGGTTCCTCTCCTGGAATATAATATCGAAAATTGTGATTATTTCATCCAAGCTACAAATTCTTTTGGCCCTCCACTATGGCATTACGTCTTTGTGTATTTGTTTGTAATACCAAAAATAAATTGTTTATTATACCGATCGTTTTGAATCTATTTAGAAATGTCTGTCTGTCTTGTAATCAAAGTACGGGTGGCTAATCATGGGTTTCGATATCGAGAAGGTACGATCGAAATTAATTTTTTTTTTCTGATAGAAGTATAAATTTCCAAAGAAAACCAATAGGATATTCATATAGCGTATATTGCAACTATTCTCGTTAGGTTTTGAATAATTTCGGTGGCAATTTATTTCCTTTTTACAATAAACAAAATTACAGCTCAACGGAAACTTTCTCTATTTTCTTTCAATTTTGCCGTGTTTAAGGCCCTGGTCGCAAACATCGTCCCATCCTAATGAAAATTTACACTAGTGTGCGGTTAAAGATGAACGCTATTTTATTTAAAGCAAATCGGTTCAGATAGATATAGCCCCCATAAAAAAATTCGCTCTCGATTTGACTCCATCCGCTCTAGAAACCATATATTTTAACAAATTTTCTTCGAATTTTGTACAACACCCTATGTTTAAACTAGAAACATCTGTTGTGAAAGAGTCAGTCTTTTTTCTTTATAAATCACGCTCCCGATTTGAATCTACGCTCTAGAAACCACATATTTTAACAAACTTTGCACAAAGTTGCAATCAATGGTGAAAGTGGGTCCATGATATAGTATAGTACAAAAGTCCTTCTCGATTTTACTTTTTTTCACCGAATTGAATTGTAATGGAGTAGAAAGTGGAGGGTATCATATAGTCGGCCCTGCACAACTTTAGCCTTTCCTTACTTGTTTTCATTTTGTTACACAAAAGATATACTTATAAATGATTTCAAAATATTTTCTTTTATATTAGTTCAAGGAATTTATTATACTGCACTTTACTAACCTGGCTGTAAAGGTTCCTCTCCTACCAACTTTGCCAAATTGCTTTGAGCCCATTTACCACCGCGTCCATTTATAGTCTTATCTTCGCATACACATAAGAAAAGTGTATCGACGACCATCTATTTGTTAGAGTAGAGGATTTGAAAGTGTTGAATAGTTGTTAGATGTAAGATAGAGCCTTTTCGAAAACGCATCACAGCAGTGCATCAGATACATTTAGACAATGATTATGATTTGTTTTTCCCATTGATATTGTTTTAGCAAATGGAAAAATTCATAATAAATTAAATTTGTGAACTGGTCGATAGTCCAAATGAATCTGATGTACTGCAGTGATGCGTTTCCGGAAAGTTCCATAGATTCAACTTACTTCAAATAGTGACAGTACAATATGAGCAATAAAGAATGAAAAAACTATTATTAATATAACTGGAGCCATGTAGAAATTCAAGCCAGGTTTATCTTTCAGAACAAATATTCCGATGAGTCCAGCCAAAGCAGCAACCATAATTTTTCCCAAAAATAATACAAAATCGCCCACGCTATTAATGGTGGCCACTTGCAGAGCATTTGTAGCCATAGCATTCCATGCCTAGAAAATATAAAAATTAAAAATTACAAGAATACGAAGTTGCATCGTCTCTGAAATGGTCTTGAACCAACTAAATGTAGGTCATATTGATGGAATAAAGCGAAAAGATCATAAATAATATGTACAAGTTTCGAGGAACCTGGACTATACTCACACTGCATGCGTGGTTTTTTCTCATTACATATTAATACTTACAATCCCTGCTGCTGGACAGAAATTAATAGATTCTATTGCCACTACTGTGTATGCATTGTGATTAAGGAAACGTATGAATTTTTCCAATAACCAAAATCCACAAATGCAACATTTCAAACAGCAAGCGGCACACTCAGAACCCTTATCTTCGCCCTTTTTCAGTCTGGAAAGGCAGTTTAAGGGTTTTATTCTATATTCTTCCCTCAACCAGTACACATACTTACTTTGTATATAGGTAAGTCAAAATAAGACGGGGTATCTTGAAAATCGTTATTATAAATGATCCTTTGGCAACGGTGCCTAGATGGTATTTGATTAATCTTCCAATTGCGTAAATGGTAGGCGTGTCAGTAGGCTTATCAAAATACCAGAAAGCAACTGCAGCTGCTAAAGCAAATTGTTGGCAGGCAAAGATAAATTCTGTGGTCCAAATAAGACCCACAATATATATCCAAAACATGCTCTTAATTGTTTTAGCTTCAGTGTACTCTATGGGAATAAAGGCTAAATTATATTGTAAAAGAAAATGATCAAAACTGTACCACCAAATACTACATCGAAATATTCTTTTGTAATTATTCGATTATTTTGGAGCAGCTGTTGTCTCCAATGTTTTCAAAACAACAGAATGCCTTGGAGATAAAAAAGCTGCTGCCACAATATTATCGAATAATTAGCACCATATTGGCAAAAAATAAGTTGAAACTATGTTACAAAATACCAAGAGATGTGTAAAAAGAAAGAAAAGAAACGGCATGAATTTTACAAAAGTGTGTATGTACAGCTTTTTTGCACTCGAATCAAATCAAAAATGTACATTCAAACGTTTTGTATGTTGAAAATCACTTACATATGATTGTTATTAAATGTAAATTCCGTCAGACAAGGATAGGACGAAGGATATGTTTATTTCGAATATTGTGAGGTATGAGGTATGGTTAAACAGGTTTGTATTTGGGCAATCACTTAGTGTTACTTTGTTACTTACCTTGAGTTGCATTCAGTGTTACACCATTACTGACAGCATGTTTTGCTGTATTGTCGAGCGGGGCAAATGGGTTATTAGTTCCAGGACTACTAGCCGTTGTAATGCATATAACCACAAATACCCAGAATGCAAGGAAAAATGCCAGAGCTATAAATGCTAGTAACGGCGCAAAAATCAGGCCCGGAAGATTCATCATACATTTTCCCGATTCCTCAAACAATGCCGTCAATCCGGACAATTTATTTTTCAGATAATAAATAATTACCACCAAAATTATCTAGAAAACATTTTAACAGTTCAGGAAAGTACAATAGATCGTCAAAATCAAAATCTTACCATTGTTATTGTAGCGATAATAGCCAGTGTAAAAACAGCTTGTTCATTTCGCGTAAATTCTTGCAGATACGAAAATTGTGTATTGAGTTTAGCTTTATGTTTTATCGAATAATAGGCATACCATAATGCCCCAGTTAAGCCGACACTGGCCACAATAACTAACACACAGATCAACCAGGAAACAATACGGGATAGCCAATGCATTAGCACAACCAAAGCAATTGAAATCACTGCAATATATTGAATAAGATTAATAGGTAATGGGATCTATTAGATGCATTCTTGTGCAACAGTTTAGCTCACGGAAAAAAGGATTAATTTTGAATTTAATTATTTTCTTGACTAAGCTACAAATTATTATTACTTAAACTGAGAATTAATCTTGAATGAATTTGTAACATTGCATGAATATTTTCAACTTTAATGGAATACTTACAAAATGATACACCACAAATAATAGCTATAAAATGCCACGTTGAATAGATATCACCCAAGAATTGCTGAGCCGCATCCCAAGAGTTTAACATATTGTACATGTCTTTAACGGGCGCATTTTTACCCTTCGGCATACAACGATGTAAGACAGGCGAACTGAAAAATCATCAGTCACGAATTAATATGGTCTACAAAAAAATTACAGAATTAACTTACCTCTCATATATTGGAAATTGTGGGCATGGTCCCAGTGTGTTGAACAACTGGCTTAAATCTCCTTGTCCCTTAATAAGGGAGATATCAAAGTCATAACGGCATATATGATTCCCTGAATCTGAATAATATTTGTAAACGTCATCCGGATTGAGTAGTGCCTTCGTTGGACATTCCTTAACGCATACTTTTAAGGATTTCTTTAAATGCTTAACATCAAAATATAAAAGCTGTGGGGTGTCCAATGTGTTTCTACCCGAAAGGGGGAAGTTTGGGTAGCGTTCATTCTTTTTGACACCACATGTATTACCAAAGGAATCATAGCCATTAATGACACGCAAAGGATTACCATACACGAAGGAGAATATCGCAATGACTATCTGCAAAGAAATTCAGCGACAGAGTATTTAATGTTTGCGATATAAATACAATATCTAAAACATACGATCTTTATTTAATAATAAAACATATTATTTTTTGCATTACCTCTACTCTGTTGGGTAATATACATTTCCAGATGTATAAAATATAATTGCATATTTACATGATAAATTACTAGCCTTTTTACTGGATAATAGAAGGGTTATGAGTTGCATGTTAATTTCATCACGGTGACCTAGTTTTCATATGACATTAGAGCGGCAATTAGACTTAATTGCATTCATGTATGAGGATTCATCAAACGAAGAGAATAAAATAAATAAAAACTAAACTAAATAAAAACGACAGCTTCTCTTCAACAGGTGGCCAAGCAGGTCGATATTCGTCATAGGGACATCCCATGGATGCAGAAACGCTAGCCATCGATTTTTAGATTGTCTACAATGATTTCCGTATTAACCCTTTCGGTACGAATGGTACACATATATACCACCAATTTTAAACATCTCTAAACATTTTAATGATCATGCTCTTTGTTTTCCAAATGTACCATTTTGTATTTGCAATGATTCTCTTTGTTAATAAACGGTACTTTTTAGAATATCATTGCAATTACGTTGTCAGTTTATGGATTTTGTTGACAAAGGCGAACGTTCACCTCATTACTTGAGCGTTTTTTCCATATTTTGCAATATGTGGAGCTGTATAACAAATTAAAATAACAAATTTCGTCTAATTAAATTTCGTTTAATTTTTGGTTTTGAGCTGGTAAGAATATTTTACATTTTATTTTTATTTTTATACAAATTGGTCGGGGTGGTTCAGATATGTACCACCAGTCCTGACAGGTGGTACACATGTGTACCAGTAGGCCACTTGGTACTAAAAAAACGTTTACTGATTTTTCGCAGGTTGAAGTAAAAAAAAATGAATCCTGAAGATATTCGGATGTTGTTGGAGGATGAAGCTGAAAGTGACAGTTTGGGAGACTTTTCTGCGTCAAGCAGTGACAATTATGTGCCAAGAACGTTTTTATAGGACGGTTGGTATACATTTGTACCATTTAAAAAGACGGATGGTACAATGGTTTACCAGCCCCCCCTGACTCCCCCACTGTAACACCACCGTATTTTCTTAAAAGACTAATTCTGTGATATACGTATAATATATTGAATACATAAATTACTATGTATCATTGTAATTCGAAAGCCGTACCGAAAGGGTTAAGGGGAAAAATAAAATTCTTCTTGTTAGCATTTTTTCTACCCCTTAACTGACCGTAAATAAAAAACTAATTTGTTGTTTATCTACCTCTAATCAATTCCTATCTATATCTCGCATACTAGATGCGATTGAAAAAAGATTTCAATACAATACGAACATGGAACCGAAGCCTGAGATGGTCATCAAATCACAAACTATATGCTTTAATAAATTAAAAAATTAACCGCAAATTCTATATAAATACATATTTTGTGGTGGAAGTATGTGTCATTAAAACACTTATGAAATTAGATTTGATTCATTTGAATATTTTGTTTGCGTAGTAAGTTTTGTTCAATTTTCACCCATTTGATTTTGTTAGTGTTGATACTGGTTCACTTAGATTACATACTAGCATTTTTGTTTGTAAAAGTATGTACATATTAATGTGTATTTAGATTAGGTGAAGTCAGGAATTTTTGTTATTCGACTGTAATCGGAACTGCCAAATCCCATATATTTTGTTTTGACAGTACGGCTTACCATTCAAAAAATTGCCTGTATTTTGTTATTGCTCTGCTGCCTATCACCTTATATAAATACGCCATGGTACATATTTACAAAAAAATATGTATGTACTGCATAAGAAAAATTAATTAATATTATAGTTAGACTGTCAGGCTTTTCAAAGACTCAATGATTCATACTACTTCAAAAACGCAAACACAACGCTTCTCACATTGGGCTTTAACAAAGATTGTGGTGTAAAAAGCTACGAATGAGTAAGAGCGTAAGTCACTAATTGTGAATGGAATGAATGAATTGGAAAGAGTTCTAAACAACAAATCCTGCAAATTCCATCGTCCTGGCGTGAGATTGAATTTACCGATCTACAGGAATGGATGGTAGGTGATATCTTCCTATTAATTGACCGTTTATGACGTAGTATAACTGCTATTACATTACATTTATGTTCACTGTTCCTCACAAAAAAATAATATAATGAAAACAAAAGTCCCGAGCGTAAACATCCTGATTCATGTAATTACTATAACAGTATTAGAACTATGTCGGTGTGATTTATTCAAACCACAATGATTGACGTGCCGGTCAATCTTTCGTTTTCACTGAAGTCTTTTACGGTATACAATATTTTTCATTCTTTGGCGGCAGGTTTGCCGAGACCATGAGAAAAACATTAGTTCAAGATTAATGCGATGAACATATAGCGGGTGGAATAACGCCATTACCCAGAATTACTAACATTGGTTTTCTATGATATTTCGTGGTTTAGAAAACGAAGAGGACTGCCTTTGGCTTTGAGGCAGGTATTTTTTGTGTTGTTCTAAAGTTAAAATTAGATGTGAATATAATATAACGTCACAATGATATGATCATCGCCCACAACAACTTGATGCTTCATATAATAAATAATTGTCTTTTATTAGTTATGAACAAGAGAAACATACAATACAACACAATAAGAGAAGATCCTTCGCATTTATGATTCAATTTAAAAGCCCTCGTTCCTCATTCATTTTTTTCTCTCAGCAGCAGCAGATCAACAGATTTAATCGTATTTAAAGAAAAAATGAACGAACACACGTCTATGACGCCATTCAAAGGCGTTATAATTTTTTCGCTTTTACTTTCGCTAAAATCTTTGTCATAATATAAACACACACACGTACTAAATACATAGATACATTTATATGTACGGTATGAAGTAGATGTGTAAACAAAATTCCATTCCAATTGTAAATAATTATTTTGCGCGTAACTCTTACCAAAAATAGCCAAAATAAAATATATATTGCCAGCCAGAATGTATCAGTACATGTTCTGTATTTGGGGCGGCGATTTTGTTGAGATTCTTCCTCTTCGGAACTAGCGGCACACCCCATTATTTCCTAAGTTATATTTAATAACTTTGTACACCTTTTGTTACTCCACGCACGCACTTCCAGTTACAACTTTCTAACAATAATAAATAATAATGAATTAAATCTTAGTAGCACACAGTGTTACCGTTGTGCCACTAAAGTGGCAATTTTGCCACTTTTTTCGAGCCGAGATACTTTTGTGCCACTTTTTGGTACTAAATGTGCCACTTTTTTCATTTCTTTCTTTATTTAATTAATTATTTAATTAAATCTTAGTAGCACACAGTGTTACGTGTTACCGTTGTGCCACTAAAGTGGCAATTTTGCCACTTTTTTCGAGCCGAGATACTTTTGTGCCACTTTTTTCATTTCTCGTATCCTGAAATTCGTACGGGAATCCCACGGGAATTCAGTAGAAAATTTTACATATTTCTTCGAATATTTTTTTCCATCACGCACCTTCTAGTACCTCCCAACTATAACCTATAACTGCTAGAAGGGCTGAATACGCCAAAGACCACTTACCCCCTAGGCCCAGATTGAGAGTGGGCTTTGATCCTGACGTATCATGGGAATCCCACGGGAGGAATTCAGTAGACTCTTTATAGTACTCTGCTAACTTTGCCGCTGAATATTGCGGTTCCTGTATCCTTGTTAGATATATTCAGACCGTCACTGTTGTTGCCTCGTTCATCTTCCATCTTCTACAACACGAAGACGTCAAACCGGTCTGTCACACAGTCAAGCCCAAAACGGCAACACTGTGTACGTCTGCGAGTGAATATGGAGAAAATAATGAGCATAAGCATCTATATTAATAATAATAAAAAGAAAAAATAATATTTAATATTAATTAAAATAATATTAATTATTATATTATGTTATATAGTTATTTTTTCTTCATATATAAAATAAAAAAAGTAGTCATAAATTCATTTTGACCGGTTAGTTACCACGCCGTCGTATCCATATGAAGTCGTCCAAGTATAACTTTAAATGCAATCCATCCTAACGGATATAACTTTAAATGCATGATTCAACCAATATAACTTTAAATGCAAACCATCCTAACGGATATAACTTTAAATGCATGATTCAACCAATATAACTTTAAATGCAATGGCACATGGACGTAGGTAGCACTACCTATCAACATAAAAAATATTAATTTAAATTAATTCTTTAAACCGCACCAGTATGTCTATACTGTACATAAAGGGTGATTTTTTAAGAGCTTGATAACTTTTTTTTTAAAAAAAACGCATAAAATTTGCAAAATCTCATCGGTTCTTTATTTGAAACGTTAGATTGGTCCATGACATTTACTTTTTGAAGATAATTTCATTTAAATGTTGACCGCGGCTGCGTCTTAGGTGGTCCATCCGCTTAGTCCAATTTTGGCATTTCCACGTTTTTGAGTAACAGAGACCCAATTGGTGCGAACGGCGACGAATCGAAAATTGGTGGTCATCATTAACACTGGCCGATACAGCTGCGATATTTTCTTCAGTTCGCACTCTACGTAAGCGTGTTGGTGGTTTAATGTCCAACAATGTAAATTTGGTGCGAAATTTAGTCACAATAGCCCGAATAGCCGCTTCAGTGGGTCGATTAAACTGACCATAAAATGGAAGCGCGCAATGAACTTTCTTAACAGAGCACGCATTTTGATAATAAAATTCAATAATTTGCAAGCGTTGTTCGTTTGTAAGACGATTCATGATGAAATGTCAAAGCATACTGAGCATCTTTCTCTTTGACACCATGTCTGAAATCCCACGTGATCTGTCAAATACTAATGCATGAAAATCCTAACCTCAAAAAAATCACTCTTTATATACTAAAGGGTGATTTTTTAAGAGCTTGATAACTTTTTTTTTTAAAAAAACGCATAAAATTTGCAAAATCTCATCGGTTCTTTATTTGAAACGTTAGATTGGTCCATGACATTTACTTTTTGAAGATAATTTCATTTAAATGTTGACCGCGGCTGCGTCTTAGGTGGTCCATCCGCTTAGTCCAATTTTGGCATTTCCACGTTTTTGAGTAACAGAGACCCAATTGGTGCGAACGGCGACGAATCGAAAATTGGTGGTCATCATTAACACTGGCCGATACAGCTGCGATATTTTCTTCAGTTCGCACTCTACGTAAGCGTGTTGGTGGTTTAATGTCCAACAATGTAAATTTGGTGCGAAATTTAGTCACAATAGCCCGAATAGCCGCTTCAGTGGGTCGATTAAACTGACCATAAAATGGAAGCGCGCAATGAACTTTCTTAACAGAGCACGCATTTTGATAATAAAATTCAATAATTTGCAAGCGTTGTTCGTTTGTAAGACGATTCATGATGAAATGTCAAAGCATACTGAGCATCTTTCTCTTTGACACCATGTCTGAAATCCCACGTGATCTGTCAAATACTAATGCATGAAAATCCTAACCTCAAAAAAATCACTCTTTATTACAACAATCTTCAAAAGCTTAAATACCCAAAGGGGATAGTGGCTGCATTTTCAGCTACCTTCGTGTGGTTAGTTGTATTTCGTATTTCCATCGTATTTTAATTCCAAAAGTACACATAACATTTCGAAAACCCATTATCTCTCATATACACATAACAACTTATGGTTCTACCCAATTTTAATTTTGTCGTAAAAGTAAAAAAGTTTACGAGTCTATGCACTCAGTAATTTTGTATCCTTCCATTCTCATTTTACCTCTTAAAGGTACGAAGGGAATCAAGTAAATATAAATACTCTAAATATTAGGGGTAGTATTCAGTCCTTGTGAGGAAAAAAATAAAAAATTCTCTTCGGAACGATTTCGCCTAGTTGCAAGGACCTCCTGGCTCCTTTCGTTTAGATGCTAGCGTGTTTTCAACAGACGGACGTAATATATATACTTTATAGGGTATCAGATCGACATTTCAAGGTGTTACAAACGGAATGGCAGAGTTAGTATACCCCCTTCCTTGAGGTGGAGGGTATAAAAAGACAAAAAATACACAATAAATACAATTAATTTTTTGCATTTGCTCAACAAATAAATAAATAAATGTTATAAGACGGCAAAGCGGCGTATTACTCCATACTAAATGTGTTATTTAGGTAAATTTACAAGCGGTGCGGTTACCAAACAAAATAATGTGCAAAAATGTTATCCCCTATAAGTAGCGGCCTTTCTACACACAATTTTTGACAGCAACAACGGGATAGTCTGGTAGTGTCAATGTTTGTTTTGAAAAAATGTGTCTTCAAACGATAATTGTAAAATGTAAGTTCCTTGAAGTACAAATACAGTAAATAATCGATTCAGCCATAATATTTCACTTGTATTTCAGTTGTAATAAGGAGCCATTCAAGTACACTTGCCCGCGTTGTAACATTGCCTATTGTTCGCTCGAAGTGTTGCGAAGCCTTTTACAAGCAATGTATACAATAAGAATTGGCATCAACAGCCGGCCGGACGGGCAATAAGATGTTCGTAAAATCTACGATATTCTCAGACGAATTCGGGAAACAGACGCTGGTATACCAGCTGAAGACTTCGATCAGGATTCTTCAGACTCAGATGATGATGCTGCTGGATTTGAAGAAGATGATGGGGAGGACAGATGCGAGGGCGAAGATCAGAATGCCGATGAAAATGAGGAAATGGATATTGCAGAACGATTAAAAGATATTGATATCAATGATGCCGACGAAGTCTGGGAAAATTTAACGCCTGCTGAACGTGATGAATTTAAAAAATTAGTGGCCACTGTCGAAATTATGAAATTAATGCCGGACTATAAACCATGGTGGCTGAGGGAAAAACAAAATTCCAAAATCGTTGAGTTGCATGCAGTAAAGGAAGAAAACCAATGCGCCATACCAGCTATTTACGAAAATATACCAATGTTCTCCACAATATGTAGCAAGGAACCCGCACCATGTTTACATTACAATCTGTGGAATATCATAGCTTCATACGCCCGCACATCACGCTATTTTCACAGTGAACACCTAACAAATCCCAATGAATCAGCTGCCTTCCTTATAAATCTCAGTTCAGCGCTGAAATACGGCACTAACTTTGAAGATGTCGAAGAAGCTATTGTACCCGTAGAAATTGAGGCTTTGACTACGGGAAACGGTGCTACACAACTCATGCCCTCGGGAGCGTCAAAATCACTGTTTGTCGAGAGCCGTGAGTAATTTCAGCTCGATGCACGTAAATGAATGTCTTTGCGCCAGTACAAATTGGCGGCACTAAGCGATATTTTGAAAGTGCTACAGCTTAAGATTTTAAAGAAACCTAACAGGGAGGATGCTGAATTTCAGAAATTGAAACTGAATTTCTGAGCAGTGGCATGGAAGAGTTAACACGATCTAAGGTTCACCAAATTACCAAGAAAAATGAATTTTATTTATCCTATGTTAATAGAGAAGCAGTAAATGATTTGAAATAAAAATGTGAAGTTTATATACGTATGTAAGGAATGCCACAATTTAACTTACTTAACCCATCCATTATGACCCTATGTTCCACTGGAATTAAAGGTCTAAATATATAATCCATTACCGCCTTCCGTCCCCATATAAGAACACCTGTTTAATGTCTAATTTATACCAAAGGTTTTCTTTTGCTCTTTTTGGCGTTAATTCACGAGTGAAAGGGAATAGGTGGCTGGTTTTGGACATACCCCACAAGTATAAATAAATATATATATATATATATTTATATATATATATATATATATATATATATATATGTAGAAAATTGCTGTAAACTTAATGTAAACTGGATTAGAGAAAAGTTTGCTTTGATACATCCAGAAAAATAGTCTTCGTAAAATCCATATAGTAGTAGGAAAAATAATGTAATTTTAATAAATAAATAAAATATAAAATCGCCCATCACAGAGCTACACTAAAATTCGAGTGCTCTGACTTTAAAAGGACGTTATACAATCTATGGGGACGTTATACAATCCCTCCGTTTGACCTTCATATATTTCACATATTGTTGAAGATGGAAGATGCACAATCATAATATATAATATTAAAATGCATGTCCAGTATGGGGCATATGTGCCGCAATTCCAAATTTAACGGACAACTGATTGTCGCCATGTTCGTGACTGTGCTTGTTTCTTTAGGATGCTGGCTATTACAGCTAATACACGATCTAGTCTGTTGTAAGCACACTATCATTTAATATATATAATATTTAATATATATAAAGTATAAATATGACGAGTTTTGCCACGCACCTTCTAGTACCTCCCAACTATAACCTATAAATGCTAGAAGGGCGAAGGGCTGAATACGCCATTCAAGCCATCATAAAGACCACTTACCTCCTAGGCCCAGATTGAGAGTGGGCTTTGATCCTGACAGCAGTAGTTTGGTCCTAATGTCGACACAATCTGGGGTGAAATGATGACCACAGACTCGGTCGGACGTAGTTAATGGTCTGGAGATTCCTATAATCTCCTTCCATATCGCCTTGTTCGCTAAGGTGAATCTGTACATAGGTACACCATCACTCAACAACTAATTTATTTAGCGGTTACTCAGTATACAAAAGGTAAAGGCTTGGCCATACTGCAGCTTTTTCTAATTTTACGTCTGCGCCCTCCAAGAAAAATAAACGTAACGCATTTTGCGGAGCGAAAACAAACTGCATACGGACCGCCATATCACTAACACTTGCATAGTTTTTCATATAAAAATACGACGAAATTAATTCTGCGTAAAACTCTTCGTAAACGTGCCGTTTTTTACGGTACGAAATGGAAGTGATTTTGCGTAATGGAAACGAACGTATTTAAACCAAAAAGTACCTAAAACAATCCGTTTACGTGCCGTTTTTGCGATACGAAAACGAACTGCTTTTTCTTAATGGTAACGGTATTAACTGTTTTTTCTTATTCGGACAGCCATGTTGACAGAACACTTTAATTGTTTTAGTTGATGCTTGAAGTGTGATGATCTGAGTTTTAGATGATCCAGTTTTAGTTTTTAATTTTAAAACACATGTGATTATGTATTAAATTACAAACTAAATGTTCCTATCTATTATAACTTAAGCCTTAAATTTAAAATAATCACAGGTAGAATTGAAACCCCGCTAAAAAGAAATAATGGACTGACTGTAAATTTAAAATTTCTTGTGTTATAATATTAGTTATTCATAAATTCTAAAGAAAGATACAAACTATTTATTTATACGGTTACACTTTATCGTGAAATACATACAATAAATATGTTTATAGGTATTTATAAAACGTTTGTAGTATATTTATATCTACATATCTATATTTTGTAATAGCCAAAGAATTCATAATCATTCACAATATATGCAACATTAATTCTTCAGTATAAAAAAGCTTATTATTAAAGCAGTACGGAAACAGAACGTTTTGCAGATACAAAAACGTACCGCTTCAGTGTTACGTAAACGCAACACTCTGGTATTACGAAAACGGACCGCTTTAGTGTTACGTAAAAGTACTACTTTAGCTTAGCCTTGGCGTACTACCAATACATTCAAACTACTACTTTTTTTTTTCTAATTCTCTTATTCCGAAATTAACGTTTACGGTGCATTTACGCATCGAAAATCGGTTCGTTTTCGTGCCGGTTTTCTTAGAGGGCGACGAATAATCCAACGATAGCTTTATATCCTCATGTAACGTTTTAATATGGAGTTTAGGCGTACCAAATTTTTGTACAAACGTATGTTTTCGCAAAATTAATTATTGGCCACACACATCTCAATTATAACCACACACACGCAATCGATTTGAACAAGACCATTTTCGCTGAGATGGCGAAGAATATGAAGAATAAAAAGAAGGAATTTAAAAATTTATTATTCAAAATATTTTTATTTTTACAATTTCCGAGAGTGGTTACTATTTAAGTAAAGTTTTATTTATTGCATTTTCACATATTAGGGCCATTTCAAAAAAAGTGCGTAAAATATCGATGGTTGCTTTGGCTGGGTGACATGTGGCCCCGTCTTGTTGAAATCGTTGAGCATGGCACGACGGCTCTTTGCTTATTTTCGAAGAAAAATGCCCCAATGATGCCGCCAGCCCAAAATCCACACCGATATGGATGTATTGACTTTTAATAGTCATGTATAGGGTCTCTGATCTCCATATGCGGCAATTTTGCTTATTGACATTGCCACTGAGATGAAAATGAGCTTCATCTGAAAATCCGATTTTTTGGTAAAATTCTTCATCTCCTGCCAAACAATCTTCAGCTCTTTAGGCGAACCGAATACGCATCGTACGCGTCCCATTTTGCAAATGTCAAACATAAACCTGAAAATGAAAATAAAAGCTATTCTACCTTTCAAAGTCAATGTAATAATCGGTAGTTCAAATTTAAAATTGTAAACCCATCTTGAAGTAATCCGCTCAGTCGCCCAGTCTGCAGGCCTAATTCGGGAGAAATATGAGATCCCAAAGCTCAAAAGGCCGAAAATACAATATTGTGCAACACTGTCTACTGCATTTGGTATACAACTATTCACTATTCGATTTGACATATTAGTCTGTCAACAGAAGAAGAAGACTATTCATAAGAAAAACAACAACAAGTGTTGAATTATTTACATTATTTTAGCTATAAAAATAAAACATTTATAAACATCATTTAAAATCGAAAAATGTCTTTGCGACCTGATGACCACAGAAAGAAATGGGATAAAACCGAATTCCAAAGAAAAGCTCAAGAGCGCTTATTGAATCAAGCAAATATAAATGATAAAAATGACGATGGTACGTGCATGTACAAAGACTCCTGTCTCCTTTTTATTCCTAATTTAATTTAAATGTTTCCTCTCGATTTCATAAAGAACCAGTACAAAGAGAAAATCTTAAACGTAGAGACTATAAGGTGGATTTGGACAGTAAGTTGGGAAAAAGTGTTGTAATAAACAAAAATACGCCGAGCTCTCAATCCGGTGGATACTATTGCAATGCATGCGACTGTGTCGTTAAGGATTCCATAAACTTTTTGGATCACATCAATGGAAAGAAACATCAAAGAAATTTGGGTATGTCCATGAAAGTGGAGCGCAGTACGGTAGATCAGGTGAAGGAACGTTTTCAGGCCAACAAAAAGAAAATGGAAGAAAAGCAAAAGGATTATGAACTGGAGAGACGTTTGCGAGAAGCTAAAGAGGAAGAGGAACGCTATAAGGAGCATCGCAAAGAAAAACGAAAAGATCGTAAACGAAAAGCCGAAGATGACTTGGATGGTGTAGCATTGACTGATGATATGGCAGATATGGCAGCGATTATGGGCTTTTCCGGTTTTGGTGGCTCTAAAAGGAATTCCTAGATGTGCCAATTTATATATAAAATTATTATACTATGACATTCAAATAACACCCAAAGAATGACATAATTGAGAGGACGTCAGAACAAATGTGGATTATAATTATGATGCGAATATTTACAAGTAAAATAATTTAAATTTTCTAAGGAAAAATATGAAAAAGTTTTTGTCGTAGCCTAACTATACAGCCCTGTGATGACTTCCACTGTTGTTTCAAAGCACTGTTTTTTTTCTGGATTAATTTTTTTAAATTTGGGCTTTTCTTCTTAAATTGAATTATTCTTAGAACGTGCAAATCGCCAATTAAATAACATGAAACAACGAGAGAAACGGTGGTTTGAAGCCACAGTAAAAGCCATGACAGGGGCTTTTGTTCTGAACTCCCAGCGGCATCGGTTTATCGACATGCGGCTGTGATCTTGAAACCATACATTTAAACTTTGTCCGAATTGAAAGAGGAAGATAAACTATTTTCTGTAATAAAAATGGAACCAATTGTATTCTATATAGTCAACAACAAAACATAAATACGACTCTTAATTTGGGTGGATACAATTTTAGTAGACAGAAAAACATCGTTTGCTTTTTTGAACACTAATTTGAATAACGAATATATAACATGTCACATAAATATCTCGTAATTTGAGAGTAGTCAAACCATTTTCGGAAAAGCTAAAAAATAATGTAATTTTGATGTGTGAAGGTCTATACTAAATTCCGTTAGTGCGTTATTAGCATAAGTCAAGTCATATTATTTTCCGTAATATCTTACAAAAACTAGCATTTAGGGGTCAAAAAACATAGTGGGCATTTTGGCAATATTAAAAAAAATGGAGAAGTTAGAAAATGTTTCCTTCGATGAACATCATCTGAAAAATCCGAAGAAAATCTCATACAGGAGGGTGGTGGCTTTTGCGCATGGTAGTTTTTTTAATGGCAGCTGTTTGAAAAAAAATGCATAACTTTTGATTGTGACCTTAAATCACAAAAGCCCCAAAAAATCCTGTAAAGAATATCTGATAAAAATTTGAGCCAACTTATTATTGAGAAAGCGCTGTATATTCGGAAATAACTTGAATTTCGTAAGATGACACTTAAATTAAAATATTCTTTAAAATATGTAGGATTTTTGGAGAATATAAAAAATCCAAATTTTCACTTGAAATTTGAGGAATAGTAGTAAAATATATGAGGCTACAATTTTGTGTAATGCTGTAATCAAACAATCATTCTTAATTTTTGTGATGTTCCTCATCATCAATAACAAAACAGCAATAAACGATATATATAGTCATTTATTATATTTTGAAATTATCGTTCTTATTTAGGTAAATTATAATGACAAATCTATGTTACTCCACTACCAAATACATGTATTCTACAAAAAAAATCGTCAGTTAAAATACAAATCACTTTGATGATTCTCAAATGACTGGTTTATCACTGCTTTAGTGTGTAATTGTAGTTGTAGAAAATGGGTGATTAAACAAATTTAAATTTATTCAATGCTATTTTTCTACGTATTTTACGCGGCGATTAATGAAAGGTTAATTATCCTTGTGGATAACAAAATTGAAACACCCGCGAATTTTAACATCGTGTTGTGTTTTACGAAATAAGGTCGAAGGGTATCAAACGATACAACATGAATTACACATAAAGCTTGTGAATTTTTTCAATTTAATTATAATGAAAAAAATGCTTAATTATTTACTAAAACATATAGCTTCTTTTCAAATTTCCATAAAATTATATTGTTTATGTAAATACAAAACCATGTTCCACTGGTATGTCAAATGGAATGTTGAAGTAGTCAGTAGGCAATTGAGTACAATGGGTAGATTTGAAGTCACGGAAATGTTTTCGAAGCTGGAATCGAAAGACGAAAGTGATTTTTTACAATTTCAAGTATTGTTGCTATTATGTAATTAATCTTCGAATGCACAAATTGCTTGCTAACATACCAAAAAATCTGCCATTTGGTGACGTACATCTTCTGTATAATCTTCTCCTATAGCCATAGGATACTTCTTTCCCTGATCGGAAGCGTAAGTAATTAAGCGGGACAAACAGAGGTCATCATCGGCAGCTGCAATTGCGCTCATTAATAAATAATAAAAATAATATTTTATGTTTTATTTACCCGTAAAATTCCTAACCTCCAAAGGCTTAGCAAGTACTTGCTTGCTACGGTTTAATTGTGATGTTTTAAAAATATGGGGATAACGGTATCTCAATATGCTTAAAGCTAAAAAGTTTCCTCGATTTGTATCAAGCTGATTATCTCTAAAATATATTATCATCATTATTTAATTAATGTTTGTTCTTAACCTGTAATTACTTACTCTGCAATAACTTCATCTTCGGTTCGTCTTATTAAGCTTATAGGACCATGGTAATTATGGGCCAATTCGGCATTATTCAAGTTGCAATATTCACGAATAGCAATACGCACAACGCCACCTAATGTATAATGTTAAAAAGTAAGATCGTTACACTCGTAAAAAAGTAGACATAATAGTCAGCCGAATTCACCTAAACTAGCTGGCATACGTGGTTGAGCCAAATGTAAAATGTCATCAAATGTAGCGTCTAATATCTATCGGAAGAAAGAAACATGGAATACATATATACTGACTTTGATTTGTGTGAGAACATTTCATTGAACTTACCACTCCTTTAACATCTGGATAACAAGAAGCAGCCCACAACGAAGTAAACCCTCCAATACTCCAACCGTACAAAATGATGTCTTCGACGGCAAAACCTAAATGATAAACTGCAAACTGTAAGACAGCATCGATAGCATTTTTATCTTGGTCTGGGAAAGGATTACCGGTACTGCCCTCAAACCCAGGATGATTCCAACCCAATACTGAATACTTTAACGCTAATGGTGTACCCAAAATTCCAATTTCATAAAATCCTGCATTGCCTACAATATAAATTATTAATTATCAGCTTCGAATGCAATTTTATTTAGGATATGCATTAAGGCATTTCAATATATATTAAGGACTGGTTTCCTTCCCAAGACGAATTAGTTTGTTACGAAGGAATTGTTTAAAATTAAGGCTTTATAAATTCAGCTATGTAACTTAATTTTTGTAGACCCATAAGAGAAACAATTATCTAGAAGGATGAAATGTCTGATTTGTATAAACCCAATATTTTCATTCGTTCGTGTCGCACTAACTCGTCTTTTGGAAACCAATATTTTTCGTTATTCCCCACATCATATGCACATCAAATATATATATATATATTTAATTTGATCCCAATACCTTCTGAGCATATAACCAACGTTTTTCCATTTGAACCCACAGGACGATTGTCGACAAACATTGTATCGATGTCATTAGAATCAATTGTTTGAACTTTATAACGTCTGCCATTCTCTTCCTCGATTAGTTTAGCACGTCCAGAAATCAACATGGGTCCTAGAAGCAAAAATTGTATCCTTTATAATTCAATTCAAAACATATTGTACCAATGTTTACATACTCATATAGCTTTGTAACAATTTTACAGAGCCGGGATAAATCATTCGAATTCCAAACGTTTGTATGGCTATATATGCTGCTATCTCACAAGGTAATGCGGCCAAACGGAATGAGCGTGATGTATTATTTTTTGTTGCTTCACATTTCTTCTTATCACCGCTGCTGTTGATAAACATTTCATTTTAAACTGCTGTAAATTCGTGATGCATTTACATTTACACAAACCTTTGTAAAGTTTTAACATCGAAATCCACAGCCCAACTTTTAAATTCGAAATCAAATAATCGTAGCGCCCTTTTTCCTTCCTCCTCGGTCTTGGGCGATTTCAGCATTTCCATGGCTTTAATCATTTTATTATATGATGAAGATTGGGATCTGCCGAAACCTCTCATAACCATGGATATGACTACAATTATACCAATACTTGTGCTGATTTTGGCCAATGTCGCGATAGAGTCCATAACAAAATACCCACGACGGTATAAAAATGTAGCCAAAAAAGGAGATGTATAGAACCCAATGTTCCAAACCAAATTTAGCTATAAATAAAGTCATGAATACATATTTTTGTAATTTCGCATCGCATATCCTTTACCGTCGATAGAATTTGATCGCCAAACTTTTCCAAACCGCCTGGTTCGTACATTTTCTAAAGTGAAAGAAAGCAAAATGATGATGATTATTATGCAAATTGTGAAAATTTTATTTAATCATACCTGACCACCGTACTCCATGTATAATTTTGGTCCTAATATATAACGTAAAAACCCCATGTTTTAGATGACTTAATTATTATATTTCACACAACTACCACGGACTACGGACTGGTTTTGCGTTAAGGTTGCAAAATAAATTAAAATAAAATGACATCGAAAAATATAGCAGCACTTCTTCTTCTCTGACGTGTTATTCACCATATATAGACGACACACTAGACACAACCGCTCAACCTAAATCAGAGCGATGTCAATGACAAGATTTGTCGTAGAACTCTACAAGTTGAAAAATCTCGTTGTTTTGGATGAACAACAACAGATGCAGCGCTTGTAGTTAATGGTTCGGATATATGTACTCAGAATCCATTTTTCCGGATATTACCTAAGCTTAAGCTGAAATCTCCCTATTGTCAGTTTCAGCTCGATTTCCCATGCAGTCTGAAAAGGCGAAAATGGCATGCGAAATTTAGCAGAAATGACATAAGGACGATTTAGAAATGTCAGGTACCATACAAATTTGACATTTGAAAATCGTCCTTTAGTCATTTCAAGCTGAAATCGATCGATTTCGCATGCAATCTGAAAAGGCTATTTGTGTCAAATCTGTATGGGATTTATGACATATGAAATTGACCTTATGCCATTTCTGGTCAATTTCACATGAAACTCCTATAAGGTCAGATCCCATACAAATTTGACATTAAAAATCGTTCTCGAATGTTGGTGTCAAATTTGTATGGAATCTGACATTTGAAAACGTCGTCGTCAGCGAGCTAAATATTCATTTCTAATTAGAATTTTTTTGAGAAGTTAAGGCAAGTATGCAACGGCTTTTGTTTAAATTTTTTGTAGAAAAATGCAGCCAAAACAAACGTTAAAATTCAAATTTTTGTAGTAAACAGCGTTAAGCTTATTTACAACAGGTGAAGCTGCTTGAAATATGTATGTTTTATTCCATTGTAACCGAAACTGTCCGATATATTATATTTTGATTAGATCATTCAAAAAATGTCTGTATTTTGTTCTTGCCGAATTTGCTATTACCTTAGATAAACACGTTCATTGTCACGTTTGAAAAATATTGAATTTAAACGTTACATAATTATCAATAAAAAAGTCGATAGATAAATTCTAAATTGGTAGGGAATTAAATTTGAATATAAAAAATAAAAAAATCCAGGTCCTTATTTTCCAAAGTTCGGGTATACAATACTCTATATCCGATCGGGCGATCTATTAAACCATTATTAAGCTGCTTGTAATTTGGTAATTTTCATAGGACCTTTGGGTATGTCAAAACCGGTTACTAAAGTATTTTAACATAGCCGGTCTTCCGCCATGGTTAAAGATTTTCTCCTATGCGGTTGCTTTTCTTTAAGTCGGGATAACAAGCTGCTTTAATAAAAACTTAATTTTTACTCAAAATAAAAAATATGTTTTCACATTGTCGCCAACTACTACTATATAAATATTTGTATCAAAAAAATATTTTGTGTTGACTTTTATGGACTTAGCCTCGATAAACATAATTTCACTTTGGACAGAATAATTATCCAGGCTAAGTCCATCATTTTTAGCAAAAAACTATTTTATAAAAATTTGTTTTCAGACACACATTGATATTGCTGTTTAAGCAATTTAAAAAACTTTTCCAGTCTTAAAGAAAAAAAGCTCTATTTACTGCGTTGGGATTAAAGATTTTCTTCTCTGGGTTTATCCAAAACAGGCCGGTGTTAAATGTACTCTATTATATATCCGAATTTTGATCCCTCGGGAAGTACGTATTCGAGGGGGAAGGGGTGGTGAATTTTGTGTTGTTTTGATTAGAATAAAAATTATTAAATTGGCATCGATAATAACCCTTCAAAATTCGTGTAGAATATTTTGCATTGAAGCTGATTTCAGCATATTGCTGTTGTAGGGGAGTCAGCTTGATAAATTCAAAAAGGATTATTTCGGTAACTGTGCGGGTATTCAATTCGAAAGAGTATTGATATGGTAAAGGTGTTACCACGTAGCCAACATTGGTTAATTTTATTTTTATTTTTACCGGCCCTTAGCAAATATAATTGTTTCTAAGTATTCAACAATGACTGTTAATTTGTACAAGATGTTCTTTTCTTATTATTCCCCTATTCAACTTTGGTTCTCCAATATTCGCCATATAACATTTCCCTATCTTTGGTGTAGTGAAGTATAAACAAACCATAATTCTTTAAACTATTACAATCATGTGATATGAAAGATATTTAAACGATAATGTAGCGCAAAAATGAGGCTAATCATGGGGTATTGTCAAAATCAATGATACACAACACAAAGTACACAAAAATTAAAGAATGCGAAATTTTATTTTTTATTTTGCTTATGTACTTCACAATTAACTATTTCATAATTAACTTGCTCTAGAAAGCATTCCTGTAAACGATTTTTAACTAATTTTGGTAAGGGTTTCATTTTTTTCGCAAGCATTTTCAAAAATATATCGTTCTCGTCTTCATCGGGCTGGAAACGCTTATTCAACAGATTGTTAAATGTATCAAATAATTCGCTGGCAATGTTCTCTATAGTGGTGTCGCCATCTCCTCTGTCTTTAATGTATATGTATTCTTCTTCATCTGGGGAAAATTGTGAAATCTTGTTTCCATTGCCCTTGTCAGTGTTATTTGTCGCAGATTTATTTGTCGAGTCATCATGTTTACTTATCGTTTCAGCTGGCTCTATGCCGAACTATCTTCATATATCATTTCAT
This sequence comes from Polietes domitor, assembly GCA_947397865.1. Taxonomy (NCBI): domain Eukaryota; kingdom Metazoa; phylum Arthropoda; class Insecta; order Diptera; family Muscidae; genus Polietes; species Polietes domitor. The sequence continues at coordinate 49,714,756 of OX377621.1, forward strand.
TTTTGGGTATATCTGATGTATTTTCATAATAATACTCTGCGATATCATCCGCTGATGTAGAGTTTGCGTTTTGTGTGCCTCTGAAAAGATTAAACAAACAAATTAAACAAATTTAAATAAAATTTGACGCCCATGTGCTGACAACCGCATGATTTCCAAATCGCATTTTTTTTTGGCGATTTCGAGTCTCTAAATTTCGCATTTTTACTTTAAACAATTGTTTTCAGTTTTCTTTCTTTACTGGCGGATAAATGAAGAAGATGTTTGGTTAAACATAGCAATTTTAAATAGAAATGTAAAATTTAGAATCTCGAAATCGCTAAACAAAATGCGATTTGGAAATCATGCGGTTGTCAGCACATGGGCGTGAATCTACAATAAATATGTTAATATAAATATTAAAAATTAATGTTTAGATGTTAGTTTAATATAAGTTAATAATAAATATAACTGTTGGTAATATGAATACACCCCGGAATAGCTTTCACCTGTTTGCGTTGCAACAGAAATAAGGCGATCAATTCCAAGTAAGAAGGAAAAACTTAAAAATTAGCAAGAATAACGACTGCAGCTTGAAGAGGCCAATTCACTGTCTGGGACATTATATTCACGATAATGTGATATGGGCCAACAGTAAAAATGTTCACTTGTGAAAGACAGATTTAAATCAGAAAAACATCTTCTCCTAAACTAAAGTTCTGGATCTAACATATTTTCTCCATTAATAACCAATCATGCATTTATTTCTAAAATGCAATTATTTTCTAAAAAATCGCTCATGCTTTTACGGTACTCGTCGTCTTAAGTTACAACATTTTCAAATTCCAATGTTGAACAAAAAGTATACGGAAACTGCAAAGAGGTTTAAATCTTTAAATAACCGCAAGATCCTAAATTTGATATTTCATACTTAACTGTATGTTTCTAAACAAGACGAATTTGAAATTGTTTAGACGATGTTCCATATTACTGTTTAAATGACAATGTAAAGAATTTTGCGGAAATTTTATTTCAGCCTTGAACGTATGTTTATGTTGGTATTTCTATGTGTCCTAATTCTGAAGCAATCGTGATTTTACTAAATTGGACACTGGAAACACGAGAAAAAATTAATTAAAAGACCCACAATTTGGGAATGGGAGATGTATTGACATGGATACGCAAAACATTGTGAAAAAGTGCGGATTGAGTCCTTGTGATGACATCGCTACATTTTATGATATTGTCAACATTATGGAACACAATTGCTTATGTTAATATTAACACTTTAGTGCTCTGGACTACAAAATACTGAAATTAGTTTGTAGTCTCCCTCGCTTTTATCAGTACAAACAAATCTGAAACATACATACTACAAAAACTGATAATATTGGAATGTGGGTGGGTTAGACTCCTAATAGAGGCAATGATGGTCTGTCTGCAAATAATGTTCTTTTAAAATTTTGTAATTCATTAACATAACATATGCTAAATTTCCGCGCATTTGTCTAATAATGAAATTAACATACTTTGTAAATCCGCTGAGGAATTGCATCCTTGGCAAGTAACGAAATTTTCGTCTTCGTTCCTTTGGTAATCTCATGTTTCGTTGATACTGATCTCGCATAGATTTCCAAGCAACTTTGCAGGCCATCGCTACAATTATAGAATTTTATGGTTTAACTAAGTATTTAAAAAATACTTAAATACTACCTTGAGCGTTACATCGTTCAGATACTTCCTGCCAAGCGATTTCCTTTTCTGCAATATTCTTGTATCTCTCGTGATGTTTGTCATAGAGAATCGGCCTTTCCTGAATTAGTTGTAGTAAATGATAGCGCTGGTCTTCAGTTAGACTGTCATAAGTCATGTTTTTTGAATGCTTTTAGAGCAACACAAATTAAATTCCAAAAAAGAAAAAATATTGAAAAGCGGAAAACACGCTGTCGCTTTGCGTTGTTACGTTGTTCACTTTTACTGTTTTAGTTCAGCGCGATAGTAGTAAAATATCAAAAAGCACAGTTTAATACCATATAATGTGCATGATTTTCATTATTTTGAATCTAAAATTAAGAATAATTGAAAGTTTTTTACTGTATTTTAAGCAATTTTAACCAAAATGTTGTGATATATGGCAAACAATTATTATTGAGCCTAAATGACGCGTACCACTACTCTCACAAATCTCTCTCTCGCCTACCTGAGATGCGTGACAACTGACAGTTACCTAAATGAGAGTTTAAACACAATGCGACACGCTGGCGGTAAGGCAATAAATCTAGAGAGAGCGACTGGCACACGCGTTGAAACTTTTTTGTTTTCAATTTTAACTTTTTAATCATAGAACACTGAGGCGTGCGTCTCGATATAGATGCATAGAGTTCAAGCTTTAAAAACGCCTTGACAATTTTGAAAATATTAGGCCTATTTTTTAGTAAAAAATTAAATCAATACATGTTGTCAATTTCATTTTTGCTTTGACAAATGTATTACCAGACTAAAAAAATCTATTATAAAAATTGTAATTTGCTTATGTTTCCACAATTGCTTTAAAATTGTCTTTGTTCGTAATCCCCTTTGCACTAGTGAAATGTATCATCAGTCGTTCTAATTTCGATTTCTAAAATCGATCATGAAACAAAACCTTCCGCAATTAAATTCGCCTTTTGTTTTAACCAACATATCACAGTTCTTTAAATAAATAAAGCGCTTAAGAAATACATATGATATTCCAAGACGCCAGCGCGTCGGATTGTGTTTGAAATGTAACAGAGTTGCCAAAAGATTTCTACAAAAAACCAGAAGCCAGTTAGTATGATAGTGGTATAAGTAACACTTTTCTTTTTTTACAGGTTGTTCGTCTAGAAACGTCAATTAATTTCATTTTATATGCTATTCAAATAATCAGAATCATTTAAAGTGGACATTATAAATAAAAAATATTTGTTTATATCACCACACAGTGTCAGTGGATACAGTGGGACTTAGACCACTTTCAAACTAACGCTAAATACAATGTTGGTGTGCATAAAATGAGAAATATCATTGTAACGGTTCACTTTTTATAAATGTCAAAAAGAAAAGTTCTTAAATTAGAGAAAAATTTGCATATCTCATTTTTTGGATTTTTGACTTAGACCACTACCATACAAACTGACACATATGACGTTTATGCTGTAAAATAAAGCAACTCTCCTAATAGATAAGTTAATTCAATTGACGTTTCTTAAGGCATGTTGAATAAACAAAAAATCATCAAATAAATAAATCTACTACGATTTGTATGAAGATTTCAAAAAATTGGCGATCAAAATCCATTGTTTTACGTGAAATATTGACACCTTCAACAAAAATATAACTTGTCGCTCATTTCCATAGCACGGTGAATTTACTCTCAGGAATGAACGATTATTGCTGGAAATAAATGCACGACGTGTTTTGCTAAATTAATAACAAACAATACTTTATTGAGAGGTAGAGGAAATGCCTGTAAACTTATATTTAATACGGACTGTAACGGTTGACCAAGCCATAAAAAGACAGTTAAAAAGTAACATGGCATTTAAAAAAAACGAATACGGTCAGGATGTATTTATACCAAGCGAAGACGGGAGCCCAGCTGACTCAAATGTTTTCGTACTGCATTTCAATTTGTAGCCGAGACTGTCAAATCCCATAAATAATACAGCTTTGACAAAAGCTTCAAAAAATGTCTGTATTTTGTTTTTACGAATTTGTTTTCGCTCTGCAGCTCTCACCTTAAATAAATACGCCTTGAACACAAATTTATTCATTCCAAAAAAGGGGAAATTGAATTTTGTAAAATTACACGTTTTCCTTAAACCAAGGCGTATTTATAAAGGTGATAGCAGGAGCCCAGCTGACTGAAATTTTTTTCATTCAAAAGTAACCGAAACGGTCAAATCCCATATATTTTGCTTTGACAGTATGGCTCACCATTCAAAAAATTACTTGTATTTTGTTGTTGCCGAATTTGTTGTTGTTCTAGTGCTATCACCTGTATAAATACGCCTTGCCTTAAACACAAGAGTAAAGAAAAGTAAAAATATCTATTTGTCAAACACCGATTTAAATCATAAAAACGACAATAATATTCAATTTAATTTTTACATTTCCTCCCCTATTCGCCGCAAACAAAAGTTCGGTTCTTCAATTTTCGCAATGACACATCTTCCCTTCTTTAGTATCTTCGTTGAGCCCTAAACATAACAAAAAATAATTTGTAAACAATATTTATAAGTATTTAGAACTTTTTTGTCTTATAAAAACGTGTTTTTGATATGATATGCTGAAGATAAAACAAATCGGTCATGTTCTGACGACCGCAAGTTTTTCAAATCGCATTTTCGAGTTTCTAAAATTTCGTATTTGTCTTTAAACAATTTTTTCAGTATCTTTCTTTTCTGACGAATAAATAAAGAGGTGTTTGGTTGAACAGTCACTTTAAAAAGAAATGAAAAATTCCGAAACTCGAAATCGCAAAAAATGCGACTTGAAACAAGTGCAGTAATCTGTCCGATATAAGGTGTATTTGTATCAGGCGGAGCATAGCTGATTTGCATATTAGAAAAGGAACAGAAAAATCTTCCTTTTAACAGCTTACATTAGTATTTCAGACAAATTTTGTGTATTTTTTTAATTATTTAAGTTTTATTTTTGTACAGAACATTGCAATGTTTCATAGTTAACTTGCTCCAGAAAACATTCTTGTAGACGATTTTTAACTATATTTGGTAAACATTTCATCTTTTTCGCAAGCATTCTCAAAAATACATCATTATCATCTTCATTTAATTCAAAACGCTTATTTAACAAGGTGTTAAAAGTACTAAACAATTCGGATGCCACATTTCCCACCGACTTATCAGCATCAGCTACATCTTTAACGTAAATATATTCTTCATGGTCATTTTCAGAGGAGTGAGACATAGTAGCATCGTCCTCGTCATCAACACTATTCTTTGATTTATTTATTGAATTTTTAAATGTCGTGCTCCTTGCTGATGGTTTCCTTTGTTCTGGTTCTGGTTCACTGTAGTCGCTATAATCCGATAAATTATCTGTAATTTCATTATTTGACGAATTTCTGAAATTTGTAAAACAATTCTATCTATAAGTTTGAAATTAATGTATCTATTAAATTATTTATTATTTTCATTAAAATATCATAAAAGAAGTCTATAGGTTATATGTTTTTACTTGAAAGGTATACTTCACAGTTATCAGGGTAAGTCAAAATTTGAATTTAAATTTTTTTTAAAAAAACTTTGAACACACACTTATTTTTTCACTGACTGAAAAAAAACATTTTATTTACGTTTTCGTTATCGCACCTTAGTTATTCCGGCTTAAAGAAAAACAAACCTATTATATGTACTAGAAACTGTGAAAAATTCAAAATCAAATCTTAGAACTAACAAACAACCATATACGCACGATCATTGGTAACTTCCAGCAATATGTTGCTAGACTATAAGATAAAGTTGGTAGTTGAAGAGCAATAAACTTTTCAGACTACATCGAGTTTAATTCGATTTCTAGTGTCATACATATTTCAGTTCGATTTCGCCCGCCGTTTGAAATTAACGTTAGGTTTAACATTTCCAATGTGTCTTCTTGTATAATTGTTCTCCTCCGCTAGACGTGACGCTCCGACGTGATTAAAATTTTATTTTTGTCCCGTTAAGGTACAGTGGGCTGCAGTCAGTTTTTTGCTCGATGGGTTTGTCAAGTGACAACAAGGTTGTATAAAATTTGTATGGGAAAATACCGATATACAAAATAAAGTTAAGCCCAGGAAAACCAAAATGCATTTATCAATATTATTTCTTGTAAACCATAGACATGTGAAGTAAAATGCTTTATATTGTTAACTATCTTATTGATCTTATTAAAGAGAGTTAATAATATCGCATTTCATAGGATTTACTAATTATTCAAAAATACCATCTCCGGACATACACGTTATGGTCGACATCGGAACAAGAACAAAATACAGGCAAATATTTGAATGGTAATTGTACTTTCGAAGCAAAATGTATGGGGTTAACTTGGTTAATATCTAAAGGGGCAGATTTAAATCAGCTGGAATCCTGACTGTATTAGCAATGGTGTTTCAATTTGCTAAAATACAATAGTATGTCGTACCTATGCACTAATATTAAATTATAAGCCTTACCTTATTAAACCATAATACCCTGGCCCCATGCTGTAGAAATATATTGTAACTTACTCTGTAGCTCCGCCAAGAAATGATAGTTCCTGCAAATAGCGGTATTTCTTTCTTTTATTTTTCGGCATTCGCAAGTATCGATGGTACTGGTCGCGCAATGTTTTCCAAGCCTTTTTACATGCAACATCTACGGTAGAAAATGTTTTTCTAAGAAATTCATGTCTAAAATTTAATGTTTGAGATTGATTGATACCTGTCGCATTGCATAGCTCTCCTATTTCCTTCCATCTATATTCTTTCTCCTTAACACTTCTCCATAGCCGGTGTTGCTTATCGTACAATACTCTTCTTTCTTTAACCAGTTCAATTAACTGATACCGCTGTTCTTTATTAAGAGTGCTGTTTGACATATTGTCCATTCAATTTTCGGCAAATTTGCAGTCGTATTAAATGATTTCGGAAGGTAAAAAAATATCAAGAAACATACAGACAAAGCCACAACCAATACAATTTATGTTTGTAAACAAAAAATCAATCACTCCATAAGCGACGAGAAACGCGTTTTTCTTCTTGCGTACAGAAAAATTGTTTTGGTAACAGTGAGAGTGTAAACCCAATCAAACACGCTGGCGGCGGCGGTAGAAGAAAACCCGCAGCCGATTGCAATTGCGGTTGTGAGATCCGAAACACATCGCTGGCGGCGACGAAACCGAACCAGAGAGAGCGGCTGGAGTTGTCACATTTCATATTTTCATGATTTTGTGTATTTCAATTAAAAATATATATGATAAATGTTTGAAATGTTCGGAAGATCAAAAAATACTAATACTATTGAGTAATAACAATTTATACAAAATATAACATTATCTTCACGACATTTGTCTCCATCATGATTCAATTAAAATTTAGAAATAAGAAAGGCCTAATTAGACTTTAAATTAATCATTTATGTTGAATAAAATTAAAACTATTTTATTATTTCCTCTTGTTCTTGGTGTTGGCATAGATTTACTTCGTGAAATTTTTTTAGTAATATGTGGCAACCTCATTTTCAGAATTCTGTTTTGGCAGCGAGTCGCTAGCCGCAGTGGGTTTTCTCCCACTCATAATAGCCTTGCATGCGAAATTTAGCTGAAATGATATAAGGTCGATTTTCAAATGTCAAATTTGAATGGGATCTGACATTTGTAAATCTTATGTTATCTCAGTTGGATATCGCGTGCAGTGTGATAATGCAATAAGAGATACATGTGAATAGGGCCGGCCCCACCGCCAGCATATCGCATTATGTTTGGGCAGTCTAATCAGCCCTAAATATGTAAATAAATTTTATCGGGAATTTGAATCGAAGTAAACACTGATGATATTCCACCCGATAAAATCGATTACAATTCGCTAAATTTGCCAATTTGTCATGCTGCATCGCTACCATTCTTTCGTACATTGGCAAAGAAGAAGAATAAGTTTAATAACAAAAGTTAAAAAATAAAAAATGCCAGATTATAATTCCGAATATCGTAATAACGATGGTGGTCGGGGTGCAGATTCAAGTGAAGATGACCCTCCAATGTCTCGTCTTTTTATATTTTGCGATAAAATACATACAGAGAGTGACGTACGGAGAAGTTTTTCAAAATACGGGGAAATCGAGGATATTAGGATTATAAAAGATAAAGACACAGGTGAAAATAAAGGTTTTGCATATGTGAAATATGCTAAGACTTCCAATGCAGCGAAAGCTCAAGAGGAGTTACATGGGAGTACTATTGGAAATTCTGACCGACCATTGAGAGTGTTTGTTGCCGCAAGGTTGGTTTGTATACATTTTTTCGAACATGCACATACATGGCACCTGGACATAGAGTCTAGACTGTATGTAATCTGTATTTATGTATCACTATCTCCTTTTAAAACACATTGTAATGTCAGCTGCACGTTATATATAGCATAAAGCGGATTTAGTTTTTGTAGCGGTAGTTCGTGCGAATATAGGTTTGATACTAATACTTTGAAAGCTATGAAATGACATTATAAGGTATGCAGGGTTTTGTCATTGGACAGACAAAATTATAACTACACATTAAGGGATCGGGTCATTATCCAAACTAGCTCTATCAACCATTTATTTTTATTCATGTCCTTATGACTGGCTTCCATAGTATAGCTACTGCATTATTATTTGCAGTAGCATGTAGACCATATATACAAACATATCACTGTGTAATAATAAATTAATGGAGTGTACATAAGACGATCTTAGACTTGTAACCCGTAATTATGTATGCCTTCTTCTATATATTTTGTAATGTTATAGCCGCAGCCAAGGTTCGAACAAATCTCAAAAGATTGAACAGGAACAATGTGTTCGTCTTTTCATTCAATGTCCAAAGGGTATCGATGATGAGCTAGAACTGCGCGAGGAATTTAAAAAATGGGGTCCAGTTGAAAATGTCACCTTAGTGCGCGATAAAGACACCGGCAATCCAAAAGGCTTCGGGTACATTCGATATACTAAATTTTATCATGCTGCATTGGCATTTGAAAATTGTTCACCAAAATATAAGACAAAATTTGCAGCGCCGAAAATTAAGCAACATGCATCTGAAGACCACTCGTCCACAGAGAGTAAGAGTGAGTTAACCCAGCTTTTGCGATTGAAAAGTACAACACAATCGTCATCTCAGCCTACACCGCTAAATGTAATAGTCAGCAAAAGTATAAAACAAGATCAACTCTGGCGTTTATTTGACATTGTGCCAGGTCTGGATTATTGTCAAGTATTAAAAGGTTAGCTACAGTTTTAAGCATTTGTATATACATACAATATTTTAATCTATAAATTGATTATTGTTAAGAGCTTCTGTGTATACATTTTAGAAGGCGAACACAACAATGATGCTATCGTTGTTTATCATAATCCAGAATCAGCCAAATATGCCAAGTAAAATTCAATTTAATGTTACTTACCATATAACTTTTACCAAGTAATTTTATTACAGAGAAAAGATACATGGATTTGAATATCCAGTGGGAGAACGTATTATAGTCAAGCTTTCTGGTTTGAGTTCGGCGGCAAATATTGATTCGCCCTTTGTTGAGAGTATGTGTTAAAATCATCAAACAAAAATTCACCTTTAATTTCTTTTATAACTTTCTTTTTGTAATAGAGCATATGAAAAGGCAGTCATTTTGCAGTGTGCCTCTGCCGCCAGCACAGCCAATGGCTCCCAGCGATGCAATTATGAAACAACGTCTTTTCATTATTATGCCATCGGTAAGATATTATCTTTTATCATAAAATATGTTTTTTAATTTCCTAATTTTGTAGGCTGTACCTACTGCTATTTTGAAAAATATATTTTCTTGCTGGAAAGGTCTGATTGATTTATATTTCTTGCCAAACAAAACATGCGGTTATGTGAAGTATGCCGACAAAGAATCCGCATTGAAAGCCATGGAAACGTTAAGTGGAGCTGAAATATGTGGCATTAAGATAAAGGTATTTTATTTATCTATTCAATTCACTTCCGTAATTCAAATGCCCTTCAGGCCAATAACTATATATTACAGTAATAAGATCCAGACTTAAATGTAATTTGAACCTTAAACTAAAAATCATTCATTAAATGTTGATCAATAGAAAAATAATAAACTAACTATATAATATACATTAACTATTTATTACCGTTTTTATAGGTTGTGGAAGCGGAAGAGCAATCAAAAAATAACGGTAATGATGACGTTAGCCGCAAGCGCATGCGACGGGACTAAACAGTAAGTTCGCCTTATAATCCAGATTTACTTTTTTATTAGACTTAGTGGTGAGTAATGGATTCTATTCTTCCGAATTGACGCCTTTTGACATATCAAAACAATAAAAGTTTTCATCTTATGTTGGCAAAACGTTTTGAACGTGGAGCAAAATCTCATTGTAACTTAAATTATGCATATTTGTCTTTTGTTTTCACAGTCATGAAGGAAATAAGAGTGGACAAAGAACGATTACAAAAACTAACTGACTACTACTCAAATGTTACCACTACTTCTACTCTACTGGAAACAAACACGCAACTAAACGGATTTACAAATTACATGGATTATGGACCTACTCTACTGTATAAACAAAATAACAAAAACGCCATAAACAATTATCAATTATCCGTATTAATTGGTCTTCATATTTCTTTTTTCACCACACTGGATGTGTTTGAAAACTGTCGCAATTGGCTGGACTACAGTTCTTGTAGAAACAGAAATTCATTACAGTTCAATTCATTTCATTAAATATAGCCGTAAGCTTTAAATTATTCCACAAAACTACAGGGTGTTTTTAGACGTGTAGAACTTTAAATTGAAATAAAATCGAACATAAATCTGAAAATTTACTTTATTAGATAGATAATATTATGGTATTTGTCCTTATTTTCACGATGACTATTTGATGTGTTGAAAACAATGCATGACTTTTTTCTACCCCGAAAGCTTCACCAAGGCGTTCACCAACAAACTTGACATTTGAGTCAAGTAAAATCACCGTGTAAATTGTGAGACCACGAATTTCCGACATCTTTTTCAAACAATTGCCAATATTCTGGCTTTGGACAGGTTTAAATGTGGTATCAGTAGGTCTTTTCGGTTGGGCATACTAGCTTATAATTAAGAGACTTGATAAGGTGGCAACATTGTTACTTATTGGTTGTGCTTATATGTATCAACAAGAAAAATCTGGCAACGCAACTAAGAGAGTAGAAAGCTACTTTCTTCTTAAGCGAGTGAATTCCGTACAAAAATTAAGCTAGTTAGCCCAATCGAACAGGCCTGGTGTGTCCAATGCTTTAAGGCCCATTTAGACAGTCGCAAGTCAGTTGATAGCAGAGCGAGACGCCACTATTGTCACAGCGACGATTAGACTGACCTGCAAGTCGTTAGATCTGTCAATCGCACGAGTGCGATAGAAATCAAATATAAATTTACACATCTACAATTTTCAAAACATGTGATCAGTGGTGTATTTTAAAGGGAAATTAAAAAGTATGAAAATAATTATTGGCAAAGCCTTATATGATCGCAAATTTGTTGTTATTCTCAAGTTTTTTGTTTGTTATTGTGTTTTCATTGTGCATTATCAACAATAACTTTTGATTTTAATGTCCTCTGCCTGCAAAAGATTTGGCATACGATTTTGCGAGAGTGGGAGAGAATTCCATGCGATTTCTCTCATCAACAATCGTTTGACTTGTTGGATAGTCTAATCGGGCCTTTATCGAAATTTATATTTTCGATAACAAAGTTGCTTGGGCTGTGTGGACGCCCTTGGAAAAGGGCGCATTCACGCGGATTCACGGATACATACTGGAATAATCTTCTTTTATCGCGGCGAGGTCAAGATAGAAAATCTGAAATGCCTGATTATAGTTCTGAACACAACGATGGTGGCCGTGGGACAGATTCAAGTGAAGATGATCCACCAATGTCTCGTCTTTTCATATTTTGCGATAAAATACATACCGAAAGTGACATACGGAGAAGTTTTTTACCCTATGGGGAGATTGAAGACATAAAGATTATAAAAGAAAAGGACACAGGTGAAAATAAAGGTTTCGCATATGTGAAGTATGTCAAGACTTCCAATGCAGCGAAAGCTCAAGAAGAATTACATGGGAGTATTATTGGAAATTCTGACCGACCACTGAGAGTTTTTGTTGCCGCAAGGTTGGTTTGTATACATATGTTTAGACATGTAAATAATATCATCGGTGTCCTGCAAAAAGATCTCACGTCACATAATTGTGTTTCTGATTTATTGAAGATTTAAAGTTACAGTTGGCTGACTGAATGGATGAACTGTTTTTGATACAATAACTACAAAACCACTTTAAATAGACTTAGAATTTGACTTTTGGGACACTTGCGTCATTGAGTCCATGTCACAAAAAAGTGGACTTGAGATCTTTTGAAGCACATTTATATATCATCACATGAGATGCAAAAAGACGGAACATCACAAATTTCCTTATACTATTGAAAATTCCCAGCCTACAGATGGAAAGCAAACTATTTTATAATGTATTTGCATTTTAGTTTTTTAAAATACTATTTTTGCATTTCAGGTGTCGATATGTCTATAGTACAGCATTCTTACAAACTGACTGCGAAATCGAGTTAAGACTATCTCATACATATTTAACATTAAAAACCGAGCTAAGCTCGATTTTGCCGGTGCTTGTTACCACACTTCCAAAAAAAACCCGCTTTAAGTTGACTAAAGACATCAGGCATAAGAAGTAGAATTTAAGACAACGATAAATAAAAATTTAAGCCATAACGTCTTCATCACTTATGTACTATCGTTTATTTTAATTCGTTTGTTTATTTTAAATAAAACACAGAAACTTTGGAACAGACATTCAGTACATCGATCATATATCACTATTTGACTAAAATAAGGCAGGGTATATAAGATTCGGACTGCCGACTGCGGATATTTTTTTGTTATTATAATGTAATGTACCTAATATATAATGTAATCTTACAGCCGCAGCCAAGGTTCAAACAAATCTCAAAAAATCGAGCAAGAACAATGTGTTCGGCTTTTTATTCAGTGCTCAAAGGATGCTGATGAGCAGGAGCTACGTGATGAGTTTAAAAAATGGGGTCCAGTTGAAAATGTTATTTTAATACGTCATAAAGATACCGGCAATCCAAAAGGCTTCGGGTACATTCGATACACAAAATTTTACCATGCTGCATTGGCATTTGAAAATTGTTCTCCTAAATACAAAGCAAAATTTGCCGATCCAAAAAGTTCAAAGCGCTCATCATCAGAGGATCAACAAGTAGCTCCCGATGGTAGGAGTGAAACAAGTCAGCTTTTACGCTTGAAAAATACACAATCATCGCAGCCCACATCATTGAATGTGGTAGTGGGTAAGAGTATCAAGCAAGATCAGTTGTGGCGTTTATTTGATATTGTACCCGGCCTGGACTATTGTCAAATATTGAAAGGTAATTTTTATGTTAATGAATTAAACAAATTTTCAGCATTCTAAAAAGAAAAATTCTTACTCGATTTCTGACCGAGCTTTATTCAGAGAATATTTTTAAGAAACTGACGTTGGTCTTATGGCTTTAAATTACATGCTCTAATAAATAAAATAAACTTTGATATGATGCAACAGTTATAAAAATAATTATTTATACAATTAAAAGTAAATTGTGGTCAGTTATCACCTTAATTAACTAAAATATATATCGCTCACGTTCGATAAGAACCCAAGAAGGATATAATTATATATTATTAGTCACGTATGATTAAGTTATTATTAACAAAATTATCTACCATTTTAGAAGGAGATCACAACAATGAAGCTATCGTTGTTTATCATAATCCAGAATCCGCCATATATGCCAAGTAAAATTTTCATTATTGTTTTATATCTACATATTAAACCATATTATTTTGCAGAGAAAAAGTACATGGTTTTGAATATCCAGTTGGTGAACGTATTATTGTCAAACTTTCCGACATGAGTTCAGCAAATATTGATACTTCGTTTATTGAGAGTAAGTTTTATTAGTAATTATGTACGTTAAAGTAATAAATGCCTTTTTATGTTGTCTTAGAACATACAAAGAAGGATACTTTTTGCAGTGTTCCTCTGCCTCAAGCACAGCCGATGGCACCAACCGACGCAGTTGTTGCCAAGCGTCTATTTATGATAATGCCAACGGTAAAAATAGTATATCAATTTAGATGCAAATCGATTTCATAACAGTCATTATGTTCTTCAAGCCTGTACCTATTGCTATCCTGAAAAATATTTTCTCTTGCTGGCAAGGTCTGATTGATTTGTATTTCTTGCCAAACAAATCCTGCGGTTATGTGAAGTATGCTGACAAAGACTCTGCTTTGGAAGCTATGGAAACGTTAAGTGGAGCAGAAATATGTGGCACTAAGATTAAGGTATACTAAAATTGTTTCTTCAAAGATCAATTCATAGTTAGGTTTAAACCACTGCCACCACATGTAAAATCAGTGTAAAAATATTTGTTGGTCGTGGTTTAAACCTAACTATGAGCTGATCTCTGAGCATTAGCATCACTTCAATTTAATTATATTTTCAAAAGGTTGTGGAAGCTGAAGAGCAAGTCAAAAACGATAATGCAAAGAGTGCTAGCGACGACGTTAGCCGGAAACGCATGCGCCGTAATTAGAAAGTAAGTCCGTCCTATGATTCCTCTTGTCTATAATATATTCCAATTATAGTTTGAATGACTTTTACTGCGAGGGTAAGTAATTCATCTATATATTTATTGTCCAAAACGGTTGATAGTCCACGAGTCAAAACGTTATAACAGTTCCATTATGAATATATTACACTGTTTCAGAGTATACATATATTTGATGTCTCATAATACAAGATATGTTTGTCTTTTGTTTTCACAGACATACAAAAAAAACAACAGTGGACTAAAAACGATTACAAACACTTTTAACTGACAACTACTCAAATGTTACCGCAACTCAACTCTACTGGAAACAAACAAAGAACAAAAAACGGATTTACAAACAAGGATTTTGGACCTACTACTCTACTGTACACTTAGATACAAACTAACAAAAAAAAAATAAAAGATATTCACCACTAACAATTATTAAATATAATAATTGTTATTTATTTTGGAACGCAAACTCACTCCAAATTTTTTCATGATTTCATTCATATTTAGTCCTAAGCATAATCTTTTTAACACATAATTATAATTCACATGCAAGGTTTCCTTTTCGGCATGCGAAGTGGGATGAAACCTAAAATAAAATCTTGACAACATTTTATTTTGATGTTTTTTTATTATACAAGAAATAAGGCTATCATACTTCATTTCAAAGTACTACACAGACACTGACAATTTTTTTTAGAAGCCGATCAGCATTCTGATATTCAGTTCCACTTTTTTTAGATCAAAGCTGACATGTCTGCAATTTAGGTTCCTTGGGTAATCACTTTGGGCAATATTTTCAATAGGATCCGTGTTTTGAATACAGTTTTAACTGTTGATTTACATAACATCAAGAGAATTGACAATTCACCAAAACAATTTTTCCCGTTAAGTTTCGATCATCATGCCTGTTCGATTGGGCTTACTAGCTTATGATACTTGATAAGGTGACAACGTTTTCACCCATTGGTTTTTCTTAAATGAATCAACATGAAAAATCGGGCAACAACTCTAAGAGAGTAGTAAGCTACTTTCTTGTTAAGCGAGTAAATTCCATACAAAAATTAAGCTAGTAAGCCCAATCGAACAGGCCAATCATTTTAAATTTCTTTTCGAGAATCCAAGAAATATACAACCTTCAATTGTATAAATAATAAACGTATGCAATTAATACGAAGTTTAAAGCATAGAGCAAAAATAGAAATTATTCTGGGGTGTCATAGAACCCAATTGTTGTCGAAATTGGAATTCTTTAAAACAACGAAAACAATATGATTGATGTGCATCACATTCGTAAACACAACAAGTAGCACCACTGCAAGTGGTGCTGTATGCTGAGCAAAAAACACGCAAAAACTCAGTAAAAGTTGGCGATGCAATGAACGAGTAAAGTGATTTTTTTAATTATTTATGTTCATTATAAAATTACTATTTTTAACAGTTTTTCTACGGTCGAGGTGGATGCCAGTCATAATTAGAACACGTTTGGATATCCGGGAAAGGGAAAAATATGTTAAACATGTAATGTAATAATTATGTTTTTTATACTTTAAATATCATTTAATAATTTGGACTATCATCTAATTCACAAGGTTAATTCAATGATTTTTTCCATTGTATTCGCGTTTCTAAAATAATAAGCAACAAGCATCAGTTGATCGGCATCAGCTGTGTGAACAAATTACAGTTGCACCTCAAATGCACTACAGTGTTACGTTTCCGAAAAAGCCCCAATTCGAATTGGATTCTTGTCTGTTAAATTGGTCTTACTAGCTTAATTTTTGTATGGAATTTACTCGCTTAACAAGAAAGTAGCTTACTACTCTCTTAGAGTTGTTGCCAGATTTTTCATGTTGATTCATTTAAGAAAAACCAATGGGTGGAAACGTTGCCACCTTATCAAGTATCTTAATTGTAAGCTAGTAAGTCCAATCGAACAGGCCTTATATTTTAATTTCGATTCCGACAACAATCGGATGTACGGCAACTATGATTATCCAGCAGAACTCAACAAATTGAAACATAACATGTGGGTCGTATATAGACTTGTCGATGCATTTTTTTAGTGAATATTTTTCCAAGTTTGTGTTGAAATAAGGATTTTTTGGTTCTTATAAATAAAAAGAAATTTCAAACAAAAACTTCACCATAATGTTTCTGGAACCGAAAATTGCTGCCTTTGGGCCACAAATTAAATTGATTATGAATTTTGTATTTGGAAATTAAAAAATTGATAATAAAATAAATTTGGGAATCCAATTCATAGTCCAGATGAATCTGATGCGCTGCAGTGATGCAATACCAAAAAGTCAGTTTTGTCGGCCACTACATATTTGTTTCGTTCTTTATATCTCCTTACAATAAGAATTCAATGTATGTAATAGCCTTTTCGGACTACATGTGGAATCAAACGATTTCAGCACAAGGTCGATTTACAAATGTTCTCAATGAGCAAGATTTTAATGGAGAGAGCCAAAGACCTAAAAGCTAGGTCTTTGCTGATTTTGGCTTACTTAGCACTAGAGGGCCGTTTGTTACGAATTTAGAATTCTGTAAAACCATTTTAAAACAAACTATTTCCGCAATGCGTCAATTTGCACCAAATTTAGTATTTGTAGGGCAACTCCAAAGTATGTAAAACGTATTGTATCGAATTTTGTGCAACACGTTTTTGTTCAAATATTTTGTGTGTCTAAACCACTTATTATGACAATTTTAAACAAAATATTTGCAAAACCTCACTTTGCACAAAATTTTGTATTTGTAGAAGTTACATCCATTTTTTAAACTTATATCACGTTAAAGATTAACAGATTTTCGATCAAAATATGGAAAAGTGGTTGGATTCCAAACAATAAAATAGCTTGTACGGAAAGTATTAAGTAGTTACTTTTTACTAAAAAAAAAACGGACAGTATCGAATAACCAGTACTTGAATTCTCGATGCTATCCCAACACTAGTGTGTATGTATATTAATAGTCGTCGTGCTGAAAATATTGTGAAAAATAAAAACCGGCAACAATAAAAATAATTGCATTATCAAATATGTTTGATCGCTCACAATCTCGCAATGGCAACCAATCAAAGCGCGGGGGCGAAGCACACGAAGACGTACCCCCCATGTCCCGTTTATTCATAATTTGCAACAAAGCCCATCAGGAGGAAGATTTCCGTGATGCCTTTTCTCGATTTGGCGAAATTGAAGATATTTGGGTTGTAAAGGATAGGAATACTGGCGACAACAAAGGTATAGCTTACATCAAATATTCCAAGACATCAGATGCGGCAAGAGCTCAAGAAGAAATGAATGGGAAAACTATAGGGACATTAGACCGAACATTGAAAGTACTCGTTGCTGCAAAGTACGTAAATTATTTTATACAATATATCACATCATACCATTAATTTATGCACGTCTTTCAACAGTCGAAATCAGGGTTCCAGTAAGTCGGACAACGAACACGAAAAGTATGTTCGCCTTTTCATTGTTTGTCCGAAAACGGCCACAGAAGATGATCTGCGTGAGGAATTCAGCCAATGGGGTCCAGTAGAAAATGTCACTTTGGTACGCGATAAGCAAACGTCAATTCCCAAAGGATTTGGTTATATTCGCTTTCCGAAATTCTACGATGCCGCTGTAGCCTTTGAAAATTGTCCACCTCAATACAAGGCAATGTTTGCTGAACCTAAAGGAGGACGTAACCGTGATCAGTACGGTCGAGACGATAATTCAGTGATGGGTGGTCGAGGGGGTGGTAATGGTAGTGGTTTCAGTGGTGGAATGTCGATGGGAGGGGGAGGCAATTTTAATAACGGCTTCAATGACTGGACGGGGAATAACTCTTACAGCAGTAACATGTCACAATTTTTGGGCATGCAGAATCCACCGGTGTCGCAACCATCATGTTTGGAAGTAATATCAAGTAATCTTGTTAATCAAGACCAGTTGTGGCGTTTATTTGACATTATTCCTGGACTGGACTATTGTCAAATAGTAAGGGAACGTAAGTAAATCATTTACATACATGTATGTAGTTTTAAGAATATAGGATAGACAACATTATATACAAACAGTGGAATGTACGTCCGAGTAACTTTCCGCTTACATACTGTTGGAGATTGCAAGGTGCCATCATCAGAATGAGTCAAGAATATTTGCATTCCTTCGCTTATGTAGATGATTGCGTGTAATTATTGAATTCAAAGTACTTCTTTGCGTAAGTTCTGTGTCTGTGTATACCACAAATTACAGTGGGTGCTAACAATGCAGATTATGCCATATTTTTGATCATTTTCTGGTGATTTTATTTTAATATTAACTTTTGAATATATAGGAAACGGTTATTTTGCGACAAATAACACGAATACAAAAGTAACATGATTCAAAATGCATGACGGGAGCTCGCGTTGTTCTAAGTGATGAAGATTACCATAATATCGTTCTACAAATGAGTGTCATGGCCACTCGCAAGGAAATATTTGGAATTGTTATATTGTTGTTTGTATTGCAAATGTGTGATGAAGATATTTCTTTAAGTTGTTGTGTGTTTTAAGTAAATATATTACAAATTATAGTTTAATGTTTGACACGAAATAAATATTATGACTTGTGCAATCCTATATTATCCGTGCATCAATGAGCATTTCAGGAGACAAACAATGTTATATATAACCTTTCTCTTTATCTATTCAGATGGTCCTCGAACCAATGAAGCTCTTGTTGTCTATGATAATCCGGAAGCAGCCATTTACGCAAAGTATATTTGTTAACTCTTAATCGTGAAACTTCGTTTTTAATTGCAATAATTTACTCCTTTCGAAGGGACAAATTACATGGCCTAGAATATCCTGTGGGAGAGCGCTTAATAATACAAGTTTCCGGCATGAGTACTACGCATATTGACACCTCATTTATTGACAGTAAGTAATAACTCCGTCGCGATAACTTGCTTTAACTTAACATTAATTTTCGTTAATTTAATTGATTATAGGGCGCCCCAAAAAGGATTCAATTTGCAATGTACCTCTGCCAGATGCTCATCATCCGATGGCTCCAAGCGATGCGCCATTAGCACAACGATTATTCATAGTATTAGCAGCGGTAAGATTGTTTTTTTTTGACAAAATAATTTTTAGTATAGGACGTGGCATTTTGAGAAAAAATCTTGATTAACTGTTACGGTCGAATCATTATCAGATTTTTCATCCGATTTCATACACAACAGGTGGAAACATACTGATGATATCGGTTGAATCTGACAGTGTGAATGGCTTTTATGAAACTTGCAAGAATATTAGTCACATGTACTGCTTAATGTACATATATACGTAATAACTTCCATGCTTTTAGACCTTTTATTTTCAGTCAAGAACCAAATATATCTCAATTTACCTTTGTATTATTCTGAATGAAAGTATAATTAAGTTTAATGATTTCTGCCGCAGAATTTACCTGTTTCGATATTAAAGAACGTATTCTCGTGCTGGAGAGGGTTAATCGATGTTTATTTATTGCCTAACAAAAACTGTGGCTATGTTAAATATGCCGACAGAGAATCAGCACAGTCCGCGATGCGAGAACTACACGGAGCTGAAATTTGTGGCACTAAGATAAAGGCAAGTTTTGAAACAAATTATGTTTGCATATCTACAATATAATTTAATCATGTATAGGTATTGGAAGCTGAAGAACGTGGTAATGGTGGTGGTGGAGGTGGTGATGACGATGATGGCAGTCGTAAACGTATGCGCCGAAATTAAATAGTAAGTTTGTTCAAAACCCAAATTAATACTTCTCCAAAGTATTATAGTAAAGTTGTCGAAAGTTTCAATGTACATATATATATAAATATATTACAGGTAAGTAAGCATAAGTGTTTCATTATATGACGTTAGTTATTCCTTTATTTTTAATAAATTACACAGCCATGGGCATTATGGGCATTCCGTTTGTTTGAATGAAATCGAAAGGCTCTCATTACATATATGTCCATATCATTTACAATAAAGGTCTATTATAGCAGCTTAATGCGAGAGATATTTTTTATTTTTTATTTTCACAGACATCAAAAGAGAAAAAATTAGGAATGGTTTCTAAAACAAAAGCAAAGAAACATTCTTTAATTATAATTGAACAATTTGTAACTGACAACCACAACTCAACATTACTGCAACAACTGGGAAATTGAACTGAAACGGATTAAATAAATAGTGAGGGACTTGGACCTATTTTACTTTATACCAATTCCAAATACACTCACGGACCACTTCTATAGAAATCAACACTCCTTACCTTTGTAGTTAAGACAAGACTGTTAACAGCTTTTAACAAGTAAGAACAACCACAAGGACATCGAAAGTTAACGAAACGGAACGGATGAATGAATGAATGAATTAATTATATCGGAGACATTCACTTACCGCCCTTTTACTATAATGCGTATTTCCATTTCCAGTACTAACGTGAAAACTATGAAGAACAGTTCATACAGCGGACTAACTACTTTTTAAATTATTTTTTTTTTGACAATTATAAATTCTTTTTATTGTGTACGCATTTAATTGCACGAGAATATTCTTGAAGATCTTTCTTTAACTAATATTTTTTATCAATTACATTTTATCGATACAGATTATAATATAACGTCATTTTTATTGAAATATTTATAATTTATGAATCATAACCAATAAATAAATTTTCTCGTAACATTTATCTTGTCAGTGTTTTATTTTTCTAATCACCCTTATCACGAATAAAAGGGAAATTCATTCACGTGGAATTTTCTATTTCCCTGCAGGCGTAATATGAGTATATTCTGAATACAGGTTTCAATTCTTTGCGATGTAATTGAAATAAGGCGATGAAATCGATGTAAAAAAGCAAGAGAAACTCGAACGAATGCCATAAATCAAGATTTAAAATTTAAGGGAACAATTCATTCCCGGGGAAATTTTATTCACGATAGGGGTGATTATTGGTGCTTAAATGCAGCGCCAGAGAATTTTTCGGAAGAAACTCTATTTTATATGCAAAATTTGTGAATGTTTGACAAAAGTCGTTTATAAAATGAGGAAACCACGAAGTTGAAGTTGCTAATCTAATCTTATTGAAAGATAATATCATTTGTATTTATTATTGTATTATTAAGCTCGAGGCCAATTTTAATGTTTATTAGTTATTTATTTCCAATATATCGTGCTTCTTTGAAAGACATCTTCAGAAGAAGAAAAAATAGAAAACAAAATTAAAGCGAAATCTACAACACGTAGATGATGTTACATTAATCACGTAGATTTCGCTTAAATTTTGTTTTTTATTTTCTTCCCTGAAAATGTCTTTCAAAGAAGAGCGAAATATTGGAAATAAATACAATAATACAACAGTAGAAACTAACTTTCTTCTTCTTTCTATAGAAACTAGCTTTCTTCTTTAGCCTACGAAATGAAATCACTTTATTTCATATGGTCATAAAAGTAGTAGGGCTTTTTCGGGAACTTATCACTGATTTTTTCTTTCTTGTAATTACAATTTCTTTTTTCTTGAGTAACAATTTATTAACACAATTTTTACTCTTCTGTCATAGTTCGCATGTGGTAGATGAAACAGTTGATATTTAAGAATGTTTTTTTATTGAATGTTTTTTATTAAATGTTTGAAATTTGTTTCAATTCTACAGAAATGTTCTTAACTGCTTTCTTTTTCGAAGAATATAGGTAGACGCCAATTATAATTGTTACAACAATCGAAATTGCAACAAAGACCTCATATATAAGTAATGTAGTTTTTCCCTATGACTTTCTCTGGCTCGTGTAGGCATCAATGGGACATTCATTTTGATTTTGTAAACACCATTCCGGTTGCAATGCTTCAGCAGCAATTCCATTCTCAACCAAATGTTCACGATGTACTAACATACGAGCTTCAGCTTGGCGCCAGGAGTCTTTTGTATTAGACCATAAGCGTTCGGCCAAAGCCGAACTACGAGGCCAAAAACGTTGATCTATGCTATGCTCGTCTATTTGTTCGGACCATATTGCTGCTTCAGCTCCCAACACAAGAGATACATAATCGCCAGCTATATTTTCCATTCGATTTTCATAGACCTTTTGCCAACCGATATAAGGAGAACACCAATTATTGCCATTTGTCACCCAACCGGCTCCACCGCAGTCGAAATATAGAGCATCATAATTGGAAACAATAATTCGAAAACCTCTTTTCAAAATATCTGTAACTTTGGGGTCCATGCCAGTGGTCCAGATTTGTATAATATAACGTTCTTTGTCTATATAATCGTCCAAATAGGGGACATCGGTTAAACGGCTCGTCCATAATGTTATTGGCACTTTTTCTCCACCGGCAACGTAATCGACACGTTTTAACGCTTCTGTTTGGAAATGACCCCATAAACGTATGAAATCACTTTCTTGCAAACCCCAACCCTGTTTTGAAGTCATCCAATTCTGTATTTGTGCGCTGCTATTCCAGCAATTGACAGAGACTTCATCGCCACCCATGTGGAATATATCCGGTTTAAAAAGATCAAACATTTCTTGGTAGATATCTTGCAAAACCGAGTACATTGCATCAACTGTAGGATCCAACTGACCACAAGGCGGTTCCACGCAATAATCTTTCCATGGCTGAGCATTAAAGCAAGCAGTCATATTTTTGTGCTGCCAACCTTCACCCACATGCGCCGGTGCATCAAACTCTGGCATGACACGTATACCACGGACTCTACCATATTCGACAATATCTGCAATATCTTCATGGGTATAAACTTTTCGTGGGGAATAAGCTCCCAATTTATACAGTTCAGGTCTGGATTTAACTTGAAGTGGAAAACTGTGCGAATCTGTTATATGCCAATGGAAGGTATTTAGTTTTACCATAGCCATTCCATCTGTAAAAATATTAGAACGGATTAGATTAGAACTTATATACGCTAGGTACCTTTTATTAACAACACTGGCTCAAATTAAGTGTTTTTGCTTAATAATTCGAAAATATCAATACTTCTTTCTAGCCTACTCACCTAAAGTCCTTTTGATTGCTTTTGTTGTATAGAAATTTCTGCTAGTATCCAGCAACAAACCACGCCATTTAAACGCAGGTTTGTCCTGTATAGAAGCCTTTGCCACTATTAATAATTCACGTCTTATATCATCATAAACAATCAGCTGACTTAAAGTCTCAAGACCATGGCGGGCTCCAAAATATGTCTCGGCTTTTATATTAACTAGTATTTCGTGATCACTGGACATCGTAATTTCCAACGTATAACCTTCATCTGTGTCTAATGTCAGACGCGGTAGATCATCATTTGCTTTAGCATTTTCATCCAATTGAATGGAAACCTTCAACGGATGGCCTTCTTTTCTTAAAACGTCTGTGTTCGGTACTTTATTGTTGAGCATATTCATAAAGCGATCACGATTAGCATCCCATAATTTAGCCTGTTTTGTATATGAGGGCATTTTAAATTCTATGGTGTCCTTATTGACATGCAAAAGCATTGGGTCAACTTCAACAATTCCAGTCGGTTTTGGCCATATTGTTCCTATTGTGTCACCGCAAAACATCCGACACACTGGTAAACTGATTGCTGTCTTCCAATTATCTTCTGATAATTCAACTTTAACGCATTTACTTTGTTGGCACGCATATCCATAAATTAAGCTGAAAATGTATGAAGAATTTTAATTTATAACAGAGGTGTGGCAGTAATCAATACCAAATGAAATGCATAATAAATGAAAAATCAAAATGGAATGAATGGAGTAAATGGTCGAAATTACTATGCTAGATGTAACTGGAAGAAATTATTGTGGTGAAGGGGACATACATGAAATCTATGTAGCACAAATACTTTTCAACTTTTGTACACAGTACAACGAACATTTTAAAATGTATCTTCTTTGCACATGTATGCATGGATTTTCAAGTACACTTGAATGAAAACTAGTTTTATATCATAACATACATATTCAAAACATCTCATATTTTCGACACCATCACGGTATAGTGCAATGTGGAAGATACACACTCATCGGTTTGTTTAATTATATTATAATATAATATTATTATATATTTATTTTAATAATAAATAGTAATGATTTTTAACAAGCGCATTTATGTTTTCGATACATGGAACCACATCGGAATAATATCGATATATTTAATATGATAAATTGTTAAAAAATCAATTAATTTGGGAAGTTCTAAAACATAAAATAACTTACATATTTGACAATTTTCACTGAGTAAATTAAACAAACAAAATTTCTCTTTCTAATGAAGATAAACTGTCAACAATCTAATGTTGCTTCAAAATGCTTAACGTGCTAAGGAGTAAATTTTTCACTCTCCGTTGTAGATTCCCCGTCAAATTTCATCCATTTGTCATACAATTGATCAATATAAATAAAAACATGTTCTTTTCGAGATTTCAATTCTTCAGGGGTCAGAAGCCTCTACATTTTGAATATATTATCCAACCTCCTGTATTACTTTAAATTATGATGTTGTCTCCTTTTAAATAATAAGTATGAGTTCGATTGTTTAAACAATAAAAAATAAGAGTTGATTGCAAAAATGCATATGTTGTTGGGTGTATTGACCAACACGCAGTAAGCAGAAAGATTTTAATCAAAGAGATACATATACATTCATTTCTGGAATCATTAACCATTAGTTTTTATAACTGTGGTAAAGTATCTTGAATACTTAAGAAACTCTTAATGTGTCAGTATTATTTTTTCCGATCATTGTATCTTTCTGTGTACATAACATTTATGTCCAAATAATTTATTTATAAACCAACTTTTTACTTACTCTTCTGGCGATCCTCTAGAAATTCCAAAATTTAATGCCAGTAATAAACTCGTAATTGGTATTAAAACTTTCATTGTTGAGGACGGGGTTGTTGTCACTGTTGTTGAGGCACTTAAACAAGGCTAATAACTACTGGCCGTACACAATGCCAGCTCGCAACTGAAACCAAAAGCAACCAAATAAAATCAAAGCTTAAAAATACAATATTATTTTTAGACATGAATGATTTTTATATTGCACGACTTGCCTTACCTTCCAGCCAAACGAGCTCTCTAGACTGAACAAGACCATTGTTGTGTTAGTGTTTTTGTATGTTTTTCTTCGTCTTTTTTATATTTCTTTTGTTTTCTTTAAGAAAGAGAATACAGTTTTCTTTTTTGTTTTGTTCTGCGTGTTTTTTGATAACATGAAAACATGGTATTAATTAAATTTGTAAGTTTGTTTCGTGTTGTGTTAAAAAATAATAAAAAAACAGAAAAGAGAAGAAAACGTTTTTGTTTCTATGTATTATACATTATATCTAATTTTTGATTTATTACCTAGAATGAATTAAAACAGATCAAGGGAAAAATATAATAAATACACTACAAAAATTTACAAATTAATCCTAATTTTAAATTAAATCTGAAGTTTAATAAAAAGAAAATATATGTGCATACATGCCGTCATACGTAGAAGCTTCTTATTTGCGAAAAGATGATCATAAAACAATTTAAGGTAAACTGTTTTAAAGCTGTCAGGTTATGTGACTTATGGGTCAATAAGATTTCATTCGGAAACTAGTAAGAACTTTGTTATGTAAATTAATTAATCTGAAAGATTTCAACGAAACCTGTTTTATAAAGGGTGATTTTTTAAAAGCTATAGGAAAGTTTTTCAAAAAAAAAACACATAAAATTCAGAAAAATGCATGAAATCTTTATTTAAATCGATAGTACGGTCCATATAATTTAATGTTTGAAGATTATTTCATGCAAATGTTGACCTTGACTGCCCCTCAAATGGTCCATCCGCTTAGTCCAATTTTGGCATTTCCACGTTTTTGAGTAACAGAGGCCCAATTGCTGCGAACTTCGACGAATCGATAATTGATGGTCATCATTAACACTGGCCGATACAGCTGCGATATTTTCTTCAGTTCGCACTCTACGTAAGCGTGTTGGTGGTTTAATGTCCAACAATGTAAATTTGGTGCGAAATTTAGTCACAATAGCCCGAATAGCCGCTTCAGTGGGTCGATTAAACTTACCATAAAATGGAAGCGCGCGATGAACTTTCTTAACAGAGCACGCATTTTGATAATAAAATTCAATAATTCACAAGAGTTGTTCGTTTGTAAGACGATTCATGGTTAAATTATAGACCAAACTGAAGATTTTCGACAGTGAAACAAACACGAAACGTGCGACAGCTGTTTAAACTAGTGTTGCCAAAAAGATAATCGCCCATGTGCTGACAACCGCATGATTTCAAATCGCATTTTTTTTGGCGATTTCGAGTCTCTAAATTTTACATTTCTATTTAAAATTGCTATGTTTAACCAAACATCTTCTTCATTTATCCGCCAGTAAAGAAAGAAAACTGAAAACAATTGTTTAAAGTAAAAATGCGAAATTTAGAGACTCGAAATCGCCAAAAAAAAATGCGATTTGAAATCATGCGGTTGTCAGCACATGGGCGAATAGCTAAAAAATCACCCTTTAGTTTATGCGTCAAACATTTTTAGTTATGTCTGATTTCACGCGAATTGACATTATCCACATATTCAGGTTGACGAAATAACCCAACAACGAAAGTACTTGAGTAACGACAATTATTATAAGGTACAAATTGAAAGTCATCGCTACGTTCACTATACCCTACAGTGTAATAAGGGCTTGTCTTGTGTTATATTTCACCTATGACTATTTATATATTCATATGTAGCTGCCATACAAATATTTCTCCTAATTTCATTTAAAATACAAATTATTTACTTTGCCTAATATATGACTAAGAGCGGAAGAATAATTTTAATGGAGGTTACAGGATTGATGTGTTTATTTCGCAATAAACAATAATTCATAAATATCTTGTCTTTTTAATTAAGAATTTCGAAATAAATAAAAAACGTGGACTCTGCTTAAAATAAATTTTAATTTGAAACTACATAATAAATACTATTCTTAATTTGTGTTAAATTAGTCTTGTTTTAAATTAGTTCTTATCATTAATTTAGGAAACGAAATTATTGTTTATTTTTATTTCTTGTTTAATAAATTTAGCACTATTTAAAATTATTATGTTTAATAACTTTACTATTTATTTTCAATAACTTTACCAATTATTATTTTTTCCGAAACCCGCTTTTTGTGCTCTGGAACATTTTTAACTAGGGTGAGTTTTTTGGCATGTTTTTAGGCTCACCAAAAACCATATCTGTGTCGGATTCGAAGAAAAAAGATACCCCGGTAAATGAATTTGAAAGTAGAAAATTTAGCTGATTTTTAATTGAAATTATATTTAAAAATTAAACACCAAAATCTCAAATATTTTAGTTATTTTATATTAATATCATCGTATCAATCAGTCAACTATATATAAAATTAATTTAACATAAACATTTTATTTGTATATCTTAAAATTACGAAAAATTTCAAAACTTCTTTTTTGGCTATTTTATATTAGTATCATCATTAAAAATTAAAGATCAAAATCTCAAATATTTTGATTTAACATAAAAATTTTATTTTTATATCTTAAAATTACAAAATATTTCAAAACTTCTTTGACGCGAAAAACGTATATTACGGATATTCAACTTCCTATTCGATTTTGCTAGAGCTTGGAACTAAACTCACGCGTGGGTTGTTGGCTTGTCTCAAAGCTAAAAAACCCAAATGTGAAAGATACAAAATTTTGAATATACAGATGTAGAAAAATAAATTATGAATCAAATGTGAAATAGATAAAAAAATCATATCATTCCGAAAAACTATTTTTGGCCAAATATTCCATCGTGCACACGTGACAAAATCTCGAAATGAAAATGACATACTAAAGAGAGTCACGTTCAATCTTCCTAATTAAGAACTTTTGATTTGAATGGAAATCAATTCAAAACAGAAAAATGTTCAAGGACTGAGACAACCAAACAATTTTTGGTTATTTCTGTTTTATATTAAATATTGAAAAATAATTTACGCATTATAGCTTAAATTATACAGTTATAGCTAAATAGTTTTTAATGCAAAACCGAATATGTGGGCGCGGCTATTCAAATCAAAAACTCCCAATAAAGAAAATTGAACATAACTCTATAGTGCTTCATTTCAAATTTTCCCTCATGCGTGCACGATGGGCTCTTCGGACAAAAATAGCTTTTGAGGGATAATTTGTTTCGTCAAAATTTTTATATTAAAAAAATGTTGAATTTTTCCTTCCAACAACCCAACATTCCACGAGTGGGTTTAGTACTATAACTAACATAGCAGTCAGTTTGTTTGGGGTTTGACAAATAATACTGTTGGTTGTCTCTAATCGGAGTTGGTGACAAAGTTCCTAAGCGACAAGTGATATTTCCTAACTGATACTTTTTAATTCCAGTTATTAACTTTGCATATTTCTATAAGACCTTCAAAAGTTTTTTGTCGCGTCTTTTTCGATGTAAAATTGTTTATAATTTTGTACTAATTTGTACTAAATCCTGACGATATATTTTTAAAATGAAGAACTCTTTAAGCGCTTTAGAACACTAAAAAGGCTGATCGACTTTTTCAGTTTCTTTCTTGTTTTTGGCGTAGTTTAAGGCGTGCGAATGTCGCGTCCGGGCCACTAGGAGATGCCCATATATATTTGGTCGACCTTTCTCTCATCATATTTTTCCACTGTCAGCGACTCCTTGAGTCGACATTTAATTTTATACCAGACAGTGAATAAAAAGTCCAGTCCATTCTGGTAGCCTAACATTTTATTTGCACCATCATAAGACTGACCAACTATATTTCCCCCCAAAAATCAGTTTAGGAAAAATTGTAACTCAAAAATCGTGGTGGGAGCAAAAAAATCGCCAACCACAAAATACAGGCAATTTTCAACGGTAAGCCGGTAAGCCGTAGTGTCAAAACAAAATAAATGGTATTTGAAAGTTTCGATTACAATCGAACGAAAAAAAATCAGTCAGCTAGGCTCCTGACTTCACCAGATATAAATACACCTAGTCTTGTATTTTGTTGTTGCTCACCTTATATAAATACGCCTTGCCTTTTAAGCTGTTTTTTGCACATTTCTCAATCAGCAAATCATTAAAATGAAGACCAAGTAATTGTTAATCGGGTGCGTTTGTACACACATACTTCTTAATACAGAAAGAATTATAGTGTAGAACTAAACGTACTATGAAGTACATACATACCTAAATCCTAAATAATGAATTCAATTTATTAATCTGTTCGTTGTAATTCCACTTGTTTACAATACCGCGAATATTCATGGAAATAATAAATCGCAGCTGATACATGTAATAGGGGGTTTAGACACACCAAATTTGTGGGCAAAAACGGTTTGTGCAAAATATGAGATAATACGTCTTACATACTCCGGTGTTGTCCTACAAATGCAACACTTTGTACAAAGCGGCTATTTGCGCAAATATTTTGTATGTCTAAAAAAGCTTTTAGAGAGAAAATCATGCGAAGAGAGTTCATGTCAAAAATATTATGGCTGTTTTTCTTTAAGACTGGATAACTAAGCTGCGATAACAAATATATAAATAAAATGTTAAAATTTCACTCAAAATAAAAACTTCTTTTTTAAAATTGTGGCCAAAAGCAATATCAATGTGTGTGTGAAAACAAATTTTGAAAAAATAATTTTGTGTTAAAAATGTTTGACTTAGCCTGGATAATTATCCAGTGTAAGTCAAAATGATGGATATCGAGCCTAAGTCCAATAAAGTCGGCACAAAATATTTTTTGAATATTTCTCTTGATACATATATTTATATTGTAGTTTGCGACAATGTGAAAAAATAATTTTTTATTTTGAACGAAAAATTAATTTTTTATTAAAGTTTTTGTTATCGCAGCTTGTTATCCCGACTTAAAGAAAAACAGCCCTATTGAATTAGGAAGATATAAAAAGATTAAAGTAGGAAGATGTCACTCTTATGGTCAGTTTTCAGTCATAAAGATAAATATTTAAATCGCTAAAAACACAGTAAAATCAATGAAAAACATAGTTTCAGTGATTTAGCTAAATGAGGTGTTAAAATAATAACCCAAAAATGGTCTTTACAGCTCTGTTCTGACTTCGATCATGAAATCTAGATGTTTTTAAGCCATGTCTCGAATTTAAAAACACAAAAAATCAGTGGTGTTAGTACTAAACTCACACGTGCAGTATGCTTTTTTCAAAGCTTAAAAATACATGCGAACCGAAAATCCAAAATTAGGAATCTATCTCCTTAGACACGATCTTACGACGTCAAATTAAATAAAAAACACACAGACGAAGACAATAAAAACATGCATCCCAAAAGTATGCATCAAAAGTTGAAATTGTTTTATGCATCAAAAGTTGAAATTGTTTTATCTTTGCAAACAGCAAAAGTACACATGACGCACTCATCCATACTTTGATTCTGTTTTGACCTTAAATGTGTTTGTTTTTGTATGTTTTGTGGTAAAGCCATTTTAAACACAGAAACGCGCAAAACACCGCTTTGCATAAAATTTGGTATATGTAGGGCAACTTTAAGGTACTAATTTTATTATTATGCTCATATGTATGTAAAAAAAACAAAATTGATATCTAGACTCATGTAGGATTAACACCCTTTAGTGTCAATGTGTTATCTTCATACGTCTCCAGAACATCAGCCAAATGTTCGTTGTCTCTTGGTTTCTTGAATTGTCGTTTTTTACTGGCAGTCTTCTTACGTTTCGGTACAGGCTTTTTAGGTCCATGATCTTGCATTGAACGTATACCTTGTTTTTCCAAATATTCGTCAATTTTAGCATCATCCATGGCATCTACTGTTGCCGAGCGCCAGAGCTTTTGGAACTCCTCGTCAACCTTATGGAATTGATTAAAGAATAGTTTTTACAGATTTCAAATACAGCATTTCAATACAACTTACAGCAAAATTCGCGGTGCGATCATTATAAAATAAGATTTTCTTTTTGTCGATTGGCCTAACAATAAAGATTATTTCGGAAGCACGATTTTTCAATACTTTCTCACAATGTGGAAGCGATTCCTGCACATCCTCCATTAATATACCACCCAAACCTTTTAGATCATGTTGCTTTAGTAGACGCAATAAGCTTTTACCATCTTTTATCTTATAAACAGGCTTGTAACTAAATCGTAAACCATCAGGAGTAGCTTCAATCTTTGGATTATTCATTAATGCTTCTGATCCCAACCACTGAATTAAGGAAATAAATGAAATCAGCACGATTTACGATGTACATATTTACGACATAGGAAGAGCTCATACATTTTTAACTGATTGTCCCACATCTAGCTGATTAGTTTCATCCAAAATATCCTCTAATGTAAGAGGATGGTCATCTCCATCTTGATGTCTGGTACGCATATGTTTCACTATTTTGGCCAGCACACCGAATCTGTACTGGGAGCTGCCAGCCATAGTTTTATATGTATTTGAATCCAACTTCGGTGCTGTTGGAGGACGCATTATCTTCTTTTGTCGGTCCTGGTCCTTCGGTGGTGCGAAAACCTTTTCTACCTTGGCTTTCTTTTCCACTCTGAGGAGGAGCATAACAAATGAATAGAGGAATACATGCATGAGTAAGGAAACTTACGTTGGCGTTGCCATAGCTCGCTTCTTGAACGCCTCGCGTTCCTTTAGAAGAGCTGGATCCATTTTGTAATTTTTTTATTAATATTTTCTATTATAAACAAGAATATTTAATATTTATTTGGTTTCGAGATTGTTGTTGGACGGAGAACAAAGCCGGCACAATATTGAAAGCACCGGCGACGTATAAAAATATGTTCCACGGCGGCTCGATTTCGATCTATCTATCAGTGTTGGTATTTAACAGTTTTAGATATGAGCCGAATATGCACAAAATGTGCCAGGATGCTTCAATAGTGCCAACATCAGTATTTTTGCATGTTACCTTACTATAGGCCCGTTACTTACTATAGGGCTTACTAGCTTAAAATTAAGAGACTTGATAACTTTTTTGTCCATTGGTTTTATTTAAATAAATCAGAGATAAAAATCTTACACCACCTTACTCGGTAACTAAGAGAGTAGTAAACTACTTTCTTGCTAAGCGAGTAAATTCCATACAAATATTAAGCTAGTAAGCCCAATCAAAAAGGTCTTTGTATTTATAATAGATCTATTTTATTGTTTACTTCGCACGCGGAACATTTTCTATAGCATATTAAGGCTGTTTTTCTTTAAGACTGGATAACTAAAATATTGGACTTAGCCTGGATAATTATCCAGTGTAAGTCAAAATTATGGCTAAGTCCAAAAAAGTCAATACAAAATTTTTTTTGAAAATTTGTTTTTATATATATTTTTATATTGTAGTTGGCGACAATGTGAAAAAATAATTTTTTATTTTGAGCAAAAAATTAAATTTTTATTAACGATATTGTTATCGCAGCTTGTTATCCCGGCTTAAAGAAAAACAGTCTTATTATTTAAGGAGGTTAGAAGTTTTGAAAAATAAATTTTAAAATTTTGAATTAAAATTAAGTTTTTAAGGAGATAAGAAGGTTTGAAAAATAAATTTTGAAATTCCAAATTTTTGACCCAAAAAACGAGATCACAAATTTGTGTCCTTTTTCGCTTAGATGCGTCATTTAATGTGTTATGAAGGTTTAAAGCTTTGAAAACTAAATTTCAAAATTTTTGACCCGAAAGAAGTGATCACCAAATTTTGTTCTTTTTCGCTTTGAAGTTTTATTTAAGGAGTTATGAAGGTGTGAAAATTATCACAGATTTTTGTCCCTTTTCGCTTAAAATTGTAATTTAGGAATTATGAACGACTGAAAATTATTACAGATTTTGTCCTTTTTTGCTTAGAAGAAAATTTGGAATTTTACCTTTTGACGGTCAAAAATTTGGAATTTTACTTAAACATTTTAAAATTATATGATGTTTTAGTTCGGTTAAAGGTGTTTATTAAAAATTTGTATTTTTAATATTGAAGAATTCAATCGAAATATTGAAAAAAAAAACATTAATAAAAGCCTTTAGCCGAACTAAAACATCATTAAAATAAATAAAAGGCCAACGACACATACACTCAACCCATTTTAAAATTTATTTTTAAAATCTGTGATCACTTTTTCGGGTCAAAAAATTTGAATTTTCAAAATTTTTAAATTTATTTTTCATAACTTTAAACCTTCATAATTTTCCGCCTTCTAAGCGGAAAGGACAAAATTATGTGATCACTTTTTCGGGTCAAAAATTTAGAATTTTACTTTAAACTTTAGTTTTCAAAGCTTTAAACCATCATAATTCCTTAAATAACGCTCCTAAGCGAAAAACGACAAAAATCTACGTTCAGTTTTTTCGAGCCAAACATTTGGAATTTTACTGCAAAATTTTGTTTTCAAAGCTTTAAACCTTCATAACTCCTTAAATAACGCTTCTAAGCGAAAAAGGACAAAAATTGTGATTACATTTTTTTGGGTCAAAAATTTAGAATTTTATTTTTCAAACCTTCGTAACTCCTTAAATAACAATTCAAAGCGAAGAGGGACAATAATCTGTGATCACTAGCATGTTTTCAAGTTCTTTACTTTTTGAAATTCTATGGTCTTACGAAAATGTTCTAACTTTTATATTACATAGGTATATAAAAAAACTTTGAACGCCACTCCTGCATCTCACTTTTCAGACTTAATGAGATGCAGGAATCGTCGATATACAGCTTTAAAAATGATCAAAAAGTGACGGTGAGTACATAGAAATTATGAGTGGAGTCCATAGGGCCTCAAAATGTGTTATATTACATATTTTTACTTTTTCCGATATTTGTAATAGTACGTAGATATTCTTTCATCCCTATGTGAAAGTAAGTGAAGATTACATTTTGGTTTGACCTAACCCCTAACGTTACTTGGCAATGGCAGTTGGTGCTGGATAATAAAGCCACTGCGTTAGTATAGAATTAATTCCACATCTTTTGGAAGTCGATATTTTGGTTACTTCAGAGCATTCATTTTTTCATAATAAAAAACAATTTCAATGTTAAGGTTATTTATATATAGATTACTTAATACTAATTACACACATGTATCATTTCATAATTTCAGTAGTGAGATTTCTGTTTAGTTTTTATTAATTATCGTTTAAAAATGCTACACAAAGGATTAATATTTTTTGTATGCGTTTAACTTGTTATCAATGTTATTGAAAGTTCTAACGAATTTCATTCAATATAAATTTTCATTTCACTCTTTACTCATTCCAAGCCTCTTCATCGCGTCCAAACTTATAAGTGAGATTTGCGAACAATATTAACACATTTTGCATAAGTAACGCCACGCCGAGTCCAGAATCCTTTTTTGCTGTATAAGTAATTTAAATAGTTTGTCCAACTAATTAAATATTTATCTTTTACACATATTTGTTTATACTTACGATTATTTATGAAATCATCAATCATGACCCAAACAGAAGCAATAAGGGAAGCAAAGCCTATGACGAACCCTATAAGAAGCCATATTTTGGCAACTCTAGCTCCAGACTCCGATGTATTATCTTCAGATATCTAATGTTTTGGAAATTAAATCATTAGCTTTTAATGAAATCCTTATTCGTCATTGGAAACCATACGTGAGAATTTTTGACGGTGTTAACCATGAATAAGCTAATTGTTCCAAACACGCCTATAAACACATGTCCTGTTGCAATCTGATGTTTTTGGTCTGCTGACATAGCGTCAATCAATGTCCACCATCCTGCAAAAAACTTCGAAATGTGTATTAGTAATAAAAGTAGCAACAAAGAAAATAATCATGGGTGTACATAAGAGAAAATATGTTTCATAATTACCAATAATCCTGCAATTAATGAAGAGTTCTTATTACGAGCTGTTTCTGAGGTGAACCAACCCCTTATATTATCCAGGATCGACATGTTTATAGTATTTTTAACTAATTTCGTTTAACTTTTGCAATTTTTTCTTTTGTTGACTAATGGGACGGCCTTGCCACTTTTTCTTTAATCTAAAGATGGAATGGTGGAAGATAATGGCTATTGATAACATTCGTTATCGATTTCAGGCTTTTTGATTGTTTCAAGTATGATGTGTCAATCGATTTTTTAATTTTGCCCTGTTCCGACAAATTCAACACAGTCTAAGGGGTGTTTAGATTGACCAAGTATTTGCGCAATAAGGCTGTTGGCAAATATTTTGAAATTGTGGGTTAGATTTTGCGTTATTGTGCAATATTTGGAATAAAAATCAGAATTTTTGGATTTTTGCTAAATTTGTAAACATTTTTTCTAAAGAAACTACAAATACAAGAAGGGGGAAATTAGAAATAAAACAAAATAAATTAAAGTGAAAAATGAATTTGCGTGTGAGTGGTTCTAAATCAAATATGTTTGGTGAATAATTAGTTTTGTGAAAACCAGTGTTTGAATTTGTTCACAAAAAAATATTTTATTTGCCCTAGCTCTGAGCAGTAGCAAGCCAATCAAAACTCCATGGAGAGCAACTCACCAATAAACATTTTTTTGTTTGTTTGACTCATAAGCAGGAGTCGCACATTTTTCAAACTCTTGCTTTTTCGGTGAGCAACTCACAATCTTTCCCGGCTTAAAGAAAAACAGCCCTATTAGGGCGTGTTGACTTTTTTGAACTTAGCCTCGATAACCATAATTTTGACTTACACTGGATAATTATCCCGGCTAAGTCAAACATTTTTAACACAAAATTATTTTTTCAAAATTTGTTTTCAAACACACATTGATATTGCTTTTGGCGACAATTTTAAAAAAGATTTTTTTTTTAATTTTGAGTGAAATTTTAACATTTTATTTAGATTTTTGTTATCGCAGCTTAGTTATCCAGTCTTAAATAAAAACAGCCATAATAGTAAAGAAAACGAAATTTGTGTGCAAAGTCAAGGTCTGCCAGCATTGTCGTTCGTTTTTCTACGGGAGCAAAGACATGAAAAAACGAATTGAATTGTTCTTTTGAAGAGTTACACAAAAGTTTCAAAAATGTGCGACTCCTGCTTATGACAAGAGTAAAGAGTTTTGTAATTTGAGTCATTTTTCGTGAGTCAATTCAACCTCTGGTTAAAATCCCCTATTATAGGCCTGTTCGATTGGGCTTACCAGCTTACAATTGATAAGTTGGCAACGTTGCTACACATTGGTTTTTCGTAAATGGATTAACAGGAAAAATCTGGCAACACAGCTAAGAGAGTAGTAAGCTACTTTCTTGTTATGCGAGTAAATTCCATACAAAAATTAAGCTAGTAAGCCCAATCGAACAGGCCTTATATTCAAACAACTGCAGCCAAAAATACTTAATTTATGAAGGTGTGTGTCACTTGTCGCTCATAGCACGGCGAATTCTCTCTCAGGAGGAGACAATTGGTTTTTTCGGAAAAACTGCTTTTGCGGAATAATATGATTCTTTATCCATTTTATATTTGATTCATAATTTATTTATATAACTTCATACAATTTTTTTCTTTTTTTTAGTTTTGAAAAAACCCGATAGTAGATTACGACATGTCGTATGGGTGAATAGGACTCTGTATCCAACGGCAAGCCGGGATCTTCACAAAACACTGAAAAAAATATAACTGCTATGAAACAGATATTAAATGAAAAACATCGATGCAAAACATCACTGTAAAAAGTAATCGATTACTTTAAAAAATATCGATATCGATGTCGCAGCCCTATAGTAAACCAAAACAACACGTGCAACTTAACTGAAGCAGAATTAGTAGAAACACAAAAAATGAAACGCAAAAATATTGAAGTATCAAATAATATATTAGCGGAAGATAATGAAGAATTAGATGATGAAGTAGAAGGTGCTTCGGGTGAGGATGAAGACAGTGATAGCAATGCTGAAGTAGAAGGTGCTTCGGATGATGATGAAGACAGTGATAGTAATGCTGAAGAAAATGATGGTTCGGGTGAGGATGAAGACAGTGATACTGAAGAAAATGATGGTTCGGGAGAGGAAGCTGACAGTGAAGTTGATGATTTGGATGATCTAGCTGCCAGTGCTACTGATTCTGATGAAGAAAGTGCAGAAGACGAAAGTGAAGAGCCAAAAACTAGAGCTGATATTATTAAACAAGATGTGCTTCAACGATATGAAGAACGCCAAGGCAAACAATTGTATATTCGTTTCCCACACAAACTTCCAGATACAGAAAATGAATTGGAGGAAATGTGCAAAAAATTGTCACCGCTATTCAAAGTACACAAGGTGCATAAGCCACGCCAGAAACATGCTCGATTCTGTTTGGTAGACTTCATTAGCAAGGATGATCGCGATGCAGCATTGAAAGTCCTTCGAAATGCAATCCAAAAAGGCGAGCTAGCCAAGTATGTTGTAAATATACCTCGTACGGAAAGTATCGAATATGTTAATGACTTGGCAGAACGGAAAATAAAATCAGTGGAGAATAAAAAGAATAAAGCCCGCTTGAAGAAGGCTAGTAAAAAGGCTTTGATTCAAAAGATTTTTACTCCAACGGTTGTTGTTCTTAATCTTCCGAAGACTTCATCGCTTATTCAAGTGCGAGAGCTTTTCCCAAATGCTGTTGATATCCAAATAAAAGCCGGTAAAGGCAAACTGAATAAAAATAAAAGTATTGCCTCCGTTACTTTGCCATCAACTATAGATGCACGTAAGGCTGTAAAAGAGAAATTGTCCTTAGGTGGAAATCAATTGATGGTGAAATTTGATAATCAAATTTTGAACAAGAAAAAAGCAAAACCACAACAAGATAAACAGTTGCATAAAACCAAAACAGTTGAGACCACCGATAAAGCTGAGCCACAGAATAAGAAACGGAAAATGGAGTCAAGTGAAGGAACACATACGGATGCTGTGGACAAGCCTAAAAAACTTCAAGTTCACAAAAATAATGGTCAAAGCAAACAGAATAAATTAAATAAAAAAAGTAAGAAAGTTGTTAGTACTTAAAGAATAAATTTTAAAACTGAAAACTTGAAATTCCATACGTCATTTTCTTATATTGGGTAAAAAGGCGTTTAAAGAATCACATGTTTGCATGTATTTATATGGGGGGTGGACCTTTAACACTAAATATATTGAAAAGCACTTCGTTTACAATGGTCAGCTTACAATTAAGAGACCTGATAAGGTTGCAGTAAATTGCCTGTTCCGGTTTATAAAATATAAAAAATTCAAGAGGTCCATATTTCCCTGATATTGATGTGTTCACACTTTGAATATATTTAATATAATTAGACCTATCTTCGTTATTCGTCTCAAGTCAAATCCACAGATTTCGATAATTACATAGTTTTGTTGTAGCTATTTACTCAGGTTCGAGATCATTTCGAAAATTACATACTTTTGTTTAACTATTTACGAGATCATTTTGGTTTGTTTTCTGCCTAAGAATATGTGAAATGCACCTGATTTGGTCGCTAGCAGTACAAACGATTGTTTCAGGGTCCACTACACCCCCTTATCAATACCCAGTACAACGACTTCACTGGATTATCTGTGCAATATATGAGTCTGACATTATCCATTGGTTGAGAACTTCATTGAAACTTTCATATACATCCAAAAATCGTAGGCAGTAGTAACCAAAATCAAACAAATGTCCATACTTCCTGTAATCTCAATTTGCGTAAAACGCAAACATGGAGGTCGTACTTCACTTCAAACGTACCTAAGAAATTATTTTTTCGCATTTGTGTTTTTCAGCTTTATAAAAGCCAAAAATCCAATCTTCCAATTCACCCGTGTTTTTGTTTCATAAAAAAATATTGCAACGACAAAATTCAACTTTCGACCCTTGGTTGCACGGTCGCCTTGTATATGCAGGCAGAACCTACTACTATTTTTGTCACGTGACGAAAGACTTTTTATTTGTTCATCTTACGTCTCAGATTTCTGAATAAAGTTCTACCAAAACACTACTCTAAAATTAAAATAAGAATCGATGGCGTACGACTGTTACGTGTGTGTCCATCAAAATGCCTCTATGTAAATTTACAAAAGGTAATTATATATATAGGCAGTTAGCAACACAAGTACTCTATACAGGTATTCCATTGATGAGTTATGTCCACACATGATACGAAATACGTATATGAAAAATGATATATCGTGATATTCTTCCACTTTCGCTCAAGAGCGAAAGCAGCCATCACCTACCCGATAGTTGGATCTCTTCCTTTCCATTACCAACCTCAAATGTATTACATTCAAAAACAACTATATTCAATCAACAACTAGTCAACACAACAATTAATAAATTATTGTGCTTTGCAATATAAGTTTGACGCGCCAGTGCCAACGAACTGCCGTATATGCGACAACGAAGAGACAGGGGCTGCCAAACTCTAGCCCCACCTGCAG
The DNA here is from genome assembly GCA_947397865.1 of Polietes domitor. Taxonomy (NCBI): domain Eukaryota; kingdom Metazoa; phylum Arthropoda; class Insecta; order Diptera; family Muscidae; genus Polietes; species Polietes domitor. The sequence goes on from OX377621.1 coordinate 49,754,568, forward strand.
TTCTACACAGTATTTTGTACTAACATAAACTTCTAAATTGTACAAAAAATTGGGAAAGAGTTTTTAATTTTTGATCCGATGTGCAGAGAATCCCACATATATATATTAGGCTGGGTCACGAAAATAAATTGCAGCGGTCACCACCCAGAAATGAAGATTGGATTGTTTAATGATGATCTACTAAATATTTAGTCACTGGGTCAAGCCATCTGTGAGCTAAACGCTCCTGAAAACACCTCTAAAAATCATGTTTTTCTCGTGTAATTTTTTTATGTTGTATTTTTTCTGAATTAATAGACCCATGGAAGCGCATAAAATACTACCACCAAACACGAAAAAGTCTAATAAACGTCCAATAATTCGACCAATAAGTTACTCTGAAGCAAATATCAAAGTTTATATTTAAAGTGCTTTCAAGGGTCTATTATCTTAGAAAAAAATGTAACACAAAAAAATTACACCGGAAAACGTTATTGTTAGGGTTAGTTTTAGAGAGGGTTTGCTCACAGATGGCTTGATCTAGGAACGAAATATTTTGCAAATCATCATTAAACAATCCAAACTTTATTTTCGTGGGGTGACTAGAACTTGTTTTTCCATTTGTATGGACGGCGACCCAGCCTAATATATATGTGTCCTATTGTTTTTGTACATCGTTGACTTCTTCTATACACAACAACGAAGCAGTTTAAACACAAATAGTAATGCGTAAAAGCATTTGACAAGGGCTGTATATGATTTTAACATTTCGAAAAGTAAACTAAATTTTGTATATTTTTGAAAATTCGAGACTAATTTAATAATAATAAGTTTATACATACATATATAATGTTATATATATTATACCTTTACCTCTATGCCATTCAACAAAATTTCCATTTGTTAAGAAGCATTCCTTTTGTTGGAAACATAATATGGATGGAATGCAAGCAAATAAGCATTATCGCCATTTAAGCAAATAAAAAAGTTCTCATGTAGATCATATAAGAACGACGACACCATTGTATGCTGAAGTTTGAAATTTTATTTGAGGCAACGATCATTGTTGTCATCGTACATATGTATACAGTTCAACAATGTGTATTCTGATAGTGGTCTCAAGCAATGTAAACAAAAAACTAGATCTCTTTGCAGAATTCTATAAAAATAATGATAATTTCAGTTGAGCAGAAATATTTTGATATACAAAGTGAAACAAAGAAGGGAATGCATATATATATAGGTACGCATTCATTTTTACTTCTTATTAAAATTCAATGTAGTATGATGCTTAAATATTTAAATTTTAAGGTGTCATTGACAGATTCCTTTTTGAAGATTCATTAGTTTTTGTTTGGTTAGTACATTGAGTTTTTTGATAATGATAAAAGTTGATTTGATGAGGAATAAAATTTTGGATAAGCACAAATTTTGTATTTTATTATTCTTTCTTTACGTTTTTCTTACTTTACTTATTTATACAGTCTCAAAATGTTATCATCTGATAAACTTCTCTATCTCTCATTCTTAGCCGTTAAATTAAATTGTATACTTATAAAACGATTGTTTATCTGTTTACATTAATGTTTTCACTTTTGTTTTCATGTATATATATTCGATAAAAATACAATTTTTTTAAAGGCCTGTGAATTTTCTTCTTAGTTTTAGGATAAACATATACTTTTAGTTGTAGTACATAGTTGGAAAATTTAAACGATGCTCCCGATTCACTTTTAAATCTGAGAAAGTTATTCAAAATTCAATTGTTTTCTTGTTATATCTTTTTTCAATATTTTTTTAGTTTATGTATAAAGTAGCCGTTGATGGGCTGTAGGAGATGATTGTTGATTTGTTGTCTGCTGCGGCGGTGGTGGAGGAGGAGATGGTGGAGAACGCAAAGGTATTGCCGGTTGCACGAAACGCACACGTTCCGCATCTGTGTTAGATGCAGCAGTAGTGACAGCGGCAGATGCATTCGAAGCCGCATTAAAAGCAGACGTAAAAGCAGTGGCGGCTCAAAGGGTGTGGTAGTTTCGCTCATTGCGAGCCTTGTAAAATTTGTAAGCTACCAAACCGATAGCCAATAGACCTAGAGTTAATACAATACCTCCAATGAAGGATGGTCCATCAAAACGACGGCATGGTGGTAAAGGTGTTGGTGCTGGTGGTGGAGTAGTAGTAGTGGTGTTGGGAGATGTTGTAGTTGTATCTGGAAGTGCAGTAGTAGAAGTGGACGAAGTTGTACTTGCTGTGGTTGTTGTTGGAGCCGGTGTAGTTGTTGTGGGCGTTGTTGTATCTGGTTTTGGTGTCGTTGTTGAAGTTGTTGTGGTTTTATCTGTTGTCGTAGTTTTATCTGTTGTCGTAGTTTTATCTGTTATTGTTGTAGGTAAATCTGTTGTTGTTGTTCCATCTGTAGTTGTAGTTGAGTTGTCAGATGCAGTTGTAGTTGGAATAATGGGTGCTAACGTTGTGGTTTTCGGATTTTCATCATTTAAGGTCTTCTCTGTAATTGGTGCTGTCTTATTATCCACAGTGGCAGCATCTAAGGGAAATATAATCATCATCGTTTACAAACCCTGACATAAGCGCTGTTTACAAGTTAAGATTTATTATACATAAATTATTACGATAACTTTAAGAAATAGCATTTTTTAACTTTTATCTGTAAGATAAGTCATAGATCTACTAAATGCTAAAATATATGGATATATCCGTGAATCCTTTCAAATTGCAATTTTTGGCACTTTTCAAGTTTTTTCTGTCGTCTTTTGTTGAATTTATATCCTTATTTCTGTTTCAAAGCAAATAAGTGAGAACTCTTCGAGGGCTATATTCATATTACAATCTTACGGCTCCATGGGAATAAAAAATTCAACGTGAATAAGCTCCCCTACAAAAGTGTAATTCTTTTTTACAAAGAATAATTCCGAGTACATATTTATATTGCCAATGTATTATGGAGGAATTTTATACAATTATTTTTCAATTCGAAAGATGTATGGTTAACAAGAAAGTCCTTATAATCCAATTTTCACTGTAACTTCATTTATCTGTCACTGCGAATTCCAATTTTAACATAAAGAGCCACCACAAATATTGATGTTAACACTGTATATTACATTCTATATTCTTTGAACCTATAACCCTAATAACATAGTCGAATTACATTACACTTATACACCTGCACTTTCAACGCTCAAAATCCAATCAAACTTATAAGAATTTAAATTTAGACAATTAGTTGCTCGCATTTTCACTTCCTTTAATATTTCAGTAAGGTAGCTTATAAATACTATGTATGTATGAGCTCTCTGATTTCAGTATTGAAAGAATAAAAAATTCAATAGTAGAATTTAAAACGTATTTATTTTTGATTGATTTGACACGTTCGGACCCTTTTGAGTCGTATATATGCCCTTTGCAAGAATTCATGTTAGATATTTTGATTATGGAGATTATCTTCGTGTAAAGATATCAAACTCCAAATGAATTCATCCACCTCATCTAATAAAGCTGGTTAAGGAAACAAATTACATAAAATCCCAAAACAATGAGTAATTATAAAACATCTATTTACGTATGTAATCGTATATTTCTAAACATGTACGTACGTATGGACTCGTTCTATTTTTCATAACACGCAGATAACGACGATATTATATACTGTACAATTTGTTCCAGAAATTTTAATAAACAAACAAGCACACTAAGAAGCGAGCGAATACTTGGATTAAAGTAAATGCACCTCCCCTCCTTCCCCCTGATCTCGTCCTCTTTTTCTATACTAAACCGCATTGGTCATGGTGGTGGTTAATTCTATATTAGACTCAAAGAAATGCATTGCTATAGTATTATACCTTTAATTGTTCCCCCCATCCCAATACCACCACCAGAAAATGCCGAAAAACCCCAACAATTCACAATTCCACCTCCGACAATTGAAAATAATAAAATCTTTAAGTGAACATAAGTTCAAAGTGCCAGATCAGTTAGTCACCTACTACATACCTTCACAATTAAACGGAACAATGAAGAGTCCAACCAAAAGGCACACAACCAAACACGATGATGACTTCATTTCTTTCGGATGCACTGCTTCTCAAGGTTTGATGAAAATTATACTTCCTTTTCTTCTTTTATTGCAGGTACGTACAAATTTGTTTACTTAATTTGCATTCACGTATGTATATACTAATATTTATTATAATTTGGTTGTGTAGTGGTAGCACAAATATTTATATGTGGCGAAGGCGAAACCGAAAAGATGGCTAAGAAATATATAGAAAATAATGTTTTTTTCTTACAATATTCAAAAAATTGATTGAAAAAAGTCGGGACACATGTTTTTGTACTTTTTTACCTTCGATATTGTTCAATGGCGAACAAGTATTTTTATCTAATTTATTTTATTTCACGAAAACACCAGAGCCCTCTCCCTTTGAAGAAATAAATACTTTTGATGATGACTGGTGCAGAACGAAGCCCATCGGGAAAGTAGACGTTTAGCCGCCGACGTCACAATCTTGTTATAGCCGTCGACAGCACTGATTTCTTTCGGTTAACATCGGCAACCGCCAACAACTTCGAGTGATTTTGTATGAAGGTCCGCACACACCAAAGCTTGCTTACTTCTAATGAAGTAATGTTAAAATAAACGATCCAACCTAAATCCGCACGGATTGTCACTGTGGACAATTTTGATTACGTGTATTCTTATGATAGCTATCTAAGGGCCATTTTCTCATAGTCCGATTAAAGTGTCTATTAACTAACCGGGAAATGGAAGACCTACTTCCTAGGCTTATGAGGAGCACAAGCCTGTTGGCCTGTTCGATTGGACTTACTAGCTTACTTTTTTTATGGAATTTACTCGCTTAACAAGATGTTGCCAGATTTTTCTTCTTAACCCATTGAAGAAAAACCAATGAGTAGCGACGTTACCACCTTTTCAAGTCTCTTAATTGTAAGCTAGTAAGCCCAATCGAACAGGCCTTATGTTAGGAAATATATAGCCCGAAACTGCAACTGCAACTACAAAAAATTAAAGGAAAAAAATTAATTACAGCAACAGCACAATTTTTTTTTTTATCGAACGGTCCCAACGCCTCTCACACCCGCCCCTTCCGACCGAGAGGGCCACGTCCCCATAACTTAGGGACAGCGTACACACCATAGTCCGCTCTTCACGTTTTCATACCAGCAGCTCTTCACGTTTTTCGATCCGATAAACGCCTAACCGGCGGAGAAGTGCCGGTTAACGTTTAACCTCTAAACAGATATTGAGAAAATAAAATTGTGGCAACCGGGAGTATATCGTTACGATAAATTTTAACCGAGCTATGAGAAAATGGACCTAAATCTGCTACGGAGTTGAAACACTCTGCGAATAAATAAGAATGGGAAAGCTGTCAAAATATAAAAAAGACGTAAAGAAAAATAGTAAACAATGAATTTTGATTTTAAGTTATTTGATAAAAATGATAAAAAAGGAATAGTAAGTGAAGAAAAAAGAGAAGACAAGCTTATTTTCTTTATTTTGATACATCAGCTGTTTTAATAAAAATATATTGAAGTTACAATAACAATAAAAAGAAATTGGAACAAATGTGATGTACGCAACTTTCTTGTCAAAAACGATAGATACACCAAAAAAGTCATTACATTTTAAAAGTTGGTATCCAAACAAATACCAACTCCGTAGCAAGACGCCATTTACATACGAGGCGGACGTGCTATGAAACCTGTTGCTTTGTACGGCCGTTCCAAATAATAATAATTCCAATTAGAAATTGACATCTATTGCTTAGATAACAATAATTATATATATATCTATATTTCTTATTTATATTCGATTTTTGAGCTTTGTGTACTGAAAAGTTTTATTAAAAACATTACTTTTGTAGTGGCAATAAACAAAATAAATTCAAGTTTTGCAGTTCTAATTGTAGGTTAGTGCACACATTGCCTTATTTCGCTTATTATAAAGCTGCTGGCACACCAATGCTTTTATTTTTTTATCTAAATGAGGTATTAAATACACACCCTACATTTTATTTTTCAGTGATAAAAAATATACACACTCACTGGACATAAACTGCATTCTGATATACACCTAAATATACAAACATATTCATTGATACGATTGATATGGAAGAAAACAAACACAAATTTACATTTTATAGTGAAATATGAAAGAATAAAGTGACAAGCGAAAACGACAGAACAATCTTTGGCTACTGATGCATGTAGGTACGGTGCGGCAGCGTTCTATAGGGTCGCTTTTGCTTGAATGTGCCTTAAAACCTATTACTCACCCCCTGTTACTAAGTACAATCGTGCGAAACGGCCTTAACCAATATTGAATGAAACGTCAAAAATACGGAGCAAAAAGTTCACTTTGATCGATTTACAAAAATACAAAATCGATAACAAAAACTTTCGGAACACAAAGTCGATTTACCAATCTTTCTATTTGCGAATAGGACAGAAATTCGTAAAATTGCAACAACAAATATAAAAATTGGTGCGGTTAAGTGAAGAAGAACAAGTGCACACAAATAAAGAATATATATATGAACATATATAATAAGCACAAATTATTTATAATAACTAATACCCAATAACCGGAATTTTCTTCTGCAAAAATTCTTGGTAAGTGCGTACTTTTTCATTATCGTAAATCGTAATGTAAAAATTGTATGTGCCACATGGATGGGAGAACACACGTACAACGAGAGTTGAGAGTTTGTTGGCGTAATACAACAAAAATCTCTTAATTTTTATTTTTTACGTTTTATTTTCTAAATTGAATTGACCTCTAACAATAAATACGGATCTGGTGTGCTGGTCACATTCAGATTTCAAAGTTGCCGCTTCTATGTAGGTCAAGGTCGGTTTTTTAGACTCAAAGTAAATAATTAAATAATTGCGTCAAATTTCAATTTTACATACACATGTACAAAGTAAATACAAGTGTATTTATGTAAACTTACTATCTATCTCAAATCTGCAATACCAACATTACCAAAGCAGTAAACAGTGCAGTGACAGCAATAGAATGATGACGTGATTGAAATAGAAAGTTTTCACTGAAAAAAAAATAGTGAATCTAAGCGCCAATGTACATATATCAGTTTCTATCGAAATAAGAGAAATCAAATCTACTCCTGACTTCATTGTACTGTTTGTTGAACTTTGGGTTGACAACAAAATGCATGTATTTTGTTAGTATTCTACTGTTATTGGTTATTGCCTAAACAACCGATTCCGCGATTTCTAAAAAGCCGGTTAATACGTAACAAGCTTTGAGTTTTTTTTATTAGGCCTACCTTACACTATAGGATTTGGGGTTTCTTTCAACTATGCAAACATATTTGGATAAAAATAATTTACTAGCTGTAGACAACAAGTACCCACCAATTGAAGTCAAAAAGAAAGAAGCGTGAACATTTCTAGCGATTTAAAATATCAACATTCTCGGTGTAAAAACCGGTAATAAAGATAATTAATAAAGCAGAAACTTTATGGTTTTGATATATTCTCCATGATTTTTCAACTACAGGAAATTCGTATTTTACCCAATTCTTCATGATATTCTTTTTTTTCAGTTTGAATGTAGAGGTTATTGAATGTGCGTTTTCAGAATATCTTCTTTAGACTCAATTTAATTTCTAGATTTTTTCACTTTTGTGGAACAAGTGTGATAAGTTCTGTAATCAGTTTCTTTAACCGTCCCTTAATATTTTGTTTTAATATAAAACATTACCGCCCTCTGTCCTCATATGAGGAGACCTGAAACATTTACATGGATACAATAGAAAACAATTCTCCGCAGTCTTTGCTCCTCACAAACTGACTACATAAACAAGCCATTGAACCACAACAAAATGCTATACAAAATAGATCAAACTGCACAAAATACTTAGTACATCCATATATAATGTCCGTGCAAATTGTATTGCCTTTTATATACAAACTTGAAGCTCGATTTTTCGTTACTTTAGATAAAATGTCAAAGAATCCGCTGCGAGAACTTATTCAGATCTTGCGATGGAATAAGCTTATATTTTGTCCAGTTATATTAGTTGAAAAAATAACCTGGCTTACGACTGGTACGCCATAGTTCGTATGATATTTACTGTGGGATCACTTCTTCTGCCTAAAAGCTTACCTGTATGAATCAGATAGGAATGTAATAGGAATTTGAAGGAGATGGACAAATATTTAATTCTTTTGTATATTTAAAGTGATTTAAAAAAGAGTCTCAAACATACCCAGCAAAAAATCTCGAAAGTAGTTCGAAATAAATAACGTTATCATTATTTCTACATCATGCATCCAAGCTAATTCATTCTAAACAGTATCTCAAATGCGAATAAATAAATTATATATTAGAATTTTCTCTTTCAATATAATTAAATTATATATATTTGTTTTTCCATTTCATATCTTCATTATAGAAAATGAAAAAAATAATCAAATATTAAAAAATGTAATTCTGTTGTCTGTCAAATAGATTCATTATTGGACAATGTTGGTGGTCATAAAAATACTGTACTAATGGGCAATTTTTCGTAGATAAAGAAGGAACAATTGTTTTGAATTGAGAACATTTTTAGAATATAAAATGTTGGTAGCATTTTTTACATTTTTAACAAAAAATTTTAAAGTTTGGGCAAAACACTGACAAGGATTTATAATTAAAGAAGCCAAAATAATTATAATTTAAAAAATAATAAATAATAATAATATCAATTTATTAACTATTGAAATATAAAGCAAAATAAAAACACATTCATAATAAATTATAACAGGTTTTAAGAATGTTTTTAAATTTAATGCTTCGTTTTATTAACCTTAAATAAAGTAACCTGCCAGTGAGAATATACGTTTCAGCGTCTCTTGAATAATGTGCTTCTATATATATTATAAGAACTCTCACAATGTATCCAAAAGTGAATAACGTTCACATATGAAAAAAAGCACTTTTAAGCACTCATTCGAACGAAGTGACTGGGATCTGTAAATAAAACCATTCCTCCCAATGACAACCCTATATTAAAATTATGTATGATTCGCCCAAAAAAGAATTGCTTCCATATCATCTTTTCACCAGTTGAATCCATTTTTAACCACTTCTCCGTCGTTTTATTTTTTGCTGGTATAGGTATTGAAGTTCGACTATGGTTGTAATGTTTTTTATCATGGTCCCCCCTTCGTTGCGTTACATTTTTTGTCTGTGACAGACAAGGAATAATAATAAATATAATGGAATTCTTGCGGTTCAAGCTATAATTGACCTTCTTTCAACTAGAACATGTGATTTCATTAGTGTACTATGTGTTCAATAAATAAAAAATATGGAAAATATCATATACCATTTTTTAGTTTTTTTATCGCAGCTTGGTTACATATATTCGAAGACATCGGTAGAGAAAAATATATGCAGAATACAATATAAAGATAAATTAAAATTTATTGTTTTGTTCACTTATGAAATAATATTGGCCATTTGTGACGTCGAAAGTACTTAAGGTTTACGACGTGTTATGCATACGTCACGACATATCATCCCTGGTTTGGCTAGATTACTTAGAATCGAAACATTTTGGGAATCATCATCATAAAAGAACTCCACTCTGATACTCAAAAGTACCTCCTATCTTGTCGCCAATGAAGTTTATTTTCAAGTTCAGATATTAAAATGCCTACAGGTTTAATTGCCAGTTCTTGTTGATTGTCAAGAGTAAATAACATTTTAAAACGAACTTGTAGATTCTACTTTTATGCGTGTTGAATTGTTAATTGGTGTTCAATTACAGTTATAAATAATATAACACCTCCTAGAAAGTATTTAAAAAATTGAACTTTATACATTTTCTTTGTTCTTGCTTTCTTTTATGCGTGTATAAAATTAAATAAACATATACATACATACTGCATTGTAATCAGCTAAATGCACTTTAATCATTTAATTGTATACAGTAGTGATGCGAGGTCGTTTAAAGCTATACGCTTATTTATATATCGAATTGATACATAGTTTTTATAAAGGTGTAGTGATAAATAAGAAATAAAATATCATAGTTGTTTCATACGCATAGGATTTAAAAAATGAATGACGATTCCCAATGAACTTCGGTCTCTTTATAATTGAGCTGGTGGTTGTCAATAAGTCTCGTAATAAACGTCAAATGGTGAAACATTTTAGACTTTGGATATCAATATTTTCAGTATTTACCTATGTATACTTTGCGATATCTAATCTCTGCCTAGTGGTGGTCTGCTCACTTTCCCTCACTTTTTTAATCGCGAGTCTTCAATTTTTGATTAGACAACCATGTTTTTAGCCAATCAAAATACAAAACAACGATTTTAATTGACCAACATTTTGTTTTATCAACGTAATTAGAAACAAAAATATACTTTACTGCTCCAACAATTATAAGTATACTCTGTACCTATGGCAATATATCTCATTCGGTGATATTGCATGGAGAACTTATATTTAAAGCATTTATTTTTTTCTGGGCAAATGGTCACCTATTGCTAATAGCATGTTTAGTAGGTTTTAGTAATTGGAAGAGCGATATTCTGAACGGCTAGATCAACCGTATAGAAAATGTAAGTATGTACATAAATAAACAAAAGTTTAGCAAACACAGTGATTCGGCAGAACACAAATACCTATGTATATTGATTTTTTACAAAATGTATTCCAAACGTTCAGTAATTTGAAGCTTTCCTACGGGAAAATGAACTGTCCCAGGACTAATTCCTGGTGGGTAAGGACCGGTCCTGGTTCTAACCCAAATATATGAAGAGGGGTTTGTCATTGGAGGGGGTGAATTGACCCATTGTGGTATGTCTTCGACATGGCATAGGATCGGTCTCAAAGGACTTGACCTGGAACCGGATATGATCTGGAATTGGTTATTGACAATTTAAAACATTCGCTTAATTGGAATAGAATTGCAAGTATAAATATATTTTAGCGCTGCAAATATTGGATACATTTGACATTACATATGGTTTGAAATAAGGTTCCAACAAATAAAGAACCAGTCTAGACATTCTAGGGAGTATTGATTGAATCTTCATTATTTCAGTGAGATTGTTTTAAGACTAATTTAAAGCTAAAATGCAGTAGTTAAAGACACGCTTTACAATAAAAAATAACTGGAGTGAAAAATAATAAAAAGTATGAAAAACTCATGACTTACTCGAAAAACAAAATTCAAATGAAATAAAAATATAGTAATAAGAAAATATAAAGTAAAGAAATGTTGAATTATGGGCGCAAGGTTTTTTTCTTGAATCTAATATTCTTCTCTGATATAGATTTGTCTAAAATTGTCAATAACAATGACTTGTTCATACAATTCGGAATCGCCAATATGTATTGCAATTTTGGTCGCTCTTTCAGGTTGTATTTTGTTCTTAATTGTTGCTGAATTGTTATTAACTGGTGACGACATTTTAAACGTGTCTGCAATTCAGTTATTTTGTATTAAAATTAAAAAGAAGGGAAGGGCGTTTATCTTAAAATGACTTTTTGGCTCGGAAAAACGTCTTTTATTTGTTCCATAGTCACAACATATTAATAAATATGAAATTTGGAACTGCTTGTAAAAATAGGAAATATAATACAAGAGCAGAATTTCAAATTTAACGTCGTATGTGTCGATCTTGCCTTAAATGTGACCAAATGCAAGAACTATTTAAATATTAAATTTTTAAATTTTGACGAATCGTCTTTAAGAAATATGGTTCGGGTTTTAACACTATATATATTTTCTTCTACTTTCAGCTCACTATATTTTTAGCGGCGAAGATTAAATCCAACTTATTAAAACATGTCTTCACTGGAAAAATTAAAACAACAAAGACTGATACATCTATGTGTAGCGATAACATTCTTCACATCCGGATTAATTATTAATTTTATCCAACTGATACTCCATCTGACTCTAAAACCCATTAATAAAAGGCTCTTCCGTAGACTTATGTACTATTTGTGTTACTCCTTGTATTCACGTAAGTAAACTCTGTGATAATAATGACGCCAATATAAATTGTTAATACATCTTTTAATAACTTTATAGAATTAATTTTTGTTAGCGATTGGTATTCGAATAGTAAAGTTCACGTTTTTATGGACGCCGACGAGGAAAAGAAATATTGCGGCAAAGAGAACGTGTTGTTAATTATGAATCATTCATATGAAATAGATTGGTTAGCTGGATGGATGTTTACCGAAAAGGTCGGCGTTTTGGGTAATTGTAAAGCATATGCCAAAAAAGTTATAGCTTATGTTCCTGTTATTGGATGGGCATGGAAGTTTGCAGAATTTGTCTTTCTCGAACGTTCGTTCGACAAGGATAAGGAAATTATTTCTCGTCAATTGAAAGAAGTATTCGCTTATCCCGATCCTACCTGGTTACTGTTAAATGCAGAGGGTACACGTTTTACTGAAAAGAAACATGAAGCTTCGGTTAAATTTGCTCAAGATCGTGGTATGACCGTATTAAAACATCACTTAATACCGCGTACCAAGGGATTTACCGCCAGTCTGGAAAGCTTGCGAGGTCGTTGTCCAGTTATTTATGATATTAATTTGGCCTTCAAAAAAGATGCCGTCGTAAGTAGATAAATGACGTACACGTCACAGACAGCATAATAACATATTTGTTCATTCTTTTGCTAGAACTCTCCAACTATATCCACGCTTTTAAATGGCAAACCTGTTGAAGGCTTTATGTTCGTAAGACGTATACCTTTAGATACTGTACCGGAAGATGAGGAGAAAGCAGCAGCTTGGTTGCAACAACTTTTCATTGAAAAGGACAAAATTATCGATAGTTTCCATACCACTGGAGATTTCTTTAAAACATCTGGTTTCAAAGAAACTAAATCCAAAGTTTACCCCAAAAGCTTGAGTTCCCTCTTAAACTTTGCTTCGTGGGCTGTAGTTTCCATTTCGTTGGTGATGTACTATTTGATATCTTCTTTGATTTTGAAAAATTGGATTGGTCTTTCAATTGCTGTTGCCATTCTAGCAATATGTAAATATTATAAGAAATTCAATAGTACATATGTTTCCTAATCGTTAAATCTATTGCAGGTTATTTCTTCATGGTTAAATCTATAAATATGTCCAAAATCAGTAAAGGTTCGGATTATGGAGCTGCAGCTAATAAAAGTGGATCAAAATAATAATAATAATGCTATGTTGTCCAACCATAGAAAGCAAATTATGATTCCTGTACAGAAAGAAGCACAAGCCATTTTAAATGAATATAACGTACACTTTAGAGAAATAACGTACAATGTATTTGCAATTATACAAGAAATGTATATTTAAAGCCAAAAATTCAACAAATATTTATATACTTAAGAAACAAAGGACTTTTAAAGCATAAAAACCTTCTTTAATAATTTTTAACATTAATTGTCCTTGACTCGTGTTTTGCAGCATCAAATATCATACACACAAATTACCCCTTTCATGATATATTCTTAATATACTACTATTAAATCCATTTAAAAGGAAAGTTAAATCTTTTTGATAATTATTACTAAATGTAGTAGTTAGTCATCCTATTATTATGGAATGTGTGTGTGTCAAAATTATTACAGTTGTAAGTAAGCATTGCAAATATTACTTTTCTAAGCAAAAACTCGAAAAGTTCTTTTATCATAATTTGTACTCCGTTTTTCTTTTCCGAAATTTGATTCTATTTAAATTTTATTTGGAGATTTCGTTGATCCTTATTTTCTGATGTAGTTATTGTTAGCTAGTTTTTATTTCCTTTAATTTTTCTCAACACTGATCCCAGCGGGCCTATAATGTTTTTAGATGATGTATATGTATATACTACTTACTTTTAAACAAATACGAACAATATTTAATCATACATACGTATATATTAAAAATGTTGAAATATTTTTACAAATTGATTTTTTTATGATAAATGTTGTCTATTTCTAAAATAAACATTTTTATTTATAAACAATATTATATGAAATCTTTATTTATTTTCATAAAAATTATGTACTTACAGGGTGACCACTTAATTAGCCAAATAATATTAGCCCAAATTATTTAGTTTGTCTAAATCCCCAATAAATTAATCGTACAATTTGAACGTATATTATGGTGAAAACATTACAAATGAGTTTTTTCCTGTAAAACAATTGTTATTCGATATTTAATTTTTCTCTAAACCAGAATAGACTTCCAAGACATTAACAGTATTTTGAAATTATGTAGAATTTTTCTGCAGCTTTGATATTTGGCTGTTCCGTCGTTTTAATATAGTTTCAGAAATATTCAACTGCTGTTTTCCCAATTTATGAAGTTTTTATGCCAGTTTCCCAAAGTGTGTTCCGAAGAAAAATATTTATTTAAATTAATAATATGGCTGTTTTTCTATAAGACTGGATAACTAAGATGCGATAACAAAAATCTAAAGAAAATGTTAAAATTTCACTCAAAATATTTTTTTTAAATTGTCGCCATAAGCAATATCAATGTGTGTGTGAAAAATTTTGAAAAAATAAAGTCGACACAAAATATTTTTTTGAAAATTTCTTTTGATACATATATTTATATTTTAGTTGGCGACAATGTGAAAAAATAATAAAAAATTAAATTTTTATTAACGTTTTTGTTATCGCTGCTTGTTATACCTGCTTAAAGAAAAATAGCCCTAATATTATTTTTGTAGCGTACATATGGGCATACGTCCGCCTAGTCGCGTCGCGCTCATCAACAATCAGTTGACACAATCTGGCATCTCTTGAAATTTTTTTGTTTCTTTTTTTCTCTTCTTCATCTCATTTTTTTGGACTTCCAAACAGTGTTGCCAAGTATTTTTCTTGGAATACCACCGCCAAATCCGACTCAAAAACCTCTAAATTTTTACTTTATAGCCTTGTCACACTGCATGTGAAATCAGAAATGACATAAGGTCGATTTACAAATGTCAGATCCCGTACAATTTTTACGTTTGAAAATCGAGCTTATGCATTTTCCGTTAGATTTCGCTTGCAGTTTGACAAGGCTATTAGTCTTAAAGAAAAACAGCCCTAATATTCCCGCGATGGGCGTTAAAAAAGCGCTAAATTTAACGGGAAATCTGTCAAATTGCCAACACTGCTTCCAAATGACATACGAACTCTTGTCATACTTTCATAGTTTCGTTTCTTGAAAAAAAAAAAATACAAAATACATAATTGAGAACGGATCTGGATCTTGCAAATAGCAGCAGCAGCATGATTGACATCTCTTCCACTACTTGTCACACTGCACGCGAAATCTAGCTGAAATGACATAAGGTCGATTTTCAAAAAGCATATTCCGTACAATTTTTAAGTTTGAAAATCGAGCTTATGTCTTTTCCGTTAAGCGCCTTGGAGACGATCAAATAATTCCATCAATCGCGTGCATATGTATTAGTGTATGCCTTCGTGTTTTGCCCGCAAACGCACCACAAAATACGGCAATCATCACTTTGTGTTTGACTTCGTTGTGTTCGGTTGAAACTTTCATACTACTTTTGCTGCACTCCGCTATGCTATGCTCCCGTCGAAAATTTGTCCGTAGAGAATTAATTTTTTTTTAACATCATTAACTGTCCCATTGGGATACTCCTCATTAAAAACATCCAGCTGTAGCTCATACTGCTTCCTTTTTTCCTCCCTGTTGCTGTAGGCATCCACTTTGGTGTTCCACAGAGCCGGAAAGCTCTCATAGCATTCTATAAATTTTAAAATGAATTTTTTTTCACCCGCGCACTTGTCCATCTCGGACAATTTTTTACTACTAAATGAGTCATGATTGACAAGCGTAACTGGAGACCATCAACGAAAACGCCATCAACGAAAATATCAAAAAATTTTGTTTTTTATGTCAATCATTGCCGACGTCGTGTACGTGTAGCCGACGAAACCCGATTAGAGGCACACACACAACCGATTGATGGAATTATTTGATCGTCTCCAAGGCGCTTTAGATTTCGCTTGCAGTTTGACAAGGCTATTAGTCTTAAAGAAAAACAGCCCTAATATTCCCGCGATGGGCGTTAAAAAAGCGCTAAATTTAACGGAAAATTCGTCAAATTGGCAACACTGCTTCCAAATGACATACGAACTCTTGTCATACTTTCATAGTTTCGTTTCTCGAAAAAAATACAAAATACATAATTGAGAACGGGATCTTATTAATTTTGAATTTTGTTGATTTATTTTGGAGAATATTATTAAAAATAAATTAAAGATAATTACAATAAAATTTGAGTAAAACTGTTTGTTAAAAAGAATTTCGAAGAAAAGAGTAATATGTGTTTGAAGGTGTGTGAATTGAGAATTTTTTCACTTTGTGACTGAAGACAAAGACGATAAAAGCAAAAACGAACGTAACAAAAAAAATTGTAAAACTGATAAAATAAATATAAAGAGATATAAATTTGCTTCATTTCATGAATTTAATCAAAATATAACTTGATTGCGAGAAATATCAAAGAAAATAATTTCATAAATCGCTACATATCTCACATCTGTTACTCATTGGTTTATGAACTTGTGAAATTTTTTTAATGCAAGCAACGTAACGCAGCGCTGCTGACGTTGATTGTTTCTCGTATCAAAACCTTGTTGGTTGTTGGTTGGCAATTTTATTAGTTGTTTTGTGATTGTATCATAATGATGTTTTGTGGTGCTGCGCTAATGTTAATAATAATGACGATGTTTAATCGTCGCTGCTTTTGTGTCTGTGGCATTTCGTTGAGGTGACCCACCTCCCGCACCGCCAACAAAAAAATCCTACAAATCTTTTTATAAGTGCCTACGCATATTTTTTTCTTATAATGTATTTATTTTTCGATACAACATCAAGTGAGCCAATTTTCTCAATTTTCTCATGTATTTTCTGTTTTATATATATTTATATATGTATTGCATACGTATATTGTTGTGTATGTATTTTCTTCTAAACCCAAACATTTTAAATTGACAAAAACAATTTTTATTTTATCTCTATGTCGTTTTTGCTTTTTATTCATTTACTTTTTGATATATAGTAAGTTGAACAATCAGCTGAGCTTAATAGTTCTCTTTGGGTGCATTGTTTTCTTTTTTGTCTTACGGGCGCTTGTTGCTGCTCTCTTTTTGTTGTATATTGAAAGAAGAAAAAAGTTGTCATATATCAACGTCCGACGCTGGTGTACTGCCACTGCCGCGTCGTAAATTGCTTACGTTACCAATGCAAAATTGTAGAAAAGGAATAGAGATTTTCAGATTTACCTGAAAAATATATAATATTTGTGTTTATTGTATGTATTCACACAATGTTATTTGACTCGTAACATTCTCAGTTGAAAGTTGTTTCCTATGTTCTACTAATCAGCTGTTATCGTATTTGCAAAAATTTCTATTTTTTATTATTTTCTCTTCATAGTGTTTGTATACCTAACACCACCAGTATGCATACGTATAATTCAAAACATAATTCGTTGAATAATATTCAATCGAGTCATTGCTAAATAATACTTGTCATGCGGTTATTTAAAATGTTTTTAGATGTTGTATTATACGGAGGATAAAAATATTAGAAAATAATATAATTTTAAATTTGAGGTTAGTCATTTCTTATTGTCAAGTTAAAAATATTTTAGTTCTTCGACTTTTAGTTATTTCATTCCAATATATACTTGTATTATAACGAATCAAAGGCAATGACGATCTCTTATTAATTTGTCGGCATTTATATTTGATTCATTATTTATTTTCTACATCTTTATATAAAAAATTTTGAGTGTCATCCTCTAAAATTACAAACCTTGCATCTGTAGGGTTGGCGGAGCCGAATGCACCACTGAGCAAAATCAGTGAGGTGGACATTTTCAAATTGGAGATCAATCTATTGACCTTGTCACTTTCTTCGTAGCGATGAATATGCAAATAACCACCTCCCAATCGTCATCCACACTGTTTACTACAAGGTCTGCCGAGGTCAGAAGGGTCGCAGATAAAACAAACAACAGCCAGTACATTTGAATACATGTTTATTATTTATTACCTACTGTTGTAAAAATGCGAGCAAAGTGCCAAATTTCAACAACCACGTACAATAAATCACTAGACGAATTTGAAACAACAGAATTCTTCACGATCGGACATAATTTTTCTATACCTTACTTTAAATCTAATGGAGAAAATAGCTCAACTTTTTTTAATTATTTGTCTTTATTTGAATATTGTATTACAAATATACATAATGCCTCAGCGCCAAGTATGGCTTTATAGAGGCTATCAAACTTCCACTTTCCCGATTACGCAATCGATTCAATCAATCTTTTCGGAGGAAAGAAGAGGCACTGTTGATTTGTATCAACATAGCGGCACGGGTTACTGCAATAGGGTCTAAAAGTTGATCATTTTTCTATTCTAAATATTTGGTAATAATCCCACTAGTAGTAACGCATCGAAATATGCATTAGTGATTCACGTTTAACGCAATAGTATGTCAAGATAATTGTTGGCCTGGGGATAATATAATATGATAAATTTCCTAGGCGCTGAGAATAGTCCTAAATATACTGATGAAGTGTTAAATGTTAGATAAATTATTAATCAGTTTAGTATATTTTATAATATGTATGTATGTGTCTATCAAATGTTTTAACCAAACATTTTTCTAAACTGTCGCTACAACATATAATATGGTGTGACGATATTGTAAAACTACGCGTTTAAAGGCCTAATCCTTTAAATACATGCATATATATGGTTATATAACAGATTAAAGTAATTATTATCAGTTCTGTCCAATGCACAACAAAACCCGCATTTTAAGGAATCTATACGACAATCTATTCTTATGAATCATCTGAATGAAGCAATACAAGTTGTATCACCATCACTAATATATTAAAAAATGTATCTGATTTTATAAATATTTCATCTATTTTTTACTTTATACATTATGTTTTTTGCACACATACAGAATGCCGTTTCAGGCGCCTTCGTGGACAGAATTTTATACCTGTCCTATTTGTGAGAATGAGTTTTCAACAAATCAGCGTTTGCCAATAAGTTTAGCCTGCGGCCATACTATATGTCGCGTTTGCTTAGCCACCGTTTACAGCCGCCAGTGTCCATTTGATCAAGTAAGTTATATTGGATTATGTTTTTATATAGATAACTTAAAATTCCGTATCTATTATTTTAGACGTCGATATCAACAGATGTTGATAATTTACCCATAAACAATGCTTTATTACAATTACTTAACTCAGGGGATGGCAATGACAATGGCATTGGTGATGGGAAAAACAACAATAACAACACCGCCTCCGCCTCTAATACAACATCCATCACAAAGAGCACCAACAACAACAGTATCAGCAATAACAACAATAAAACGTTCGGATGTGTCAGTGACAATGATTCTACAACAGGTGATCAACAAATGCCGCCCAGTGTTCGTAACTTAAAGCCAGAGGATTTAAAATGTTATAAATCTTCTAAAAAATGTATCGAAGAACTTGCCCAGTATCTGAAGTCTTTTGTGACGAATAGCGGTAGCACTTTATTGACACGTCCGATGTTGCGGAAATTGGTCACATTAGTTAATTGTCAACTGATGGAGGAAGAGGGTCGGGTAAGGGCTGTGCGGACAGCTAGATTTCTAGGTGAAAGGACTGTTACTGAACTGTTGTTACAACATCAAAATCCTCAACAATTAAGTTTATGTCTGTGGGCGGCGGTTCGATCAAGGGGTTGTCAATTTCTGGGACCTTCTATGCAAGAAGAAGTTTTAAAGCTGGTCTTACAAGCATTACAAAACGGTTCTGCTCTGTCACGGAAAGTCTTGGTCATGTATGTCGTACAACGACTAATAGACAATTTGTTGCCGGCATCAAAGACAAGCATCGGCCATGTGGTGCAGTTGCTATATCGTGCTAGTTGCTTTAAGGTATCAAAGAGAGAAGGTGATTCCTCATTGATGCAACTGAAAGAAGAATTTCGGAATTATGAAGCTTTGCGTCGTGAACACGATGCACAGATTGTACAAATTGCTACGGAGGCTGGATTAAGAATTGCACCCGATCAGTGGTCGTCGTTGCTGTATGGAAACACATCTCACAAGTCTCATATGCAGAGCATATGCGATACTTTGCAGACACCCTCATCATTCGCTCAATCTGTCCAAGAGTTGGTTTTAGCCTTGCAGCGCACAGGGGATCCAACCAATCTATCCAGTTTACGTCCAAATCTCAAGCATTTGGCTACTATCGACCCGTCACCAGAAAGTCCCCCACCAACGTGGCAAGATGTTGAAAAGGCTTTAGAAGCTGTGCGTTATGTTGTTTTGGGCTTGGTTAAATTTATGCAATATCACAGCAATCGTAAAGTGCAGGATTATCCTGTGCCCCCTATGAATGCAAATGGAAAGTACAAAATAAGTTTGTGCCGTGATTTAACAGAAAGAAGGATGTGTCCTCGTGGACCGAACTGCACATTTGCTCATTCAGCTGAGGAACGTCAGAGGTATAGAGCTAAACACCGAAGAACAGGCCCGGGGGAAAAGTCTATGGTGAGGCCACATACAGTTGCCTCCACAACCAGTGGACAATTACAAGCTATGGAAAATATGAAAAATGAGTTTCCACCAAATCAAAACCAACTACAAAATTCAGTGGGAACTCAACATCAGCAGGGTCATACGTTGTCTAATTCAGTTGATAATGGAACTTCTCCAGTTAAAATGAAATCATCTCCCATGAGAAAATACTCCAACAATGACAGCATTGGCAATGTTGGAATTTTGCGGCCAAATATGATGGATTCGTCAGCATTTATTGGAGATATTTCTAACGCATCATCACCATTAAGCATGCAGGCATCTCTAAACGCTTTACACGCTAGTCCTATACCTCCACCGGGTCATTTGATTGGTATAAACGCTCCTGCTGCCGTAATTAATGTTCCCCCCATGCATAAACATCCACCTAGCTATGATAATATGCCATTCGGATCCATGAATTATGGTGGAAAGTTTATGCGTATGCCAAATATGAATATGCCATTGCCTCCCAATATACGCCCACATAATATAAGGGGACCCATAAGCAACAGTGGGTCAATGGGGGGCGGTGGTATTGGGGGAGGGCCACCAGGACAAGGGATTTTATCACCCAGATCTTCCGTGCATAATCCTATAAACATTACCACCGTTGTAAACCCACCGAATTTACAAGGCACAAACTCTAATAAGCCATCTGGGAGTCCGCTACATAAAAACATCTACAATAATACGACTATGCCGGGAGATTTTTATAACACTGGTCCTCCGTCGTATTTTACAAACGCTAATATCGACTCTGGACCTGGAGATTACCCATTAAGATTATCCAAAACGAAGATGCAAAAAACGCAGAATCCCATGTGGGATGTCCAACACCAAGCACCACAACAGTCATGCCAACCTATGATAAATCCTTCGGAATATACAACAAATCAGCATCACCTTATGTATATGCCACCACCACCAAATCAACATCATCCCCGGTCACATCCAGAGCCCAACGTGTTTTTTGATAAAAATTCGATGGAATATAACAAACAAAAATCGAATTTAGTCGAATCTTCTCTTCATTTGCCCGATAGTTATATGTTCAAAGGAAAAAATAACTTATTTGAAGCTTCAGGAAATACCACGAACAGAGCTAAAAACAAAAATCCTATGACATTACATGAAAAACCAAATTCATTTTGGCACGGTAGTAGCAACAACAATCAGCAGCATAATAATAACAACACGCATTATATCAATGCAGCCAATAGTACAGGCGTTCCAACTGGCGTTAACATCGAACCACCCTCATCAACATCACTCTTCCGTGATAGAGATAATTTTGTACGATCGGACTCTATATTAGACGATGACGCAACCACATTTGATGTGCCGACCACCTCAACTGCAGCACTGGGCAATAAATACGGACCAATTTGTCCCATGTACAAAGGTCTAGCCTCTTCTATGCCACAATCTACAAACTCGAACACATTCGTAGATTCTTGGAATGCTTTGATATCGCAAGAGAATGATGATCAGTGTGCTACGCCTAGCAATACAAGTAATGGTAATGATTTTACAGTATTCTCTTTGGACAATGATGACGCATTGAACATGCAATTAGAAATCCATGCAACATCACAATCATCGGATCAATTCAATGATCCAACCAATACGGCTACTGCCGTTGGTGGAGCTGGTACTTCTTCATCACAAAATACAACTGTATTCAACAATTACGATAATATGCAAGCTGCCCTCTCTAAACTATCATTCATGAATGATTCTAGGAACGATCAAGAACAGCAGCAGCTGAATCGTTTTCATTTCGATTCATTGTATCACATTTTGGGTGGTGACAATTTTCGAACGGATATAACAAAGGTACGATAAAAACATAAAACATTTTCGTTATTAAATAGTAATAATTAATACTTATTAAACTATATAATTTCATAAAATGCTAATACGCTTGAAGATTGGCCATAATTTCAAAATTTTTAAATATTTTAATTTATTTTCACTTCAATATCAAAGTGTTACTCATGGATGTTATGTAATTAGATTTTGATTTTATCCTCTAAAATATTTACAGCAAGATATTTCTTGTGTTGGTAGAAAGAAAAAGCATAATATACTATATTAACTTTATGGGTTTGAAAATAGGTGATACATTTTCTAACCTACTACTTTTTTTCTATGTTATCCTATATCCTATGTTATCCTATATAACATCTATGGAAATTTGACCCGATTGATAAAATCGTGGGAAAATTTTTCTTTTTCATAAACTGAATAAGCCACCAAATAATGGTTTTACTTATGATAAATGTTTTATAAAATTAATTTCGATTCATATTAATAAAATACAAAACATTTGATGATTTCGAAATTTTGGCATACTTTGTGTTCACGCCATAACAATTTTATTAAGTACTGTATATGTTTGTATGCTTAATTAATAGAATCCATCTATAAATGACGATTTGATGTGGAACAATCCTGGAGTCAACTCTAATTCTAAACATTCATCGTCCATGAATCTAGGCCTAAATAGTTTTTGGAGTGAGGACCCAAACGGCTCAGTCAATGTTACGCCAACTACAACAACAACATTAATCAACAGTAATCTAACAATAACACAACCGCAGCAAGAAAAACGCAAGTCACAAAAACTCGATGACACCGAATTGGATATCACCGAAATTGTCGATAAAATGTGGCCATGTGGCGATGACAGCGGCATAAAACTAGATTAAAAAGGTAAATGTACATTTACATAGAACAAAATTAAATTGAAATTGAAACAAAGGATAACAAAAAACTCCCTCCCCCTCAGTTTGTTACGTGTGAGTGTATATGTGTGTGTATATGAATTTTCAAACTGAAAGTGATAGTAGTAAATTATTTTATCAAGTTTTTGTAACATACTTTTAAACGAAATCTTAATGTTGTTGGTTTTTCTGTGATTTTTTTCTTCTGCTTCAGTAAAAAGGTCTAGCCCGCCCAATGTCCTCAAAATGTCTTTTTCAAATGTTTACAAATGGCTTAGTTCTTCACTATATTAGTTACATTTATACGTTTTATTATTGAAAAAATTGTTGAGATTGTAATGAAATTTGAAAGAAGAGTTTCTTTTTTGTGTATCTTTTAAATTTAACAGTTATGATAATTTTCATTTCATCTTATATATTTAATTTCTGTTTTTAGTTATTAAGTTTGCAGCCAATTTGAAACGATATTATTGTTGGTTTTTATAAATGTCTTTAACGATTGGCATAGGAATGCAAATAGTAATGGACAAGTAAATGCATATTTGAATGCAATGCAAAATGGAACACTTATACACTCACTCTCTCTCACTAACAAATATTGTTTGTATAGGAATTTATTACCACCCAACTATATTTTAAGTATATATCTGCATATATATATATTGATATATATATAGATATATACTTTTGTACATTATTTACAACTACACATTAAAAAAGGTAACAATGAAAATGTTTAATTTCCCCAACAAATGATACCTAGAAATATGTAAAGCAAATAAAAATATATTTCTTAAAGAAATTAAAATTACGCTATAATGCGAATGTTAACTACTACAATTTAAACTATATATACATAAATACAGACATATAATTATAATATGAATATGTTTATTACCTAATAATAAATATCTATTGTTTTTAATTTTGATGAAAGAAATTTGTCAAATTTGATATATATTTTTATAAAATCAATACAATGATGATATGTTATTATATGCTATTAATATATTACAGAAAACAAAACAAATTAACAGAATGATTTATTATATTATCTTACAAACACGTATTTTTTGCTAAAATGTTACCTTTAATAAGAAATAACAACACTTTTAATTGATAACACTGTTCTAAAAATGCCCAATTTTTTGGGGTAGAAAAACTGATGACTCTTTTAGAATTTTGACGTAGTGGTTGATGTCTGGTATTATGTTACAATTTTGAAAATTAGGCGGGCGGGCTTCTAAAAAATAATGAATAATTTGCTATGTTTAAAAATGGCCTACAATTTCATTTTGGTAGGGAGGATGCAAGAATAGTGTAATACATTAAAAATTCTATAAGAACTATCAAATTTTTCATCTGCCCCAAAAAAAGCTTGCATAACAACGCAAACAGAATTCGAACTAAATAATTTGGTGTGGTATATACAAAATATATTAATTATATTTTAATTACAACAAAAAATCTTTTATATATATATATTACAAAAACAAAACTATTAACCTCAAGTTCACATGAGTTTTCTACATGTGTTTTTAAACATTGAGTTTATAATAATTTATTTAAGTTAATTTATAATTTCTATCTAACAAAATTCGAAGTTAACAATCGAATTATTTAACGAACTACGGCGTAAATTCAAAAATGAAAATAACATATTGGTAGTTTATATTTTGTTAAAATGTTGCGATGTCTTAACTATTAAATTTAAAGTAAGTTGAATCACATTAACGTTTGTTGTAAAGTCCATTGTGTGTTATACTAGCCAGACGGCAATATGATGATATTGATTTCAATAATCTGAATGGCTTTTACAACTCCTATATTGTCGCAGAAAACTATTTTTAGGAGCGGAGTCTTATAATTCTATTAGTAATTTCTGCATTTCCATAAATTCGAAAAATGCCTATTAATAAACTCATAGATATTTTAAATATCATTTTGAAATCGCTGGATTTTTGTACATGTGGTATAAATGTCGTGTTTCGTTATAGAAGCAATTAAATTTCCGTTAATAATTCATATTAATTTCCATTTTTTCTTCAAAATTTAAATTTATCAAATTATTTAGCTAATGTCGGTCTAGACTTTACAGCGATTGGATTTCAATACATACGTTAATAATTCTATAGCATAGTGATATCATATTGATATCACATTGATGGAATGACAAAACGAACAGTACCAAACATTTTTCTCAAAATATAAAAAGAACCTCTATTTGCGTAATCACGAAAACCTAATATTTTCGCCGAAATATACATATATTTTAAAAACCAAAAGCAAAGCTTTTTCAATGCCAAGGGCAATTCGATAACTCTTTAATAACTGCTAAATCGATATTTTGACTTTAAATATATATATATTCATATATGGCTATTTTAATCAGGGTTACTTTTTATGTTTCTCACTATTTCGTCACATAAAAGTTCACATCTGTAACTTCCCCATTATTTCATTTATCCCAGATTATCATAACAATTATGATTTAAAAAGTATAGAATGATTTAAATCAAGGTACATCGAGAACACTTACGCCAATATTTACACTAATGGATTATGGAATTTGTTCTATTTAATAATAAATGTATTAAAACTGTTTCTATATATACATATACTGTCAGAGTACTTCAAGGAAGTATGCAGTAGTTTAAACAATTTAAAACTTTCTGCTGAAAAGTCGGGCACAGATAAATTTAGAAGAAAGGTTTAAATAACGCATTAAACGTTTATTTGAAACAGATTACCATTCTGAAGGACCTGAAAATATTTAAATTTTAAATATTTTTCCTGTTATAAAAATAAATGAACCTGCAAAAATATAAATTGTTTTCTTTAATACCCAAGAAGTCATTTTTTTATTTTGCACATTATTTTGGAAAAAATATTTAGAGATAAAAATGCAACCTGGAGAGCTATATGTGGAAGAAGATTAGGAGTATTTCGATAATTAAAAAATCTGATAAACATCTATCCATTTATATTTCTTGCGCATCTCAATGTATCTGTTTTTATAATCCAATTAAATAGATAAATATAACGAACATGCAGGTTGTCCGGTTAGAGATAATAATATCCAAAAATATATCCGTAAAGTTATTCAATGTAGAAAGATTTGTTGTTTGAAAAGGAATCCCCTTTAGATTGGAAAACAAATAATGCAGAAGGAGGGAACATTTTCAAATACAATAAATAAACATTTCACTTTGCACCGAAAGCGGCTATTCGTTAAAATCGTAAGAGTACATTTCAACTCGCAACCCTTTGTCTAACTACAATATTTTATCAAAAGAAATAGTTAAAGTCATACAATTATATGTTGTAAATTTGACATATACTGAGTTATTCCATCTTAGTAAAATTCAATATTAAATTCTAAGCCAATGTTTGTTTGCTTAATTGTTGTTTATTTATCCGAAATTTTGTACATATATATTTTATTCTAGCTTATCAATGTTATTTTTAGTAACGAAGTACTGTATAAATGAACAAAAGCAAAAGAAATCAAATTGATTTTTTAATGTTTCAAGCTGAATCTACCACCGGGGGTGGAAAATATACTCTTACCACGTTAAACAATTTGATGCGACAGTGGTTCGTTTTCATTTAAACTGAAAATGTCTTCAATTTTCCAATTTTGTGATTCGATTTACTGTAATCAAAATTGCTTTTGACAACTACTTTTGTTAGTACTTTTTTGCAACATTTATATATACTAATGTGCTGCAAACTTAACTTGGCGAGCGCAGATTTTTCACGCTCGATGATAGATGTTCTCTGATTTCAAGATTTATTATCTCCACGGTTGTAGTGATTTAGTTAAATAGTTTTTTGATTCATTATTTTTGCGAGATTATTCATTACATCCTTGTGTGTTGCTAGATTTCCCTCAACACATATTTGATAACCTGAGAGTATATGTTCATAAATTTATATTTACAAAAAAGTTTCATTTTGTATATAAAATATGCATAAGTGTTCTCTCAATGTTGCTTATTTGAATTGTTTTTAACCAATCATGTGAAATTATTATTATTATTATTATGGAAATAATATGTGTATATCTTAAAAAAATCATTAAGTACCTTCAAGCTCAAGCTTAATAAAACCGGTAAATGTTAAGTATTTACTACAAAACTATATACGACGGGGCTGTTTACTCGCTTCACGTACTTCTTACAAATAATAACGAGCAAAGCAACAACCAAACCAACAATAAACCATATTACATCCGTACTTAATTTCGTTTTATTAAATACAAATGTACACACCCACATACACGATAAAAACATACATAATTTTAACAGTACACAGTATATAGACATGATTATTTGGTTGTGAATCCTTTTTTACAATTTGGATTTTCCAAAGGATGAGAAAACAATTATCATGAAATTGTCTAATCTGGAGAAGTACGTTACAAGCGGTACAGTTGTAATCTAAACCCAATGGGTTCATAAAAACCGTTAATTATAAACAAAAATAGAAAAAACACAAAAAAATATATTTGAAATTTAATTTGTATTAAATATATATACTATATTTGACTAATATTTATTAATTAAATATCTTTTGTAAATGTATAAACAGTAACGATGTATATGTCGAGTGTTTATATGATGTATGTATGTACATGTTTAATAGGGAAATGCTTATTTATTTTAAAGAATATTGAAAAAAAAAAAAATCAAAAAATTGTAACAATTTTTTTCAAATGATTATTTAATTGTTTTTTACATAGCCAATATCAAATCGTGTATTTTTCCACTATATGTGAAATTATTTGAAACAAAACAAAAACTCAATTATATACAACATATGGGAATGAATACAACGTTCTTTATTTATAAAAAATTAACCACTTTATTAAGATTTTCAGGAAGTTTTATTTCTTTTTTGTTTGTTTAGTTAATATAACACAACACTACCTTCTTTAATTTTCATTAAAAATTATAAACAAATAATTGTCTTTTTTGTATTTTGTATACCTTTGAAATAAATATCTTAATTTAAACTCAACTTTTCTTTCTGTGTCATTTCTTTTTTACTTACCGACAACCACAGAATTACAACACAAATGAGGGGGTTTCGTAAGAATATTGATACTACCTACACACCACAAAAATTACACTTATTTATTTATGTTTGTTTGATTAGCCTATAATATTTTTATTTATTGAAAGTAAATTCAAATACAAAGTAAACTCACATTCTATGGTATAAAGCTGGTAAAAAATACCATACCAGCACGTCAGTTTGTTTACAATTTTAGAGCGTTTATGATTGAGTTATTGGAATTTATCCCATTTTAATGGTTTTCAGTGACATTGTTTATTTTTTGAATTCATAAATTCGAGTATTTCGCACTTTAGATGGGTGAATTTTTATAATCGAAAGTTCAAAGCAGAACCAGAGAGTACAATCGGGAGTGCAAATCTTTCACTTAAATTTACCTCAACATTAGAATAACAATGGTGTAAAGTGAAATATTTAATGCGATTAATTGACAAAAATCAATTATTTTTGGATGTTGTAACAAATAAAAGCAACTTATTTGGCTATGTTGATCCATGTAAAACAAATCACAACATTAAAAATTTGGAAAAATAAACAGATGTTCACTTTTTAATGAACACTGACTGTGAACAATCTAATGTTCCTCGAAAATGCTTAACATGCTAATTGTTGTTGGCTTAAAAAAACACAAATATGAAAGGAAAAATCCAAAATTTTGAATATAAGACGTGAATTTTCTCAAGACTTCACTTTGTGTAGATATATTCTTCTGTGTATAGTACAAAAAAGCTAAAAGAGGAAGGTAACCAAAAACAATAAAAGAGGCGACAATACGCACGAAATCAAGATTGGGTAGTTGAGTTCTTTCCAAAGTTGAGAAAACAGAAATGTGAAAGGAAAAATCAAAAATTCATTCCGTAAAGATTGTGAGAGTGAATTCAACTTACTACAAAAATGAGCGAGAAGAGTCTTCTTCTGTACATGTGTGCATGAAAATTTGGTCATACATTCATCAATCATAGCAGAGTTTTGACTCTGAAATTCACAAAACTGAGTCCATGACAATAAATTTTCAACACTTGGCCGAAAACAAAAAAATGCATTCATCGACAACAGTTTTTCATTCTGCAAAGTCAATTGCCAATTTCACCAACATATTATTATTGTCGTCTATACAGTAGTTTCTATGTGATGAACTCCTAGCTAAAAGAAGAATATGAAATAATTCTACAAAATTTAAACCAATATACATTAGACCGGGTGGAAAAAAGTGGCGATTTTTGCACCTAAAATGAATGGGTTTTTAATATTTTACAAAATTATTTATTTTCACAAAATATTTAGAGTATATCCTTTATTTTCGCGTAACTAAAACAAATTTACATAATCTCTAAAAATAATATTTGTCTTAAAAATGAGGGATGTGTATCCAAGTTTGACCAAATGAATGTTATGACAATAAAGTAAGCGTGATTCCGCAACCAATGGTGTCAAAAAGTTCAATATATGTATAATAGCGATTTTAGTGGTAATTTTTAAAGAAATGTTCATAAAATTTGTATGAATTTCTCATTTTTGATCTGATTTTAATTTTTAACAATAATTAGAAATCGATTGATTATATAACATATTAACACAGTTGGACGCAGAATACTTTATTATCCTACTTTTATTTGTGCCAAAAAGTGAAACATCACCACAGTTTTTGGAGAAAAACTTGATTTTTAGATGTTATGTAAAATCGTTATATCGATATTTTGCAGGTAGGCACAAAAGAAACCATGCTTTTTATTTAGATGCGTAAAATCCATACAAACCGACCCGGTCTAATATAAATTTTTTAGCATAATTGCAAAAATCGGCAGTAACATATTTTAAAAATATATCTATTTATTTGAGAATTGGTTTGTACATTGAGGCTAGTCACCATCACTTACCATTCGAATTGCAAGTTTAACATGTTTATGTCATTGGAGGTAAGTAGTAATCAGTGATAGGGAGCGGAACATACAACATTTTACTAGGAGATCGAAATAAAAAGTAAAAAAGTATACAAATATCTAAACACGGAATGCACTTAGGTTTACACATACTAATACAGTCAAGTCTATATACATTAGGCTGATTCGCGGGCCATACAAATGGGAAAACAATTTCCAGTCACCCCACAAAAATAAAGTTCGGATTGTTTAATGATGATCTGCAACATATGTCGTCACTGGGTCAAGACATCTGTGAGCTAAACGCTCCTGAAAACACCTCAAAAAATCATTTTTTCCCGTGCAAATTTTTTTACGTTCCATTTTTGTCCAAAATATTTTTCTGAATTAATAGACCGTCGGAAGCACTTTATTAATAAATTTTGTTTCTTGTCTGAATTTTTCTACGTTTATAGCAATTTTTTCATAGTGACAACTGAAAACTTTTCCGTATTTGGTGTCTGTATTTTATAATGAATTCGGATGAAGCCTGAAATTGACGTCGCAGCGCTCATTTTTGTAAAAAGAGTTTGAACATTTTTATTATTTCACAAATATGGAGTCAGTGAAGTCATTTATCGTCCGATTTTCATCATTTAGGCATCATTCGACAGGTAATTGATTCCTTCTATTTAGTTTTCATAACACCTTTTACAAAATGTTCCCACCTTTTACAAAATGTTCTAAGAAATATGAGAAATCAATCTAAACGTCCTATAATACGGCCAGTGAGTTATTCTAAGACAATAATAACAATTTTTATTTAAAGTGCTTCCAAGGGCCTATTAATTCAGAAAAAAATGTGAACAAAAATCCGACATAAAAAATACGCGGGAAAACATGAATTTTAGAGGTGTTTTCAGGAACGTTTAGCTCACATATGGCTTGACCCAGTGACGAAATATCATTTCTGGGGGTGACCGCGGTAATTTATTTTCGTGACCCATCCTAATATACATGTATACGCTTAGAAAGAAGTCTTATATTAACAGAAGCGATTGTGTGCTACCTATCGGTAGGCACTTTTCTGCTATTACAGCAGTTTTTTGTCAATAACAACAGTTTTTCCGTAATCTTGATTGAGCATTCACACTGCTAAAGTGTTTGCAGTCTGCTAAAAATTGATGCAGTTAATTAAAATATAATTAAAATATACAAAATAATCGTCAATAATTTAAAAACCTTTCAGATTGACGACGAAAACGAGTTTAGTTCGAGCTTCGTCCCCTTTTATTCTAAAAAGTGATGTTATTATGTCCATACTTTTCTGTACATATGCTTAAAGTTTCAAGACAGCGCTATTTCTTTGTTGCTGAAACGGTTTCTTATTTCAGTTGATACAATCAGCTTTTTCATTTTTAGCAGGAAATATTTTCAGCAGAAAGTCTGCTGAAAAGATAAGCAAGAGGGACAGGCGTATTTGGCGTATTTGGTAATGTCTAATTTTTTATCACATTTCAAAAACAGCACAAATATTTTTAAAAAGATATTTCGTTTTAAGTTATATACGTAGCCAGCGAAAAAAATTGGAAGAAGTTCAAAATGGCCAACATTATCATGTTTTGGATTTCAGACAACTAAACAACATTTTCAAGAAAATGTCATAATTCCAGCACATTCTTACAATACAATTATATTTCATTATAAAAATATAATCATTTTAGAAACAAAATTGTACACAGTATACAAAGTAGGAAAAAATAACGTTAAGTTGGGGCCGAATCGTATCTTATATGCCCTCCATCACGGAGTACAGTCCACAGTATCTCTTTATTTTTCGCGTCTTTGATTGGTACAATTTGTATCCCCTTTCGGAACGTTCGCCTTGAAAGTACTAGTTTCTAAAAATTATTATATTTTACAAGTCGCTGCAAACAATTCCATTGCAGGCGTAATTTCTTGATAGTTTCTGATTTGTTTGGTTTAACAAGCGCACAACCATCCATTTATGCATTTCCATCCATTTTCCCTCGAAATTTTTATTTTGACACATCATTTTTTGTACACTCCAAGGTGGAGTAATTTCCGCAATATTAGAGGGCAAATTCCAATCCCCTTGCTCTTTTCGTTTATGTAATATAAATACAAATCGATAATGTTTATTGATTTGTATTTTGGTATTCTAATGGTACCCTCTTCAAAATGAATTTCCAGACATAATAGGGCTGTTTATCTTTAAGCCGGGATAACAAGCTGCGATAACAAAAACGTTTCTTCTTTTATTTCTATTATTTTTTCTATTGTCACCAACTAAAATATAAACATTTATATAAAAACAAATTTTCAAAAAAAAAATATTTTCTGTTGATTTTTCAGTTAGCCTCGATAACCATTAATTTGACTTAGTCCAAAATTTTTGACATAAATTATTTTTTCAAAATTTGCTTTTATACACACATTGACGTTGCTGTTGGCGACAATTTTAAAAAAGAATTTTTTACTTTGAGTGAAATTTTAACTTTTTATTTTGGTTTTTGTTATTGCAGCTTAGTTATTCAGTCTTAAAGAAAAACGGTCCTAATATCTACATATATAAGTAGACATTATACCAATGAGGTTCAGTTTTATTTTAAAACACAAATAGGGAAAAACATGAAACACACTTGCCAATATGAATGATATTCGACATTTTTTTATTATTTTCACCTCTGTGTATTATGATTTCAGTGAAACGTGCATACTAAATGAAATGAAATATACCCTTTAGAATTTTTTTTGATTTCAGTGAAATATGCATAATAAATGAAATGAAATAAACACTTTAGAATATTTACAACGTCTTATAACAAAATACTTAGACTATATAGGACACATTTTTTATTTGCTCTCTATACATATATAAATGTGTGTTTTGCATTTCAAAAAATTAAATCGATAGAAAGGAAACAATTTATATAATTAAATATAATTACAAATTATTATTTTCTATAACAACAACAACAAAAAGCTTCATACAATTTCAACTTGTGATGTGAAAATTAGAGTTAACATAACACTATAAATGATTTATAATAATATAACCCAGTTCAATGGGATTTAAAAATAACATTTAAGAATACAAAGCAAAACCTAACATTTAATGTACTCTCATTAAGTTTAAAACAAGAATAAACAATATTAAAATACAAAATGCTAAGGTAAATGGAATGCTAACAACACAAGCAGTTACCATATATACAAAAACTGAACAAAATATTTACAATTTAATATGTATTGTATGTGTAGCAGCTATTTATCCGCAGAAACTAAATACATATAGATTTGTGTGTATGCCATTAAATTAATATTTAAATATAATATATATAGTATAATAATAACAACAAAAAATTGAGTTAACACTACTCTATCAATTTAAAAAGATGAAAAGATCTCTTTCGAAATTGTTAGGAAAAAACGATGTTAACGAGTAATTGCACCGGTATGGTATCTGATATCAGATTGGAATTTTAAATATATTATAAACACTTACATATATTGAAGGGTTTCACCATTAAAATGTCAGTGAAAATTGTGCGGTCATTATCTCTAAATGAACTTTGGGTAGTCATTAGTCAGACTAATTTTGCTACAATAAAATTAAACAGGAGTGGAAGTTTGGGTTGGTGTTGAAAACACAAATTTGGATGGAAAACATACAAAATTTGTATATAAAGAGGTAGATAAATAAATTAGTAATCAAATATAAAACAGATAAAGAATCATATCATTTCGCAAAAGCTATTTTTCGAAAAACACAATCATCCACTCCTGAGAGTGAATGAGATCTTCCTATGTTGAGTGATTTTGCATGGCCCAGAGTACTAAATAAAAGTTCCAAGGCGAATTTTGAAGAAATGAACTTTAGCTTGCGGCAAAAAGCAGTCAATCCCAATAACTGTTAATTTGAACAAGATGTCAATTTTCGCTCTTTGAATTTAAATTGAATTGTGTAAAATTACACATTTTCTTTGAAATTGTTTTGGCTATTGTTATAAATAGTCATTGATCCAGCCCCATGAATGTTAATTTAGAAAAATTAAAGCGAATTTGAAACTTTGAATTTTTTGTAAAAAAAACATTTTCATTCAAATTGCTTGACACAATAGTATTGACAAGTCACAAAAAATGAAATATCAATATTAAATCAAGAAAAATTGCAATTATATTAAATTTAATACAGATGTAAAATGGTCTTGCGCCAGGACAATATCCCTATTCAAATCAAATATTGATTACAGACCAAAAAAAAAATACAAACGAAAAAACTAAAACAAAATTATTTCTTCAAGATTTGTTCTGATATTTTTAAGCTGTTTGAGCCACATCCGTCCGTCTGTCTGGCTGGCTGGTGAACACTATATCTTTCGAAAGGAGTTAAAGAATCTGTTCAAACTTTGCACACAGGTATATTTTACCCAAACATAGTTTAAGTTCGAACATGGTCGAAATTGCCCCTGAATGAAAAAGTTTTTAAGCGTACAAAATATGATGGGTTTTGTCACGCACCTTCAAGTATCTTCCATACAAATCGACCTAACCTACACTTAAAGAAAAAATTCTGTTATTAACAGCAGCATTTTTCCGCTGCCTATCAGTAGGCAATTGTCTGCTATTACAGCAGTGTTTGTTCCATAACAGCAGTTTTTCTGCAATCTTGCATCAGCATTCACACTGCTAATGTACTTGCAGTCTGCTAAATATGGCTGCTGATAATTAAATTATAAAAATATATAAAAAATAAGCGTTTATAATTTAAAAGCCTTTCAGATTGACGGCGAAAACGAATTTAGCTCGAATTTCATTTTGTATTAGCTTGGGTATCATTAAAAAGACAATCACAATATCTTTCAGTGGTAATAAATTCCCTCATAATAACATTTATTCTAAAAAGTGTTGTTAATAAAATTGTTAACTGTCTATATTGTTCTCTACATACATATGCTTAAAGTTTCAAGAAAACGTTTTTTCTTTATTGCTGTTTGCTGTGTCAGTAGATACAAATCTGCTATCTCTTTTTCAGCAAAAAATCTGCTCTTACAGCAGACTTTTTGCTTTCTTTTGCTGACAAATTCCTTTGAGTGTACCTAAAACTAGGGCTGCTATAACTTATATACGGATGATCAGAATATTCTGAAAGTTGATCTATGGCGATGCTTTTATAGACATTGCATTCACCTGCAATATCGCCCATTGAGAATGTTTTTATAACCACTTTAAACATAAAAATATTTATGCTTAAGCCACGCCCCTTTTATAATTATCCGGCGCTAAGTAACATTTAAGTCCTTCCATAACATGTTCTCTGAGAGCGAGGGTATATATAAGTCGGTTTAACCGACTGAAACTTCTTCCTTCTTTTTTTTAATGATTTGAAGAAAAAAGTTACTTTTTCTTTATTTTTTTGGTTATAACTAGACCTCGGATTTTTGTATATGCAAAATATATTTCCAACAATTGTTTGCACAATTTTTGCACTTGTTTTGTCTACTTTCGACATGTACTCAAATGTTTTATAGTGAGTCTCATTAATATTCAACATTAGCATTGGTGAAAGATCAAACGCCTATTAATCCATGTACGTTATTTAAACATAAAACTTTATAATCTTAATCCTTTTTCACGCTTTGGCATAATTTCCACGATTTTTCTGATACAGGAAACTCGTGTTTTATCACATTCTTCCCTTTATGGAAAAAATGATCATTTTTCACTGGCATTCTGGTTGATTTTGCAAAAAAATGGTCTAAAAAGAGGCGATCATTTCACCACTTCCAAACTCACACAGTTGTTTAAAAAATGACCTAAGAATACTACTTTAAATTTTCAAAAAATTGATTAATGTAATCATTTCGAAAATCAAAATAAAAGTATTAAAATTGTAAAACCTTTAAAAAATCTAATCTGAGTATAATATGCAACACTAATATTTTAAAAGTAATTGAAATTACCTTCAAAACAAGGTATAACACATTAAAATCGGTCAAGTATTTCAGGAGTTACAGGCGATTGAATGAACACACCTTTTTGAAAAAGTAGTATTTTTTCACTCTTAAATTGATGATAAATCGTGAAAATAATCTTTTAATTTTTTTTTCCAAAAATATGTATACAGCTATCAAGTTCAGAAACCGTACCGCTTGACATGGAATGACTCACATACATTTTTTGGGCAGACTCAAATCATTATTTATTAAAAACTGTTTACAAAACATTAGCTAATTACGTGGAAATATATTTGGGTTACTTGCAAAGATTTGTATATTTTAGTGAACATATTTCAATACGAATAACACATGGGACTTTTATTATAGTCTCCAAATTATAAGTATATTTTTCATTCTTCTAAAATCTTACGAGGCCAGACACGTCGAAAGATGATAACATTTTTGAAACGGTCCGAAACATGACATAAACAAATGCAAATTACGACAGCAATTCTGTTATTTTTGAATAATTTGTTCTTTCTACCATGTCTGTAAAAAATTAGAAAGCTTTAGGCATTCCTAAGATTTTTGAACAACTAACTGTTGATTTGAATTATGTGAGTTCTAGACTGCCAAATATTCATGAAATGGAATTCGGTGGAATTCCTAAGATTCTAGAAATCTGCTGATATCTCGAAAATTATGAGAGTTATCGACTTCTTTGCAGTTTATTTGCATTATTAAATTAATTTAGAAATTGCAAAAAAAATGTTTATGATTTGTAGCAATTATTAGTACATACCATATATATGACCGCCTCTTCTCGCAAATGAGCGAATTTCTGTATCAAAGTATTATATAATTTGCCTGATTACATCGAAAACTTAACAAATGTGTATGCACACATGTATAAATAACTACATACATACATGCAGCCACCATTTAAATAAATCGTTGAAACAAAAATGCCGAAGCGTTTTAAGCATTTCTCAATTGAATTAACTGATAATTGAAAAACAACACAATACTGTAATAGAAATCTTAAAAGAAAAAAATATATTGAAAGTGTAGGTGGTTAATGAAAAAAAAAACATTACTGGACAATCATCTTGAAAGCCATTTCACCAACAAACCACACTAAAAATAAAAACACAGACCTCATTTTGAGTAAAATTGAACAAATTTGTTATATGTATCTTAAATAGTGCATCACACTCAAAAGCAACAAAAATACAAATACAAAACAAACAACAACTTAATAAACAATCCCAAAAAGTTAACCAAAATATCACACATACACCAAACCGAGAACAACAATGATGAAACAACAAAATTAACTCAAATTATCCCACTGAATAATTAATTAAATTAAAATTAACGTATACATAAATGTCCTTAATATTAATAATATATAGGAGTAACAAAAAAGAAGCAAAATGTTAGTTAAACATAAAATGTTATAAAAAAATCATACAATTTAAGATAAGCAACAGCAACAAACGTGTGTATAGATGATATAATTGTGTTTTAGTTGAAACAGAACGAAACACAAAAGGTTTACTAAACTATTTGATTGTATATTTTTATTTCAATTAACAAATGCCTATTATCTATTAGAACGAATAAAATTATAATTATTTGCAAAAATTCAAATTAAACTGCAGATTTTAAAAAAGTCATTGCGCATTTAAGGTGCCATCATCGATTTTGACCTAAGAAGTGGTCAAAAAAAAACTTGGTAAGTACATATATTAACCATGAGTAATATCAGGCAACGGCATCACATTGCCTACGTAATTACTTGTAATAAATATATAATGGCGTCAGTATTTATTGTACGGTTTCTTGGCATGACTGGGAGCAAGTACTTATTCGGCCATGTTCTGGAAACCGCAAATTTTTCAAATGACATTTTTTTTGCGATTTTGAGTTTCTAAATATTGCATTAGTCTTTGAAAACTGTTTTAAGTTGAATTCCAATCGTCATATTATACATTTTTACTTGATTTTGCGATATTTGTAAGGACAAACATCTGTGATTTCGAATTTTAAACCTTCTAACTCTTTAAATAATGCTTCTAAAAGAAAAAGGACAAAAATCTGCAATCACTTTTTTGGGTCGAAAATTTCGAATTTTAATTCAAAATTTTAAAATTTATTTTTTAAACCTCCTTAAATAACGCTTCTAAGCGAAAAGTTCAAAAATCTGAGATCAGTTTTTTCTTTTCGGGTCAGAAATTTGGAATTTTACTTCAAAATTATAAAATTTATTTTCAAAACTTCATAACTCCTTAAATAACTCTTCTATGCGAAAAAGAAAAAAATTCTGTGATAATTTTCAGATCTTCATAACTCTTTAAATAACACTTCTAAACGAAAAAGGACAAAAATCTGCGATTACCTTTTTTGGGGTAAACGATTTCTAAGTTTACTTCAAAATTTTTAAATTTATTTTTCAAAACTTTAAACCTTCATAACTCCTTAAATAATGCTTCTAAAAGAAAAAGGACAAAAGTCTGCAATCACTTTTTTGGGTCAAAAATTTCGAATCAGTTCAAAATTTTAAAATTTATTTTTCAAAACTTCAAACCTTCTAACTCCTTAAATAACGCTTTTTAGCGAAAAATGATCACGGGTCAAAAATTTCGAATTTTACTTAAAAATTTTAAAATTTATTTTTCAAATCTTTGGACATTCACAATACATAACGCTTCTAAGCGAAAAAGGACAAAAATCTGTGATCATCTTTTTAGAGTAAAAAATTTACTTCAAAATTTTAAAATTTATTTTTCAAATCTCTAAACGAAATAGGACAAAAATCTATGATCACTTTTTTCGGCTCAACAAATTTGAATTTTACTTCAAAAATTTAAAATTATTTTTTCAAAACTTCAAACCTTCATTACTCCTTAAATAACGCTTTTAAGAGAAAAAGGACAAAAATCTGAGATCACTTTTTTAGGGTCAAAAATTTAAAATTTTACTTCAACATATTAAAATTTATTTTTAAAAACTTCAAACCTTCATAACTCCTTAAATAACGCTTTTTAGCGAAAAAGGACCAAAATCTGTGATTACGAGTCAAAAATTTCAAATTTTACTTAAAATTTTAAAATTTATTTTTCAAAACTTTGCACTTTCATAACTCCTTACATAACGCTTCTAAGCGAAAAAGGACAAAAATCTGTGATCACCTTTTAGAGTAAAAAATTTACTTCAACATTTTAAAATTTATTTTTCAAGCCTCTAAACGAAATATGACAAAAATCTGTGATCACTTTTTTTGAGTCAAAAATTTCGAATTTGACTTCAAAATGTTAAACTTTATTTTTAAAAACTTCAAACCTTCATAACTCCTTAAATAACGCGTCTAATCGAAGAAGGGTAAAAATCTGTCATCACCTTTTTAGGGTCAAAAATTTGGAATTTTAAAATTTAGTTTTCCTGAAGCCACTTTATTTACATCCATTATGAAACTAATCAGAGCGTCGATGCTGCATATCAAGCGGTTTTTAAGGCATACATTCGTCCCTGAGTCTGTATGGATGTGGGCATCATCTGTAATGACTGCACACTAGAGCGTACCAGGTTACAAGTAAAAAAAAAGTTCGCCGTACACCTTCGAATATGAAGTATTATTGAAAGGTAGTTTAAAAAAAAAAATTTTTATTTTTTTATGCCGAACGTAGGGGTCGCGCTTTTACATTTTTCTATACAACTTCTGCATTTATAAACGGATTTTAAAGTGTGATACATCGATGTTTTTGTCTCGACGAGGCCGATTTTTTTGTCTTTGAAGTCATTGAGCTCACTTTCTAATAAAATCTTGAATGACCATTCTGGCTCGACCTTAGAAGAGCTCACTCCTAGGAGGAGAGTAATAGTATTACCATAAGGCCAAATTTGAATAAATTTTATGGAACTTGAATTATAAGTAAATAAAAATAGTTTTTCCAAAAATTGTTTGCACAGAGTTTATGGTGTAAAAAAATAAAAATGACTCGTGTTACGACGAACATCAAATCGATATCCGATAGTTTTATTCTTTCGGTCAAGACACATGGTGAGAAACACATTGTCACGTCCCAAATTGTTCTCAAAATTACTATATTAATCAAACCCGAAACACAACTTACCATTTTATCTTCCTACTCACATTTTCTTCCACCCAATACTAGAAATGAATCATAAAGTCCAATTGACTAACATGATTTCATCGCGTTGTATTTGTAGCAGATTTAGGGAAAATGTTGTAATTCAATTGAATAAAAAACAAATTGTTCTTATTAAAGAATTCATATTTTTATAATATATATTTGAAGATTATCTTTTTTTTCAATTTCAGCTCTGAAAAGAGAAAAAATAATAAAGAAAAAAGTAAGAAAATAAATACATGTATAGGGGTAAAACAAAAAATAAACGGCAACACATTAATGTAATGTTATTTCATAGCATATATATTCATTTAATTTGTAAATATGTCATCTGGTAGCGAAGAAAATACACCCAAATTTCCGCTTAAAAATGTATTCTCAAATGTTGTATTGAAGAGAGCATTTTGAGATGAATTGTTAATATTAGAGTTGCTTAAGTTATTTGTTACAACTCTTTCCTCCTTTGGGAGTTTCTTATCGTCATCATTATCATCGGAATTATCGTAAGCTCTACCGTCTCCATAATCGTCGCCTAGTTTTTCGTTGGGTGGTTCTAAATTAGCTGACATAGACATAGCGCGACATCATTTGTCCCATAAACCTAATTCACGCATTTTGGTCTGAAAATAACGTTCTAAATTGTTAGCACAACGGTAATACTCAGTTTCAGGTGAATTATAAAAACGACAGTTGGTAAATATGCGTGCCATATCGGCCATAAAAAGACGCCTTGTTACATAGTAGCCTTTCTTAAGACGTTCACCCATTGTCTTCAAATCCATGGGATATTTAATGTGATCGTAATAGTCTGGGACTTCGGCGGCAGTAACAGGTTTTAAGAAAGGCCATGCAGAAGCATGATGGCGAACAGATTGTAAAACAGCAGCAAATGATGCTGCTAGTTTTTCAGGATCCGATGATTCTTCCAAAGGTCTTGCTGTTCTATGGGCGCGCATTTGGGGTTTCCAGCCGATTTCGCGCAATCCTGGTATTGATTCGACGGGTATTGAAGGTAGGCCTTCTTTAAAGCACGTTAACCCAGGTCGAACCTTCTGCACATCGTTGTGACGTTGAGCAATAAGCTCTTTCAAGATTTCACTTTGACGGCGTATAACTGAAGATAAGTCGTTAATTTTAGTAAAAAACATATTTTGCATTTCTTACCTGATATAAATTGTGTATTTACAATGCTGGGGTGTAACTCACAATGCATCAAAGTTGCACCATCATATTCTTTTATGAAACCAGCATATACGGGACGGGCCAACTTTATATCCTTGGAAAATCCTTGCTTCTTAAAATATCCAATAGCATCGCAATCAGCATACGTCAACAAATGTAATATGCCCTTTTGGATACTGTAGTCTTTTAAGTGATTCATTAAATGTGTTCCATAACCTTTCACTTGTTCCGACATAGTTACGGCGCAAAACACAATTTCCGTAAATCCCTGGCTTGCGAATGGTCTAAAGCATATGCCACCGATAGGCATGTTCTCTTTGATTAATGCCAGAGTTTTATGTTTTGTATCGAAAACTAGTTGTGATATGTATTCGCGAGGCATCTCCGGCAATTGGTGGGCAAAAACACTTTGTAATCCCAAAAGCCAAAGAATAGTCTGTTTATCCACAGGTTTTGTTAAGGAATTTCCCACAACATGGAACTCAATTGCACGTTTTTGTTCCTCAGCTTTAACATTTTCATCACGCGACACATTGACCGGGAATAGTATTTCAGTTTTATTGATGGCTTTCGATTCGGAAACAGCTTTCATAGCTCTTACAACTGTTTCATCCGATAAATCTTCGTAACTGGTGGTTTCGCTAAAAAATATAAAATGTTACCAGTCTTTATGTCGAGAAAAACATAAAATTAAGTGTCCCTACTCGAATTTAATCCGATAATATATACATGAATTTGCAAACATGAACACAAGTAAATATTATCATTATTATCTCGTTAAATCATAACCCTTTCAAAAAATTTTAAGTTCTGCTAAAAGTTTCGTATGCAATTTGCTGAATGTAATAAATCGTTACTTGAAATAAAATGTCTGAATAAGAATATAAACAAAAATTAACTTCAAAAATTCTTAATGACAACCTTCGACTACGGGAATCATGTAGATTAAGTTCTATAAAATGTTTTACATTAGAAATTTTATTGATTATTAATTGTTTCTACATACTTTACTAAAAATAATGGAAACATTAAACACAAAAATCTTTCAGTGATAGCATATCGGATGAATATAATTACATTGTAACTTTTTGATTGATAAATTTACAGAAAATATTTCCGTCAAGTGATTCGTCCAACTGGCTATGGGAAGGATTTGATGCGAAGAGACATAGAGTCAAAGAAATACACTTACCGTCCATAACAAACGATATAACCATCTATTTTTTATTTAGACAGTATACAAATTAAACACCACTAAAATTTATTTATTTTGTATTACGAAACCAAATTGAATAAATGAAGTATCCTTCAAAGAGCATATCAACAGCGTTTGTTACAAAAGAGAACGAAATATAAATTTTGCTGTCAATTGACCAAAATTTTAAAATTTTATTGCCTGACTTCGCTTTAAAGTATTCCTTAAAAACTCCGCTGATCGCAAAAATAGTTCGGCAAATAAATTAAAACTCGTTTTCCCTCTCAGCAAAAATATTATTTTCATAAAAATATTCGTAACGGTTCGCACCATTCTCCGCCTGATTACGTCTAAAAATATACTACAATTCTAATTGTTAACAAAATTGCAGCATATTTTAAAGCGCCACAATCATTTACGCAAATCCTTCTTCGAGCTTCAATTTCATAAGTTGTTACTCATTTACGGGATAAAAGGAATTACACCAATTCATAAGTTATTACTCATTCAGGGGTTAGAGGTATTACGCCAGGCGACCGCGATCCATGATTTCATAACATTACTTAATTGAATATTGCATATATAGGTAAATCCAGCATAATTTATTTCAAGTTACAAAATGGTAAAGTACAGTCTTAAAATTGCATCGTTTTATACATTTAATTACACACGAAAAAGAAACAAACGAAATGTATGGACGTATAAACTTACCCACTGGTACGTTCCGCAATCTCTTTTTTAACTCTTTTGTGAGCAGGTTCGCCATTTCCAACTTTCTTCGAAGCGGTGCTACTAGCTATGCCAGTAGTAGTTGCCGCTGAATCTTGTTGACGTTTACGTTGTTGCAGTAGGAACGCAGTTGGTGGTCGATACGACTGATCCCATATCGGTGAATCGTCCTTTAGAAGTTCTCCTTTAAGCGCTTCTAGAAATTTCGGCATCTGAGTTATAATTGATCTCTTGTCGGCTGGAAAACGGTCCCTCTCCGAAATGCATTTCTTCTTCAGTTGCTGTGCCATATATTGAAATACAGTCC
The DNA here is from genome assembly GCA_947397865.1 of Polietes domitor. Lineage (NCBI taxonomy): Eukaryota > Metazoa > Arthropoda > Insecta > Diptera > Muscidae > Polietes > Polietes domitor. Next base: position 49,798,370 of record OX377621.1, read on the forward strand.
TCAGTAGAGTACGTCCAAATACCAAGGACGTCTCGAAATGGCGCAGGGAGTTACAAAAGGCGGGTACATGACAGAACACCAACCATCGCGTATAGTTGATTTTGTACGTGGAAGCATCCTCGTTTTTCAAATCAGCTCTTCTCATGGATGGTGGCTCAAAGTTGTAATGATTCAGGAAATTCAGAAAAGTTTTTGCTACCTCTGTCATAGTCTGTAATTCATTTGGACTCAAGTGGTTATATTTATAAAAAACAAATGAATACACGGCTTTGGCAATGCAGGGTGACTCGAATGGAGGATCTCCTAAAGGTCCTCGAATGACAGCTTGTTGTCTAGTAATAACACATTGGCGCAGTAATCGAAATAGATATAGGTATACCTTCTTAGTATCTTCGTCATCTACGCGTTGCATGGACATGAATAAATTCTCCATATCAATTATTGCTCCCAAAAGATTGTTCATTTCTGTTCCGGAAATACCATCCAAGTGTGCAATATGACTTTGCAACGAATGACGACAGCTGGTATTGCGACACTCTTCACTGAATTCTGGACAGTACGAGGATTCCACATCGCGATGACGATTTTCTTGTGGGGTCTTCCATCCTGTGCATCTGCATCCTTCAGATTGACAAGCAGAGTACATCGAGAGCTTGGCCAATTTTTGTGCAACTGGCAAATTGAATACTTTTTGTTTTCGCTGTTGTATTCGTTGCAAGCTGTTTTGCCTGGTTCCTTCAGGCGGAGGTGGTCCTCCACTACCATTCTGCTGCGTATTTCCACCTCCCGAATGTTGTGGTTGTTGTTGAGCATTGTTGTTGTTGCTTGAAGCTGCAGCACCATTGCCTTCAATATTTTCTTCTTTCAGCGCTATAAGAGAACCACCAGACATAGTTCGTGTTTCGCTTATATCTCTTAAATGTTTTGATTCTGAAGATCAGCGTAATACCAAAACTTAAATTGCTAATTTCACAATATTGCCTGGCAAATTTATTACAAACAAAAGCAAATGACTCCCTAACAAAATGGTGCCATATTCCACAAACGTCAGTCGCAAAGTGCTGCCTAGTATAATTTTAATGAGGGTACACACAGAAAAAACTTGTGTAAAAATACCGAATTCAACTTTGTAAATCATTTTTATATAGAGTTGACAGAAGTCATACAAGTAAATGCTAAATTTCCCTCGTACATACTCATGTGTTTCTTTTGAAGAAAAAAATAAGTTTACTTTGTAGGTGTTCAGTGTTTATGTACATAAATATTCCACCATGTTGTTTTTCCCAATTAATAATTTTATAAATTTACCTAAGTATTTTTTGCAAAAGTTGCATAGTTAGTTGAGGAATGGCCTAAGTGTGAAATGATATATTTATAGTTTCATCACTTTGTTGCCAGATATGTGCAAAAATACGTATATGAGTAAAGGTTTCTATAAATTTGTTAAAGTGAATGAAGTACGAATGGTAAAATTTTTCTTTGCGTGTAGTAATAGGTTTATTTATCTTAAAGCCGGGATAGCAAGCTGCAAAAACAAAAATTTTAAGAGATAATTTTTTAAATTAAAATATTTTTTTATATAGATGCCAACAAATTTAAAAAAAATATTGTATGATGAAACTTTTGGATTTAGTCTCGATATAAATTCCTAACTGGAAAATTTTTAATATAAAATTATTATTATTGATCAATTTTTGTTTTCAATTGAATGAAAAAGTAAAACTTTATTTTCCCTTTTGTGTTATCATACTGATGGTTAATTAGAGCTTATCTCCATTTCAAGTGTCAAATTTCAATTGGATGTTTCATTTGAAACCGAAATTAACTAGAATTCGAATTGAATGACGTTTGATTTTAATTTTTCTATGTAGGGTATTGGGTATTTGAAACTCTTATAAGATAGACGAATTCTTTCTGAAATGTGGCACCACTTTTCTGTGTACACTCTCATTCTTAAATTGCGCTGTCTCTATGCTCTCTCATTCTTAAATTGCAGATTCTCCCATTCTAATCCATTCTATACTCCCCTAATACTCAACTCTGCGCTCTGCTTCTACTCCTTTTTTTAGCAACTCGCAACTCCTTCCACGTAAAGCAAGCGTAAAGCTCCCAAAGCCCGCGCCCGTTAAATGTGATTTATATTTTATATTTTATAAATTAAATATAAATTATATTTAATTATGTACAAAAGTTCAGAAAAGTGTGCAGTGAAAGGCTGCAAAGTTCGACGAGGTGATGGAGTACCTATGTACAGCTTCACCTTAGCGAACAAGGCGATATGGATGGAGATTATAGGAATCTCCAGACCATTAACTGCGTCCGACCGAGTCTGTGGTCATCATTTCACCCCAGATTGTGTCGACATTAGGACCAAACTACTACTGCTGTCAGGATCAAAGCCCACTCTCAATCTGGGCCTAGGGGGTAAATGGTCTTTATGATGGCTTGAATGGCGTATTCGGCCTTCGCCCTTCTAGCATTTATAGGTTATAGTTTGGAGGTACTAGAAGGTGCGTGGCAAAACTCAAAACTCGTCGTCATATTTAGTACACTGTACACTTTATATATATTAAATATTATATATATTAAATGATAGTGTGCTTACAACAGACGGACGGACATGGCTAGATCGTGTATTAGGTGTAATAGCCAGCATCCTAAAGAAACAAGCACAGTCACGAACATGGCGACAATCAGTTGTCCGTTAAATTTGGAATTGCGGCACATATGCCATACTGGACATGCATTTTAATATATATATTATGATTGTGCATCTTCCATCTTCAACAATATGTGAAATATATGAAGGTCAAACGGAGGGATTGTATAACGTCCCCATAAATGATTGTATAACGTCCTTTTAAAATCAGAGCACTCGAATTTTAGTGTAGCACTGTGATGGGCGATTTTATATTTTATTTATTTATTAAAATTACATTATTTTTCCTACAACTACATTGGAATATGGATTTTAGGAAGACTATTTTTCTGGATGTATCAAAGCAAACTTCTCTCTAATCCAGTTTACAGCAATTTTCTACATATATATATATATATTTATACTTGTGGGGTATGTCCAAAACCAGCCACCTATTCCACATTCTTTCACTCGTGAATTAACGCCAAAAAGAGCAAAAGAAAACCTTTGGTATAAATTAGACATTAAACAGGTGTTCTTATATGGGGACGGAAGGCGGTAATGGATTATATATTTAGACCTTTAATTCCAGTGGAACATAGGGTCATAATGGATGTGTTAAGTATGTTAAATTGTGGCATTCCTTACATACGTATATAAACTTCACATTTTTATTTCAAATCATTTACTGCTCCTCTATTAATAGGATAAATAAAATTCAATTTTCTTGGTAATTTGCTGAACCTTAGATCGTGTTAACTCTTCCATGCCACTGCTCAGAAATTCAGTTTCAATTTCTGAAATTCAGCATCCTCCCTGTTAGGTTTCTTTAAAATCTTAAGCTGTAGCACTTTCAAAATATCGCTTAATTCCGCCAATTTGTACTGGTGCAATGGCATGTGCATCGAGCTGCAATTGCTCACGGCACTCGACAAACAGTGATTTTGACGCTCCCGAGGGCATGAGTTGTGTAAGCCTCCCGTAGTCAAAGCCTCCATTTCTACGGATACAATAGCTTCTTCGACATCTTCAAAGTTAGTACCGTATTTCAGCGCTGAACTGAGATTTATAAGGAAGGCAGCTGATTCATTGGGATTTGTTAGGTGTTCACTGTGAAAATAGCGTGATGTGCGGGCGTATGAAGCTATGATATTCCACAGATTGTAATGTAAACATGGTGCGGGTTCCTTGCTACATATTGTGGAGAACATTGGTATATTTTCGTAAATAGCTGGTATGGCGCATTGGTTTTCTTCCTTTACTGCATGCAACTCAACGATTTTGGAATTTTGTTTTTCCCTCAGCCACCATGGTTTATAGTCCGGCATTAATTTCATAATTTCGCCAGTGGCCACTAATTTTTTTCACGTTCAGCAGGCGTTAAATTTTCCCAGACTTCGTCGGCATCATTGATATCAATATCTTTTAATCGTTCTGCAATATCCATTTCCTCATTTTCATCGGCATTCTGAACTTCGCCCTCGCATCTGTCCTCCTCATCATCATCTGAGTCTAAAGAATCCTGATCGAAGTCTTCAGCTGGTATACCAGCGTCTGTTTCCCGTCCGGACGGCTGTTGATGCCAATTCATCTTGTATATATTGCTTGTAAAAGGCTTCGGAACACTTCAAGTGGTCTTTGGATTTATAACAATCGAGCGAACAGTAGGCAATGTTACAACGCGGGCAAGTGTACTTGAATGGCTCCTTATTACAACTGAAATACAAGTGAAATATTATGGCTGAATCGATTATTTACTGTATTTGTACTTCAAGGAACTTACATTTTACAATTATCGTTTGAAGACACATTTTTTCAAAACAAAAAATTTTATTGACACTACCAGACTATCCCGTTGTTGCTGTCAAAAATTGTGTGTAGAAAGGCCGCTACTTATAGGGGATAACATTTTTGCACATTATTTTGTTTGGTAACCGCACCGCTTGTAAATTTACCTAAATAACACATTTAGTATGGAGTAATACGCCGCTTTGCCGTCTTATAACATTTATTTATTTATATATTTATTTGTTGAGCAAATGCAAAAAATTAATTGTATTTATTGTGTATTTTTTGTCTTTTTATACCCTCCACCTCAAGGAAGGGGGTATACTAACTCTGCCATTCCGTTTGTAACACCTTGAAATGTCGATCTGATACCCTATAAAGTATATATATTCCGTCCGTCTGTTGAAAACACGCTAGCATCTAAACGAAAGGAGCCAGGAGGTCCTTGCAACTAGGCGAAATCGTTCCGAAGAGAATTTTTTATTTTTTTCCTCACAAGGACTGAATACTACCCCTAATATTTAGTGTATTTATATTTACTTGATTCCCTTCGTACCTTTAAGAGGTAAAATGAGAATGGAAGGATACAAAATTACTGAGTGCATAGACTCGTAAACTTTTTTACTTTTACGACAAAATTAAAATTGGGTAGAATCATAAGTTGTTATGTGTATATGAGAGATAATGGGTTTTCGAAATGTTATGTGTACTTATGGAATTAAAATACGATGGAAATACAACTAACCACACGAAGGTAGCTGAAAATGCAGCCACTATCCCCTTTGGGTATTTAAGCTTTTGAAGATTGTTGTAATAGTATATATGTACAGTATAGACATACTGGTGCGGTTTAAAGAATTAATTTAAATTAATATTTTTTATGTTGATAGGTAGTGCTACCTACGTCCATGTGCCATGTGTTATGGGCCATTGCATTTAAAGTTATATTGGTTGAATCATGCATTTAAAGTTATATCCGTTAGGATGGATTCCATTTAAAGTTATATTGGTTGAATCATGCATTTAAAGTTATATCCGTTAGGATGGATTGCATTTAAAGTTATACTTGGACGACTTCATATGGCGTATACGACGGCGTGGTAACTAACCGGTCAAAATGAATTTATGACTACTTTTTTTATTTTATATATGAGCAAAAAATAACTATATAACATAATATAATAATTAATATTATTTTAATTAATATTAAATATTATTTTTTCTTTTTATTATTATTAATATAGATGCTTATGCTCATTATTTTCTCCATATTCACTCGCAGACGTACACAGTGTTGCCGTTTTGGGCTTGACTGTGTGACAGACCGGTTTGACGTCTTCGTGTTGTAGAAGATGGAAGATGAACGAGGCAACAACAGTGACGGTCTGAATATATCATATATCTAACAAGGATACAGGATACGAACCGCAATATTCAGCGGCAAAGTTAGCAGAGTACTATAAAGAGTCTACTGAATTCCTCCCGTGGGATTCCCATGATACGTCAGGATCAAAGCCCACTCTCAATCTGGGCCTAGGGGGTAAGTGGTCTTTGGCGTATTCAGCCCTTCTAGCAGTTATAGGTTATAGTTGGGAGGTACTAGAAGGTGCGTGATGGAAAAAAATATTCGAAGAAATATGTAAAATTTTCTACTGAATTCCCGTGGGATTCCCGTACGAATTTCGGATAGGAGAAATGAAAAAAGTGGCACAAAAAAGCAAAAAGTAGCACATTTAGTACCTCAATGAAAAAGTGGCACAAAAGTATCTCGGCTCGAAAAAAGTGGCAAAATTGCCACTTTAGTGGCAATTAGTGGTAACACTGCTCCAAACTGTTTTTATTTTTTAACTGAGCTGATGGACTTTGAAGAAGAGATAGAAGTTTATTGTATTAGGAAAGGTGCATTTTGTGAAGATCAGAATAGAAAGAAAAATGGAAAGTCATATCATTTTATAGGAAGCACCAGCACAAAGGACTATATTCCTGTACTGTTAAAACATATATCAACATTAAACGAAAAATGCTGGCAAGAAAACTATATTATATTCAACGAGAGAGTCAATTTTAAAAACATTTTGGCGTACGGGGTTATCTTGGAAAAAAGCAAAGAATGGAACACCAGGCACGTATACATGTTGGATGATGGAAGTGATTGTCTAGAAATATCTCTTTTTCGAAAAGATAAAAACATGAGCACTATATCAAAGTTGGAGAAGGATTTGAATGCCATTATGGACTTGAGCGAGAAGAACATTGTAAGAAGCTTGAGAAACATCTTGTCTGCAAGCAGAAACCAAGTAAATAATCATGATATAAAGCCAGGGACAAAGGCCCTATTATACGGCAAACCGCGCTATTATCGAAATCAAGTCTCATTAGATGTATATCACCTACTACAAGACAATACACCCGAGAGAAATATAGAAATTGGTTTTAAAGATGAGTTAGTTGATTTTTACAAAAAGTTTATTTTACCATCAGAATGTATTCAATAAACGTTAACTAAATTTTATTTTTTATAAATCGTTTTTATTTTGTTTGATCTAAAAATATAAAATGAACCTCCAAAAAACGAACCCGTCGTGTCCTAAGTTTATTTCATTCCGATTTCTCTTCCTTACGAATGAGCTGGCCCTGTTCTTTGTAGTTTATTTAGTATGTGGAGAGTAACACGAAACATTTATAAAACCTGGTCTGATGCTTATGTTGTCTTTGCTCTGATGGCGGCACGTTTACCAGTGACAGCCTGGAAACCAGATTTAATACTAGCGACCGAACACCTAGATCCACAGGATTCACATTGCAGGAAGAAGATACGAGTATCTTTTTGTAGAATAGTTTCAGGAGAACGGCAGGTATGGCAGGTGACATATTCTTTAATGTATCGACGCAGCACATTTTCAATTTGTTTCGGCTGGAAGCGGCCCTTGATAATCAGCTGTTGATTACCATCAAGAGATCCACTAGTACCCAATTCTGCCAAAAGGAAGTCTAATAAATGTTTTGGCAAACGATGTAAAGTTCTCGCAATATCCAGGAAATTAGCGAACGAAGTCTTTTTGGTGCCCACACGCAACACTTGAGGTGGTCTCATGACGAATTTGGGTTTGCGACCCGCCGCCATTTCCGGATTTTTGTCTAATATAATCTCGAATATACGTTTCAATAGATCATCGTATGTATAATCATGATACGGAGTGTCGACATCTGTGCTCTCTTCAGCATCCATAGCTTCTCCAGTTTTTTCTTCACCTGGCGCTTCATCACCATCGGCTTTAGGCAAAGCACTCTCTAATTCATCCAAATTAAGTGCCTTCTTCTTCTTTTTTTTCTTTTTGCCAAAACTTTCCAAATCTAGATTGTCATCAATTTCATTTGCTGCGGCATCATCATTAGCTACTTCCTTAGTTTCTTCTTTTTTAGAGCCATCATCTAGACCCAAAGCGGCGTCCAAATCGAAGGTCTTCTTCTTCTTTTTCTTCTTCATCAGAGTTGGATCAAACTGAAAATAAGTATTGAAGAAAAAAAAACATGTTAGCAAGCATTCTATTTGGGAAACACCTTTGAAACAAGACATAACCTCAACCGAGACTAGTCCTATCTCATGTTGTATATTTCACTAAATTCTACTGAATTTCACCATCCACTTACAACTTCGCCTTCCATATTTAATGTATGTTATATTCTATTATTTTTTAGAGATTTGCAAGTTGTTTTATTCGATTTATTTAGCACAGAATATGTTGTATTGCATCAGAAAAATTTAACACAAAAGAAGAGAAAATCGTGGCAAGTTTGATTGCAGTTGCCAGATTATTGTGTGGCCACTCAGATTGACCGGACAACAAACAACGGACATAATTACAACAGCGAAGAAGAAGACATTCAATATTAATGAAAATAAAGCATTTTTGTCTATATATGTATGTAAATGTCAAATAATAATACTATAGTGGGATTTGTTTTTGAGATATAATAAATATTGTTCTTCATAGTTGTCAGTGAAACCTAATCAAAACTCGCTCCGACTCTCGTGCCACAATATACAATATCAAGAGCGGCGTGCAAATCTGAGCGTACGTACTACCCAAGGCGTATTTATACAGGTGATAGCACTAGAACATCAACAAAATACAAGTAATTTTTTGAATGGTGAGCCATAATGTCAAAGCAAAATATATGGGATTTGACAGTTTCGGTTACTTTTGAATGAAAAAAATTCAGTCAGCTGGGCTCCTGCTATCACCTTTATAAATACGCCTTGGTACTACCGATGAGCTAACCATTCCATACATATTTGCCCGAAGCGATTTTCCTTTTTTTATTTTCGTGATCTACGATTAATAGGGGGTTTATATCTACCAAATATTTGTACAAACGTCTGTTTTCACAAAACCGATTATACACCACACAAGTGACAACAAAAAAGGTGAAGAACCAAAAAATTAAACCTAAAATAAAAGAATGCAAGAAATGTAGAACCGCTGCGTTTTAAAATATTAAATATTTTTACCGTTTTTCCATTTCCCTGAGTGGTAAAGATTTAGTTATTGCATTTTCATAAATTAAAATAAATTTTTATTTCTCCTTTTTCTCTTTTCGTGTATTCTAACATTTGTAATCTTTCCGCTTCACTCATATACGTCTGCTCATGTTGAAATTCTTGTTGAAGTGGTAAATATAAGCTACAAATACAAAAAATTTGTACAAATTCGGCAGAAATCAAAATTTTCTGATTTTTATTCAAAATTTTGCACAATAACACAAAAGCGCACCCACAAATTCAAAATATTTGCCCAACAGCCCTTTTGCGAAAATATTTGGTAAGTCTAAACACCCCTTAAATAATTTGCGCACCATTTTTATGGGCAAATATAAATACTGCGATTTAAATTAGCATGTATTTGTGATAAACTTAATGTGAATTTCACTCAATGTGAATTCTAATTCACAAAATTTAGTTCTTTCTTTCGCTTATAGCGATTTTTATGTCTCTTCGTCAAACATCACACTTTAGTTGATTTATTTGGCTTTCATTTCAGGCCGCCTTTTCAGATTGTAATCAAACGATTTCAGATATTGGTCAATTTATATTTTGACAGGCAAAATCCGGAATTTTGGTTTTTGAGTATATATACGAACTCAGAAATATGTAGAAAATTCCAACTTTGGCCGCAGCGGCTGTCCGAGCGGATTTAGGTTGGACCTAGTGAAACCACTCAAAAAAATATACGGCAACTTTCAAATTCGTACTGTTTGGGTGGCATCATCGTTTTTCTTGTGTTTACTCATTCCGTTTCGTTATTTATTTCATTCATTAATTGGGCGAGGCCTTACTATTTTTTGTTTTCTGTAAAGAATTATGTTTCTATTATCATAAAAGCCATACTAATCGCTGCAAAAATTATGTGTAACTTATATTTTATTTTGATAATAATATTTATAGGCTATATTAAAGGTAAGTAAAACAAACAACTTCACTCTACTATAAATTAGGGCGTTGTTTTGGACATGGGTTCCAGTGACAATTGGGATAACTTTTTAAAGTGGAATTATTTGCTATTGTAATATATATTATTGTTACCATAATTACTTTGTAATGTTATTTAGGCTCATTTTTTCATTCCTTTGAAGAACTGGAATTTGGAATAAATACATCCTTTAATTTTCAGCTCAATACCATTTTGCGGAACAAAAGGTCGACCATGTTATTTGGTGTACAAAAAGCCAGCCGGAACAGTACAAGTGTCAAAATTTGACCGCTGCTATCGAGCGCGACCATGCTTTGTTTGATGATTCTCTATTGAATCTCACATGTTTTATGGCTTACAGTGCCGATGAGTGTATACATCATATCGATCATGAACATGCCCACATAACAACACTGGATGCTGGCGATGTTTTTACCGCTGGTCGTTATAATTCCTTGATACCTTTGATGCAAGAAAAATTCGAAGGTGGTTTCACAAACTACCATTCCGTGGCAGTTGTCAAGGCTGGCACTTTGCCTGAAGTGACAGGTTTGAGAGACTTACGACAAAAAAAGGCATGTTTTCCCTGGGTGGGAAGTTTGGCCGGATGGATAGTGCCAATATATACGGTATATATATATAAATATTAAACAATAATTAAGTTTAGTTTAAAGATGTATTGTTCATCATTTAGCTGCAACGAGAAGGCGGCATGGAAGTTGTTGACTGTAACAATCAAGTTAAAACTGCTGCCAATTACTTCAACAACTCATGTGCAGTTTACTCTTTGATTGATAAATACAATCCAATAGGTGATAATTCAGATAAGTAAGTCTTATTGGTCATTTGTTGATTAAGATGATCCTGTACAACGAATACCCTCATATTTTCAGATTGTGCACTTTATGCACAGGGAAAGTACCTGGTGGTCGCTGTTCCGCATCAGATCCATATTATGGCTATGATGGTGCCTTCCGTTGCTTACTCGAAGCTGGAGATGTCGCATTTTTACGTGATTCTACCGTTTCCGAAATGTTGGAAAGTCCGGAATTTAGTAAGATTAAATATGCTTGAAACACCCACAATGATGAGTGGAAATATTTGTATTGTGTTAAATTCTATTACAGAAAGCATGTCTCCCGAACGGTTTGAATTATTATGTCGTGATGGTCGCCGAGTACCCATTTCGGAATATCGCCAATGTAATTGGGGCCTGATACCCTCAGATGCAATTGTAACGTCGTCAGCACGCAATTCTGTGGAACGCAAAAGATACCAGAAATTCCTGAAAAAAGTAATTGAACTTTATTCAGATGCTTTAAAGGATGATCCACAAGCACAAGGTTTATCAGGAAATCGAGGAAACAATTACAACAACAATAACAATTATAATAACGGACGCAACTATGACAACAGCTACAATTCAAACTCGAATACGTACGACTCATATAATCGTAATCGTTTTTCAAATAATAACCCCAATGACCGTTTAGATAGCAGTTTTACTACTGAACGTGCCGATTATAATGATTCCATACAATACGAAAAATTCCGTATTTTCGAATCAAAACGATATGGTAGAACGAACTTATTGTTCCAAGTAAGTCTGATTAGCTTAAAATCTATGAACGTTTTTAAAACGCTATCTTTCAGGATGTTGCCAAATCTTTGGCTATTATCAACGAAGACGATCAATCGTTTAGCAAATACTTACAAAAGTCAGCTGATTACATTTACGGTCTACGTGAATGCCCAGTGTCTGCCATGACCTTATGTGTTACCTCAGATCCTGAATTGGAAAAATGCATCAAAATGAGGGTAGGTACATCCGATTTATTTAATAAAATAATTTGTAATAACTTACTATTGCTTCAGATTGCTTTGAAAGCCCAAATATTGAAACCCGAATTAATCTGCAAGAAAATGCATTCCCATATCAATTGTATGCAATGGATTCAATCGGGCAAAGCTGATATAGCCGTCTTCGATGCCGGTGATGTATATACTGGGGGCTTAAGCTATGATTTGGTTCCATTTATGTCTGAAGTTTATAATCTTGGTGAACCCGAATACTACGTTGTGGCTGTGGCTAAAGAGGAGGATCGTGATACAGAATTAACATACTTGAAAGGTAAATATACTTGTCATACCGGCATAAATACCGCCGCAGGATGGACATATCCCATGGCATATATGATTTCTAATGGTTGGATAAGACCATATGGTTGCGATTCGGTAAGAGCTGCTGCTGAGTATTTCACAAAATCATGCATACCCGGTGCAATAAGCAATGAATACAATACTGGTGTACCTTACGATAGTATGTGCGATCTTTGCCACGGTACAAGTTATCGATATTGCCGCCGCGATGCCTCCGAGGATTACTATGGCCATACCGGAGCTTTCCGGTGTTTGGTAGAAGGTGGGGGTCAAGTTGCCTTTATGAAACACACTACAGTTATGGAAAGTACAGGCGGTAAACGTAAAGAATGGTGGGCCCGTAATGCTCTTAATGATGATTTTGAACTTTTATGTACCGATGGTAAACGAGCTGAATTACAAGATTACAAAAAATGCAACTTGGGCAAAGTAAAAGCTAATGCTATTGTAACTCGTGGTGGCAACAATTACAATGAAACTCAAATCAATGCGTACATCAATCTTCTTACATATGCTCAGCAACTTTATGGTCGTAAAAATGTCGATGCATTTAGCTTCAGCATGTTCTCATCACCAATCGGTTTCTACGATCTTATTTTCCAAGACGCAACCCGGCAATTGAAGGTTATTGCTCCCAATCAACGCCGTTATGACATTTATTTGGGCAACGACTTTATGCGTGCAAGGCGTATAACTGACTGTCATGCAGGCTCCATGCAAATCTCAGCATCTCTATCGATGCTATTATTTTCTATAGTATCTTTCATATCATTAAGAATCTCCTTCTAAAACGAACTTTACAAATATGTATTTTTAGCTTTGAAACTATATATTCCAAACTGTTTTATACATAGATAAGTTATAACCATAAACATATCTCGAATTAACGTAGGTACAAAAGTTATTGATTTTATACAGCACAAAATATTTTTTAACTTAACTAATACATGAAAATATTATTGCAAAATATGTAATATTGTTTTATAGACAAAAGTGCCTTTCGGAATATTGTATTTTCTTATTTATGTCCGTCCAATTGAACTGTGCATAAAAAACATTTTTGTATGTTATTTAACTTTTACAAATATAGAAATAATATGTAAAATTGTATTTTCATATTCATATCATACGCATTCCGTCCAATTAAACTGTGCATAAAAACATTTTTGTATGATAATAAAATTTTACAAATATAGAAATAAGATCGTAAACAAAATTTCGTTCTTATTTACACGGTCAATCAGAAAATGTCAGCGACCTGTTGAATCATAAGAAGCAAACAGATAATGAACTACGGAAATGTGATATCATCCTATACCCTGTCCAACAATGAAAAATATTAACTTAAATAAATAAATAAACTAACATAAAAATCAAAAATTTTGTATGAAAAATAATTAAAAATAAGCGATAGCTTGGAACTTGGCTTAAGCAGGAAAATGTCAAAAAGATGTTTCATACAAAATTTTTGAATTTCATGCTAGCTTAATAAAACACACGCTGCTTCCTACTTGGTATATGATTGTTCGAATAAAAAAATAAAAACTAAGTAAAGAGAAAAGCTTCAGGCACAACAACTCTGCGTTTTTCTCAACTTCTAAGAAAACACAGCACCTAAAATAACAAGCTTAAAATTTAAAAATAAAAATTTCCTTTCGATTGCTCCAAGGTTTAGGGAAGAAACAAATAGCCTTTAGCAATGCATAACATGGCTGTTAACATAAACTGCAGCGCCTCTAGTGGTGTAACTCGATTAACATCCCATTCCCTTAACATTGACATCAACCTTGAAGAAGATGCAAAAATAACAGCAGGACAACATGAGAACAATAATGAAGAAAGGTTCCCGCGATAATCGGATACATGCCGGAACAAAGTCTAGTACAATTCAGACTTAAGGATTATCACCTCAAGCTGCTACAAAACAACAACGAGATTTTTCAGACTGCATGCGAAATCGAAGAGAACTGTTAACATTTGCAACGCAACAAATTTGAAGTGCATATAAACAAATTTGAAGTGCATATAAAGAGAAATTTAAAAAATCATTTAAATAATAATTAGGTTTATTTTCAGTTCTTGTTAGAATCTTCATGTGTAAACAGCCACAGACACACGTCACGCCCACCATTAGGTCGAGCCGTTGTGATAAGTAGATAAATAGTCGCCGATCAGAGAAAGGAGCCGAGGTGGAGCAAGTCGGCGGCGCGCCACCTCCGTTCTTTTTCCTATCAGCCTAAATTATAATAATAACTATAATTATAATAATAACTATAATTTTAGTTATTGCTGCGCCGTTTTCAGCCGTATTCATCGGCGGCGGCGTGGCTGATAGGAAAAAGAACGGAGGTGGCGCGCCGCCGACTTGCTCCACCTCGGCTCCTTTCTCTGATCGGCGACTATTTATCTACTTATCACAACGGCTCGACCTAATGGTCGGCGTGACGTGTGTCTGTGGCTGTTTACACATGAAGATTCTAACAAGAACTGAAAATAAACCTAATTATTATTATTTAAATGATTTTTTAAATTTCTCTTTATATGCACTTTTAATCTTTTTTATTCAATCATGTAGATATCCGAAATAACTACAAAATGTTACAAGCGGCTTGTTTACATAAAAACGCGCAAAAGTCACATCAAAAATAATAAAATAAATCTAAATATGACACACCAACCATCTATTACTAAGTTTTTCACCAATAAGAAATGGATTTATCAAATTAAGACGAAGAATTGGAAAATGTGCAAAAATCGTAATATCATCTGGAACTGGCGCTGCATGTTGGAAATGCATAGGCCATTTTGGGGCCATTTTTGACCATATTTTGCAATATATGCTTGCAAACTGAGAATAGGATTCTGAAAGGGTGAGATAACTTTAAATAACAGACCTGTTCGACTGGACTTACTAGCTTAATATTTGTATGGAATTTACTCACTTAACAAGAAAGTAGCTTACTACTACCTCCCTACTACCCTCCACTAGGGTATTATGTCTTTGTGTATTTGTTTGTAACACCCAAAAGGAAACGAGTTAGACCCATCGTTTATTATACAGATCGGTCGATCTTGCAATGTCCGTCTGTCTGTCTCTCCATCTATTGGTGCAATCAAATTACAGGTCGCAATTATAGTCCTATCTTAGCAAAAATTGCACAAGTAAGTCTTGTGGATCAAGAACGAACGTTATTTAATTTGAAGCAAATCGGTTCAGATTTAGATATAGCCCCCATACTGATGTCGCTCCCCACTTGACGTTTTCCGCTCTAGAAACCTCATATGGTACCCGATTTTCTTCAAATTTGGCTTAACACCTTATAATCTAACTAGAAACACCTATGCTGAAAGTGGGTAATATCGGTTCACATTTAGATATAGCCCCCATACAAATGTTGCTCCCGATTTGTCTTTTTCCAATCTGGAAACCACATATTGTACCCGGTTTTCTTTAAATTTGACACAACAGCTTATAGTGGCACAACATCTCATAATCCAACTAAAAACTCCTATGGTGAAAGTGGGTAAGATCGGTTCAGATTTTGGCCAAACTTTATATATTATATTTCACATATAAAAATTCATGGGGAAAGCGGGTCACATCGTTCCAGTTAACATTTTTTGTCAAACACATACATTTAAGGGATACAAAAATCCTTCCCGAGTTCACATTTTTACCGAATTGAATTGTAATGGGAGGGTACCATATAGTCGGTCCCGTCCGGCTTTAGCCTTTCCTTACTTGTTTTAAATAAAACCAATGGATACAAATGTTGCCTCCTTCAATTCCCTTAATTGTAATCTAGTAAACCCAATAGAACAAGCCTAATATTTGCATACATACATGTCCTACAGTAAAGGACTAAGAAAAGGCTAAAGTCGTCCTTGTCTGACTGTATGATACCCCACTCTATATTAAATAGAGTGGAGAATTCATTGGAACGATTTTAGGGATCAAATTATGAAAAAATTATAAAATTGAACGTATGTGGCATATCACAATCATTTAAGCTCTAGAACTAATGTATTAACCCCATATTAACACATAGGCAAATGTTTAATTGTCGAAATTTAATGATATTTAGAATTTTATTACACCGCCGCCGACCTATCAAAATTGGGACGGCTCAGCCCTCGAGCCGCAGCCGATAACCGTCAAAATACTGCGCCGCCGCCTCCGACGATTTTAGCTCGGCTCCTTTCTCTGCCGCCGATTTTCTGACGGCCGTTAGCGTGTTTGATTGTGGTTTGACTCATAGTTTTATTCAGTGTTGTGAAGAGCGTGTGTGTGTTAGGTCGGGTTGGAGCAAATACCATCAGTTGTTACATTTGTTGTTTACTTTCTCCAAACGGATAATATTTAAGAAGTACAAATCGGAAAATTAAAATTAATTAATCAACATGTCAATAAATTTAAGAACAGTTTATGCCTTCGCAAGGGAGATGTATCCGAAAAAATCGACTGAAAAAATTCAATACGGAACAGCTGGATTCCGTGGCAAGTAAGTACACGACGACTACACCAAAAGATATTTTAGTTATGTTTTTTTTTTTTCAAAAAGAAAGGAATAGCCGGCTAATTGTCGAGTCTATTTATAGATTTTATTTATGTATGTTTTCCCTATAAGAAGCAAAACAATAGAAGGTGGGGGAATCATTTCAATCAAACTTTATGTTCCATAAAATATCCACTACTGGATACATGAATCAACCTGTAGGGAACAAAGAAATTCGTAAAAAAGAATTCATTCAGCAGTGCATAAGAAAATAGTTGTTCAAGAGTTGAATAAAATGCCAAGTGGTCTGGTTTCTTTCTGTTTGCAACAACAACTTGACACAACTGGAATGGAATGTGTTTATAGCACTTTTACTTTTCAAGATATAAGTTGTTTTACCGCCTCAAATCAACTACAGCAAAAACACAATGACTAAAAGAGCACTTGTATCATTCACTACCCCCTAACTATGCGCCACCCAAACATGCATATTAGCCTCGTTTTGTGTGAAATAAGAACACTCAAACACATTTGTTAAGACAAATGTGGTTCGAGTAACTCAATAAAAGAGGTTACTTTTAGGTCATTTTACAAGCATTTCTGCGGTACAATTGCTATTGCAATACATGTATGTGCAATACATATATAAATATTATTTGTTGGTAAACGAACCGAATAGATAACAGAAAATATATAAAAGGGGTTCTCAATGGTGCGATTGACGATCGGCTCCCCATGGAATCTAGTGCAAAAAGCTCCCCTAACTAATAGTTTTTACCCACAAAAACTATTAGTTAAATCTATTTCAGTGTAACTTCAGGTGACATTAGCATAATTATGTTGCGATGGTCAGCAATTAACTATTCGTATAAGATGTTCATCCATTTTATCGTGGGCTATAAAAGGCTATTAACATTAGCTGTTTTATCGTCCCCTGAAGAAACTATGACTTCCTCTGTATTGTATTGACTTTCTCTGTATTTTACCATTTGCAAATATTTTTTACCTACTAAATATGTACAAAACAGTGCTCTGAGGCACTCCTTGACCCTTTAATGTGAATGTCTTGTTAAAAATTACTATGTAGCTTTAGAAACGGAGGAGTCGTCTAAAAAGTGATTGTATTTTTTGCTTGAAATTATACTTATTATGTACATTATGAATTGTTATAGAAATTATCAGAGAATGTACGAATGAGAGATTAAATCACTCACATACCCTCTAAATAGCTAAGAGCGAGATTGGATAGAAAACAGTCCGTTTTAAATGAAAAGAGATTTTTTCTACTGATTATTAAACATTTTACACAAAATTGTTAATGATCATGTAACAAAATGTATTAAGCTGGTTGTGTTTCATCTTCGGAAGCTATTGAACTTCAAAAGGCCTGTTCGATTGGGCTTACTAGCTTAATTTTTGTATGTAATTTACTCTCTTAACAAGAAAGTAGCTTGTAACTCTCTCAGTGTTGCTGCCAAATTTTTCTTGTTGATACACTTAAGAAGAACCAATGAGTAGCAACGTTGTCAACTTATCAAGTATCTTAATTATAAGCTAGTAAGCCCAATCGAACAGGCCTAAAGTGGTCGAGTACAAATGGTTGGGAACCCCTGATTTTGATTGTATTGTGTAAATATTGATAAGAGCTTAGTTATGAGATAAAATTAAAAGAAAATATTTGATTTGATACGTGATCGGAAATTGCAAGTCAATATCGTAACAAAAAATCCAAAATAACACAAAATCAAAATGTCCTTTTTTGTTGAGAAGTATTCGCCATTCAAATATCAAACATTGTCAAATTTAAGAGCAAACTAAAAAACGACTTAGAGCAGATGTTGTTTTTCTGTAGCATCACTCAACAGTACAATTTGGCGAATATTCAAAATGTGGGTGACTGGAAAGCAACATAGCGCGCTCCAGGGGAGGTAATGACATTTTTGCTTGTTCTTTAAAGCATCGTAAACATCAAGTTTAAAAAAACGATTTATCTATCCAGTCGATTAATTTACAATTAATTTAAATAAAAATTGCACGTTATTCTTCTACAGAGCTGAAAACCTAGACAGCATTATGTTCCGCATGGGTGTTTTGGCCACATTACGATCACGTATACTTGGTGGTGCAGTCATTGGCGTTATGATTACTGCCTCCCATAATCCAGAACCCGATAACGGCGTTAAGCTCATTGATCCAAAAGGTGAAATGTTAGATCCGAGTTGGGAAGTTATAGCAACGGAATTGGCAAATGTATCGGATCAAGAACTGGAAGAGCAAGTTGCTAAAATAATACGTGAAAACAACATTGATGTCAGTTCATCGTCAAATGTTTACGTCGGAATGGATAATCGTTATCATAGTCCACTGTTACTGAAAGCTGTTGCCGATGGAGTTATAGCTCTAAAAGGAAACGTTAAGGAATATGGTATAGTTACAACGCCTATGGTGCATTACTTTGTGGTAGCAGCAAATACCAAAGGTGCCTATGGTCTACCAACCGAAGAAGGTTACTACACAAAGCTCATAAAAGCCTTCAATGCATTAAGGGGCGATAAGTTGGAAAATGGCAATTACAAGAATCGTTTGTTATTTGATGGAGCTAATGGAGTGGGAGCCCGAAAAATGTTACAGTTTATTAAGAGGATGGATAATACATTGAACGTAGAGGTCTTCAATAAAGGTGATGGCAAAATTAATCACGAATGTGGTGCCGATCATGTCAAAGTACTTCAAAAACAACCTATAGCTATGCCAATTGCTGAACCTAATACAAGATGTGTTAGTGTTGATGGTGATGCGGATCGTGTAGTTTACTTTTTTACCGATGAACGTGGTGTTTTCCATTTATTAGACGGCGACCGTATCGCGACTTTGGTTGCCGATTATCTTATGGATTTAGTCAAAAGATGTGATATACAACTAAATTTGGGCCTTGTGCAGACGGCTTATGCTAATGGTGCATCTACGGATTATATAGTCAATAAACTGAAAGTCCCGGTCGCCTGTGTTCCAACCGGTGTCAAACATTTACACCACAAAGCTCTAGAATTCGACATTGGAGTTTATTTTGAAGCCAACGGCCATGGTACTATAATATTTAGTGACCACGCTAAGCAATTAATCAGAAAAGCAGCTGAAGATGGAAATGAGAATGCTAAAAAATTCTTATTGGTCATCGATTTAATAAATGAAACTGTAGGTGATGCTATATCTGATATGTTGCTTGTTGAGACCATACTTAATCATAAGGGCTGGGATGTTAACGATTGGCTAGGCTGCTATGAAGATCTGCCAAATTTACAATTGAAAATTAAAGTGCAAGACCGCAACGTCATTACGACAACAGATGCTGAGCGGGTTTGTGTTACGCCGGTCGGTCTGCAGGAAGCCATTAACCAAGTTGTGACCAACTATAAAAGAGGTCGCTCATTCGTACGACCTTCGGGAACAGAAGATATTGTACGAGTTTATGCTGAAGCAGCTACAAAAGAGGTATATCATTAAAATGATTGAAATCATATTCAAACTGATAATTGAGTTTTTTCTTCCATCGGCTTAGGATTGTGACAACCTGGCTTATGATGTTGGCATTTTAGTGCAAAAGATGGCTGGTGGTGTTGGTCCCGAACTGGTTCACCCTAACAATTCTGTTAAAGCTCATTTCTAAACGTTCCACTTTTGGAAATTCTAACTGATAATATACTGAACATATAAACAAAACGTTGCCTGCCTATAAGCATATGATGTAGTATAACGGTTTATAAACCGCCAATGTTAATCTCATGTATTTTTTTATAGAAATGCAATTTTTGTTATACTATCTCTGTCTATCTATTTCGCCGTACGTGTTTACTTTATTTTACATATGTATTTCAAAAGATTTATTTTTGAATAATCAACATTTTTATTGAGATTATTGATAAATAAGTTATTTTCTTATTATCAGTTTTTTAGGAAATGATTAGTATGATTTGTGTAATATTTGTATCTTTCAAATAAAGAAAAAAGTACTTCCAAATATTATAGCCCGGTGGAAGTCATGCCGAAATTAGGACATTCGAATCAAAAAATATACTTCTATTTTACATACAGAAAGTATGAAGCTGTGGGAGATTAAATTTCCCATTGTTTCTTACCACTAGGGGACGGCGAGTAAGCCTGGTTCCAAGGCATACTTATACAAGGTAGTAGCACCAGAACGCATTTACAGTGAGTCTCATTGATATTCGACATTCGCATTGTTGAAAGATATAACGCTCATTGATCCATGTACGTTATTTAAACATACAACTTTATTTTATAATCTTAATTTACCATTAGATGAGCTTCAAAATCTCCGAAAAAAATAGTCATTAACTGATTACAAATAATAAAAACAACGCATTATCATAGCGTCATTAATATTCTAATATTTATCTTTAATAAGGGCAATTAATAAGACAAAAACATGTTTTTTGTGAACATTTAGTATTTATTAGGCGTAGGGAAACGTCTTTTTCACGTTTTTTCTGGCACAGGAAATTCGTATTTTATCCCATTCTTCATGTAATTATGACGCTATGATTTTTGATGTATAAGAAATAATGCGTTGTTTTTAATATTTGTATTCACTTAATGATTATTATTTCGCAGATTTTAGTGAATTAAGATTATAAAATAAAGTTATATGTTTAAATAACAAATAACGTATATGGATTAATGGGCGTTTGATTTTTCACCAATGCGAATGTCGAATATTAATGAGAATCACTGTACTTACCTATTATATTGCATCAAAATATATGATGAACATATTCTTTCAGTGTCATTTTGAAGCCGTATGAGCAAATATTTTAACATTATCATATTATTAACATTATCATATTATTAACATTATTATCTCCTGAAATGCCTAAAGGCGTAAAAAAACAGCGTTACAAAATTGTAGCCTTCCATTGCCATACATTGGGACTTTATTCAAAAAGTTTTAAAAACGAATTTTTTATTGAGTAGTTCAAATTTTGGGTGTTCCCGATTAAAATAAATTTTTGTTTCATTTAATGTCTTGTACCAAAATATTTCGATTTCAGTTCATTCGAAAACAAGTCAGATTTTTACGATTTTATTGCTATTTTTATAAAATCCCCAATAATTTCGAAATGTTTGGTGCAACGAAGAGTTTCGTATTTTATGAAAATCGGAAAATACAGCTTTATTCCCCAATGAGAAATTTTCATCAAAATAAGAGAGAAGATTCAAATCTTTTATGATCTATTCACGTGGAATTATTCAATATTGATTGAAAACGTTCAATTAAAGCCGGACAAATTATGATAGATCTCTATATACGATAAAAGTGTAAACTCTACTTTTTGCATTTCCTCGAATCGTGGACTCCTTATGCCATTTCACACTGACGGTTAAATCGAGCTTATCTCGATATCAAGCGCTAAATTTCAATCTGACATTTGAAGTTGAGTTAACGTGATTCAACGTACGAAATCGTATTGGTTGTCAGCTGTTTCTTGTACGTCCGCCTGGAGCGACCGTATTTAAGGTGGGCTCTAAATACAACTCTTCTTCGTACTAAAAATCATATGATTTAATTTAATTTTGGTTTACGTGGTTTTTTGGCTTTTACCGGTTACATTGAGAAAGGGGATAGAATAGCATTTTTTAGAAATAAATTCTTGTTTTTAATTTAAATTTCCTTAATTCAATTTCAAAACTAAAAAAGTCCTGTGCAGTATTTAATGGTAAAGCAAAATGACGACATTGAAGAGAGAAGAAATCCTTTTGCTTTTCGACGTTGATGGTACTTTAACATCACCACGAGCCAATGTTGAAGCTGATTTTGAGGAATTCATGTATAACCAAGTAAAGCCTAGAGCTACGATTGGAATTGTTGGCGGTTCGGATTTGGAGAAAATGTTCGAACAACTGAATGGTCGGAAAATCTTGGATCAGTTCGATTTCATATTTCCTGAAAATGGTTTAGTGCAAATCGAAAAAGGCCAAGAAATGGGCAAACAAAATATAATCAAGCACTTGGGCGAGGAAATCTTACAACGATTCATCAATTTTGTCCTACGCTATTTGTCCGATTTGAAGTTGCCGTTTAAAAGAGGAACCTTTCTGGAATTTCGCAATGGGATGATGAACATTTGTCCGATTGGAAGACAGTGTTCACGTGAGGAACGTAATACATTTGCTGCCTATGACAATGAACACAAAGTGCGTAGTAAAATGATTGAAGTACTGAAGCAAGAGTTTGCCGATGTTGATTTAACCTACAGTATAGGGGGCCAGATAAGCTTCGATGTCTTCCCCGTTGGATGGGACAAAACATATTCGTTGCGCTACATTGAGGCCCATTACAAATTTAAAGAGATTCACTTTTTTGGCGATAAAACTGAACCCGGTGGCAATGATTATGAAATATTCATTGATCCACGTACCATATCGCATAAAGTGGAGACACCTAAAGACACAAAGAGGATATTGCAAGGGTTATTGGGCTTAAGTTAGTATTAACAAATACGAGTATTTCAACAGAAGTGCATTTAAAATGTATGTTTTTAAATATTGTTTATTAAAGATGTATGAAAAGTCTAAACTAATCCGTGTCCATTTCGGAGTCATCGTCCTCATCATCGTCGTCACTATCATCATCATCGTCCTCATCACTTGAATCGCTGCTATCACTATCTATCCAATCATGTGCATTCATATCATTTGGTATGATTGCTTTCCATTCTTCCAATTTATGCAAATCCAAAGCATAAAAGTCGTTGAACGTATATTGTTTGCTGTCCTCTTCACAGATACCACCATATATATACAAGTTGCCTTTGCACACACATAGGCCAGGATTCATCCTCGGTGATGGTACATTTTTCGGCCTTCGGTTGGGAAATAAACTGGGTACTTTAGGCAGTGTTGTTGATGTCGTGGGTCCAGCCACGGTAACAGTGAAAATGCCATCAGAGGTTACTGTTGCATTTGATTTCTTGCTCTCATCCTCGTTCATTTCGACATCGTTGGATTTAGAATCTTTTTTGTCCGATTTTGTTTTTTTGTGGATTTCTATCAAACGCCATGACATGCCAGTTAAATCGAGTGCCAGGAGATCGTCTCCGAACTGTCCTTTAACATCTTCTTCATCTTCATCGACATCCATAACACCTCCAAAACAGTAAGCTTTACCATTTGGAGCCGAACAACAGCCAACGCTGCTACGTGGCAGAGGCTTGTAACCGCCACATTTGGTGCTCACCCATTTGAATTTGTTCGAGTCGGGAGCGTTCTCTAAGGAAATATTAACATTAAAATGTATAATAACGTTATAGAGGATTGATAATATCAAGACTTACTATCGGGTGTTAAGGTGTACATGTCTGTGTGCGTAATACCGCGGTCCACATCTTTTTTCATCTGCGACTTTGTATAGCCTCCCCAAATCAGAATTTTTCCATCTGGAGCTGCAGCCATACAACAGCCGGATCTCGGCGGTGGCATAACGGCACCACCTATTTCCACTTGTAACCAGGAATACGATTCCAAAGAGAATATATGAATATCGTTGAAATATCGATACGACTGATTGTTATCATGGAAACCGCCGAAAACAAATAGTTTCTTTTTTGCCACAACCATTCGATGACCACTTCGAGCACTGGGACCATTGGGAGCATTTATTTTTTCCCATTTGCGAGTCTTCAAACCCATCATCCACAAATCTTTATAATGATAAAATTGCATCTGAGAAGGACTGGCGTGTTCGCCACCAAATAACTTAACGACAAAGAAAGAGAGAGAGAGAGGAAAAATCTTGCTATACTTTTTTTCGAAAGATCTAAGATGAAAAATTCTTTACCCATAATTGTCCACCATCCGTAGCAGTCACGGCCATTTGATGTCCACTTCTAGGCGTTGGTCCTCCAGGAGATTTCACTTGTTTCCATTCGTTTTTACTGATATTATAGAAAAATAAATCGTTGTAGACACAAACCCGCTGGCCATTAAAGAATTCCCCACCAAATAAAATTAACTCTTCTTTCTCAGGATGAGAAACTAAAGAGAAACTGGATCTCGGTGTTGGTGGAGTCGCACAGAGCTCTTCCGTTACCGTCTTCAGCCTAGCTTCCTCCGCTTCTAGTTTAGCCACAAATTCGGCAATGTCGGCCTGCAAACAAAAATAGCCTATAGTCTGAAGTGTATGTACTTCGACCACATCACTCGACATACGTACCTCTCCCAGCTTCTCCAACATTTTCTTTTGTTTAGCAGCTAATTTCTTATCAGTCTTCATGGCAGTCTTCTCAGCGCCTTTGCCTTTCTTCTTGTTTTTATCCTTTTTACCCATATCTTTGTGTTCGAGTTAGATTTCAAATGTAAATACAATCAAAGCGGTGTTTTTTTACAAACTGAAAATGAAAACAAACCAGCCTTCCGTTGCACGTGTATTGGTCAGTGATGGGCTTTCGTAATATTTATATAAATTGCACCAAAATTGACAAAGTGTACCAAAAGTACACAAACTCTACAAAACTAAAGATATAACAATCCGACAAAGTAAAAGTTAAAAAATGTTTTCCACATTACCAGCAACAAAATATAAAAAAATTTAATTTATTAATGTTATCCATAAAATGTTATAATAACTTAAAATCTCCCAAAGACGTGTAACAGTGCTGAGTACATCATTTTAATCCTGTTGTACTCGTGGAATATCGGAATATCGCTAGAAAATAGAGGATACTATTAGTACTATTCGACCGATACAAACAACTCAGCGAATGCACCGTAGTTGCTCCTATGACACCAAAAATGGTACAGTCCTACCATCTCCTGCACTACTGGCATTGGAATAGTATTGCCAGTTATGAAATTTTTGTTATATTTTCTATCAATTGGCAATGCTGTACCTGTATGTGAATCAAATGCAAACTGCGCACCATAAAAGTTGATTATATCGAAGACTCACTTCAAGACCGTCATAAGTCATAAGTCGAAAAATTCGATTTTTGAGTTAATGATGCAGAATTAAAAAATATGTAATAATACATATTAATATCTTATGTACTGGTAGCTTGAGAAGCGATTATGTCGTTATTTTTTTGCAAGGTGGGAGTCAATTTAAAACTTTGAACGCGTTTGCTGAAAAATGATTTTTTGAGTTCTGACAATATTGAAGTGAGTGAGCGACATGTATAGATAATTGATTATGACGAAAACATGAAAATTTAAAAATTTTCTTATGAAAAATAAGTTTTTTTCAGTGAGATCAAAATATCCGGATAATTTTTTTTTGAGTATTTGTATGTAATCTTTATATGTTTCGCATTTTAATTAGGGAGAACGAAGATACTATTTGTAGCCGCAAGCAATAGTAGTCGTATATATGCAACAGTTGCATAAACCTAAAGATTGAAAAATTAAATGTAGATGGCACAAAACTAGTACGCGTTCGCCATCTCACAATCTTTGAATATCCCAATTTCCAATAATATTTTGATGTTTTAACTTTTTCTTACTTTTAAACTGTAGATCCGTCAAAGTACTTTTAGAAAATTGGAATATTCCGCTTTTAAATATGGTGAACGCTTACATTTTTTATCAACTACATGTAATTGTTCTCATTCCATTCTGTCTCTATGGTTGTAGGTCACTGTAGGTTCGCTTGGTATCAAGTTCTATGAAGGCTTTTCAGATAAAAATATTGTATCATTTGGTAGATCTAAAGGTTAAGTTAAAAATATAACTTATTTTGTACATCAACGACATCTATTGCTTGCACACTGTCATTATTTTATCGAGAGTTGCTTTATCAAGAAGATTCATTCTTTTTGGACTGATAGTGCAATGGGAAAATATGTAGATGGCACAAAACATAAACATTCTCCATCACATCATTGACGCCGCTAATTATGCCCAAAGTCTTTATTGTACAACTTGAAAGTAGATAATTGAAAATTTAAACATTTTCTAATGAAAAATACGGATTTTCTGTTAACTTACACCTATATCTATAAAGTAAAGCAATATTTTTCTCTGAAAAGTTTTTTAGAATCAGATTTCTGATTGTTCAAAAAATGTTCATGTGTGAACATCTCTTTTGACTATTTAAAAAAAAAACATGAAATGAAAAAACGCAGAAATATTTTAAATTACCCAGTTTAGTAATGAATGATGTAGGATATTTATTTTATTTAGTTTTATTTAAATCATATATAGAAAGTTGTATCATATGGTCGGACTTTCCCCCTTTTTAGATACTTTTTAAATCAAATACAAATAATTTATATTTTTTATTTAACTTTATTGAAATTGTTATAAATCTTAGGGGATTATTGATTATACATACAAAACACGCCTATATGTATATGTACATATTTGGTAAATGTGATTGGTGTGATTATATTTCGATTCGAATTATAGATGTAAAGTTGTTTCTTAAATACCCCATTCATAGGGGATTCTATAAAAAATATTCGAGATATTCAAAAGAATAGTCTGTCCATCAAAAATTTCGTCACCGTCATAGTTAGTATGTATGTATTGTTAAATATGTTTTCTGTCTTAAATCTAATAAAATAGTTGCTCGAGATTTTTTTTTCACTAAAACTGACAAATGCATACAAATTAAAAGTTTTGTATTGAAAAAGTAAATGTTAAATTTTCCATTAATATTTTGAGGATTTGAGATTGCTGTGACCGTTTATCGACCAATTGGAATCGAAACCACATGCAGAATCCGAATCAGAATCGCCATTTAGATTGGTTGCCACACTGCCCAAGCCAAGAGGTGATCTTAATTGATTCGGCGTTGTCGGCATGCTACTGTAACCTGAGTTGAAATTCGAACTAGATGTTGAGGATATGGAATCTCTGGGTGAATCTGTAGCATTCGAGGCTATGGACGAACGTTGGGAATTCTTTTGACGTTTCTTAACGGAATCGAGACCTTTCGGTGGTGGCATTAAGGATTCATCGTCGTCGTCATCGTGTTGTTGGTGGCGATTGGTCGTAATGGCGCTATGCGTTATATTATCAGCAGAACCCCAAGATTTATGCAACATATCGAATTGTTTGGTGTTAATGGGCGCACTGGCCCTGGTCATCGATGATGGTGTCGTCTTCTTCGTCGTCATCATTGTTGATGATTTTTTCATCATCATCGGATGCAGATGATGCTGATTCCGCATCATACCAGCGTGATGATGATGTGGATAGTGATGGTGACGATGGGGCCGCTGGTGAGGGAGACTTGCTGTTGAGGCTGCTGCGTGTGGATGATGATGATGCGGCGGCATTGAGTTCCCATTGCCATTGCCCACACCCAAGAAGTTGCTGAACGCTTCGGTCGTTTTCTTCACTCGGACATTCAAAGAGCCAATCCTTAGGAATCCCGAATCTTTTTCGGCTAAAAGAAACAATTAGAAATGTAGAATTTATTAATAATAATTGCAAGTTTAAAATGCGTGTTTAATGGAATTATGCAAGAAAAAAATTATGTCGGGAATCTTTTAATTAATTGTTGGTGTGCATAAAATCAACACCCATAAATAATTAATTGGCATAAATTCGGATATACGTTACATTGAAGATAATTAGGAGATTATTCGCTAGCAATATAATGAGGAAAAAATATCCTCTGGAGGAGGGTATAAGAGATAAGCAACATTTCTAACCAAAATTAAAACAACACGATTTTCTTACTTGTACCTTCTACATTTCCATAGATTTTTTTAAATTTACTTTAGTTTCATCGTCAAGGTACTTAGTACAAAAGAATAAAATAAAATACATAATTTTGTTTTAAACATGCCAGAAAAAAATCAAAATATTAAAATTTGTTGGCCACTGCTTCTAAACCATTGTTTCTATGTGAAAGTACATTCGTACATTTATTGCCCTCATAATTAACTTTAATTTAACGAATAACAGGCCCAAATTGATGCTAATCTATGAAAGGTTTATAAAACAAATGTTCATCTAAAAAAGCCTTTCACAAATTATTCTAAATTTGGTTGTCATCAAATAATGAAAGTGTCCTAACTCACCTGTAGGTTTTCTCTTTGCCTTGATTTCTGGAAATTTATAAAAAGAAAAATAAATAAATATGTTTATAAAATGAACAAATATCTATTAAATTTATCGATGAAAAGCAAATATGGAAGCATTGGTTAAAATGAAAAGAATATGTATAGATATAAAAATAAAATGAAATTTATTTTCGTTTATATAAAATGTGCATGCGACTTGAGGAGGAAAACGTATGTATGCCAAAAAATGAGGTCCAAATAAAACTTACCCTGATTTTTTTTTTTTTGAAAAATTGTATCACAAACAAAACAAACATATGCAATAAAAATAAGCCCAAATGTCAAAAATGGTTGTATTGCAAAAATTCATTGCATGTATAGAAAAACGAATCGAATGTCAAGCTGAGAATGGCATGTTTTTTTAGTAAATCATGATTGAAACAAAGCCAATTAAGCTTAAAATGTTCTTAATTCTGGTTAAATAAAGTCGAATATATTTGTTTTTCGTAAAAAAGCAAAACCAACAGATTCGTTTCCAACAAAAACAAATCATGCCTTGAAAAACAAAAAGGATTAAAATTAAATAAAATATGCTTTAATGCAATTAAGTATTATTATGTAATTTTGTAATTAAAAATCAAGTGAAATCGCTTGTGCCAGCAAACTTTCAATAGAGCTGCGTTCATTGCCCGCGGCATGATAATCCACTTGCCTACAGGTACCATATCCATTGTTGATCAACTGTTGACGCATTGCCTGGATCTCTGCAGGCATGCGGCAAGATAGATACCCACAACAAGTCCATCCATCCATTCGTCCATACGTTACGTCAACGATTCCGTCGGGAAGAGAGTGCGAAGTGGGGTAGTGAGTGGTTGGACGTGCGCGTGAACAGTGTGGAACAAGGAATTATTTGGTGTCAGTTCGTGGTGGGACGCATGGTGTGCATTGAAAATAAAAGTTTACATTAAATTTTTAGAAATTATTTTCAGCTGAATTGAACACAAACAAATATAAGGGAAATTATATTCGTTTAAAAACTCCGTTTTTAAATATATGCGGGGAGTTGTGTGGCCAATCGTTTGAAATATTGTTGGATGGTGGTTGTGATGTTATGCTCTCGTCATCCGAGAAGCCAGATGAAAATTGTTATCCTTGTTGTTACAGGCAGGGAACTTTAGTGAACTACATATTTGTTATTGATTCGATTATTATTACAGACAAGAGCAGACAAATATGTTGCATTTTTGTATGATCCATGTTCCATGCAAACAATTGTGTTAAATCGGTTAATAAAATATGTTTACAACATAAAGGCAAATGTTAGCAATTAGAAAGATTCAATTGTTTTTTTTTCTTTAAATCGATAAAACAAAAACGCAAATGAATGAATGTTAATTTAAAAAAAAAAAAAAAATATTTTTACATTGTCGCCAATCGCCAATATAAATCTTTGTGTTAAAAATTAAAAAAATAATAATTCTTTATTGATATCTTTGGATTTAGCCTCGATTGCCATAAAGTGCACTTACCCTTGCTCCAATAATGTTAACATAAAGTTATTTCTTTGTATGCAAAATTTATTTGATATTACACCGTACGACAATTTTTAAAGAAGTTGTAAAACTTGAACGGGATGATTTACTATAGGCAACTATAGGCAGAATTGAGTTTACTGGTGTTTTTAGTTTTTCATATCCTCGTCCCCTTTGCTCCTTTACAGGACTTCAAAGTTACAAAAGATACATTTTTTTTAAAATTATTTTAAGTTTTTATTCTCACCCTACGAGATCGTTATATGTGTCAAATTAGAGAGAAGAATATCAGTTAAAAACACTTCCATCTGTATTAGTTTAGCATTAACAACCATTTCAAGTTCCACCTTAGTTTATTTATATCTTATTTTTTAAGTGAGACAACTTGAAATGGCTGTTAATGCTAAACTAATACAGATAGAAGCATGCAATTTGAAGTATTTTTACCTGATATTCTTCTCTTTTACTTTACTCTTATAACGTTATCATAGGTTGCGAATAAGTATTTCAAGTAGTTTAAAAAATGTATCCTTTGGAACTTTGTAGCTCTTTTAAGGGGCAACAGGATGAGGAAATGAAAAACTAAAAATTCACATTAACTCCACTTCGCCTATAGTTTCAAACGTATATCATCCGGTTCATGTGTAATATGGACTGTCGGATGGTGTTGGCAACAATGTGAAAAATTTATCTTTTTATTTGGTTTTTGTTATCGACGCCAGAATAGAATTGCACTACTATCCCTCCAATAATGTCAGTTGGTTCAGCGTTGCGTTGATGTTTCATTAAAAAAGTTGTAAATAACAATAAATTATTTCCAATAAAATAATAGTGCTGTTTTTCTTTAAGCCGGGATAACAAGCTGCGATAACAAAAACTTTAATAAAAATTTAATTTTTCGTTCAAAATAATTTTTTTTCACATTGTCGCCAACTACAATATAAATATATGTATCAAAAGAAATTTTCAAAAATAAATTTTGTGTCGACTTTATTGGGCTTAGCCTCGATATCCATCATTTTGACTTACACTGGATAATTATCCAGGCTAAGTCAAACATTGTTAACACAATATTATTTTTCAAAATTTGTTTTCACACACACATTGTTATTGCTTTTGGCGACAATTTTAAAAAAGATTTTTTTATTTTGAGTGAAAGTTTAACATTTTATTTAGATTTTTGTTATCGCAGCTTAGTTATCCAGTCTTAAAGATAAACAGCCATAATAATTTTACGATAACACTGTTTCAACATTTGCTTAGCTTCAAGGAGCATTTATATAACTACGATTGAACTTGATTTAGATTTATTGTACAATTCACGAGTCCTATTCTAGTTTTGTGAAGACTTTTCAGAGAAAAAATATTCCATCATTTTGATTGATCTATTATCTATTGTTTTAATTGATCTATGTTTTAATTAATTGTACAATTACAATTTTTAATTTTTCTACTTACAAGTTGTAAGATAAACATTAAATGTAAACTCTTCTATAAGCACTGGAGATATTTTTATCACTTCACGCCCTCAATTACGAACACGTCTTCTTATGGCAGTTTTCACGCTGAAGCTTCAATAAACCTATCACAAGAATCTCCTCAACTACCAAGTAAAAACGTAGCAAAGATAAAGAGTGATTTTTTTGAGGTTAGGATTTTCATGCATTAGTATTTGACAGATTACGTGGGATTTCAGACATGGTGTCAAAGAGAAAGATGCTCAGTATGCTTTGACATTTCATCATGAATAGACTTACTAACGAGCAACGCTTGCAAATCATTGAATTTTATTATCAAAATGCGTGCTCTGTTAAGAAAGTTCAGAAAGAAAGAAATTGTGTTCAGCGACGAAGCTCATTTTTGGCTCAATGGGTACGTAAATAGGCAGAATTGTCGATTTTGGAGTGAATATCAGCCAGAAGCATTGCAAGAGCTACCAATGCATCCAGAAAAAGTCACAGTTTGGTGCGGTTTATGGGCTGGTGGCATCATTGGACCGTACTTCTTCAAAGATGATGCGAATCGTAACGTAACTGTGAATGGTGAGCGCTACCGTGAGATGATATCCAACTTTTTTTTGCCCAAAATGGAAGAACTGAACTTGGTTGACATGTGGTTTCAACAAGATGGCGCTACATGCCACACAGCTCGCGATTCTATGGCCATTTTGAGGGAAAACTTCGGAGAACAATTCATCTCAAGAAATGGACCGGTAAGTTGGCCACCAAGATCATGCGATTTGACGCCTTTAGACTATTTTTTGTGGGGCTACGTCAATTCTAAAGTCTACAGAAATAAGCCAGCAACTATTCCAGCTTTGGAAGACAACATTTCCGAAGAAATTCGGGCTATTCCGGCCGAAATGCTCGAAAAAGTTGCCCAAAATTGGACTTTCCGAATGGACCACCTAAGACGCAGCCGCGGTCAACATTTAAATGAAATTATCTTCAAAAAGTAAATGCCATGGACCAATCTAACGTTTCAAATAAAGAACCGATGAGATTTTGCAAATTTTATGCGTTTTTTTTTTTAAAAAAGTTATCAAGCTCTTAAAAAATCACCCTTTACTTAATTATCATTTGGTGTACCGAATAATGATATCTCTTTACCATAAGCATTGCCTCAGTGGATAAAAAAGTCCAGAGGAAATGATTGCCGTAATAGGGTTGTTTTTCTTTGAGACTCGATAACTAAAATAAAATCTTAAAATTTAACTCAAAATATTTTTTTAATTGTCGTAATTGTGTAAATATCAATGTGTGTATGAAAACAATTATATGCTTATCGAGGCTATGTCCTAAAAGTCTAGACAACATATTTTTTTTTTTTGAAAATTTGTTTGATATTGTAGTTGACAATTTGAAAAAGATTTTTTATTTGGAGTAAACAATTAACTGTAAAATTAAATATTAACGTTTTTGTTATCGCAGCTCGTTATCCCGGCTTAAAGGGGAACATCATCTAGTGCATCTTATGAAGTGCACCTAGTGAAAATATTACCTCCCACGACTTGCCTATTGATTTTCTACAATTGTTTTTAAAATGTCATCGCAAAACACCGTGCGACAGTACTTTTTGGTCCTAAACAAGACCATATACACATGAAACTAGAGATACTATGTGGACAAACTGTATACTCAGTTTTTTCATTTGGTAATCTTT
Source organism: Polietes domitor (assembly GCA_947397865.1). Classification (NCBI taxonomy): domain Eukaryota; kingdom Metazoa; phylum Arthropoda; class Insecta; order Diptera; family Muscidae; genus Polietes; species Polietes domitor. The sequence continues at coordinate 49,831,646 of OX377621.1, forward strand.
TACAGGACTTTTCATTTCCAAAGAATATATTTGTCTTAATAATTTATTTTCATACTTTCGAGGGTTTCGAAGATGAATAAACTAAATAAATGAGGGGAGAAATTTTATTGAAATTGTTGTTAATACTAAACTAATATAGATAGAAGCATTATATTTAAAGTATTTTTTAACAGATATCACTTTCATTTGATACCATATCACCTTTCGTATGAAAATAAATTAAAATAAAGTATGAAAATAAATTATTTAAAAATCTATATCCTTTGTTTTTCTACATAAGATCTCTAGTTTCACATGTATATTGTCTTGCTCAGGTCCAATAAAATAAATGTAAAATTGTCGCACGGTGTAATCAATACAAAGCCAACAAAATTTCTAAAAAAATCAATCAATTTAATATTAAATTCAAATAAATAAAAAATAAGCAATTTATATGGGTGGAAAAAATGAACAAAGCGTCAGGCAAAAACTACGGAAAATTCTAAGAACATTTCTCCAAGAAACCATGGGTCAACGATGAATTTCTAGTCAGCGGAAATGGACTTAAAATTCTAAGACGATCTATCCATTTTCGTCTGTCTGTGGAAAACAGATTACAAGTGGATGAAATTTTACAGAAACATGTATAATTGCACTGCAACGGTTGATTTTTTTTTAATTTATTTAGGATATTATATATACAACAACATTAAAGTTGCCTCAGCGTCACTTGGACATTATAGAGGCGAGCTGGCAAATTAGTATAATATACAATTCAATTTAATTCAATGAAGTGAGAAATAGAGAAACAAATAAAAAGTTATACAATAGGTATGTACATTAGAGCGTACCAGGTTACAAGTAAAAAAAAAAAGTTCGCCGTACACCTTCGAATATGAAGTATTATTGAAAGGTAGTTTCAAAAAAATTTTTTTTATTTTTTTATGCCGAACGTAGGGGTCGCGCTTTTACATTTTTCTATATAACTTCTGCATTTATAAACGGATTTTAAAGTGTGATACATCGATGTTTTTGTCCGATTTTTTTTGTCTTTGAAGTCATTGAGCTCAAACATGATTCATGATTTTATGCGAGCTTTAATTTTCGATTATTAGAGTGGTACATTAGGGTAGTAGCAACTGAGAAATGATGGGTAAGTACCAGAAGGGGGTGCTTGAGCTCAATGACTTCAAAGACAAAAAAAATCGGCCTCGTCGAGACAAAAACATCGATGTATCACACTTTAAAATCCGTTTATAAATACAAGTTATATAGAAAAATGTAAAAGCGCGACCCCTACGTTCGGCATAAAAAAATAAAAATTTTTTTTTTGAAACTACCTTTCAATAATACTTCATATTCGAAGGTGTACGGCGAACTTTTTTTTTGAGGTACGCCCTAATGTACATCGTATTGTATCATATATTACGTGAGAAGTATTTCTAATTCATGAATCAAATACTCTTTTACTTTCATCTTAAAAACTGAAATTAGGTTTGTATTTTTTTATACGATTAAATTCAAGACTACCCATGTATTCAACGCGTTGTAACTTTGTTACTTCTAATCGACAAAAAATATCAATGATTAACGATTTTCCTCATACAAGGACTAAAGCAAGGTCGGGTAAAAACGCCTTTTTTCAGCGTTATCTCCTGAATTATAAAAGCTAGAAAGATGAAACTTGATACGAAAGACATTGGAACAGAAAAGTGGCGGAGCCACGCACCCCCTGGAACATCTCAGCCAAATTCGAAATAAATCTGTTCAGTTTTGGATAAAGCTCCCATATATATGTTACTTCAGATTTTTATTTTTGTTTATAAACAGTTGAACATAAGAAAAAGGAAATCATATTAACCAATAACCACACATTTTTATTTCTGTCTGAGGTATTGATTTAGTATTTAATGTAATGTGATCTCAAATTTGAAGTCGATTTTCGCGGACTAGGAATTCATATTAGACCCACCGTTTTTTTTAGAGAAATGTTCTTAGAATTTTCCGTAGATTACGTCTTTGGCTGACGCTTTGTGCGAAAAAAAATCGACCCACCCTAATGTACATATTTAAGAAGAACAGTATTTAATATAGATAAATTTCGTCAACTGAAAGTTTGCCCAGATTGTGTGTATCCATAAAATTGATAAATAATATAATTGATAATAAAATAATAATATCCATAAAATTGATAAATTGATTGGCTGCGGTGATTATTAATTAATTTGAATGTTGTCCTTTCAATTTTCATTTGCTTTTTACACCGACATAAAATCTTAAAAAACCGTGAACATATTTTAAAATCGATTCCAGGAAAAAATATTGGTGAACAATTAATTGTGAAAAAATAGTTAATCTCTTGCGAATTCCTTTTTCTAATAGAACCGTTATTAAGATCACTCTACGTTGTATTACGACAATTTTTTAGGGTCGCACCCACGACACATTTATCAAAATATTTTTTTGAAAAATTGTATCCTTTGGAAATTTGTAGTCCTTTTAAGGGGCAACAGGATGAGGAAATGAAAAACTAAAAACTCCAATTAACTATATTTCGCCTATAGTTTCAGATGTATATCATTTGGTTCTAAAGTAATATGGACTGTCGAACAGTGTTATAATCTAGTTCGTATGAGGCGAATGAGTGATTAATTAGACTAAAGACAAATTAGAAAATTTCAAACATCACTAAGCTGAAAAATACAGGCTATTAAGATATACATTTTCGAAAATTTTCTTGAAAAAAATATGAAAAATAGAAAAATGTATTTTTAATTTTTGCACATATTTTTCAAGCCTTGCGCTTCAGTAAACAAAACAATTCCATGGATAAATATAAATAAATATTTCTTCAGAAATGTATTTTATTTGAAAAGGTGCAAGATAATACCCTGTAGAGTGAGGGTATAAAATACCCTGTAGAGTGAGGGTGTAAAATACCCTGTAGAGTGAGGGTATAAAACTAGATATCGTTTATGCACTCTATCGACCTAAAATCTTTGGCAGTATAATTTGTAGACCGCATAGTTCTCTGCAGCAATAGAGCTTCCACCAGAGAGTTTTACATTTATGCTAACATAGATTTGTAGGTAACATTTCACGTAACTCCATTAGTCTAAAGTCAGGTCCAACCAACTCTTATAGATGTCAGTTTGTGTGGAATTTGACATCTATAACTGTTGGTTAACTCTAACGGAGCTACATGAAAATAGGGATAAATCCATTTGTGTTTTAAATAATAAACAAATTTCCACATAAACACCTGCAAAACAGACACAAAAACATAAGAAAACCAGTGAAGATTCCCATTGGGCAATACAAAGCATAGCCGAATCACAACTCATTTCGTGCAAGAACGTCACATCTTTTATTTGGGTTTCTTTCAGGAGAGCAATTAGAATATTATGAATCACCACATCTAACATGATCCCTACTGTAATTATAAAATATATATGTATATTAATAATAGTGATAGTGTTAGATATGATGTTTTATACAAATTAAATCTCTCTCCTAAAAGATACCAAATAAAGGATGTTACATTCTAAGAAAGTATATAAAGGGTGATTTTTTAGCTATTATCTTTTTGGCAACACTGGTTTAAACAGCTGACGCACGTTTCGTGTTTTGTTTCACTGTCAAACATCTTCAGTTTGGTCTATAATTTAACCATGAATCGTCTTACAAACGAACAACGCTTGCAAATTATTGAATTTAATATCAAAATGCGTGCGTTCATCGCGCGATTCCATTTTATGGTCAGTTTAATCGACCCACTGAAGCGGCTATTCTGGCTATTGTGACTAAATTTCGCAAAAAATTTACATTGTTGGACATTAAACCACCAACACGCTTACGTAGAGTGCGAACTGAAGAAAATATCGCAGCTGTATCGGCCAGTGTTAATGATGACCATCAATTATCGATTCGTCGTCGTTCGCAGCAATTGGGCCTCTGTTACTCAAAAACGTGGAAATGCCAAGATTGGACTAAGCGGATGGACCATTTGAGGCGCAGTCAAGGTCAACATTTGCATGAAATAATCTTCAAACATTAAATTATATGGACCGTACTATCGATTCAAATAAAGATTTAATGCATTTTCTGAATTTTATGTCTTTTTTATTGAAAAACTTTCCTATAGCCTTTATATTAGGCTGGGTCACGAAAAATGTTGCTTTGGAAAATATTGATTTGAAAATATTGATTAAATATTGCCTATGAGCTAAAAGCTTTTGAAGAGATTTTTGATTCCTCTCCCACTTTCAAAAAATTGTATCGAAAGTCATTTCCCGCCTTTACATTTATAACAAAATAATAATGTAAAATTAAAAAAAATAGCGACTTTCAATGCGATCTGTCATAATGTGGCAAAGCTCGCAACTGGATCGCGTAATATAAAGACTGCTTAAGCTCTTAGATGAGAAAGCTATTTAATTATAAATGTTAATTCTTATCTTAGAGTATTTTATTAGTCGAATTATTAGGCGTTTATCATATTTTTTGTGTATTTTTCCAACGTAACAAGTGAAAACATGGGAAGATTTAGTAAACAATGTTGTGTAAGTTAATGGAAGATATCAATACCTTTCGAATGATCCCAAAATGATGAATATCGGAGGGAAAAATAAGTTTTTAAATAGTTTAACACTTAAAAACGGTTTTAAGAACCAAAATGTGTCATTTTGCTTCCGATATTCATAATTTCTTTGATCTTTCGAAAGCTTTCCTGTTATTCATGTTCCCAATCAAATAAAAGAATGGGTGATTCCGCAATGGCATCAGTTTAAGTTTAATATAATCATTTGATTTCTAAGTACACCATACGACCATTTAAAAAAAATTAAATTGAAAACACTGAAAGAATTATCTCCATAATATTTATGATTTTGTCATAACCTCAGTGAAAAATAGCATTAAAAAGTCGCCAAAGAAGCACTTCATAAAATGTATGAAACATGTTTCATAAAACACTAATCAATGAAATGCTTCATAGAATCTCTGAAACATTTCTTAGAAACTATGCAATACAGTTATTCATTCAATGAACAAGTTCACTATTTTTCATAATATAATTGATGAACATTTTCATAGATTTTATAATTATTAATTTTATGACAAAATAAAGTCGACACACTAAAATTCTATTTGTTATGTTATTATGAAACGTTTCATAAAAACAACAAAATCCTTTATTATATTTATGAAGACATTTCATAAAATACAAATTTTATTGGTTGACATATTTCATAATCTTTAAGAATTGTTTCTTTAATACAATGAAATTTTTCTTTGACCTTATCAAAGTAAGTTTCACTAATTTAACAATTTTATTTTATGAAATATGAAATGTTTATGAAAAAATTTTATTAAACATTTCATTTTATTTATGAATTTCTCATACATAATAAGAAAAAATGCACTAAATTTATGAAAAAACCTTTATAAATATTATTAGGAAAAATTCTTTCAGTGTATAGGTAAAATGGAGTTACTGGCGTTTTAAGTTTTTCATTTCCTCATTCAGTTGTGTCTCCAAGTTTCAAAGGAAAACATCTTTCAAAAAAATGTTTTAAATACTAAATCGCAACCTACGATGCCGATATAAGTGTCAAATTAAAGAGGAGAATATCTGTTAAAAATACTTTAAATAGCATGCTTGTTGTTGTTGTTATTGTTATTGCTAAACATATACAGATAGAATCACAACATTTGAAGTATTTTTAATTGATATTCTCCTCTTTAATTTGACACTTATATCGGTATCGTAGGGTGCGATTTATTGCTTAAAAGATTTTTTTTGAAGAAGTCCATCCATTGAAACTTTGTAGTCCTTTTAAGGGGCAACAGGATGACGAAATGAAAAATTGAAAATGCCAATTTAGACGTCTATCATCCGTGTAATATGGACTGTCGGACGGTGGCAATTCATTAAAATTTTATGAAAATTTCTTCATAATTACCGCTAAAATTATTTATCTATTAGTTTTAAATTGAACATTTTTGTACTGCTGAACGCCGATTATCACTCATATCGTTTTTGAGAAAATCATGATTTTTTAGAGGTTATGTAAAATCGCTCTAGCTCCGAGATAGATTATAGGCAAAATATTTTGGGACTAATGATTTTCAGTGTCAACTTTTTTGTTATTCGGCTTAATGTATATGGTCCAAGAAAAATGTCAGATATTGCACGGAAATTCGATTTGACACATAACCGTTCGTGTCTCCATCATTCTATTTTCGGTCTCAATATCGGACATTCATCTTTGAATTTGTATGTGATATGGAATTGGCAGAAGATTTCCGTTAAAATGTAAGTGCAAAGCGACGAAAATACTTGGGTTTCAAAGCGATTAGAAACATTTGGTTACATTCAGTTTGTGAGTAATTCAATATATTATTTAAATAATAGTTTAGTGGTTATAATAAACATAAGTAAGTGTGCATGTATAATATATATGTATATAAGAACAAAACCAAATAAAATTATATTAATTTCCTTCTTAGTTTTTTTAATAAAGCATGCCTCCATTATAAGTTAATAAATAAACAATCAACCAAAAAATAAAATAATAGATAATATTAATAATCATTAATAAAAGTTATAAATAATAGTAATAATATGAAGAATATTTGTAATGCAATATAATCAATATATATGTATGTATATTAAAAAAAGGAATAGACCAATTTTGGTGGGGCAAGAAAACGTTGAAACTCCCTTTAGAAACTACAGAGGGAAACAGTAGGGGTTGGTTAAGCACATTCAGAATGAAATTCACAATCATTCCTTTACAGTTTGGTTAGTAACACTATCAGGATTGTTGTTGTGATGGTTGTTGCGATTGGAGGCGGTAGCAGCGCGTAGTGTTTTACGCAGAAAGCTCTCTTTGCGGCGAGCCACGATTCCGACACCGGTGCCGCCGCCGCCGCCACTAACAGCCCGATTATCATTTGGTGACATACTGCGTGGCGTTGATTCCGGCGAACTTTGCGGTGAGGACATTATCTCACACGGCACTAAAGACGCTTCGTCGTTATTATTGAATTTCATGGATTGAATGGCCTGCTTCTTTTCACGGCGACGTGTTGATGTGGTGAGAAGCGATTGCGTGCGTGACAGAGGATTGCTGCCGCTAATTGTGGCATAATTGAGCTGAGAGCGTTTTTTACCACGTGTCAAAGCACTACCCACTGTACCACCTCCAGCGTTTTTCATATTAGGTGGCAGTTCAAAGTGATAGTTGTTGTTAAGTTCGTTGAGTAGAAACTTTGCACAATACTCACTGCTGTAGGTGGAGGCCGAGACACTCGTTTGCTGTTTACTATAGTCCAAGGCCTTGTTGCCGGCCCAATCCAAAAGGTCTCGATTAGCCTCTGAAAATAGAGAAATATAAATGTTCATTGTTGTATTTGGCATATACAATGGGAAAAACTAATATAATAGAAAATACTAATAATAGAAATACTAATAAAAAAGGCATTGTGTTGGACGGACCGAATCTCTGTAGATTCCGGCAGATTATAGCCCGTCGACTTTATGTAGAAATGCAGTGACAGATTAGGAAAATTCTTATTAGAAAATACCACGACGCTAGTAATCACGGTTGCCACTATTGGTTATTTTTAACCAAAATAGGTAACTTTTAAATGGTATGGTTACTTGGTAACTTTTAATTCATTTTGGTAACTTATGTAATTCTGAATTAAGCGTGTATAAAATATTTATGTTTTCATTATTTGTAGATTATTTTTATTATTTATTCAGAGAATCCGCTTGTTGTCGGAATTGGAATTAAAATAAATTAAACAAGGAAAACACTACGATCTCATGACACCAATTCAACCAATTCCTTTAATATGTGTGCTGTAATTTTGGTTATATTGGCCCGATTGCACCCGCTTAATGTTCAATTAAAGGTAATTATATACCCATTAAAGTAATTATGTGGTCTACAGTCCCCAAAGATCTGGGAAAAAAATATATTTTTTCATAAAAATAGAAAAAAGTATTTTTTAATAGCTAAAGTAGAAGTAATGATTATTCTTGTTGACGAAAAAGAATTTTTAAATAATAATGTTTATTTCTTGTTTAAATAACGCGAAAATCAATTTACAAATTCGATATTAGAATATTTTATTTTAATTTGTAATAGCATCTGAACGAAGAAAACAACGCACTTTTGTAGAAGATCTGTAAATAAATGTAGAAGTTATGAGGGAATTTTAATCATACGTTAAACGACATGTACCACAACTTCTACATTTATCCATAAATTTAACTAAGTCAACTAAAATAAAATATTCTGTTACATCTTTGTCACTCTACATGCGAAATCTAGCTGAAATGATATAGGGTCGATTTTAAAATGTCAAATTTATATGAGATCTGACATTTGTAAATCGACATTATGTCATTTCAGCCATTTCGATACAAAATTGTCAATATAGTTTTTGAATTTATCCAAAATACATCAGAAAATTTTATACATTTAGGCCTAAAATATCTGATTCGTTCGTTTTGAAAAATTGGTTACTTTTGATGACTTTTGGTAACTTTTTGGAAAAAATCTGGTAATAAAAAATCATCAATAGTGGCAACCGTGCTAGTAATACGAATTTGGACTTTTCTTTTGCGTCTACACGACCGGAAAAAATTCACAAAATATTATGATTCCGGCTGCAGATGTTTGGTTGATACTATTTTCATCCCCTTTCGCCCCGTTTACCCTGAAGTGATCTATTTTGTAATGCCATTTATTCCTAGCTGATAACGAAATTTGCTAAAGAAGCCATCAAGTTTAACCTTTTAATTGCACAGCGAAAAATTATTTCGAATTCGATAGTTGGATTATTCATTTTCCACCACAGTGATTTTCATTACGAGTACGAAGAACTACGAACTTATCTCTGAACTTAAATAGTTTCCAATATTGTTCAGATTCCAGAAATTCGAAATCTAATGAAAGCCACTACATCTGTATAAATGTTATGGGATGTAATTTCTCACACATGAAAATCCATACCGCATTAATTGTAAATTTGTAATTTGAACGTAATCTGGGCTACACTGATTACGTTCAGTATTTAATCAAAGAATATAATTGCGAACCTCATAAAATTTTAGGAAGATAATAAAGAAATACTACCCCAGTTTGTTGTTGTGGCAGCCATCGACGTTATTAACAAACGATAGTATGTATGATAAATCACAACACCCATTTTTTAAGTATATAATATTAGTTTTAGAGGCACCGCATAGTCTGCGGCTGTCATTTAGATATACGACGACTATGTTCTGCACTATATTGTTTGTTAAATTGGAAAAGTTCGTGATACACAAAAAAATTAAATCAATTGAAGTGTTTTATTAAATATTTATAATTGAATAATGAATAGATAAAATTGAAATAATGAATGAACAAATTTTTCAGTCGCAAATATTTTTCATAATTGTTTTCGTTTGTTTTATTTTGGGCTGTAATCTAGCAATTCGATATGAATGCTTGGGACTACAATTTATAGAATTTAAATTTATTTACAAATACCATGTTGATATTTATTACTTGGCTGCCCACTATATTAATCATGATTTTTGGTCCATAGCGGCCTTAATCATTTTTATCAAGTTGACGCATAATTTATCAATACATTTAAATATAAACTAAAAATTCCAGTGTTTACTGAAAACATAAAATACAATTTTGACCGAAGTATGTATTGGCGTGGATTCGCACGTAACCATGAGTCCTACAGGAAAAATTCCAAGCAAATTCCGACCAGTTTTCGATTGAGCATGTTTGGTATTGAAATATATTAAGTTAGACTTTTTTAAAAATGTTTTTAAATATTTAAAAATTTCGACAAAATGTGACAATCCTGTAACTTTGAAATTTTGCATAATTACAGGAATCTGAAACAACCGAATAAAAAATTATATCTGTTTTGTTTTTTATTTGATCTTTTCTTTTCGTAGTTTTGTTGTAACTATTAACTCAGGTTCAAGATAATAGTTACAACAATGCTATAAATAATGATAAATCTATGTTTATTTTACTCTTGAACCTTTTGCCAGAAGTTCCTTAGCTATCAGCAAACAAAATAGAAACTCTAACGTCTATTTAATATTTTTATTATTTTATTTTTATGACGAAAAACATTGAAATTTATATTCTGGAAAAAGTCTAGACAATCTAGCCGTAGACTGTCAACACCGAACCGCGGTCATGCTCTGACAACCGCATTTTTTCAAACCGCATTTTTTTGGGATTACCTGTTTCTAAATATCGCATTTGTCTTTAGAACAACTTTTTGAAAAATGGTTTGAAAAAATTGTGGTTGTCAGCACAAATACAAAAGATGTTTTCGATGAAAAATTTAATTTTAATAATTTTTATAAATAACTTATTCTTAAACAAGTTAAAACGGCGTTAAGTTCGGCCGGGCCGAACTTTATATACCCTCCACCATGGACTGCATTCCACAGAGGTTGTCCGTTTTCGTAGAAGTGCAGTATTATTACAGGAAAATATAATTTTTTTAATATAGGCAAACCAAACAAATACAAATATTGAAAAATAATTTTATAAATAAATATAATATTTTAATTATTTCAAACCATTATTTATTTAAAATCAAAAAATAAATATTCTTATATTTATATTTTCAAAAAGCTTAAATACCATAAATATTGGTAGATAGTGGTTGCTACAGTTGGTTGTATTTCCATTCTATTTTAATTCCAAAAGTACAAATTTTTAAAATCCATTATCAGACGTACATAGTACAAAATAACCTAACTTCATGATTCAATCAATTTTTGTCGTAATAGAAAAGGTACGAATTTGGAAAAAAAAATTATTTTGCGTGTCTATGCAGGCAGAGGAATGTATACACCGAATTCCATAATTCCAGCTGCGTCCATTTGTTTGGTACCATTTTTACCCCCTTGACGTTTCTACGCAACTAGAATTTCATCATTCTAGCTGTAGTCGTTTAGTTGGTAATATTTTTATCCCTCTGTACCATTGTATCCCTTGAAAGTACGAATTTCGAAAAATCCGTTTATGTTCCGTGTCTACGCGGTCAGAGAATGTATACTCCGAATTTCATAACTCTAGCTGCGGTCATTTGGTTGGTACTATTTTTATCCCCTTTTTTCTTTTTAACCCCAAAAAGTACGAATTTCGAAAAACCTGTTTATTTTAAGTGTCTACGCAATCAGAGGAAAGTATACACCGAATTTCATTATTCCAGGTGTAGCCGTTTGGTTAGTACCATTTTTATCCCTCCGTACCGATTGTATCCCTTGAAAGTACGAATTTGGAAAAACCTTTTATTTTTCATGTCTACGAAGTTAAAGGAATGTATACTTAGAATTTCATGACTCTAGCTGCGGTCATTTGATTGGTACTATTTATATCCCCTTTTTTCATTTTAAACCCCAAAAAGTACGAATTTTGAAAAATCCGTGTATTTTACTTGTCTATGCAATCAGAGGAATGTATACACCGAATTTCATTATTCTAGGTACAGCCGATTGGTTGGTACCATTTTTATCCCTCTATGACCCCTTAAAAGTACGATTTTGAAAAAATACTTTTATATTATGTATCTACTCAATTAGAGGAATGTCCACACCGAATTTCGTGTTTCTTGCTGTTGTCGTTAAATATGTACCATTTTTATCCCTTTTTTGTCCCATTTCACTCCCTACAAATAAGAATCACTTTATGGTGCATGTTTTTGCTATAAGGGGAATGCGCATACCTAATATCAAGCAAATATAAACAGACATATTCAAAAAACATGCTTAAATACGCTAAAAAATTAGGGATTATTATGGGTATTTTTAGTCCTTGTGAGGGCCTTTGGGCCGATTTCGCCCCGTTTTAATCCCAACCGATCTATGACTATAAGACGCATTTATGGAAATTTTGGACGTCCTAGCTCCTTTCGTTTAGAAGCTAGCGTTCTTTCAACAGATGGACAGACGGACGGACGGGCGGACATGGCTAGATCGTCTTAGAATTTTGTGACGATCAAGAATATATATACTTTATAGGGTCTCAGGTCGATATTTCAAGGTGTTACAAACGGAATGACAAAGTTAGTATACCCCCATCCTGGAGGTGGAGGGTATAAAAAATAGCACCAATACATCAGAAACAATATGGTAACCTTGCTGTGAACTAGTGCTATTATTATAAAGGGTGATTTTTTAAGAGCTTGATAACTTTTTTTAAAAAAAAACGCATAAAATTTGCAAAATCTCATCGGTTCTTTATTTGAAACGTTAGATTGGTCCATGACATTTACTTTTTGAAGATAATTTCATTTAAATGTTGACCGCGGCTGCGTCTTAGGTGGTCCATCCGCTTAGTCCAATTTTGGCATTTCCACGTTTTTGAGTAACAGAGACCCAATTGGTGCGAACGGCGACGAATCGAAAATTGGTGGTCATCATTAACACTGGCCGATACATCTGCGATATTTTCTTCAGTTCGCACTCTACGTAAGCGTGTTGGTGGTTTAATGTCCAACAATGTAAATTTGGTGCGAAATTTAGTCACAATAGCCCGAATAGCCGCTTCAGTGGGTCGATTAAACTGACCATAAAATGGAAGCGCGCAATGAACTTTCTTAACAGAGCACGCATTTTGATAATAAAATTTAATAATTTGCAAGCGTTGTTCGTTTGTAAGACGATTCATGATGAAATGTCAAAGCATACTGAGCATCTTTCTCTTTGACACCATGTCTGAAATCCCACGTGATCTGTCAAATACTAATGCATGAAAATCCTAACCTCAAAAAAATCACTCTTTATTATGGCTGTGTTCTTTAAGACTAAGCTGCGATAACAAAAATCTAAATAAAATGTTAAATTTTCACTCAAAATAAAAAATCTTTTTTAAAATTGTCGCCAAAAGCAATATCAATGTTTCACACAAAATTGAAAATTTGTTTTAACACATATATTTATATTGTAGTTGGCGACTATGTGAAAAAATATTTTTTTATTTTGAACAAAAAAATATTTTTTTAACGTTTTTGTTATCGCAGCTTGTTATCCCGGCTTAAAGAAAAACAGGCCTATTATTAGCCTGCCCTTATATCCATATATTCTTGTTTTCGGTGAAATTTGGCACAATCGATATTTTGTGTCATGTGTGGACGCTTTTTAATATGAAGAGAAATCAGGCTTAGATTTTCCTGTAATTTTTTGGCATAAAATACAGAAAGCTCTTAGATTAAGTTGAGCTCGTAAGCTATTGTCTAGGGTATCCAATTATTCGGACTTTATTCATCTACTCGAACTACCGAAATTTCCAAATAATGGGTTCAAAATTTATTGGGCTAATTGGAGAAATTGGCCCGAATTCAGAAATAATAATTAAGGGCTCAGCCTAAGGGATTTGATTGTACGCAAACGCATTGAATTTCAGTGAAATTGAATCAGTAATTTACATTGCAGAGCGGGAAAAAGTCAAATTGGGAGCGAAATTTGTATAGGAGATATATATAAATTTGAACTGATTTGGTTAAAATTAAATAGAGCCTTGGCTTGGCTCGAAAAACTCACTTGTGCCAATTTTAGTTCGGATCGGACAATAATTGAGACCTGTCATTTCATTAGAAGAATAGAATCGATTCTGAAAGTTATTCCCGCTCCCTTTTGTGTCTTACAAATGAATGTACGAAGACAGGGAGGGTATAAAAATACAACATATATTTTTATGATTTGTAATTTTGAAAATTAATAGTTTATTATTTGAAATGAAAATTCTATAATCCTTAAATTCTAAAATCCTGACGAACATATACAATTAGAAGGAAAAAGGCGAAGGTGCCAAATAAAACCTGCCAATATACTATGCAACAAAAAATATAAAATTGAGGCCGAGACGTAAACATTTACTTTTGAGGCTTACTGAATCATAAAATCAACAAGAAATTTTATGGATAATAATATTTTTTTATTATTTTATTAATAAAATCAAATTTTCGTCGAAGGTACCTTTTATATTTTTTCAGTATAAATCCGATCGTGACTGGTAATACGTTGAACTTAAGTTAGTGGTAAGAACTTCTGGATATCAACTTCACGTAAAAGCAACAGATGTCAAGAAATTGATCAAAAAATAGTTTTATGTTGGCACGAAAAAAAGTCGTTGCAAATAGGAAAAAATCGGGAAAATCAATAACTAGCATCCCAAAATAATGTATGCACAGTCTTTGTAAGAGAATTTTAAAAGTTCATTTATTACATTTTTTTAATTAATCGTTTTCCTGACACTATAAAACCCCACTAAACTCATTAAATTAAGTATATTCTTTATTTTCTAATAACTTGCATCCGAACGAAGAAAACAAGTCCTGGATGAGGAAAATCTATGAATAAATGTAGAAGTTGTGAGCCTTCTTGTAGTTTTAATCGTGCGAGAAGAACGATGTATAAGAAAAAATCTAAAAATATGCTCTTCTTTAAAAAATTAAGCATTTTTTACAAAAAAAAGGATTCCTTTGCGACTGTTTGTAAACCACTACTTCTATGTGAAGGTTATATTCAGAAGATTTGTAGCCCTTGACAAAGTAATAGTATGTACTAATATTAATATTAGTAAAATATAAAACAATATATATATATATATATATATATATATATATATATATATATATATATATATATATATATATATATATATATATATATATATATATATATATATATATATATATATATTGTTATTGTTTAGTATGCCTCAATACACACGAGAAATAATAGGTCTTCGTTACATAGTGTAGTTTGAATGTAACAATTTTTGAATTGTCAATTATTTTTACGTACAAATCGATCAAATTTCGGATTAAGTTTCAAAGTCTAACTCAATAATACTTAGAGTGCACTGTGGTGAATTTAATTCAAATTTATGTTTTAATCCAACAATTATTTATATTGAGAAAGGAACCGACATTTTGCCAAAAATGGAGCAAATTTTTAAAGTTGCAATACAATCCAAATATTTTTCTAAAAAAAAAACTTATAGATTGAAAAATATAAATAAATCTAGTACACCGTGGACAGTATTTTTTGAACCTGAACAGGACCATATAAATATGAAACTAGAGATGAAGTGTAGAAAAAATGTGTACTAAGTTTTTCATTTGACGATCTTTTCTCCTGTTTACAAGACTTCTAATTTCCAAAGGATATATTTGTCTTAAAAATTTATTTTCATACTTTCGAAAGGCATACACCGGCAATATGGGTACCAAGTGAAAGAGAAGAATGTATGTTAAAATTATTAAGAATTCCATGTCTCTATCTTTATTAGTTCGCCATTAAGAACTATTTCAAGTTTTCCCTCCCTTAAATAGAAAAATATGAATAAACTAAATAAATAAGAGGGGGAATTTGAAAATGTTGATAATACTAAACTAATACAGATAGAAACATTATATTTAAAATATTTTTAACAGATATTCTTTTCTTTCTTTCTTTTGATACCCATATCCTTTGTATGACCCGTTAAAGTATGAAAATAAATTATTTAAACATCTACATTGTAAAAAGGAGAAAGGATCACCAAATGAAAATACGATCTCTAGTTATACACGTATTTGCCTTGCTCAGGTCCAATAAAACAAATGTAAAATTTAAAATAATAGATAAATGTAAATAATACATTATTTTAAAATCATGTTTTTCTCTAAATTTGAACAAATTTTAAGAAAAAACTATTCGATTAATAAGATACAATTTAATCGGTTACTATTAGAATTTGTGGACAATTTTAGTGGGAGAGTTTATACTGTTCCTTCATGGGAATAAACAAAAAAAAAACATTTTTATTTTTGTTCAATAAATATTTGAACTATCATGGTACTATCTCAATCTCAGTCTATTAATGACAATTGTGTATCTGATGATGTATCAACGGAAAGGACAAACTGAATACACAAATGTATGTATTTCCCCAATCAATGATGGCGGCTATGAACAAAGCCAGACAACGCGACGCGGCAACTGTATAAATATTGAAATTGTTGTTGACTTGAAAGGCAAGCCGCTTTTCTAATTCAGCCAATAGCGGCTAATGGCATTTCCCCCGATCGATCAAAAGACTGAATGACTTTCCTACCCAAACAAATAGACGAGTACTTCACGCCAAAGAGTCAATATTGAATTTGGCAATTAGTTGATATCAGCGAAGGCACGATCACGAGGAGCAGCAGGAGTAGGTGCGCGGGTGGCCGGTAGGTGTTGTGTGCACTTCTCTACGAACAGATAACAACGAAATTTGATTGACAGTTTGTGATAACATACACGCGCGCACATCCAAAACTATTATGCTCCTCTTTATCACAAATCGACGAAATATTTTTTGTCAAATATTTCTGCGGTTTTGAGTTGTTTATAAATAATAAAGGTAAATATATATATATATATATATATATATATATATATATATATATATATATATATATATATATGTACATAGGAAGTAAATTGAAATAGAAAGGTGTTACTTACTGTAAGTGTTGCAGAGCAAGGCGAATATGTTGACCCTTCCAAATTGCATGGATATGTGCAGAGGTGTATAACCCTGGGTGGAGTAGATAAAGATGAAAATAATAACATTGAAAAAGGATTAAAGGATTTTTCAGCAGACGCGCCACCAACCAACCAAACATGACACATTTTAAAATAAAACGAATACCTTTGTCTTTTTGAAAAGCATAACAATTTTAAAACACAGCAACAACAACCGAAACTAATACCTTTCCTGTTCGTACATGGAAACCCACCAAAGTGTCAATCATTTGCTGAGACTGATGCTGTAGATATCAGTCATACGACAGAAACTGATTAAATCGAAGATGTACGGGGATGAATAGTCAGCAGTCAGACTGAACGAATCAGCGGAAAACCATTTCATTTGTTGCCGCGACAAATGTGTTGCCAATTTCAATTTTATATTGCTTATGTACTTGTACATGTGTATATGTACATATGTATGTACACACACATGTACGGCTACAAAAAATATTTAAATTTTAAAATCTCACATTTGACAGTCACGAAATTGAAATGGCAAACACTGTTCACTTCATTTCATTACAATCCCATTTCATTCAATCAACCCGTTACGAATGGGCCCAACCCTTTCGACATCCCTCAATCCTTTATCATCGGGCATATCGTTGTCGCGAAATTCGCTATGGTTTTATTGAACTGAAATTGTTTTACGCGCTCTACGTACGAGGTGGTTGAATAATGTTGGTAAATACAAATGAAGAGTTTACTCTCTGACCTGGCAAACATTGTGCTTAATTTCACTTGGCAAATTTCAATTTTCGTTAATATCTCAACCCCCAGCGCAATATGAATGCAATAATTAGAAAAATTATAAAAAATCTAATGTGGAGGGTATAATTATAAACTAAATTTTTTGGATGAGTTATTAAAGCTCAAAGAACGGTCACACATTTGTGTAAAAACATTCATTGTTTAATTTTACCATTCGCATCATACCACCCCCTCGTGATAGGTCTCTAAAGGATTGAGATTGTTAACAGAGAGAAAGGCGAAAAGAGTTGTTGCTGTTAACGTTTCTAATAAAGTGATTTTCCAGGAATAAAACATGTCGCCATGTGTGGTGCTCCATGTATGCAAAAGAGGAGGCGAGGAGGAAGAGGATGCCGTGCATGCGACAATTGTTATATTAAAAACGATTAGTAATATCGAAAAAGACACACAGTTTCATGTTCAGTCGATGTGGTGCGACAATATTAAAATCACATTTGGCGGCTGAAGTATGGAAATGACTTACCCCGTTCTGCAGATAAACCCCCACACCCACAGTATGGCCAACCGGAAAATCGAAATTGAAAGAAAATCACAAACAATGTAAAGAAAATGGAAAAAAAGAAGAAAATCAGAAAAAATATTATATGCGGATGTGATATTCCTAAAAACTCACCGTTCTTGCATTGACGTCGGCCTTATAAGTACCGGCTATAAGTTTGATCACGTCCTCGTTGCCATGTTTGGCGCCCCAATGCAATGCAGTCTGAAATAATAAAAAATGGCATTGCTTAGAAATGAAAAACAATATATTATTTAAGTAAGACAGAATAAATCTAAGATAGTATATTTAAAATGATCAAATTGTTATCTACAAATATTAGTTAGCTCTCGCTGTAGATTAGAAAACAACATAAAACGGGTTTCAGTTTTCCGCATAAAGTATAGAAAGGAAGTTTGGTTATATTTATTTTGAAGTTGGAAATAGGTGCTGACCAGAAAGACTGAAAATTATAATAAAAATTATAAAAACACGTTGTAACATTAACATGTAAAAGGAGCGATCCAAATCACACCATCCCAGCCAAATATAACCTGTCGGAGACGTGGTTAAACATAGGTTCAACTTATGAAAAGACGATATGGAAGTAATTCTTTTTGGGCAAATCATGCATGATTTTAACATGGGGTTTCATTGGGAGGAATGGGTTCGTTTACAGATTTCCGTCACTTCGTTCGAATGAGTGCTTAAAAGCACTACATGTTCGATGCTTACATGACATTTTTTCATAGGTGAGAGTTATTCACTGCTGGATATATTGTGGAAGTTCTTATGAATCACTTCCCTGAATTAATGAAAATGCAGTGAAGCAAATTTCTTTAGGAATTTTTCTTAGAACATATTTTGCATTACTTCAGTTTAATTTTACATTTAATAAAACTCTAAATGGATGTTCATTTAATAATACCTAATTTTTGATCACATTTCAAAAACAACACAAATATTTTTATACCCTCACTCTACAGAGTAGGAGGGTATATCTCATTTGGGACAGAAAAAAAATGTAAACATTGAAGAAGGAGTGACTTAAGACCCTATGTATGTTTGGACCAAATCCGTTTCACGACTTTTTAAGACATTGAGTCCGTCCGTATGTCTGGCTGGCTGGTGTACACGATAACTCTCGAAAGGAGTTAAGGAATCGATTCAAACCTTATACATGGTAATATTTTCCCAAACATAGTTTAAGTTCGAAGATAGTCGAAATTGCCACGCCCCTTCTGGTACCTCGCACACAAATAGCGAGGAAAGCATTGTGGAGAAGAAAATCGAGTTCATATAAAAAGGTTGAAATCTGAGGGAAAATCATATAGTGAAGTTCGACTTTTATTCCAGTCTTCTATTAAAATGATAAGATAATCGATATTAGAAGAAGAAAAATCAAAAACATGTGAAAAAATCCCTTTATATCACCTGCAACCATTCGCCGAAAAATAATGTCTAGTACA
The DNA here is from genome assembly GCA_947397865.1 of Polietes domitor. Classification (NCBI taxonomy): domain Eukaryota; kingdom Metazoa; phylum Arthropoda; class Insecta; order Diptera; family Muscidae; genus Polietes; species Polietes domitor. Next base: position 49,850,949 of record OX377621.1, read on the forward strand.
AAAAACCCACTTTCGCCCGCCACAGAAATAAAAAACAATGTCTTCCCTTTGAGAGTTTAAAATGTTCATAGAATACTAAGAAAACAGTATCTGTAAGGCCCCCCATTCACGTACAGTTTTAACTGTCAGTTAAAACTGTCAGTTATAACTGTACGTGAGTTGCCGGTCTTAAACTGTGAACTGAGATGTACACACACGTCCAGTTCAGTACTTCAGTTTTTAACATGGATTCGAACGAGCAGGACGGTTTGGCCGCTCTCGGTTTAGTTTTTGTAATTTTACAAAAAAGAAAAAATAAACAGCGTAAACAGTGGTGCAAGAAGTGGTTATTACAACGAAATTTATCTTCCCACATTAGTTTATTAACAGAATTAAGTGATCATGATACTCGCTAGACTTAACTTGCCATAGGCAAGGTTCAGATCTATATATTCCAATAAAATCAACTATTACTTGGTTCTGTTTACGCGACATGATGATACGCACTCTCGCTCGACACAAATTGAACTGAGAACAGTATAGCGAACCCCCACACACGTTCACTTCAGTTAAAACTGTCAGTTAAAAATATAAAATTTTTATATTTCTCAGTTAAGCTGAACAGTTGAGTACAACTGTCAGTTATATACCACACACATACAGTTTCAACTGACAGTTTTAGCTGAACAGTTCAAACTGACAGTTAAAACTGTACGTGAATGGGGGGCCTAAGCCAGATGTCCGAAAAAAGTCCCACTTAAAAATAAAAGACATGGCACAAAAAAATTGCATTTCGCAAAATCACACCTGGTGTAGCCAATTAAGAAGTGGGTGCACGTTTTATGGTCAATTGAATCAAAAATTGTTTTGTATGGTGCGATAGTCCCTCGATAGTTTGTAAGACGTCCACAGAACACGTAGTCCATCTCCAGGTATGGTACCAAAACAGTCAAATACGGAGGATCAATCGTAATGGCTTGGTCGTTTTTTTTTCATATTATGGAGTTGGGTCAATACATTGGCCCAGAACTATCATGGACTCTGCCCAGTACATCAAAATACTGCATAATATTATTCTTACGTATACAGAATACGGAATGCCCCTTAAATGGGTCTTCTAGCAGGTCAATTATCCCGAAAACACCAGTCCACTCGCAAAAATGTAGTTTGAAGTCAATAATATCGATGTTATGGAATGGTTCGGGCAGACACCGCACCTAAATTTAATCAAAAATTTTAAGTGTGATGACTAATATGAGGTCTCACTAGCAATACTGAAAAACAATAACGATGTTTGACACGTAATTATAGAGGCATTTTTGACCATACCACATGAAAGGGGCAAAATACTAGTCGATTCCAATAAACGATGTCATGAAGCAGTAATAATCAAATATCGTTATTTAGATAGTTATTCAAAATAGTATTCAATTAAAGTGAGTTGAAACAAAATATATTTAGTTTTGATTAACGCTGCTATTTTTTTGACTGGTCTCATTTTTGACATAAATGCTTCTAAAGGCCTAATCCCAAAATTACAAAAACTTATTTTTTTATTTAAAACCAGATTAAGAATGGTACAATACCACCTTTCAATCGCCGTAAAAACTTTTAGGATTTTCGAAGTAGAACTGATATTTTTCTTTGTCGACATTTTTTTATCTCGTCGCTGCTATTTTTTTGACCGCAGCTGTAATGTTCTCTGAGAGTGTTCGCGGTTTTGCCGACTGAAGCTTACTTGTTAAAAAGATTTTTCGTTTTAAATTATATGCTTATATAATAGTTGTTGAACACATTTTGTATATTTTAAAATACTTTTGTGTTCTTTATAATCGAAAAATACGAAAAGTAGTCAACTTTGGACAAATTTTTAAAATATATCCGATTTCCCGATTAAAGTTAATATCTCAAAATAATCCTTGGGTCTTTGTCTAATTTTGATTTGGAGTTCTGTAAACTCCAAAATGTCTATTAAAACAAAGTTATTGAATTTTGGCCGATGGATTTTGATTCTGAACCACTGTGCGGCGTTGCACGGGTTCATTCTTCCATATCCCCCTACTTTGTATGCTTTTGAAGATACAATGAGTACTAATTGATAATTTTAAAGTATAGTTGGTGTGGGCAGTACCGCGCTCCTTTGTCCTATCATAACCTAGTATAGCCAGGAACCATCCACTGCACTATGGTCCCAAATCCATTTTTTTGGCAGAAATTCAAAAAAAATAAAATTGGAAAGTGGTAAATGTGTATATATTTTCTTTATGGCAACACTCCAAGCAATCAAGAAAATATACTGGAGAAAATTAGGTGGCAACACCACAAGCCTGAATGGTACTTAAACTTTGCGGTTCAAAAAAGTGGGATTAATTTTGATATAAAGCAGTTTTACAAATTAATAAAAATCAAGACTTAAAAGGAAAATAATAAAGGTACTATATTATGAAAATTGACGGAAAGAGTTAGTAGTTGAAAAGTTATATTTAACATTTTTTGATTATTGTGGTCTTGTAAGTATTCATAGGTATTGTAATTTTGTGATTTGTAGAGAACATATTCTATAAATGTCGTGGACCAAATGTTATATGTATGACTCAACTTGACTCAAAGTGTAAATGTGAAAGTGTTCGTCTGAGGTTGTAGTTTATGATGGAATTAATATCTCGTCAGCATTTTTCGGCAAATTCCAAAAATTGTCATTTTATTTTAGCACAGTTTTTGATTAGCCATAGACATATATATGATTATATCTCTGAATTAGTTTTGTGTACGAGACCCATCAATATTTTATTTAAAAGGTATTGAAAGTACCTTTAAAATGGTATACAACATCACTCACCTTTTTGTACACATGTATACATTTTACTTTATTTCTTGAAATAATTATTTAAATTGCAGTTTAAAGTATACTATTTGTATGCTATATTTTGCTTTTGTAATAATGTTTAGAAAAACACATTTCGTCAAAATAAGCATTCATAAAATTTTGTTTTTGGTCACCCTGTACCAATACAGGGTGATAATTATGTAGGTTATATATTGAGTTTATATGGGAGGTGGTAGTGGGCGTGGTCCGATCGGCCCAATTTTATTTTTATTTTTTGCTTATGATATGTCTAGAAAATGTGCAAAATTACAAGACTGTATGTTTATTTTTCGACTTTATGCCATAAAAAATGGATTTGGGACCAGGCGAATCGGTCCACCGGTCCAGACAAACAGACACACATTGATTTTTATATATATAGAAGACAGAAGATTTATTCGCATTTGAGAATGAATTATGTGCGATTCAGGAGTAATGAAAGTTTCATTAATTTAGAAACACTTGCTTTTATTGACGGAAGTGATTTTGAAAGACTTTTTTAGATTGCAAATATTTTTGCATTTTAGAAACCGCTTAGAATGAATTAGCTTGGGTGCATGATTTAGGAGTAATGATAATGATAATTTAGGAGTAATGAAAATGTCATTCATTTTGATCTACTTCTAAGTTTATTTGCTGGGATGGAGTGTATTCCACAGTATTGCTGGCAGATTGGAGGCTGTCGACTTTATATATTAGGAAAATTATGATATTTTCTATGTTAAGTACAATATTTGTTACTATTATGTGTTCTGCGTAATTTTGTAAAAATTTTATAGACCACTCCTATTTTTAGGCAAGGCTATAAAAATGTTTTTATAGGGTAATAGTCCTCGACTATATATACCAAAATAATACTCCATTCTAAAAGGGAATAAAAGGCATTACGGATAATAGGAGATAAAGGTTGATTTTTTAGCTATTATCTTTTTGGCAACACTGGTTTAAAATGATGACGCACGTTTCGTGTTTTGTTTCACTGTCAAACATATTCAGTTTGGTCTATAATTTAACCATGAATTGTCTTACAAACGAACAACGCTTGCAAATTATTGAATTTTATTATCAAAATGCGTGCTCTGTTAAGAAAGTTCATCGCGCGCTTCCATTTTATGGTCAGTTTAATCGACCCACTGAAGCGGCTATTCGGGCTATTGTGACTAAATTTCGCACCAAATTTACATTGTTGGACATTAAACCACCAACACGCTTACGTAGATTGCGAACTGAAGAAAATATCGCAGCTGTATCGGCTAGTGTTAATGATGACCATCAATTATCGATTCGTCGCCGTTCGCAGCAATTGGGCCTCTGTTACTCAAATACGTGGAAATGCCAAAATTGGACTAAGCGGAGGGACCATTTGAGGCGCAGTCAAGGTCAACATTTGCATGAAATAATCTTCAAACATTAAATTATATGGACCGTACTATCGATTCCAATAAAGATTTCATACATTTTTCTGAATTTTATGTGTTTTTTTGAAAAACTATAGCTACCTATAGCTTTTAAAAAATCACCCTTTATTTTTATACTTGTTAGGAGCCCTCTGGGTCGAATTATCCCATTTACATTTCCAACCTTCCACACAGTCAGAGTGAGGAGCATGCACATCGAATAATCTCTTTCTTATCCTAAAACATGAATTTCGAAAACTCATTATCTACCACTTTCACAGAGGAACATACACACCAAATTTCAGCATTCTAGTGTGTGAGTTTATTTAATTATTCATTTATTCAGTCTATGGATATACAATATTCCTTACAGACTACAATATTATACTAAAAATAAATTTAATCTAATATGTTACAAAAAGTAGTTAATGAATCTAAAGTAATCTAATTGATCTAAATTAAACTAGTTACAACCGTTTGCTTGGTACCAGCATTATCCCTTTTTGTACCAGAAGTTTTTTTATTTTGTGTTGACTGTGGTCAGAAGGTTGGTTTTTGTCCATTCGAACCATAAAAGTACGAATATCGAAAGGTCTCTTTATTTTTCGCATCTATGCACTCAGAGCAAAATTTATACCGATTTTCATTATTCTAGCTGCAGCCGTTTGGTGCCATTTTTATCCCTTTTTGTATAAAAAAGTACTAATACATCAGGATACACCAAATTTTATGATTGAAGCTGCAACCATTTGTCGGTACCAATTTTATCCCTTTATTCCCATTTTGACCCTAAAAGTACGAATATCGAAAGATCTCTTTAATTTTTTCGCGTCGTTGTACTCAGAGCGAAATTTACACCGATTATCATTATTCCAGCTGCAGCCGTTTAATTGGTACCATTTTTATCCCTTTTACCCCTTTTTCTCCTTAAAAGTACACATTTCGAAAAATTTCTTTATTTTTCTTGTCATTTATGAATCATAGTCATTTGATCGGTACCAATTTTATCCCTTTTTCCCTTTTTCCATATTTCGAATTTCGAAAAATTCCTCTATTTTACGTATCTACGCGATGAGTGGTATGAACGCACCAAATTTAATGTTGTTGTTTGATTGGCATCATTTTTATCCGTTTTTGTCACATTTCGCACCCTAAAAGTGTGTTAAAGGATTATTTTTTATTCAGTGTTTTATTAGGGCTGTTTTTCTTGAAGCCGGGATAATAAGCTGCGACAACAAAACGTTAAATAATAAAACAATTATTTTTTCATATTGTGGCCAACTACAATATAAATATGTGTATCAAAACAAATTTTCAAAAAAATATTTGATGTCGACTTTTTGGGCTTAGTCTCGATAACCATAAGTTTGGCTTAATTATCGAGGCTAAGTCAAACTTTTTTAACACAAAACTATTTTTTAAAAATTTGTTGACATTGATATTGCTGTTGGCGACAATTTTAAAATATATATTTTGAGTGAAATTTTAACTTTTTATTTAGATTTTAGTTATCGCAGCTCAATTATCCAGTCTTAAAGAAAAACAGCCTTATTATCGGGGTCTCCGAATCTATAATATGTGATGAAGCATACAAAAGTTAAAAGACAAATAAACGATCTCCTGAATCTGAAGCGCAGGATCTAAATCTAATCACATCTTGCGCGTGAACTGCCGCATTTGTGATTTTATGCTTGACTTGACTTTACAATATTTCAATACTATTTGACAGTCGTATGTACGAGCGAGCCAAGTGTTTATACACACATTTCAATGCAACATCAAGTGGCAACATAATAAAGACCTTATGTTCACCATTTGTCTTGAAATATTTGCAACATTTTTATTATGCCAGCCAGCTAGCTATTCTTTGCTGCATCCAGCCTGCTAGCAAGTCAGCCAGCCAACAAACAGTAATTGTCCTGAATATTTTTCAAAGAATAATGCGACTGTGGCGGCTGCTGTTTTTTTCGTCGTGTCTCGACAACTAGCATCCTACGACCGACTGTAATAAACAGTGTCCCGGGAAAGAAAACAAAGTGTTTTGTTGCGTGTATCGGCAACAGAAAAATTACACGAAGTTAAACAAATCGTTGGACAAAATAGGGCGACGCTAAAACAGCAAATATCCTCCAAACATATATGTACTCATACGCGTACATACATGTACATATATATACAATACAAACACTCACATAAGGGTCATTACGCACGAGATTTAACTGGTCCTACTACTAATTTGTTATTCATTGGGTTAGAGGAGTACATTCTCTAATTTTTTTATTAGAAAAAAATTGGACATTTGTCTGTACGGAGAACACTCAAGAAAATTGAGATCCTAAAATTGGGTAAAATCCAGTCGTACATTTTTTCAATACAGCACAAAATCCACACCAATAGTCACGTGTGGGTTATCTGAACCCCATATTCGGCAATTTTGCTTATTGACATAGCCACCGAGTTGAAAATTAGCTTCATCCGAAAATACGAAAGTTTTCCACCTAAATTTCTTACAGTTTCCGTTAAAGACTCACCACTTTGGAAGTAAGTTTTTAATATTTCCCACATCAATAGTCACGTGTGGGCTATCTGAACCCCATATGCGGCAATTTTGCTTATTGACATAGCCACCGAGTTGAAAATGAGCTTCATCTGAAAACACGAAAGTTTTCCACCTAAATTTCTTACAGTTTCCCTTAAAGACTCACTACTTTGGAAGTAAGTTTTTAATATTTCCCAATTTTGAGCGCATTGCCTCCCACTTTGCAAATGTCAAACATAAACCTGAAAATAAAAATCGGTAGTTCAAGTTTAAAATTTTAAATGGTATATATATATATATACGGATAGAAAAACACTCGAAATCAAAACGTTTCGATGATAAGACGATGCTGCAACGAAATTTCTTTTAGTTTAATTTTGCCAATACAACGAAATCATCTCGTCGACGCAATGTCATCGTGTCGTTATTGCAGCGTTAATATTTTATTGATTCCTTTATAATCCAAATTTAAAGCTTTCGCCCCGTTTCAAAATAAACTAGGCGGCGAAACTTGAAATGGTTCTTAATACAGGTAGAAGAATGAAATTTGAAATATTTTTGACAGGTGTTCTTCTCTTTCATTTGATATATTACATTTACATACCATGGCACGAAAAAGTACGAAAATAAATTATTAAAAAATCTTTATCCTTTGGTAACTAAAAGCCCTGTATCATCAAATGAAAAACTGAGTACACAGTTTTTCTACATATGATCTTTAGATGTATGTGTATATTAGGCTGGGACGTGGTCCATACAAACGGATAAACAATTTCCATTCACCACACGAAAATAAAGTTTGAATTAATTAATGATTTAATGATGATTTGCAAAATATTTCGTTCCTAGATCAAGCCTTTTGCGAGCTAAGCGCTCATGAATTTTGTTTGTGATGGATTTTTGTCATTTTTTTCTGAAATAATAGACACTTGTAAAGCATTTTAAATATAAATTTTAATTCTTGTCTTAGAGTAACTTATTGGTCGTTTTTATAAAAAATAAATAGTGACAGTCAATACCTTTCGAGTGATGCCTAAATGATGAACATCGGAATGAAATTGACGCCGCAGCTCTGAAAATCCATCTGCTGTATTAAATTATTTTACAAACATGGAGTCAGTCAATTAATTCCATCTATTTATTTACCTTAACATCTCTTACAAAATGTTTCTAAGAGATATGAGTTTTTAGATGTTACCTTGAAAAACCACAAATAATCAATATAAATGTTCAAACATACGACCAATGAGTAGGGTTTGGGGTCCGGGAATTCCCGAATCGTTTTTCCCGGGAATTCCCGGGAAAAATTTTTCAATTTCCCGGGAATACGGGAAATATTAAAAAAATAATTTATTTATTATGTTGATCAATAATTTAATGTTACTATATAAACTGGAATTTTTAGATGTATTTCAAGTTCATATATGTATTTACATTACTGACAGTAATGAGTATTTGTTGAGTATTTGTTTATATTATATTACTACAAACAAAACTTTTCAAATTCACTAAATAGTCATTTTATGCGAAACCCAGCTAGGGGAATAAAAACTTTTTGTGATGCTATTTGCAGGATCTTTATTGTGAAATAAAAATATCATGCCGACAATACTATGGCTTACATAATGTAAATTTTGTTGTTTCCCTAGAAGAATCGAGGTGAATATCTTCTTCAAGAACAATTTACTTTACATATGTAGCCAGAAAGAAATGGTCTAAAAATAGGAATAAAGAGTGATTTTTTTGAGGTTAGGATTTTCATGCATTAGTATTTGACAGATCACGTGGGATTTCAGACATGCTGTCAAAGAGAAAGATGCTCAGTATGCTTTGACATTTCATCATGAATCGTCTTACAAACGAACAACGCTTGCAAATTATTGAATTTTATTATCAAAATGCGTGCTCTGTTAAGAAAGTTCATTGCGCGCTTCCATTTTATGGTCAGTTTAATCGACCCACTGAAGCAGCTATTCGGGCTATTGTGACTAAATTTCGCACCAAATTTACATTGTTGGACATTAAACCACCAACACGCTTACGTAGAGTGCGAACTGAAGAAAATATCGCAGCTGTATCGGCCAGTGTTAATGATGACCACCAATTTTCGATTCGTCGCCGTTCGCACCAATTGGGTCTCTGTTACTCAAAAACGTGGAAATGCCAAAATTGGACTAAGCGGATGGACCACCTAAGACGCAGCCGCGGTCAACATTTAAATGAAATTATCTTCAAAAAGTAAATGTCATGGACCAATCTAACGTTTCAAATAAAGAACCGATGAGATTTTGCAAATTTTATGCGTTTTTTTTTAAAAAAAAGTTATCAAGCTCTTAAAAAATCACCCTTTACAAAAAAAATTGTTCGCCTGGAAACTTTCAAGAGAAATCCAATAGTAATATAAATATATGCTACGGTGTATTTAAATGGACTATATCAATATTTTTATTTTTTACGAATTTATTAAATTAATATTAATTTTTTATGTTTCTATTGTTTTTACAGTTTAGAATATTCCTCCCTGTTTCTATAAAATATTTTTGTCTCCAGACAAATGAATAATTTAATTTAAATGCGTCATAACATTCTCCGTCATATGAGTTATTTGTTTCCTGTGTCAGTCAGTTCTACCTGTGATATAAATGTCAAATTCTGACGATTAGTCTACAACTTTTCAAGTTTATAATGAGAAAATGTAATTTATAATCGGAACTCACATATGTTCACGATGAGAAATGTAAATTCATAACAGAAATGTAAATTCATAATAGGAGCATGATAATTCATAATCAGCACTGTAAATTCGTAATGTGAAATGTAAATTCATATTGAGAAATATAAATTCATAATAAGAACATACAAATTGATAATGAGATATATAAATACAAAATGAGAAAATCACAATTGATAATGAGAAAATATAAATTCTTATTCAGGAATATATATTCATAAAATATAAATTCATAATCAGGAACTATAAATTCATAATCTTGAATACTTAATTTTTAATTGAATTATAGGGTGGGCCATTTAAAACTATACATTAGAATCGGCTATAAAAAGTACTGATTATATTCTAAAATTTCCTCTCCAATAAGGTTGAAATTTGTCATTTAATAATCGAAAACAATATCATTCATATGGCTACCACGACTGCCTCAGCAGTACATCATCCGAGCAACCCATTTTTTCAGTACATGACCCAATGATGCCGCCAGACCAGAGTTACAAGCCGAACCATAATTATCGGCGGCGACGGCGCTGTTCAAAATGGGTCGGCGGCGGCGGCTTTCGGCTGATTTTCCGGCTCGTTCAGTCATTCGAATACCCCTATTCATTTGACAATTTTGGGAAAATAGAAGGAACAATTTTCTTTTATTTTTTGGCAAGTAGTTCAATATTCGTTAATATTAGCCAATGTTCCAATAATTTAATATTGTTATTAGGGTATCCAATTATTCGGACGTTTATGTTAATGGATTTTTCGTTTATTTGAAAACAAAAAATTTCCAATTAATCGAATAATGAAGTCGAGAGTTATTCGATTAACCGATAAATCGAACAATTGTCCACTTAAATAAAATATAATTAATAAGAGTTATATAGACAAGATACGGCAGTTTACGGGTAGTTCAACTATATATTGAACGTTTATTATGTATCTGATTTTAATTAAAAATTGTAACATCAAATTCGAAATTCATTAGAAGTTGACAAAAATCCTAATATCTTATCAAAATAAAGAACATTCCCTTAAATGAGCATAATATCAGAAGTTATCCATTGACTTTTTTCGAATATGGATCATATGATTTATAACAGAAGTGACTTTATTATCGCGGTGTTAACCTCAATTTTTCTATGAATTTACTATTCTACGAAATTACTATTCTTTAAATTTTAAATAATTCCGAAGTTATTGCTATTTTCAAATGAAGTCGGATAAATCGTTATTTTAATATCTGTGGAGCATACAAATCAAAAATCGAAAAAAATTGTGGTTTTATATTTGGTGTTTCATAGTTTTTTACTCAAATGGAGCAAACTGGCTATTCAAAATCAATTTATCATACAAAGCATACGACGATTTCATAAGTTTTTAAAGGCAAAACTTATAATATCGATTAATCGATTATTTGGGACAATTTATTCGAATTATTCATTATTGGAAAATAATAATTTTTTATTGTTCGAACAAATATTTGACAAAAATTATTCGATTAATCGAATAAAATTTAATCGGTTGGATACCCTAATTGTTAACCCATACAATTATTTTTTGTGAGAAGGAATCCATTCCCAAAATTCATAATATAAATAAATAAATTTAATAAATATTTTTGCAATTACAGCTTTTCGTGTGAGGCATATTTGACCAGACGTTCTTGAATATCATAATCCTTCCAAAGAATGATAATACTCTACCTACTTTGACACACTAAAGAAGCACAATAGATATTGTTATTTATAGGAACACGTGAACACACGTACTGGAATTGACTTATATAAATGAAAGAAAGATCAATATATTTCACACCAGTAGGTTGTCTATGTTGACATTTATATTTTCTTTTGTAATTTTAAGTGGGTTGTCTATTTTGGTAGTAAGATTTGACTGAGCTAGAACTCTGTCAAATCACGGCGGCGTGGTTGAAGTCGATATGAGTCGATGAAATCGGCGGCGTGCTTGAGTCGATTTGAGCCGATGAAATCGGCGCGGCTCGTGCAGAAACATGCGGCGGCGGCGGCTTGTCGGCTTAAAATCGGTCGGCTTGTATCTCTGCGCCAGACCAAAATCTACACCAAACAGTGACTCGTTGTGGATGCATTGGCTTCTCAATAGTTACGTGTGAGTGTTCTCTGAACCCCATATGCGACAATTTTGCTTATTCAGATGAAAATGAGCTTCATCTGAAAACACGGAAATTTTCCACGTAAATTTCTTACAGTTGGCTTTAAAGACTCACTACTTTGGAAGTAACATAAACTTGAAAATAAAAATGAATGTTAATCTAACTTTCAAAGTCATAGTAATCGATAGTTTTATTTTTTCTGTTTTCCATCCGATCTGTTTATTTATCTGAATTTTGAATTTCACAAATTTATATTGTATTTTGTCAATTTAAAAATAATCAAAAATGATACCATTTGAGTAAAGAAGGGGTCAGCATGGCTCTTGAAGATTCTTTTTGGGCGTAAAATGACCCATACATGCACATTGTTGCATATCCTGACATGCATTCTTGTGTACGAGAAAGAGATGTTGCATGAATGTTGCCTGATGCTTCAGTGAAATGCCAAAACCAAGTTGGTCCGAAATAAATTGACATTTAATGGAGACACTTTGTTTTGGTCCTGGTGGTTGTTGTTGGTCGCTATCCGTCCGTCCATGTTGCTGATGGTGTTGTTGTCTTTGCATTTTGGAAAAAAGAGCGGCGGCACAATAGCCAACAATACAAAGCCACACTAAACCAAACATATGGATGGATTAAGGCCAACACAGCAAAAAAAAAAGAAACAAAAAGGCCGAAACCAAAAAGGTTTAGCTATCGGTAAATAAAATCTAAGTGCATATTTGTAGGAAGAAACATTGAAAGCGCTTGAGATGCCAGGAGCAGGGCGAAGAAGAGGCATTGGCGCGGGGGAACAGCGTAAGCAATCTGCCTGCACTTCCAAACACATTTGTTCGGCCATCAATTGCCAGCTATTGTTATGCTCATTCTACTCTCCAGTTAGCCAGCCATCCAGCCAGCCTGCGACCAACCAGCCAAAGCAACATCAGAAGCTACTGCTGCAGGAGCATCTGTATCAGCATTCACTGGATACTCGATGCGGCTGGATGTTGTTGGATGCTAATGTCTAGATGTTTGAGTAAAATAAATAAATTGCCCGGTATAAGTGAATTCTTGTTTCAATTATATCCATGTTAACATAATAATTTAGTAAAACGAGCACCACCATTTGCGTTTCCTTTCAATACGCAACGCAATGTAATGCATCTACATCTATATCTACATCAACATACACACAGAGAGCTGTACATACGTACAATGCATCCTAAACCAAAATCAGCAGATATAGGTATGGAAATATATGTGGGAGATTAATGAATGTTCATAGAGGTCGACATTTTAGGCTCCTTTAAAAAGGTAAATACCGAAGTTGGTTTACTTTCCCAAATTTCTTTCAGAATTTCCGGAGAGAATCTACCATCGGAGAGAGTTGCCATGTTAGAATTGGAGCAACATCAGTATAACAGTTATGTTAGTACATCAAATATTTATTATGATTATTTGGTAAAAATAAATTATTTTTTAATGTAAAAATTCCAAATAAATGGTCGAAAAAACAACTCATATAAATATATTGTAAAAATAAAAACCCATAAAAATGGATAAACTAGTAAGGAAAGGCTAAAGTCGGGCGGGGCCGACTATATGACACACTCCACTTTCTATACGAATACAATCCAACTCAGTAAAAAAGTGAAAACGGGAAGAATTTTTGTATGTTTCCTAATCATAGGCTAATATGACCTGGTCCGATTTGTCAAATCGAAAAGAATATCTGTATCGTGGATATATCCAAAGATGGAATAAAGTGACTAACTTTCACAATAAGTGTTCAAATATAACGTGTTATGCTCACTTTGAAGAAATTCGGTGAAAATTCGTGGTTTCTGGGGCGGAAAAAGTCAAATCTGGAGCGAAATTTGTATGGGAGCTATATATAAATCTGAACGGAGCTGACATATTTTTACCACAGGTGTTTCTAGTTGAAATATAAGATGTTTTGCCAATTTTGAAGAAAATCTCTTGTAATATATAGTATCTAGAGTGAAAAGAGTCAAATTGGGAGTGAAATTCGTATGGGAGTTATGTGTAAATCTGGGCCGATCTGACCCATTTTGGCCATGGGTGTTTCTAGGACAAATATAAGATATTTCGCCTAATTTGAAGAGGATCTGTTAAAATATGTGGTTTCTAGAGCAGAAAAAGTCAAATAGGGAGCGAAATTTTAATGGGAGCTATATTTAAATCTGATCCGATCTGTCCCATTTTCACCATAGGTGTTCCTAGTTTAAATATAAGATGGTTTGCCAAATCTGAAGACAATCTGATACAATATGTGGTTTCTAGAGCGGAAAAAGTCAAATCGGGAGCGAAATTTGTATGGGAGCTATATATAAATCTGAACAGATCTACCACATTTTATTTTGCCAATTGTTTTGCCAATTTTGAAGAAAATATGTTGTAATATGTGGTATATAGAGTGAAAAGAGTCAAATCGGGAGTGAAATTCGTATGGGGGCTATATCTAAATCTGAACCTATTTTCTTCAAATTAAATAGCGTTCGTCCTTGTAAAGATAAACTTCGTTGTGCAACGTTTCATTTGGTTCTGTGTACAATTACAGGTCGCAATTACAATTGATTACAAGAATAGATGAACAGACAGACGGACATTGCTAAATCGATTCAAAAAGTGGTCCCCTTGACGTTTCTACGCAATTAGAAATTCATCATTCTAGCTGTAGTCGTTTAGTTGGTACTATTTTTATCCCTCTGTACCATTGTATCCCTTGAAAGTACGAATTTCGAAAAATCTGTTCAGTCAGAGGAATGTATACTCCGAATTGCATGACTCTAGCTGCGGTCATTCGGTTGGAATTATTTGTATCCCCTTTTTCCATTTAACCCCAAAAAGTACGAATTTCGAAAAATTAGTCTATTTTCCGTGTCTACACACTCTGAGGAATGCATACTCCGAATTTCATGACTCTAGCTGCGGTCATTTGATTGGTACTATTTTTATCCCCTTTTTCATTTTAACCCCAAAAAGTACGAATTTTGAAAAATCCGTGTATTTTACTTGTCTATGCAATCAGAGGAATGTATACGCCGAATTTCATTATTCTAGGTACAGCCGTTTGGTTGGTACCATTTTTATCTCATTTTACTCCTTAAAAGTACGAATTTGGAAAAAATGCTTTTATATTATGTATCTACTCAATTAGAGGAATGTACACACCGAATTTCGTGTTTCTAGCTGTTGTCGTTTAATATGTACCATTTTTATCCCTTTTTTGCCCCATTTCACCCCCTGCAAATAAGAATCACTTTATGGTGCACGTTTTTGCTATAAGGGGAATGCGCATACCAAATCTCAAGCAAATATAAACAGACATATTCAAAAAGCATACTAAAATACGCTAAAAAATTTGGTATTATTATGGGATTTTTGTAGTCCTTGTGAGGGAAAAAAATTTCCCTTTGGGCCGATTTCTCCCCTTTTCAATCCCAACCGATCTACGACTATAAGATGCATTTATGGAAAATTTGAACGTTCTAGCTCCTTTCGTTTAGATGCTAGCGTGCTTTCAACAGACGGACATGGCTAGATCGTCTTAGAATTTTATGACGATCAAGAATATATATACTTTATAGGGTCTCAGGGCGATATTTCAAGGTGTTACAAACGGAATGACAAAGTTAGTATACCCCCATCCTGGAGGTGGAGGGTATAAAAAAATCTTTTGTAGACACATCATAACTACCTTCAATTTAAGGTATAACCGGGCGTTGTGTACTTATAATCGCACAATGATAGTACAAATATAGGGTGGGACATGTAACATTTTAAATTAGAATCGGCTATAAAAATGTACTGATTTTTTTTAAATTTCTGGTTTTATTGGAAATGTTGAACTTTGTCATTTAATAATGGAACACAATATCATTCATATGATTAACACGACTGGCTCGGCAGTACCTCATCCGATCAACCCAATTTTGAAGTACAGCCCAAAATCCACGCCAAACAGTGACTCGTTGTGGATGCATTGGCTTCTCAATAGTCACGTGTGGGTTCTCTGAATAGTATCTCTATATCCCTATAGTATCTCAGGTCCATATTTCAAGGTGTTACAAACAGAATCACAATCTTAGATGTTTGATCTCGCTTTTATGCATAGTGTTATAGGTACATCTGAACAATTTTGGGTTTGTTTCAGTTTCACACAAACAATGCATGTCTCCAACTAAAGGATGCAGTTAAACTTACCACCTTTGTTGGACTGATGTGGGGTGCTATGTAAAGTCTTCACATGAACAAAAACCCACCAAGTCCATGTGAGTACATACTTCCCTCCATAGCTGCTGGACAATTTCCACTGAAGTTTCTCGTGAAATTTGATTATTGTTATCGTTCTTTTCGTGTTTTCTCTACAACAAAACGTTTCTTCTCATGCTCGGGGAAAAAATCTTTTGTTTCGTTGCCATATCAGCGGTTACGAGGGCGGATTGGAAAGAACCACCATTCAACAATCATCACATTACACAACTTTTGAGCCATTTAAAATGTTTAATTAGAACTACTCGATAAAGATATTTAATCTGCTCCACACTCTATTTGCAGAGAAGGAGATTTAAGTTGAAGATGAAGCGTTGACGCGCATGTCGCACACTGGGTAGGGATGTATAGTTGGAGCAAAAAGTCGATTTTCGACTTTTGGAAATATATGAATAGTCGATTTTTCGACTTTTGCAAATATATGAAAAGTCGACTTTTTGATTTTTTCGACTTTTAAAAAATCGATTTTTCGACTTTTGAAAACTCGACTTTTGAAAATTCGACTTTTGGACTGTTGCAAATAAATAAAAAGACGAATAGACAAAATCAAAACCAAATCGAGAGACATTTATATTGGATATATAAATCTGAACCGATCTTACCCACTTTTTGCATAGATGTTCTAGTTGTTATGTCAAATTTGAAGAAAATCGGATAAAGGATGTGTTTTCTAGAGCGAAAAATTTAAAATCGGTATTCAATAACTTACATTCATTGATGCACAAAGACGAAAACAAAATTCGACTTTTTGACTTTTGGAAAGTCGACTTTTGGCAATGATAAAGTCGATTTCGACTTTTTTCTCCCAAAAATCGATTAATCGAAAGCCGATTTATAGATCCCTAACAATGGTATAGCTTCTTATATTTGAGTGTAAACAATATAAGAAGTGCTCGTAGAGTGATGAAACTTGGCACCAAGCATTTTCTGAACAAAATTAAGGAAAATATGAAGTGTCAACAAAATCGGGCACGACAATCACATACCGTCCATGTAACTTAAAATTAATTTTTCATACAAAAATTGTGTGTTTCGCTTCGAATGATTCGAAATTTTACAGAGAGTTCACAATTAACTAAATAAATAAGCTCTGAAAATTTCATCATCATAAACCGCCCATATAACTCAAAGCGATTTTAAATTGCAAACGCTGAATTTTATAAAGCCATTTTTATTCAATGCAATCCAAGTAACATTTTTTAATTACAAAGAAGGTCCTCGTGTTACGATAATTAAGTGACTTCACAGCATTTTTTCTAAGAAACTGATTATGGAAATTTCTTATTGAAGCACTTTTCTATAGAATTGCATCATTAGATTTTTGAAAATTGTGTGTCGTCGGAATGTTATCAATTCTATATAATTAGAAAATTTTGTTTTTTTGTTCAATACTTCTATGAATATTTTCTTCAAATTTTCTTGTTTCCTCCTTATGATAGCTGTCATCATAAAATAATAAAAAATAAAACAAAATATTCTGTTATCTAATTTGTAAAGTGGGTTTCCAAAAATTTAAAAATCAGAATTGAAAAAAATATTTAGCATCTAGAAAGAGGGCCATAACTTCTACATTTATCCCATAGATCCATTACACGTCGACATTGTTTTCTTCGTCAAAATGTTAGTTATTAAAAACATTGTTTTCCATTTTTTCTATTGCTTATGGATTTTTTGACGTTTTTGAAACTTTAGAAACTGAACCACTGTTTCTATGTGAAAATAAAATTCGCAACATTTGTAGTCATCATAATTTCGTTAAATGGGTCATATAAGCAGGTGTTATCGGACTTATATTTTCAAAATTAGACTACAAATCCATCGGCGAATTTGGAGTTTTAGTAAAAAAATAAATAAAAATAAATGTATAAAAACTCCACGAGAGTATTATGTCTTTGTGCATTTGTTTGTAACACCCAAAAGGAAGAGTGATAGACCCATTGTTAATTATACAGATCGGCTTAGAATCACTTTCTGAGTCCATTTAGTCTGTCCATCTATTGTTGTAATCAAGATACAGGTCGCAATTGTAGCCAGAACTAAACGAAACTTTGCACAACGAAGTTTTTCGGGACAAGGACGAACGCTATTTAATTTGTAGAAAATCGGTTCAGATATAGATATAGCCCCCATACGAATTTTCTTCCCGATTTGACTCTTTTCACTCTAGATACCACATATTTCAAAAGATTTTTTTCAAAATTGGCAAAACATCTTATAGTTCAACAGGAAACACCTGTGGTAAAAATGTGTTAGATCGGTTCAGATTTATATATAGCTCCCATACAAATTCCGTTCCCAATTTGAATTTTTCCGCTCTAGAATCCACATATTTTAACAGATTTTCTTCAAAATTCGCAAAACACCTTGTATTGCAACTGGAATCTCCTGTGGTAAAAATGTGTTAGATCGGTTCAGATTTATATATAGCTCCCATACAAATTTCGCTCCCAATTTCAATTTTTCCGCTCTAGAATCCACATATTTTAACAGATTTTCTTCTAAATTCGCAAAAAACCTTATTTTTAAACTAGGAACATCTGTGGTAAAAATGTGTTAGATCGGATCAGATTTATATATAGGTCCCATACAAATTTCGCTCCCAATTTGAATTTTTCCACTCTAGAATCCACATATTTTAACATATTTTCTTCAAAATTGGCAAAACATCTTATATTTAAAATAGGAACACCTATGGTGAAAATAAGTCAGATCGGTTCAGATTTATATATAGCTCACACTCAAATTTCGCTCCCGATTTGACTCTAGAAACCACATATTTTAACAGATCTTCTTCAGGTCTTTTAAAATATCTTATATTTCAACTAGAAACGCCCACGCTGAAAATGGGTCACATCGGTTCAGACTTACATATAGCTCTCATACACATTTCGTTCCCCCAGAAACCGCGTATTTTCAGAGAATTTCTTAAAATTGAGCATAACACGTTATAAAGGGTGATTTTTTAAGAGCTTGATAACTTTTTTTTTTAAAAAAACGCATAAAATTTGCAAAATCTCATCGGTTCTTTATTTGAAACGTTAGATTGGTCCATGACATTTACTTTTTGAAGATAATTTCATTTAAATGTTGACCGCGGCTGCGTCTTAGGTGGTCCATCCGCTTAGTCCAATTTTGGCATTTCCACGTTTTTGAGTAACAGAGACCCAATTGGTGCGAACGGCGACGAATCGAAAATTGGTGGTCATCATTAACACTGGCCGATACAGCTGCGATATTTTCTTCAGTTCGCACTCTACGTAAGCGTGTTGGTGGTTTAATGTCCAACAATGTAAATTTGGTGCGAAATTTAGTCACAATAGCCCGAATAGCCGCTTCAGTGGGTCGATTAAACTGACCATAAAATGGAAGCGCGCAATGAACTTTCTTAACAGAGCACGCATTTTGATAATAAAATTCAATAATTTGCAAGCGTTGTTCGTTTGTAAGACGATTCATGATGAAATGTCAAAGCATACTGAGCATCTTTCTCTTTGACACCATGTCTGAAATCCCACGTGATCTGTCAAATACTAATGCATGAAAATCCTAACCTCAAAAAAATCACTCTTTACTTCAACTGGAAGAACTTATTGTGAAAGTTAGTCACTTCATTCCATGTTTGGATATAGACCCGAAAAAAATATTATTCTCGATTTGACAAATTGGACCAGGTCATATTAAACTGTGATTAGGAAACATACAAACATTTTTCCGTTTTCATTTTTTTACTGAATTGAATTGTATTCCGATAGAAAGTGGAGTGTATCATATAGTCGGCCCGCCCGACTTTAGCCTTTCCTTACTTGTTTAATATTGTTTTTGAGTTTAGAAAGTCAAACATTTTTGTTGCATTGTGTTATTGGATTCTTAATGTTTATTTTTTATTTCCAATATTTCTACCATCTAAAATTTAATTGCACAACTTAATAATGCCTTCCCCAGATCTGCCCTCGTAGGCGATTTTCGAAACAAAAATCCTGTGCTTAAGCACATACCAATCGATGACAAAACAAACGCGTTGCATGCAGTAAAATTGTTAGCATTGAACAACAAGAGCAGCAGCAACAACATCATCGTCAACAGAATCAATAGCTGCATCAGCACCTGAAATTGTTTCTTCCCCGCGGGGGACACACGGAGAGAGATGGAGAGAGGGCGAGATATCAATGCGATCTCATGTTGTCGGTATTTAATCTCCATTCCATTGTCCTAAACATCTGGGTGTTCACAGCAACTGCCAGCATCACTACCGTAGTTCGTTTAACAAGCACTGGATGATGGGCTCTTCTTGAAGCTTAAATGATTTCCCCAAAAGAAGACCATCTAAATGAAGCAGGACTAGATGCACTCCTTATGAATACTGCCGCCTGATCGTTCTTAAAGAAGGACACGAACACTTTCACTTGTCATACGAAAGTGGGTCAATTGTACCCGTATGTCTTGTCTTAAGAAGTCCTTTGCAAGTGCTGTTCGTAAAACCCCTACCATCGATTGTTTCAATGTTGCCCTCCG
Organism: Polietes domitor; assembly: GCA_947397865.1. Taxonomy (NCBI): domain Eukaryota; kingdom Metazoa; phylum Arthropoda; class Insecta; order Diptera; family Muscidae; genus Polietes; species Polietes domitor. The sequence continues at coordinate 49,871,373 of OX377621.1, forward strand.
CTTGTTTGTCCAGCAGGCCGCACTTGTCCTGTGGAGACGATCGGTATGTCGAAGACCTTTAATTTGCAGCATTCGCTAGTTTTTCGTTCTGTGTTGTGACAAAAGTCAATAACTACTCCCTCTCTGTGCCTGTGCCTCTGTCCCTCTCTCTCTCTGGGCGACATGTTATTATTTTAATAATATGTTGGCAATTTGTTAATTGCTACCTAAGTTTTACACAATCATTAAAAACGAAATAATGCCATTCATTCGCCGGTTATGACGACTCGACTCTGTCCGTCGTCTGTGGCTATCACAAAAAGGCAGGTCTGACAGACTACCTACCTGGAAGCGCGCGCGTTCTTTTTGTTTGGAGGGTGACGGACACATTTAGCTGAAAACTTGTGACATTCGACAAGTTGGCAAAAATTTACACATTTTGCATTTTTATCATCTGCCAATAATCTGATGAGCGTGAGTCTTTGAATGCGAATATTAAAATAAAATTGCATGTTTGCCACTTGGGCATTGAGTCGATCTAAAACTAGTTTTAGCCAACAGCAACAAATTGTTATTGTAGTCTGTGGAGCGATTATGCAGTTAAAAGGTGGTAGCTGCTCATTTGTGATGTTACTCTGTTTCAATAAAATACACCTATGATTTATAGTGCGTACTTGAAAAAAATTGAAATATTATTTCATTGTAGGGAAGATAAGTGAAAAAGCGGCGATAATTCGATTTTTTTTCAGCCGAAGTAGTTGAAATACTACCCTATTTTATGAAACATAGTATATATTGTAAAATAATGGTCCTGCAACATATTTTGGGGCTGTCTCGAAGTATAACACCGTGCGACAATTTTACATTTCATTGGACTTGGCCATATACACATGAAACTGGATATCATATGTAGAAAAACTGTGTACTCAGTTTTTCATTTGGTGATATTTTCTCCTTTTACAGGTCTTTAAAATTTTAAGGATATAGCATTTTATTTAAATATTTCTACCCATCAGTTTATGTCAAACGACAACCTCATCAAATGGACAAATGACAACCTCAAGAAATTGAAAAAAAATGTTTTTCAGGACAAAATATTGTAAATGTCATTTGAAAATGTTGTCCTTCCATATGCTTGAGAATTTCAAATATATTTTTTTTAGTTTTTTCGTTTGCATTTTTTTGGTCTGCAATCAATATTTGATTTGAACTGGGATATTGTCCTGGCTCAAGACCATTTTGCTTCTATATTTAATAGAATGCAAATTTATTTACAAATGGCATGGTGACATTTATTACTTGGCTGCAGACTACCACGATCATGATTTCGACCATGTCAAAAGTCTTTTCAAGTGGCTTCGCAGCGACTTTTCAACATCAAACCCGGCCTCTATAAGGAGATGATTCTCACAAACGAACGAGAAGCACAACTCACTTGCCGAATTTGCGTTTAAAAAATCGCACCAAGTAATAAAGCACACATCCCATCTTACAAGCATCTCATTGAGTTGCATATGTAAGTATGTGTATATGCAGTTATAGTTACCCAGCAATACTTCTGCGAAGCCACTTGAAAAGACGTTTGACATGGTCGAAATCATGATCGTGGTAGTATGCAGCCAAGTAATAAATGTCACCATGCCATTTGTAAATAAATTTGCATTCTATTAAATATAGAAGCAAAATGGTCTTGAGCCAGGACAATATCCCAGTTCAAATCATATATTTTTTTTTCAAAAAATATATATATGTTGAAACCTTATACTTATTTTACTTCACGTGGCTTTATTAGTTAAGCATTAATAAAAATTCCTATTATTAGTTAAATATAAAAAATTTTGGACTATAACAAAGCCGAATACTATCGAAGAGTTATGTATAACATTTTCTGTTGTATTTTGGTTTTCTAAACTCGAAAACGATATTAAAAATTTTTAAGGTAAATTAAAAAAATATTGTATTTATACCCTCACTCTACAGAGTAGGAGGTATATATCATTCGGGACCGAAAAAAAGTGTAACGCATTGAAGGAGTGACTTAAGACCCTAAGTATGTTTGGACCAAATCCGTTTCACGACTTTTTAAGATGTTTGACCCATGTCCGTCCGTCCGCTGACTGGTGTACACGATAACTCTCGAAAGGAGTTGAGGAATCATTTCAAACTTTGCACATGGTAATATTTTTCCCAAACTTAGTTTAAGGTCCAAGATGGGCGAAATTGCCACGCACCTTCTGATAACTCCCACACAAATAACCCATATTCCAATGTTAAATAAAAATCCATATAACTTCCACATGGATGTTCGGAATCAGCTATATTTAGGTATTTGAAATTGTTTTCATAATATCTTTAAGTGTACTAAATATGACAGTTTTTGCCACCCCTCTCCTAGTACCTCCCACACAAATCACACAAAACTACGTAAAATTAAAGCTGTTATAACTTCTATACGAATGACCGGAATACTGTGAAATTTGATATTTAGCAACGCCTTTATAGTGGTTACATTCGCATAGAATATGTGCGATATTGCCACACCCCTTCTGGTATCTCCCACACAAGGTGGCATAAACTTTGGTTAGAATAAAACCGACATAACATCAAAGTAATTTGCAATTTGATATTTGAAAATGTTTTCATAATCACTTCAAACCTAAAAAATATTTACGCTTTAGCCACGCCCCTTCTTGTACCTCCCACACAATTGTCTCTATTCTATGTAATATTAAATCCTTCATAACTTCAATACTGCTGCATGGAATCCTCTATGACTTGATATTTGATCATGTTTTTACAATTGTTTTACAAATGTGGACTCCTCCTAGTACCTTCCACACAAATTATCCTGCCCTATGTTAAATTTAATTCCTATAACTTCTCTGAGAGTGAGGGTATATATAAGTCGGTTTAGCCGACTGAAGATTACTTACTTGTGTTTCTCTCATTTTGGAAATATAAGTCCGATAACACCCGGGTAAATTAAAATTTACCCTTTCACAAATTTTGCATTCATTTGGAAATGGTGGTTTAGGAACGGTCTTTCAAAATTTGGGAAAAAAATATTTTTTTCCCGAAAAAAATCAATTTTTTAAAAATAGAAAAAAGTTTGACAAAAGTATTTACAAACAAATTAGATAACAGAATATTTTTACTTTGTAATAGCTGGCATCTTAGTGAAGCAAACAAGGCCTAGTTAAAGAAAATCTATGGATAAATGTTGAAATTATTGTCCTTCTTGTAGAGGTACATGTTGTCTTCACGTATGACTAAATCAATTTAAGCAAAAGCTTTGTAAAAAATGACACGATTTTTAAAATTCCCTTACTTCTAAATAATGTCATACTTCTTATATTCATAAATTTTCGTTAAAAGTGCCTGATTTTCTTCGTCAAGAAGCTCTTACAGACTAAAACAATATATATTTCGCGTCTACAAAGAGTATCATAACTTCTACATTTATTCATAGATTTTTAAATATAAAAAGTAATACAATAAAACAAAAAAATATAAATATAATATATAAAATATAAATATATAAAAAATAAAATATATAAAAAATTTCCGACCTTTTTTTCTTTTTTATGTTTTTTTTGAGCCAGCAAAAATAAATATTTTTCGAGAAAAAATAATCCTAAACAGCTGTTTCAATGTGAAAGTTTGATTCGCAACATTTGTGGACATCAGTTGAATATATAAGCGGGCGCAATCGGACCAACATATCCAAAATGAGACTGCAAATAGGTGCATTTAATTTCTTTGGAGTTATGTGAATTCAAAAGTCTTCGTCAATAAGTCACCTACAACATTCAATATTTGGAAGCTAACACTAATTGCGTAATTCCCTGCAAATAGTGATGGGAAAGCTAGATTTTCCGAGTAGAACACCAACGTTGGTAGTAGCGGCCAACATTTGAATAAAATTAACTTTAAAAAGTAAGTGCCGAGATTGTTCTTTCGGGTCATATACGGGTTCAGATATGCAATGTCATTTTATAAGTTTCAATTGAAATTTAAAAATAATTTAAATGAATCACCCTTTACTTGGCAGGAACGAACATTGACATTGAAAGTAAACCAAGGTCCTATAAAATTTTTAAAAAATTAGCTTATATTTTTAATTTTAAACGTTTCATACAATTATTTCATAAACATTTCATATTTCATAAAATAAAATTGTTAAATTAGTGAAACTGTTTCATAAGATCAAAGAAATATTTCATAGTATTAAAGAACAAATTCTTAAATATTATGAAATGTGTCATAACCAATAAAATATTTGTGTTATTCTATAGTTTTTATGAAATATTTCATAACTTACAACCACATTTCTAGTGTGCCGACTTTATTCGTTGAATGCTAGCAATTCTCGTTTGTCCCCTGTTAACTCTGACATAAGTATGAACCTTGATTTAGTTCAAAGACATATTCATTGCAAAGACTCACGCAATGGTGGTGTGTTTTTGATTGGTTATTATTTTTGTTTATATTGGTAACTTCATTTGTTAAACTCTTTCATAAAATTTATGAAGTTTCTTTATAAAATCTATGAAAATTTTCATAAATCATATTATGAAAAATAAAATTATACTTTCTAAGAAATATTTCATAAATTCTATGACACTTTTCATTGATTTGTGCTTTATGAAATATATTTCATACATTTTATGAATTGTTTCTTTGGCGACGTTTTAAGGAAAATTATCACTGAGGTTAGGACAAAATCATAAATATTATGACGATAATTCTTTCAGTGTAGGAAGGCGAATATCAAAGCGTAGTCTATATATCAATTATTTGATTTTTTGCGGAATTAAAATTTGTAGGTAAATTTTCTTGTACAAAAAACTGTATTTGTTATTCCAAGTAATACATAAACATTTCACAATGTTTTTGTATTTAACCGGCATCCGCAGGATAATGAGTTTAGTGAACATTCTGTATAAAGTCAAAAGCTCATTAGAAAACATACTTAGACCCTTACTTCGTCAACAAGTATATCCAATTTTCTGTATTTATCGCAGAACGTTGCAGCAATGAAAAATGTTTCGTTAAATAAATTAACTAAAAACAGGAAGAACGAAAATACGAAATGTACGAAAACTTAAATTCGTAGTATAAACGTTCAAATCGCGTCAGCAACAAAGCATGAAGAGGCTAAATACCAATTTTAAGGGAAAAAGTTTAATTTTAAAGTAATTGTGATTTTTGGAATTTCTTAAAACATAAGGACCGCACTATTTGTTTAGTTGTTGGTCCTCAATAGATTAAATTTGAAGTAAAAGCTAAAACATAAAAGGCGATACGTGCCTTTATAGTGAATATCTTAAAACACAAATCGGAGTAAAAATGTGGAATTTACAGCGGATTTTGTAAAAAAGGCAATAAAAAATAGCAATAAAGTCCTAAAAGACTGGCCAGCTTACGATTCGACAGTGAAAAATCCGAAATATTTTGGGAGAACATATTAAACAAACCAAAGATTGATTTTTGTCGGGAATATCAACAACTTTTTTGAAGTCAGCTTAAAGTAAGTTGGTTTAATTATTTCTATTAAATATTTTTAATTTGGACTGTAATTAAAATAAAAAATAATGGAAATTAATTAAAAAAGATCGATAATGTTAAATTGGTTATTAGAAAATTGCAAGGAAATGAGAAAAACAATTTAAAAATAGTTTTTAGATTTGACAATTTTGTATTAAACTAGAAGCAATTTGCTTTTCTATTTGTATATTCCACAACATAAAGTTTTTTAATTACCTTATGACTAGACCTTGCACTTTTGCATATGGGCATCTCCCAGTGGCCCGGACGCGACATTCGCACGCATTAAACTACGCCAAAAACAAGAAAGAAACCTAAAAAGTCGATCAGCCTTTTTAGTGTTCTAAAGCGCTTAGAGTACTACATTTTAAAAATATATCGTCAGGATTTAGTACAACTTAGTACAAAATTATAAACAATTTTACATTGAAACGGACGCGACAAAAAACAGAAGTACTTTTGAAGGTCTTATAGAAATACACAAAGTTCAGCGATTTTTTGAGAACTTTGTTTTTCCTTAAATACATGTAAATGAAGGTCAGAGGATTTATTTTGATCGTAGATTTATGAAATATGAGAACTATCTCTTATTTTTTTAATTAGGACGGACGCGACAATTATTTCCACTCGTAGTAACAAAAATAGTAATTTTCGTTATAACAATTCAACTTTTAATCAACTTCAAGTTTCATAATAAAAAAGTTGTCGAAATAAGGAAAAAATAAAGTTGAAAGCTATTAGTGTGGTCTGATTTAATTTTTTTGGTAGACCTTTTTTGGGAGATGACCATATGTGCATTTCCCTGGTCTCATACGTTTCAAAGAGGTGAAAAACAAATTTAAATTAATAACTTAAATATTTGTACTTCTGTGTATATTCGTGCACAACATCAGAAGCTCTATAGTTACTTAAAAGAAGAAAACAATGGAAGTGCTTTGCCCTAAAATTTTTGCTACTAAAGACGGCGACGTGAAATTCGAAGAAAATGTTTTTTCATAAAAACGATGAAATCCTTCATTATATTTATGAAGACATTTCATAACACAACTATTTAATTTTTTACGACATATTTCATAATATTTAAGAATTGTTTCTTCTTCCAATTTGTAGTGAAAATGTTATGATTTGGATGTTCTTGTATTTGATGTGAAAAAACTTTAAGTAGGCCACAATACAACCAATAGTCTCACCTGAACTTTGAGCTACACTGAAAGAATTATCTTCATACTATTTATGATTTTGTATTAACCTCAGAGAAAATTTTCATTGATAAGTCGCCAAAGAAACACTTCATAAAATGTATGAAACATGATTCATAAAGCACAAATCAATGAAAAGTGTCATACAATTTATGAAACATTTCTTAGATTTCTATGAAATGGAGTTCTTCATTCTATGAACTTTTGTCATACAAGTTCATTATTTTTAATAGTATGATCTAAATCAGGGTAAACACTTATGTCAGAGTTAACAGAGGACAAATGAGAAATGCTAGCATTCAACCGAATAAAGCCGACTCACTGAAAATGTCGGCAAATGAAGCATTTCATAAAAACTATGAAATCCTTCATTATATTTATGAAGACAAACAAATATTTTATTGGTTTTGACATATTTCATAATATTTAAGAATTTTTTCTTTAATAATATGAAATCTTTCTTTGATCTTATGAAACTAAGTTTCACTAATTTAACAATTTTGTTTTATGAAATATGAAATGTTTATGAATAAATTGTATGTAACATTTCCTGTTTTTAATGAATTTTTCATACATATTAGGAAAAACTTCACTAAATTTATGAAAAACTGTTTATGAAATCACTTCATAAATATTATGAAGGATTTCATAGTTTTTATGAAAATGAAATTCTTTCAGTGTACCACAGATACTCGTACAAATGTCTTTGAAACGAAAAATTTGAAATCAAAATAAATAAATAAATCCATGTCTTCGTCAGCCATGCCAATGCTTTGAATATTTCTGTTCGTGATCATAAAAAGGATGCCAGAAATATTTCTGCTGTGTGTTTTTTTCATTCGATTCCTTAACTTTTTTCAGCTTTTGTTTTGAGCAAAAATGTGAATTGGTTTCTTAACTTTGTGCTGCAGAGGAAAACAAAGTGAATATGGTGTGAATATGCATTAACACTCTCTACTCACTATGCCCCGTCTCTACTCGCTGCACCTTGGTTGACTAACCTCAACGATATCTGGCTTAGACTGCTGCTTGCTTTACAGTTGCAGATAATATGGAATTGTTTGAAATGTTTGCCTCTGTGTCCTCTGCAGTAAGCGAACAGAAATCGTTATAAATCTTTTCATCTGATTCGGTTTGCCACGGAAAGGAAAGCACAGCAAAGCAAAGGTTCATTTTTATTTTTATATCGGCGGTTTTGGGTATTTGCGGTGACTGCGATATCTTCCGATGGCATTTCGACGACAATGCTGGAATGCGTTTGCGTATGATATTCAAGAATGGAGAGTTTTATCCAGCTGATAGCAAAGATTGCCAACTCTTGATAAGTAACAAAAAAAATCGCTGGATCGATAACCAACCAACCTACCTACCGGCAACACAACATTCGTACGTACACGAGTAAACACAGCAGTGTACAAAAATTTGCATAAATATGATCACAAAAACAAAGAAAAAAAAACAACAAACGGCCAAAAAATAAAATCGTGGGATAGAAATGTTTGCCAAGAGCTCGAAGAGCCGAAATTCTAACTGAGACCAAATAAAAGACAAATCAAATTGTCTTCGTGTATTTGGGCCATGATTTCGTTGGAAAAGGTGTTCGTTTTATAAAGGAAAACAAATCGAAATCGATTTAAAGTACAGAATTGGGGGATTTCATTCATATAACTTATAATTTACATAGAAGCAATCAATCACAGTTTTTACAGAATAATAATAAATAAATATTATTATTTGTTGATATTTTTATTTTGGTCTGTAATATATAAATTGAATTTCAATTGGGATATCAATCACAGTTTTTACACAGAAACAATAAATATATATTTTTTGATATTTTTATTTATGAATTTGAACATGACTTTCTTCTGCTGCTGCCTGTATCTAGTTTGTTAGGCGATCATTATAGCCATAGTCTTCACAGATATTTGCCTCTGACGTGTAATTAATTAGTTATTAATTTTTTATATGTACATATTTAATAGCTTCAAGTGTTTTAAACATCGTCGTTGGTTGGCCTAAAAATGTTTTCCGGTTCAGAGAAAATGTTTACGTTTCTTTCAATCAGGCGTGTTTCGCCCGCGGCCAAAACAAACTGTTTTGGAAAAGTGGCGGCGATAAAGATCAATACGAGTACTTACGCAGGAGAGATGTTTTCGCATATCGATCATGTTATGTTAATTGTTTTTGCAACAACATTTTCTGTTGCATGTTGAACAGTGTAAGTGATTCAGTTGCTGGCAGTTAGCTATGCTTGGCTACATTTTAGTTGTAGCCATTGAGTAAACAATTTTCCATCGATAATTTACATTTTATTGCAGTTCGAGTATTTTTTAAATTATTCAAATGTGTCGAGGGGTGCTCTTTTGTTGTTGTGAGATCACATATACTACTTGACGGGCCTGGTGATCGACTGGCCGCGATTGGCTGGTGTGTGGTTTCGCAGAAATCTTAAAATAAAAAATCTTTCGGAGTTTGTATGTCGTCATCACACATGATGAAAAATGCCTACTACAGATAGTAATCTTAAACGAGGCCGGAGCGTAAAGTAGTTGGAAAACCTGTAAAAGTTTCATCAAAAACGATTTTGAATTCAAGTCGCTCCGCAAAAACCATTTACAATTTGCGGGGTAAAGTAATTTGTTACAGATATTTAAGTTGGAAGGGTCTCCCGACTTCATAAAGTGTACTCATTACCATTTGCATTCCATTGCCCTCATAATTACATTTAAGTAACAAAGAACGAATTGTTAATAAAAATATAAATTAAATTTAAATTTCTAAAATAGATTGACTTTTTTAGAATAATAATTTTATGCCATAATTGTTTGAATACAATTTTGTATATGTTGCTGTCGCGACTGCCTCGATTGTGGAACATTATCGAAGTTAAATTTTCGACCACTTTTTGAAGCGGTGTTGTCTTCCAATGTGTCCATCCATAGTTACTTTACATAATTGGATGACTTTACGTAATCCACCGAAAATAATCTAAAGGCGTTAAATGACACGAGCTTGGTGTCTAATATATCCATTTCGAGAAATAATCTTTTCCGGTGTTTGATGCGGTGCATGATATACCACCCTGTCCTGTTGAAAAACATCAGTCGACCTTCCATTCCATTGGGGCACGAAATGACCGGCAATCATGACTCCATACTTCTCGTCACGCTAACGTTCTGCCCGCTCTCCTTTTTAAGGAAGTAAGCGCCAACGATTCCACCGACCCATAATGCATCCCAAACAGTGAGTGCATCGTAGATTCTTCTTGTGGATTATCTTTACTCCAAATGCGGCAATTTTGTCTATTGACATGTCCACTGAATGAAAAATTAACCAAAAATGAGTGGGTTCATTTCCAGTTGATTTTACGCCTATTGACCAAGGCGTAAAAGGCGTTCGTAATTCGCTCTATTTTTGATGGAATGGCAAACTGACTTTAGAGTCTGACACAAAATGTCGTCAATGAATATAAAAAAAAAAAGAGGGAGAAATAACTAAGGTGATTCCGCGGTCAACCTATGCCCGTCGTAACAACACGTATATTTGAGGAAACTCGATGTAAATCGAGATGTGTCAATGTATACGCGTTCTTATAATACGATCTCTGAAGAAGCTCGATAGAAATCGACAGAAGCGAATGAGCTTCGTTATAGTCTTGAAATGTCTTGGAGATATGGAGAGCAACGACCTCAACCTCACCTTTCTGCCATCCTAAGAAAGAAAGTCATATCTCAATTTTAGTAGTTTTGAGGTATTAAGTTTTTGTATAGGTAAGAAATGGTAGATATGGACATTTTCCTTAACGTTTTTCAGTCATTTACAGTTGAAAATGGATCTTATAACAAAAAAATCGGAAGTTCATTCACGGTTCCGAATCTGCTCTTATATCATGTTTTGTATTTTGGCACTTGTGATTTTCTTTCTTAAGAAGATCATTGGTCTTCAGGTAGCCCAGGGAGAAAGAAATCCCGAAAAGAAAAATAAAGGGAGATAGAGAGAGTCACTGTCGTTACCAAAAGCGATTAGCTTCGTCAAACTGTAAATAGCCCTGGGAGAAAGAAATCACAGAAAGAAAAATAAAAGGAGAAATAAAGAAAGAGTTCTCTCGCGGCTAACCTATGCTGGTCGGAACGAATGGAAAGATCTCTGAGGAAGTTCAATATAAATCGAGTGAAGTCACTGCCGACACCAAAAGCGGTGGGATTTGTTATGAATACGTGCCAAATTGTATCAAATGCCTTGGAGATGTGGAGAGCAGCGACCTTACTCTGGATGGATCGTCTCCAACGTTCTGAAAAGCCACCAAATCCCCCCCCCCAACATGAATTCCCACGGAAGCCATACTGTCGATTATTAGGAATGACATTGGTCTTCAGATACACTTAGGGAGAAAGAAAAAAGAGAGAAATAAAAAACGGTTCTCCTGCGGTCAACCTTTGTTCATTCGAACAACACGTATAGTACGATCTCTGAGGAAATTCGATATTAAACGAATTTCGATACCCATGAGTACGCAGTGACATACTGTAGCAAAGCCCTTGACTAGATAGAGAGAGAACAATGATCTCAACCTCTCCATACTCGTGGATGAATCGAATCCAACGTTCCATCAGGATCTCCGTACATCGATTGTTATATAAATCAAATAGAAATATTGAAATTCCATCCGTAACTGGAGATTTATTTAAAACAATAACTCCACGTTTTCGGAAAACGTGGAGTGGTTTATTTGTTTTTTCGGTAATAACGAATTCCTTGTAAATATTTCAACCAGCATTGTCAACTGAGTTAGTAAATATTCGGTCATATTTTGAGTTGGGATAGCGGAATAGGTATTAGTTTCAAGTATGATTTACCTTGGGAGAAGAAAGAACCGTATCAGGAAGACGTTGTTTGTACAGAAATCTTCCAAATCTTGCTTGCATAGCAGATCATTGGTGGGTTTTTTATTTAAAAGTCATTTCGGAGCGCTTCCTCAGCAGAAGTTTTGCATGTCTGCTTAAACTAACCTTTACTTAATCTTTCATCCCATTAAGATAATATTTACGAACATATCAACAGAATTTAGAAAGCAAAGCTTCCAGTTAAATGAGCTGGCTCCAACGTGTCCTGTGATATGTTTATAGCCTGATTTGGGGCTGAAGTCAAACGAAGGACGGAATAGGAAAATGATGCTGAACCAGTACAATGAACCCGTACTACAAAGAGGTGCAATAACATTAACTTCATACTTTTCCGACTGCGTAGATAAGAAAATATCAATAATTTTATGAAGTTGAGAGACTCGAGTGGGAAAGCCAAGGGGAGTTGTGGACATCCAAATCACTAGCAACAACAGTTTCACCATTAGCACAATCGCATGAACATATTATCTCTAATGATATCCATATATAAAAATCTCTAATGATATCCATGTATAGAATTCATTTGGCACTTTACTGTGGTCTTAGCCTTTGATATCCTGTAATCGTACTGGCTTCGATGGTCCTTCGAGACGATCGTTGGTAGAATGAGAGTGGCTTGAGCATAGTTGGATAGAAATCCAATGTAATATAATTAAAATATATAATTTTACGTTGATTTTGTTAAGGACTTGAAACGCCATATTTCCAGACCTCAGGAACACATATATATATAATCATAGGAACAACTTGCCGTTCCGCACTCGTATGTGCGTAGAGGCGCCTTCAAACACCATTAAATTGAATTACAAGTGAAACTTTTCAACACTTGCCGTGAAAGTAGGAGGAGGAGTAGTGGAGTCTCATCAGAATTTACGTGATGTGATGCTGGTGAGTACGTATCTACGTTTGAAGTCTGCACAGGCGTCAGACGATTCGATCATAATTGCAATTGTTGAACATGACATGATCATGTGCGAATTCCTCTTAAACATCTTGTTTAACTACCGCTCCTCATTCGCCAGCCAGTTTGCTGCCTTCATCTTGACGATGAGCAAGTGATGATGAGGATGCTGAAGTTGCCGAGGGTTCCCGGCTAGTTTGGTCTGGTGATGGGGCGGCCTGTTTCAGTTGTCTCTCTTGCTGCTGTCAGATGTGGAAGTTCAGGAAGGTACAATAAACAAATAAGCAACAAATCCCAGCAAATATGCGGCATGTGCAATATATTGATGGTGTTGATGTATTTATGAGATAATGGTACCGACAACAACAGCGGCAGCCCCAAAGTGATTTATGTTGTCAAGTCTCCCGAAGTCCATTGTTCTTTCGTTTGGGGTACTAACAACATGCGACGAAGTGATGCAAACAACATTGCCAGCCGCCGACGTCGTTGCCGCCGCCGCCGTCACTATCCTCTATCCCCAAGGAGCAAACAAAACAATTTTGAATTTTTATCTACGGAAGATTTCGTTTGTATTTGGATTTCTCTGACAAAAGGAGAGGATGGAAATTGTGGGGGGTGTCCATCTGCGGATGTGTATGTGTGTGTTAAAGAACACGGTGTTGGCGTTCCAACATACCCCCGATCATACCGCAGTTGTTGGGGTTATTTTGGTATCATTGTGGCTGTTGTTGTTGCTGTTGCTGTTGTCATTGTCATAGTTATAAATGTTGCTGTCACATTTATTTGCGTTGTCCCCCATGAAACCGATGTCCATCCGGGCTCTTTTTTTAAGTATCAACACCACGGCGGCAACATCCACACCGAATAGCAGGCAGCAGCCGAAGCCGCAGCCGTCGCAGAAAAATGACAAACTGCTGCAAATTTTGTCGCATTTATGTCGTACAAACTTGTTTCGATGTTTTACAAGTTTTTTACACATAAAATATGCGCCACAGTGGCGATTTTCGCTTCGTTGATACGAACAGCAAATACAAAAATCTACATACATACACGAGTGTATGTTTATCGTCGAATTATTTGCATAGAATGTTTGCACAATGTCTGTACATTAGACATGTTTTGCTAACAATGGATATTTGTGGAAAATGTCCTCTAAATATTTCATTTGGTCTAACTTGAGATGGAAAATACCAACAATATGGGAAAATATTTTCTTTTGGTACATCTAGTTGGGCCATTCATTGCTAAGTCCGAAATTCCTTGCTAAGTCCTTGGTTATTGACATTAGTTTAGTCTCTCACAGGCAAGTTCATTTGAATTTTATCCGAGTTTTGAAACATCGGACACAAATCGCACTAAAAATCTGGAAGTTATTGTGGATTTTATAAAAAATTAATATAAAATAATTTTTATTTTTTGCAAAAATAACGTTTTTGCTGGCGCGAAAAAACTCATTAAAAATACAAAATTAATATATTAATTAATTTCTAAAGCGATAAAAACAATTAAAAATAAATAAAGAAATATTTAAACAGAATTTATGTACTAATATAGAAATTATGATATTAAGTAAGAATCAATCATTTGGATGCGGAATCACTCATACTATGAAACAAAAAAGTAAAAATTTTGTGTCCGAGATGTAAAGTTTTTATACACTCCACGAGAGTGTTTGTGCATTTGTTTGTAACACACAAAAGGAAGGGAGATAGACCCATTCTTAATTATACCGATCGACTTAGAATCACTTTTTGAATCGATTTATCAATGTCCGTCTGTCTGTATCTATTCTTGTAATCACGATACAGGTCAAAATTGTTAAATCGGTTCAGATTTATATATAGCTCCCATTCAAATTTCGATCCCGATTTTACTTTTTCTGCTCTATAAACCACATATTTTAACAGATTCTCTTCAAATTAGGTGAAATATCTTATATTTGTACTAAAAACAACCAAATGGATCAGATCGGTACAGATTTGCATATAGCTCCCATACAAATTTCGCTCGGGATAGACTTTTTCCGCCCCATAAACCACGAATTTTCACCGATTTTCCTCAAAGTGAGCATAACACATTATATTTGAACTGGAGGAATTTATTGTGAAAGTTAGTCACTTTATTCCAAATATTATTTTCGATTTGACAAATTGGACCAGGCCTATGATTAGGAAACATACAAAAATTCTTCCCGTTTTCACTTTTTTACCGAATTGAATTGTATTTGGATAGAAAGTGGAGTGTATCATATAGTCGACCCGCCCGACTTTAGCCTTTCCTTACTTGTTTTGTGTGCATTGAGGCATACCGATTCAAAAAATTAACATTAAACATTTTTATGGATAATGTTATTTATTAAAATTCCAATTTTCGTTGAAGGTACCTTTAATATGTATTTGTACTATTAAAAGTAATTATGACGGCTACAAAAAATTTAATTATCACATAGAGACAGTAGGTTATGAACAGTCTCAAAAAATAAGAAAAAAATAGTTTTATTTTAATAAATACTTTTGTTGACACGAAAAATACCATAATAAATAAATTATAATTTATTGTTTGTTTAATTTTTAATAGCTAACATTAGAGCAAAATCAAGTAAGAAAACGTCAGACGGCTAAGCCGACTTATATATACCCTCACTCTCAGAGAACGTATCTATGGAAATTAAAATAACTTAAATTTTACGTAGGGCCGGATGATTTGTGTGGAAGCTACTAGAAGGTTCATGGCATTTGGTCCTAGCTTCCACAGTTATACAACAATTGCAAAAACATGATGAAATATCAAGTATAGAATTTATGAATGATTTAATTTTACCAAGGATATTGACAATTGTGTGGAAGGTACAAGAAGGGGCGTGACTAAACCGTAAATATTTTTTTCATTTCAAATGATTTTGACTACCCGTATGAAAGTTATATCGGTTTTATTTTAACCAAGGCTTCTGTCACTTTGTGTGGGAGGTACCAGAAGGGGTGTGGCAATATCGCCCATATTCCACATAAATGCAACATATATAAAAGCATTGCCAAATATAAAATTTAATAGTATTCCGATCATCCTTATGTTGATTTGTGTGGGAGGTACAAGAAGGGGCGTGGCAATACCCCCCATATTTTGCACGCTGAAAGTGATTATACAATCCTTATCAAATACGAAAATATAGCCGATTCCGAATATCCGTGTGAAAGTTACATTGGTTTTAATTCAACATAGGAATATGGGTCATTTGTGTGGGAGGTATCAGAAGGGGCGGAACAGCAATGGCCCAAGACTATATGGACTCCCGAAAATACACAAAGAAAACACGCCACTACGATCAATATGCTCTTCGATTAACTCTCCATCCTATATGAACTTTGTAAATTTATTGTTGACATTTTAAAGAACATGACAAAAGATAATCTTTTTAACGTAAAAGACGCAGCTGAATTTAATTCTAGAATTAACAACACACACATTGACGACAACGAGATTCTAATTTCATATGAGGTAGTGTCCAGTAAACCTAGCCATAAAGACTATTGAGAGAAAGTGGGAGAAAATCGAAACTTTTACCATAATACCGAAGGACTTATTTCTATAAATATTAACATTTCGCATTGAGGACATCCAATATTTTAAATATAATGGCAATATATACTGAACTAAAACACTGAACTCATTTGATCGACAAATACAATTTACTATGGAAAAAGAAGAAGACAATAAACTCCCATTACTTGACTCGATAATTCATAGACAAGGAGGCCTGCTTAAATTAAATTGATACCAGAAGCCAATGTCATCTGGAAGATTTTCATTCCAAACACCATAGACGAACAATAATCAACACAGCGGCGAATTTTATAAATAGGGTATTCAATATAAGTGACTCATTTCACATAGACAATGAACGCAAAATCAAAAACATTCTACGATTAAAGGACTTCCCAAAACAAACCATCGACGATCTAATAACACATACTAAGACGAAAAAACATAAAAATAACAAAGAGAAGGAGGAGAAAATTTACAAACCGCTGACGTATATACGAGGATTTTCTGAAAGGTTAAAAAATGCTGACGTTTATAACAGACAACTTTCAAGTGGCTCTCAAAACAAATATTACCGTTAATAATTTATTCAGTAAAACTAAATCTAAGATCAGAAAAGAAGATACCATGTAATGGCGACAAGTCCAACATATGCCAAAAGGTATATGTTGGTACTACCAAGACGAAACTAAAAACCAGACTTTCTTCACATAAATCGGACCAAAAAGCAACTGACTAGCAAATAGAGCAAAAAAAGCTCTTGCGGCCCACTGTACTCTGACAGACCATACGCCAAACTTCAAAGACGTAAAAATATTAGCAGAGGAGAGGAATTATAAGCGTAGATTTACTCTTGAAGTATTGAACATTATTGACGTTCCCACTGAGAAGAGAATGTATTACAAAACAGACACAGAGAATTACGCGAAAGCTTATCGACATATAATACAAAAAAACAGAGAGACTTTTAGTTGACAACTAGGACGACGTCTATTAAGTTTTAACATAAATATTATTGAATTTTTCGTAAAATTGATAGTGAATAGTTGTTATAAATTGTATATATCTTTGTTTAGTGTTTATCCCCTGATGATGGTTGACGAAGGCAACCGAAATATTGGGAAAATAAAATAGAAATAAATAATAAACAACACCACCAGTTTTTTCAATGAACCAATCAATAAGAAAATTTAATGTTTGTTTTTATACACTTGAAATTTGTTTCGTACCTTCCTCTACTAACGCGAAAACTCCAAAAAGTACATAAAAATTAGCTGGCGAAATAGGGCAAAAAAGGGATAAAAATGATACCAATGATACGAGAGACACGTAAAATAAAGGAATTTTTTAAAATTCGTACTTTTAAGGGATGCAATTGTAAAATAGAGATAAAAATGGTAGCAACAAAACCGCTGAAGTTGAAGGCATTAATCTCACTGTATAGATGCGAAGCATATAAGAATTTTTCGAAATTTGGGACAGAAGGGGATAAAAAAGTACAAACGACTGCAGTTAGAATAGTGAAATTCGGTGTGTACATTGCTCTGACTGTGTAGATGCGAAAAATAAAGATATATTTCGATATTCGTATCTTAAGGATCAAAACGGGATAAAATTGGTACCAAGCAAACGGCTGTAGTTAGAATCATGAATTTTAGTGTTTACACTCGTCTGTCTTCGTAGACATGCAAAATATGAATATTTTCCCAAATTCGTACTTTTAGGGTCAAAATGAAAAATAATAAAACAGGTACCAAGCATACGGATGTACCGAGAATCATGAAATTAAATGTCTACATTCCAATCTGGACCCGAGATATAACGAATCTTTGAAATTTGTACTTTTCAGTCATTTTGTCTGTAACTGAATCAAGAAATTGCAAATGGGGGTAATGTTTCTTCCAAAGGACAAATTTTTGAAGAATGCTGCCTCATGTTCACTTTTTGATTACAATTGCAGTATTATATTTATATATAGCAAGACTATATTATGATAATGAAGCAATGCATTTTTTAAACAGTGCGCATAAGTATGCCCTATAATTTCAAATAGTAAATAAATATAATAATGTGCATAAAAAATATAACAATTTTCCTAATATAGTTCCGCACTTCTGTCGGTAATACAGTGGAAGGCACTCCGTCGTGGAGGATATATAAGATTCTGCCCGGCCGAACTTAACGCCTTTTTACTTGTTTCAATCATAAACTATTATTTTTTTTGTTAAATAGCGCGAAAAACTGTCTTACAATTTATATAACGGCGTTTTTCACAATTTTTGACTTCACAGCCAACATTTATTTTATTTCACGTTTATTTCAACCAGAATTTAGAAGCAAAATATTATAAAATACGATATGATGGAATTTGATAACATGATATGCCCGAAATCTAGAAAACATTTTAAACACGGCTAAAATAAAGTGAAATAAGATAAATGTTGGCTGTAAAGTTAAAATTTGTGGAAAGCGCCATTCGGAAAACACAATTTTTTTTGGCATATGAATGCTGACTAAAAGGGAAATATTTGTGACAGAATTGTTTCAGAAACCCAGATAGAGAAACTTGAAATAATTGCAACCGCGAATTTTGGATTTTTGTAACAATTGCAGCCTTTTTCGCGACTGCCTACATAAGTGTTACAAGCGACATACGCGATAGTGAAAATTTTGAAAACATCCAATTTGTATTTTTTGTTTACCGGGCTCTACTGAAATACACACATATTTGGTCGATCGATCTTTCAAAAATCATGGACCAATTTTAACCATAATAAATTTGTTATATAAGTTGGCGTGTAATTGTGCTAATTAAGCGTGAAGAGCTTTAATTTCAACTTGTCTTCAAGTGACCCCCAATAAAAATTTCCGACAAATTATTTCGTAGAAAATTGTAATCCATAAATATCCTTTTTAAAGGACTTTTTCGATTTTATCGAACATAAAAAAGAGAGAAGCTAAAGGGTTAAGATCTTCTAAGAAATGATTTACCAGGTGTAAATCATAATTTCCTGTAGATTCCAAAGGTACACGTAAAAAATAATTTTAGATATATGTATTAGTCGATATATTTATACCCTCCACTAGGGTATTATGTGTTTCTGCATTTGTAAGCAAGATAGATCCATCGTTTATTCGCCCTTATTCTATTTGGCGTAGTCAACAGAAGACGACGTCGTTTTTTGTATTTTGTTTCAATTTCGTATTCCCGTTGGCAATATTGCCGTATTTCGATGACTGTTAAATTAAGTTTGGTATTCTGTAAGAAAAATTGGCGACGCCGTTGTTTTCAATTGCCTTTGGTTTTGGCGTCGGCCATTTTAGTGTTGCCTTCAATGTATTGTTTACGATAATTTTGATTTCATTAGAAAATTAAATGGAAAAAATTAAAATAACAAATAAGCGCCAGTTCGAGAAGCTAGTGGAAGAGCTTGAAAAGAATCCATCACTAGCCAGAGGATTTCACAAGGGCACTGTTCCTAATAATTTTAATGAACAGTGGGAGAGTATTGCCACTGTGGTAAATTCTCATGGACCCCCAATTAGATCTGGTGCTGGATGGCAAAAGGTAAGGTAAATAGTTTGGTTAAAAACTATGCTGTTTGATGGAATTCTTTCTACAGATTTGGAGGGACCGAAAATTCAAAGTTAAAAGAAAAATGGCCATAAATAAAGCAGAAAGCAAAGCTACTGGAGGTGGTGTATGTAAGCAGCAAATGCTGAGCCCCTTGGAGGAAGCTGTGGCAAATTTGCTGCAGTTCGAAAAACAAATAAGTCCAGAGGGTATGGTTCAAGGAGTTCCAAACACTGAAGACAGTGTTGATGTGTGCTTATCGGAATTACTTGAATTGGTAAGACATATTTCAGCAATATGTCGACTTACTTGCGGCCCTTTAATATTTTATTATTTACAGGAAACAGCTCCCACCATCGGTAGCAAAGATGCTGCAACAACATCAGTAGCATCAGTACCATCAATAGCATCTCTACCATCAACATCAACTGCTTCAAATATGTCTCTTACTTCTCATCGGGCAAATTAAAAATGGAAGATTTCTGTCTAAGCAGCCTTCTTTTCAATATTAATTTTTTTTGTTTTCTTCGTCACTCGATGAGTCCGAATCGGATAGAAAAACATTTTTATTTAAACTTTTTTTTTCAAACAAACTTTTTCCCACGAAAATAGCACATAACTTACATATATTTCATCAAAAACAAGAAATAAAATGAATCAGCTGACTCTAACATTAGATATGTGTGCTGTATGTTATTGACATTTTCGATAAACAGGCAACGGCGTCGTAATACTCTTACAGAATACCAAATTAGCATAGAATTGATGTTGTCTTCGAATCACAATCGCTGCCGCTTTTACTTTTTATTTTTTGCTCTAGGAACCACATAATTTAAACGATGTTTTTATTTCAACTAGAAACGTCTATGGTTAACGTGTGTTA